>CM065813.1:46423857-47661357 GCA_033398695.1 Orobanche coerulescens | reverse complement strand
AAAAAAGTCAAGAAATTGTATATATTCTATGATGGGAAGTCTAGTAACCGGAAGTATTCACGTGAACCATTGTTTACTCTCGCGTAAAACGACAACCATGAATAGACTAATGGTTCAGAAAAAACGCATGATGATGAAAGGAAGCCAAGTAACCGGATGTATTCAAGTGACACGTTGTTTACATTCGCGTAAAACAGCAACTTTGAATCGGACGTGCAAGAATAGCTATTCGAGTTTTTTCTCCATTGTAGAGGGAGACTTAGTAACTAGAAGCATTCATGAACCCTATGAGTGTCTTTTACGTCAAACGGTTCCCCAATACATGAGGATGGATTTCCACCCTAGGATCATTTCATGAACATACCGGGAGTCAGAACCTAGTGGTTAACTCGAATCATTATAATAATTATATATAAGGGAATGCTGTCCGAGGAATGTTATTTAAGATGAAACCCTTGCATTTTTTGCCTCGAGACTGTGGGACTGGGTGAGTTGGCTTGTTTAATCTAACCATTTATATTGGCGATCGGCTCAATTCACGCTTGTTAATCTTCGAGCCTTGATTTTCTTCATGACCAATGGATCAGCACTAAAAATGATTGCTTTGTGGAATCCTTGTCCGTGATGTGACTCAGTAAAACGATACTTGTATTTTTCTTTGAGATTTTCAGGGTAGTATTAATCAGGTAAACACTATGGATTTGCACGTTTACCCATGATACTTGTCATCTCATTTGAAATTAATTTTTGCTTGAGGACAAGCAAAGGCTTAAATTTGGGGGGTATTTGTTAGATGTATTTTTATGCGCTTAATCATCATTATTTTATACCCATTTTTAGTTTAAATCTGCGTAATTGAGCTTTTAATGCATTATATGTTCTGAAGGAAATTCGAGTTTGGGAGCTTAAACAAATAAAAACGGGCCAAAACGACATTTTTTGGTCAGGGACCGCGACACACAGACGCTGGGCCGCGGCACAGGTGGCGCCCATAAGGACCCGGTACAAACTGTACCGGGAGCAGCGGCACGCAAGCGCTGAGCCGCGGCCCATAAGGAAGGCGAGCGCCTAGGCCAGACCGCATGAAGACAGGGGCCGCGACACACTAATGCCGGGCCGCGGCCCGCGGCGTAGGATTCATACTCGCAGCTCGCGATTTCGGCGGTTTGGAAGCCCATTTCTGACCTAATTTCTGGACGCATTTTTAAGGCAGATGAAAATTATAAATAGGCATTGAAGGTCAGAAGATATGAGGATCAAACAGAATGAATACCGAGGAGCAGAGAGCAGAAGCCAGAGAATGGAGGAATTCAATTTCTTCAACTGTGTTTGATTTTTCTTATGCTTTCTTTAATTCTCTGTCTATTATTTTCTAGCATGTCGGGCTAGAACCCTATTCTAGGATTGTGATGAAACCAAGATTTTGATGGATTAACTCTTGAATTTTGCATTATCAATATAATTCCCTTTTCTATTGAGTTTTCCCCAATTGTTTTTAATGCGTTCAATTATGTGGCATATGATTGAATTGTTTTGATTGCGCAACTCGAATCGGGAGAGGAGAGTTAGTAGGAAAAATTGGTGAGAAACGTTTTATCTTATGAGATAGGAATATACTCATAGGAATTACGTGGCCCGTCTGAAGATTTCGTACTTTTTGCCTATTGTTGAATTAATTCACCTAGGAATAGAGTGTTTTATTCACCTTAGGAAATTCTACAGACCTCGGGAGAGGCATTAGAGTATCTTAGAAATCTTCGCCTTCAATAAATTGGAAAATTATTTAATTTATATTAATCAAGAGTAATTCGGATTAATCAGGGTGGATTCTCAATCCTAGATTATTCTCCTATTTGATCTTCTTTCTTCGAATAATCGATTTTATTAATTGTTTTTTGTTTATCACTTTATTAGTTTTCTTTAATATTCCTTGCACAACCAAATTTGATCGTTCAGATAAAATTAGAATACAAATAAATTGGTAATTAGTAAGTCAGTCCTTGAGGGAACGATATCTTACTTATCACTTTATTACTTGCTTACGACAACGTGCACTTGCGTTCACCGAAATACATAACAATATTTTTGTGTTCATTAAGAACATCAATTATTTATTTCTTAATAATCTTCAAGAATATTAAGAATATTGAAATTTATGTTTCTTATAGAAACTACAAAATTAATGTAATATAATCGATTTCATAATTAAATCATGTAGCAACCGAAATACATGCATTGCAAAAAATTTATAATAATCAAAACATGTCGATGCAATTGAGCAAATCACAATTTCTGCATAATTAACAAAGCACTTCCATTTTAATATCATGATTTGCAGTTTATGAAATGTATATATTATTAACATTAGTTTTCATATCCATCGATTTTTTTTCTAGAATTATGACACAACATATTTTAATAGTAGAATCATAAGAAAACGAATCAATTGAATCTGTCATATTTTAACCCATTCATAGATAATTGTTCAAGCACTGAACCAAAATATTCATATCATATCTTAAATTGTACGAAATGTCTAATCCACAATTATTCAATCAAAATATCATCAAAAGTTATTTTTGAAAAATTCTTTCAATTTTTGTAACTTTCGATCGGTAATAATATTAATACAATATCAAATTTAAATCTATAGCTTCGTACCTTTAGGAATTCGATCTCCCAAACGAATGAAGAAGGTAACCATAGATCCAAAAGGAATTAGATAAGATGAGGTAGAACTGTCGTTAATAAATATGTGAAAAAGCTCAAAATAATTCTATCGTGATCATAATTATGATCACACATATTCATCAAGAATTTCAATTGCTCATTCGGGAGCAACTATGTGAAATAATTCTTAAGAATATTTGAGAGTTTCAACTTGAAACTACGTTTATCATATCAAGATGATAATAATATAGTTCTCATGAAAACTATCAGATACTAAACCTAATTTTCACTTTTATCTATCATTTGTGCCATTTTGCATAATAGATCATTGATAAATATCAATATATTTTTTCGAGACTTAATTTGCTCTAAAGAGCATGTTATATTCCTAAGTAATATAAATCGTGCTACTTCAAGAGCAACAATGTGTAATCTTTATGATTATGATAAATCGTAACCATATATCAATCGTGCTACTTCGAGTTAATAGTTGAAACATAATGTTATGCTTCTAATTTGTAATGTGGTTTCGTTATGAAACTTCAAGTGTCATTAATTTAATATTCGATACTTCTCAACTTTAAGTTCAAGAATTTTGATATGAAACTTCTGGTGTCAAATCATCATTATTAAGAAGAACGTCGTGTCCTTCAATTAAACTATGTGAAACTGCAAGTTCATATTTAAATGGTGAATATTATGTAGAACTTCAGGTTCTTATCATGTGAAAGCGAAACTACAAGTTTCTGTATAAAGATCTTTAAATCTTTGACATATCGCATGGTCTTACTAATATTGATCAAACTTCAGGTTTCAGAATTTATTCGCGAGATACTTGTAAGACAGATGAAACTTCGGATAACATGTTATTGGTACCACTTCGGGAGTATAAATTAATTTTGTAAGAATATTATTTGATTAATACAGAATCTGAGAAAAATCAAAACATGAAAGTCGTAGATCTACATTTCAACTTTCTGAATCATCTTAAAACGTTTAAATCGGACTTTGGATGACTGAGATACGCTCAATTTAGTGGACAACAGTTGATCACAATAACTTCAATTCGGAGCAGTCACTTGATTCTCGATTTAAGCATCGCTACTAGGCGAAGGGTGAGTATCCTCTGCCAGGCCAGAAAGTCGGCGGCCTTGACGCGGAAGATCGCGTAGGTCGGGGGGATGTCCTTCGTGAGGTGCCTGAACATGGGTGAATGGCCATAGAAAATCCCCAGGACCGAGTAGAGGGCGAGATCATCGCTAATGGGCTCGCCGGTGAGGACTATTTCATTCACCCGGTCGATGTAATCTTTGTCGGGCTCGTCTTTATCCTACCTGATCTTCATCATGCGGTGGGGACCTTCTGGCCGAGCGACCTTGGCGGCGAAATACGACGTGAAGTCATTTGCCAGATTCACAAAACAGTTTATTGATCGCGGTGGCAATGAGATGTACCACCTATAGGCAAGATCGCCCAATGTTAATGGGAACATTCGGCACTTCGTCGCCTTCGATACCCCGCAGCCGGTCATGTAGATCCGGAACTTGCTCAAGTGGGTCTCAGGGTCCGATCTCCACTCATACAGAGATGTTTGAGGAGGAGCGATCTTCGGTTGCACGGGGGAAAGCTCGATCTGGACCACGAGCGGCTAACTTGGTCCGACGATCGATCTCTTGGCGCCTGCCCCAGTTTCTATGAGCGCCTTCATTTCGTCGAGCTGGCGCTGCATTGCGGCCATCGCCGTAGCCTGGATGCTCCTGGTGTGGCTCTTGGAGCGGGAGCCAAGGCGATCATGTACCGATCTTCTGGCTCTATGGTAGGCGACGAGGTCTCTGCCGCCGAGCTCAACCCTTTGGCGAGTGGGAGCCAGATGGCCGGCCTGTCTTCTGGGAGTTGGGTACGCCGAACTCCTAGTGATGGATTCGGACTCCGACGTCTCATGGTTGGGGCCAGAATGCCCAGGTCGCCATGAGGGATCACTCCCTAGGCGGTTGAAGACGGAATCGTCCCACCTTGCGAGTGCCTTTTTCTGTGGCTCGGGGCTTTCTGACAATTTTTCGACATATAACCCCTTGAGCTTTCGCTTGCCCGCATGGCAGATGGCTGATGGAGTAATAGTGGGCATGTCGCATGCTCTCCGTCGCTCCCTTAGGATGGCCATAGCCTCCTCGATCTGTTTCGCGGTTTGGAATTGATCGAGTGAGAGGCTGGGGCCGTCCCTCGGGGGCGGGAGTGAGAGTCTAGCATCACCGCGGTTGCCTTCCGCCGTAGGTTGGGACTCGGCCTAGGCCGAAATAAGGCGTCCAGCGGACTGTAGGGTTGCTCTCTTCGAGGTAGTGTTAGATGTCATTATCTTGAAGGTTGTTCTTTGAAGAACAGTGAGTGTTTCTTCAAGTATATGTTCCGGAGAACAGTGAGTGTTCTTCGAAATGGTTGGAGAGAAAATATAGGTAAAACCCCTTCTTCTAGCGCCAATTGTTGTTACCCAAAATATTATATGTAATGGTTTGCTGGATATGGCTACAGGTGAGTAACAAACAAAATGCGAGAGCACGTACGAAGGAATGTAAATGACACAAGATTTGCCAGGGTTGTTAGTCTCAGGCTTGAATGCTCTCGCGAGATATTATTAATACGAACGCAGCTTTAGAGTACGAGTATTAATGTTAGAGTACAATTACAAGGAGTGTAATACCCCTAGTTATCTAGCTATTGAGTGCTGTTTGATTGCCGGAAGAACCAGAGTTAAAGCTCTGTGAGTTCTTGTTACAAAGATGAAGTGTTCTCTGTACTATTTACTGTGTGTAATCGTCGTAACCTCTCTTTTTCCAATGTTGGAGGTCTCCTATTTATAGAAGAGGAGGTTGTTGGGATGTCTCCGTCCCAAACGGGCGATCGCCGTTCCTGCATTAAATTAAGCCGACGATCGTCTCGTCATGTGGGACTGTATCCTTAAAGTCCGCAGCTGCTACTAGCAGCCAGATGCACGAACCAATGGGAAGGTGACATGTGCCTCACGTCGCAATCTTGGGAGGTCCCACCTAGGACCTTTCGGCGGGTCTGTCGGTAGGTGAGGCTGTTCTTGTCACCGACAACCGCTGATGGGCTGGATTCAAGCCTGTTCTTGCGGCACCTTTTGCGGATCTGCACGTGGGCCTTCATCCCGAGATTCGGTCTTCATAGACTTTGACGGATATTGGTTTTACACGTGGCATAGGACGGTCGTTCTTGGTCGGGTACTAGAGGCGATCGCTAGGTGCCAAGAAACGATCACCCTGGACGTCGGTCGCTAGGCACTTGATCATGATCTGGCATCTCCCGTTAGCATGTCTGCCTTGGTCTATTTGATGCTGGCTTCGATCGCCCGGCCATTATGCCGATCGCCTTCGAGGCGTATAAATCACCGCATAACACCGTGCAATCTCACCATCTCTTTGATGAATAACTGGGCAAGTCTCTCAGGACCCCGCATATCCTTAATCTCAAGGAAATGAACTGATTTAGTTAAGCGGTCCACAATTACCCAAATTGTATTCATGCCTCGACGACTCGCCAACAAGCTCGTGATGAAGTCCATGGAATATCCTCCCACTTACATTCTGGAATAGGAAGTGGCTTCAGCATACCCGCCGGTTACTGATGTTCTATCTTGACTTGCTGACAGGTCAGACATCTCGAAATAAATTCTGCAACTTCTCGCTTCATATTACTCCACCAGTAATTTTGTTTCAAGTCCTTGTACATCTTGCTAGACCCCGGATGAATAGAATAAGGGATAGCACGAGCCTCTCTCAAAATTGAGTTTTTCAACTCGTCATCTGTCGGAACACATAACCGGTTCTTAAATCGCAAAGCCCATCCTCATGGACCACAAATACAGGGGCTTTCCCCTGATCCACATCATCTCGAATGCGTAACAAAAATGGGTCTGAGCCTTGTTTCAGTCTGATCGCCTCCTCAAGTGGCGATGAAATCTCCAGCATACAAAGCTGCCCTTGTGCACGCTGTAACCAAACCTCGATCTCATGCCTTAGGAATTCCTGTTGAAGCTCTTTCTGAACGATTAAACGAGCAAGCATTTGCTCTTGAACGGACTTACGGCTCAAGGAATCGGCGACAGCATTCGCTTTACCCGGGTGATATTGAATCTCGATATCAAAATTCTTAATCAGTTCTAACGACCGTCTCTGATACATATTTAACTCCTTCTGAGTAAATATATACTTCAAACTCTTATGATCAGTGAAAATCTGACAGGTGACGCCATAAAGATAATGACGCCAATTTTTCAATGCGAAACCATGGACGCTAGCTCTAGGTCATGGGTCGGATAGTTGACCTCATAAGGTCTTAGTTGTCGTGAAGCATAGGCAATCACTTTCCCATTCTGCATTAATACACATCCGAGACTTTGTCCGGACACGTCACTATAAACCAAGAATCCTTCCGTCCCTTGTGGTAAAGAAAGGACATACGCTGAAATTAAACGACTCTTGAGTTTCTCAAAAATCCACTGACACGCGTCAGACCACGTGTATTTCTTATCCTTTCGCAAAAGGTTTGTCATAGGTTGAGCGATTTTAGAAAATCCTTCCATAAATCGCTGATAATAGCCAGCTACTCCGAGAAAGCTTCGCATTTCCTTAACATTCTTCGGAGGTTGCCAATCTGGTATAGCCTCCATCTTCTAAGGGTCGGCACGTACTCCGTCTGATGAAATTACATGCCCTAGAAATGTTACCTCGGACATCCTGAATTCACATTTGGAAAATTTCCCATAAAGCTGCTCTCGTCTCAACACATCGAGAACCTGATGAAGGTGAAATTCGTGCTCCTCTCGATCACGAGAATAAATCAAAATGTCGTCTAGGAAAACAACCACGAACCGGACTAAATAGTCGATGAAAACTCAGTTCATCAACTCCATGACTACAGCAGGTGCATTAGTTAACCCAAACGGCATCATCATAAACTAGTAATGTCCATAGCGTGTTCGAAACGCCGTTCTAGCGATATCTGACTCTCGAATTCGCAACTGATGATACCCAGATCTCAAATCGATCTTGGAAAATACTGAAGTTCCCTGAAGTTGATCCAAAAGATCATCGATGCGGGGTAGGGGATATTATTCTTGATCATTAACCTGTTCAGCTCTCGATAATCAATGCACAAGTGAAACGAACCATCCTTCTTCTTGACAAATAACACTGGTGCTCCCCACGGGGGCGCAGTTGGTCGAATATAACCCTTCTCGGTCAAATCCTCCAATTGATTCTTCAGTTCCTGCATTTCGGTCGGGGCCATCCGATATGGTGCTTTCGATAATGGGGACGTACCAGGCTCCAACTCTATCGTGAATTCCACATCTCTCTGTGGAGGCAAACCAAGTAACTCATCCGGAAATACACCGGCATATTCTCACACTACTCGGGATATCGATCAATGACACTGATGATTTCTCGGTCTTGGTCATATAGCACCAATAACCAACACACCCCCGATTGAGTAATTTCACTGCTTTCATCATATTGATAACTCTTTCGGAACAGCTGAGATTACTCCCCTGAAATACACACTCGACTCCATCGTCTGAAATGATAGTGACCATACGCTTATGGACCCTAAGGATGGCATCATGACGATCCATCCAATCAATACCTAGAATGACATCATCTCTAGGTAATTCTACCACAATCAAGTCTGCCAACCAAGTACGGCCATGAAGCTGAATCGGACAATTCTTAATCTCACGATCTTCGATAATTCAGGTAGTCCAATGATATATGGTTCACAACTAGTAGCACTATCCAGATGAAATCTACTCAAGTATGACTCGGAAATGAATGAATGCAATGCACAAGTATCAAAAGAGTACATACGGGTTGAGATAAAATTTCGAGTGTACCTCAGATCATTCGAGCCTCCAGATCGTCGGCTCTCTTCATCTCATAAATTCGGGGCTTACTAGCCTCTGCACCGGATGCTCCTGTCTGATAAGTATGGGCTCCGCCTTTAGTTGCTCCCATCGTCTTAAACGACGCTGACTGAGTAGCCTGATTCTGAACGGCTTGTTTTGGGGCCTTGGATGCCGCCGGAGTATGCTTGGAGTCTCTTCGGCAGAAACGGACCTTATGCCCGACAATCCCACAGTTGAAACACGTGATAGTCTGCCTCAAACACCTAGTGCTGAAATGACCCAGTGCTCCACATTTGAAATAGGTGATGGCTGAACGGGCCGCTTGGGACTGAGATTCTGCGGGTTTATGCGCCATAGGAGGTCACTCAAAAAAAGTAGAGCCCACACGAGGCTTCTTGAAGGTTGACTGACTGCCTTCGGACTGATTACGCTTCGTTGATTTTTTGCTAGCAGATGAAGGTTGTTGCTTAGCAATTTCCTTAGCAGTAAGCTCATAAGTAAGAGCTTTCTCGATTAAATCGGCCAGAGTGGTGCAATAATGATTAAGCAATTACATTTGGGCCATCATGCCCTGCATAAAAGTGAGTGGATAAACCCGAACACCTTCTAATTGAGTTGTATCTCGATTACGACTTCCTGACAGTGAGTGATTATTTCTCGGGTTTCGGCCCGCACCACGACCTCTCCCCCTGCGTCCTCTGACAGCTCTCTCTATACTGGAGTAGGAAGGCCAAATGATAATTATAGATCTCGCATGAGTACCGCATTATGATTACGTTATGAAATGATAATAATGAGCATATGCGCTCTAATACAATGATTATATGAATGATCAACTGAGGTGACATGATTGTTTGATGAAATTCTTTGAAATGATTATCTTGAACAAGTCAACAAGATTAATGATACGATCCTAAAGATCAACAACTGAGCAAAATGAGACATGACTCGGAAGGTAGTATTCAAAACCTGGCTCTGATACCAACTCTGTAACACCCTAAACTAGACAGATATTACAGTGTCGTGGACCCCCGACTGGGACCCACCAGGCAAATGAAATTAATGAATTACAAAGTATAAATGTAGTACCAAACCACATTACATCATCAATTACTCCGATAAGGAGTTTCAAGTACAACACACTCAGGAGAAAAGAATACGTGTATATTTCATGTGGAGATAAAATATACAACACTGAATAAATAACATTCCAAATGAAAGTGCAGCGGAAAATACATAATAAGAGAGAGCATGAACAAATAGATGGGCTGGGGCCCCCTATTAGTATCACTGGAACTCCCCGCCGTCAACGTTCTCTTCCCGTGTCTTTACCTTTCCATGACCTGAAAACAATATCCCCCAACGGGGTCAGTTACACAGAACACCAATCCTCAAGAGTTGAACAATCACCATAATTACATATCTTAGTTATGAAATCAAGCTGAAGAGGGGCATCATAGTACGCCCGTAATGGAATGTGCAAGTGTACAAGACGAGTGTCCGGACACACCCGCCCTTGTACCTAATTACTCTCACGGAGGTACGTTACCGTGTGCACAGTCCATTGTGTCGGTGAACCTGATCACATGACTATCATGTGCCCGACTAAAAATTCCACACATCTCCACCCGGCCATGCAATATGAACCCAAAAGATCACAAGAACGAAAGTGACCAATGAACATTAATGAATAACAATCCGACAAGGGTCAAGAATGACTCACCGAGATGAAATAATAATGAAATGAATGGTAGCTCATTGAAATGATTGGAACCGTCGTTCCTCGTGAATTGAATGATTAATTTGATACTTACAAGTCTCAACACGATTAATATACCATGAATGAATTATGAATATGAATGAACAACAACGAAAGGAATGAGTATCTCTTTAACCAAGTAAGAATTAACTTACTCAATACCGGTGATGAAATATCCTCTCTTGAACAAATGTCCTTAATGGAGATATCGGTCACTCGAACAACCTTGAATAATACAAATACCAACAATTCGCTTAATATACGAATCAATAGCGATCATAAAAATTAAAGAGGTCGATACAATAAATCCAAACTCATTGAGGCATTTCGACAAATACCTTGAAAACAATCTCCCATCCTTAACAACTATTCCCAATTGTATCGAAAACCAACATCTAATGAATGATTCAATCCAACTAAACACCATCAACACAATTGATAATCCAATAAGAATACTCAATTCGAGCTTACGATAACATCTAATTGAAAATCCCAATTCCAAGTCAACCTTCAAAGTGTTCTTGAGTAAAACTTCCAAAAATCCGATGATAACTCATAAAAACTCATAATCATACGTATATAATTCACAAATCATGATTATATCATCCACAACATCATGGTCTAACTCAAAATCGAACCTAGGGCTGAAGAAATTACCTTGGATTAGGATGAAGAATCCACAAATATGTTGTTAATCCTCACCACAACTTGAAGAAGATGAAATCCTCCAATATAGATGATGCAAAAACGTCCAAAAATCGCCCACAAGATCGCCCAAGGAGAGGAGGAGGAAGGATAATGATGAAATGAGCATTCATCTCACAAAATCCGCTGAAATAGGCTAAACTACACTGTGTGCCGTGACACAGGCTAAGTGTTCCGCGACTCATGGCCAAAAACTGCTCAGTACATCGGCTTAGTGCCGCGGCCCAGCCAGCAGGGGCCGCGGCCCACGGTACAGCCTGCACCACCACCAAAAGTGCAATGTGTGTTCCGCAGCGCACACTCCCTTGTGCCGCGGCGCACATCATTCGGGCCCAAAAATGACGAAAAACGACCCGAGAAGAGAATAAAAGTCGTAGAACTCAAAACTTGGGAACAATAACACAAAATGGAAGTGTGGAAACCCCAAAACGGTGGTTCCGAGTCATGATTACAAGAGTTCGCCCAACACCAGCACGATTCGAACAAGGAGTAAATTTGAAATGGTATGAACTCTAATATCAACATCGACTAATGAAACAATTACAACAATCAAGATAATATTCTCGTCTCGATTCTACGCAAGGTTGAAACAATGAACAATATCGATATACGACTCAAAGTTATTCCGAACGGTGAATACGAATGAATGAACATGAATGATGGATGATTATTAATGAGTGAAAAAATTAATGAGTAACAATTACTGAATGAAAATGAATGAATTTACAATCGGGTATTACACACTCGGGCTTGTGTGTTATGTGATTTACCAGTGTGGTACTGGGGTTGGTGTAAACTTTTCCAAATAGTATTAACGTGTTTCTTCGGATAGAGATGTGTTGTGTTCTCGAATTGAACTGAGTTTGCAAAATGTATGTTTTGAAAATATTTGTGTCGAGTATTTTCTAGAGTCGAGACATGTGCCAGTATCACGGGGAATCGTCGACTTCACGATCTGTAAATATTTGGATTTTGAACTGCATTGAGATTTATTGCCATTCTAAGTTGATATGCTTTGAGATTCAGAAAGATATTATGCGTCACAGTATGATGTGACAGAGTTGAGACAGGATTGATGATCTTGAGAAACTATGATTTTGGAAATCAATATGCCGGTTAGATTTCAGAACAGAGTTGTGCATTTGGGAGGAATATTGTGGATAGTTTAGGAAAACATGTAGTCATGTTAATTCATTTTGAGATACATGAAACTATTTTTGAGCATTTGAAAATGATACTTTTCAAAATGAATGTTTCACATATGTTTTACCAGAGAATGATCCCAATCGATTTTGAAATAGTTTTATAACTCAGGACTTGAGGTCCAGAAAGGTTTCCTATTTTTAAACTTCTTGTAATGCGGAACGGGATATGGGCTGAGACCCTAATGTTCCAAAAGGCTTTTCTGTTTTCTAAAACTCCCGAGATGTGTAAAAATACTTTACCAATCGTTTATCTATTTTATTATCGCCTTTCAGGGTTTTGGTTTGCCTATTAAAATGAAACTTCTCGGGAAGTCTTTCACTATGTTGATTTGTTCCCACGTTTTGTCATAGCATAGTTGAGGTAATCCAGGATGGGCTAATGGTTGACGTTGCGAGTCATATGTGGAAAAAGGAGTTTTTATACGAGTCCATATATTGAGATTTTGGAACTATACCGTGTTGTTATCAGATGGAATGTCAGTGGATTTGGTGACGAGCCTAAATGGTATACAGGGGTATGGATGTGGACAATCATTTGCATAATTTCATTTTCATGTGTATTCGAAAAGAATTATCATCGAGAACTTGACACAAGCTAGCCAATTTCATTTTTCAAAAATTAATTTCGTGCTCTTACGAGAATTTATGTTTTGAGTTTTGAAATTTTTTGAAAGAACTTTTGAAAATTTGTCTTCTTGACGAGACTATATGATTTCAAATTGGTTTTGAAAATGTGATTGATATACATACGCATTTAGTGCATAGTGCATATCATGGTGAAGTTATGAGTGTGACTCACAAACTGGATAATACATCAGTATGGTACGATGAAAGAGATCCAAACCTTAGTTTGGTTATCCAGGGATGATCGGTTGACTGATCGGATAAGAGAAACATGATGCGTGTTGTAGATTCATGCACGGAATATGAATTTGGAAATCTGGATTTGGTAGAATCAGGGCATAGGTACTGTGCGACTCCATTGGTCTTGTAGTAGCGCGATTTTACCATAGTGGTTTTAATTTCTTTGTAAGTGTAGATTTTGGAATGGTGACCCCATGATGATTGTTTTGAATATTGGGTGGTCGTTCCAACCGATGTATGATTTGGTATGTTCGTCGATTTGCGATTGGTTGTTCGTATGCCGAGGGGTATGTTCACCAGTCGGTTGTGTTTCGTTGAGATTCACTGTATGTGATTTGTTTAACGTTTTGAGAATTTTGTTCTTTCGTATATTGGTTTTTGTGGTTCTTTGTTGATCGTGTTGGAGCTTACCGTGGGAAGGTATTCTCGATTATCGTTGATCGTTCGTTGATAATATTGGAGTTTATCATGATGATGATATTCTCGATTGTGTTTTGACCTCTGGTTGGTCATATCGGAGTTTATCATGTTGACGATATTCTCGACTGTGTTTTGACCTCGGGTCGGTCATATTGGAGCTTACATGTCGATGATATTCTCGGTTAATTTATTGGTTGATCATTGTTAATAATCGTATGAGTGTTCAGATTTTGTGTCGATGTTTCGGGATTTGTGTCATTGTATTGGGCAGTTGTTTCTCAGATGTATCATGCATTATTGATTGTATCGGAATTGGGACTTGATTGTGTAATCAGGCAGACAGGATTTGATATGGACAGATTATTTCATCCGAAGATGATATATTTTTGAGACTCATGAAATTGTGGTTGTAAGCGCGTTGAGGCTTTAGAGTGAAGTCACTTGCTAGTATCTCATGAGATCGTCGACTTGGCGCATATGCAAGTGTACTGTTTTGATTATTCGGTAATGATGATGATTGATCGTTGTTGTGCTGGTTTCGGAATATTTTGGTTGAATGGTTTGTTGGTTTTTCTATGACGGATTGCTAGTTTCGAGGACAACTTATTTTAAGTGGTGTAGTATGTAATATCCGGAATTTCTACTAATATTGTTTAAAATTATTTTATCCGAGTTATATTGTACAGCGTGGAATCTATACAATATGTATAAAATAAATTAAGGACTGAGATGTCAGTATTGGTAAAATTGTTGTATTTGGTCGATAAATGCATTTGAGGATATAATGTGTTGAGTATACGTATTCAGTATGCCGTACGTTTGTATCTAGTATGTTGAGACGTTGGACAAGGATAACTGAAATTGGCTAAGTAAGAGTCCTTAACGTACGTTAAGTTTATAGATAACGTACGCTAAATGTTAAGTGTTCCGTACGCTATGCACAACGCATTATGTACGTAACGAGTGGAATCAGACATGACCGAGCTGTGGTCAGCAGGTGGGGCCCGGTGACGGCAGTTTTTCGGTGCGGATGTGGACAGGTGAGTCAACCACGTATTACGTACGCTATGCAGGGTGTATTACGTATGTAATACGGGTATGTTACTGTAGCAAGTCAATGTACGTATTACGTACGCTATGAAGGAAATATTACGTACGTAAGCAAGTGAACGAATCAAGTCACTGAGCTCTGGACTAATATTACGTACGCTATGAAGGACACTTAGCGTATGTTAGGTAGCATTACGTACGTTAATGCTGATGGATAACGTACGTAATGGATGTGCACGTTATAAAATAAGGTTCGTTCTTCTCATTTCTTCACGAGAAAAAAACCTTTCCTCCTCCAACCTTCGTCCCTCTGAGCATTTTAGTGAGACTTAACCTCTTTTGTCTTGATTACAAGCTTGGCAACATGGATTGGAGGCTTGAATATGGAGATATGGTTGATCCTTGAAGAGTTTGATTGTGTTATGCATGTTCTTGAGGTATGTTGTTGAACTCTATTCCTTGATTTCAGATTTTTGGTATTGTTATCCATATTTGATTCGTATAATGATGATTAGGGTGTTGTTGTTACGATTCTCGAGGTTGTGTGAAGTGTATATTGAAGAATACGATAATACATGACTTGGATTACGAATTGGATGATTATCTACATGTTAAAGGATATCGAATTAGGTTGTTTTGATGGCTATGAACATGATTTCGAATCACTTAGTGTTCTTGAGGAACTTCTTGATGAATTTAACATATCAAGACGATCATATGTTGAATTACCGGTGCCTTTAGGTACGAAGATCGAATGTTCATTGATTGTAGTGGTAGAATTCATGTGTTCTTGATGAAATACGAATCATGATATCAATTTGGAATCCGAAAAGATTGCAATTGATCACCGAATATGATTTCCATTACATTCGTATCCGTAATCGTATTTTGGTTATGAATTCATAATTGTTGAGTTGGATTGTTCGGACTTGTGTCTAATCGAGAAATTATGAAATCGTTTAGTTTGTCGATTAGTTATATTAATTGGTAATTATCGGATATCGGTTCATATAGTGGATATGAGTTCGTAATGGATTGAGTTATGTTATTTGGTTTTGTATGTGATCGAAGTGTCGTTGAACCGTTGTGATTGATTGGTTGGCTATGTCGGTTATTGATTGTTATCGAATCGTTGCTATTTGATTACTTCAATAGGTTGAGATTATTGATCGGTGATTATAACCTTATGTTGCGGTCGTGTTCGAGTATGTTCGTGAATTGCATTTTTCAGGGCCGAGGAACTCGTAGACGACGACAAGGAATTGGTCACGACTTCATCGGTAACGAGGCAAGTATATTACTCGCTCAGTTTATAATATTTAATGAATGGTTTCAGTTTCATTCATTTATAATTCATATAGCAATGATTATAATCGTGAACTCTGGAAATTTGGATTTTATGTTGTTTTCCGATCTTGGGAGTTAAATCATAATGTATGTGATTTATTTCGGTTATTGGCATATTCGGGTATCGAGGATACATTATAATAAAGATGAGGATACGAATTATTTATAGTCCGTGGCACGTTGGGATCGCCAAGAATTGAGGATGATCGTCGGTGATGATTCGACATCGAGATTGCTCCTGAAGGACTCAGGGCAAGTATTCTATATTGAATTGGTTTAGTGTTAATGATTTTGATCATGCATATTGTCATTCATGTTGTTGAACATGAGGTCGTCCTAGTGAATTGTCATTGTATCGTTCATGTTATGTTGTTCATGTTGATGAACATGTTGATTTGCATATGTGTATGCATAATTGTATTGTTTATGTTGCGTTGATCCGATGGGATCGTGTGATCTATGCTGAGGGCGCTGGATCAGATGTCCACCTCGTTATGGTCCGACGGGATCATCTTGGGATCTATGCTGAGGGCGCTGGATCATTGGACGGGTTTTCCACCTCGTTATGGTTCGACGGGATCATCTTGGGATCTATGGTGAGGGCGCTAGATCAATGGATTACCCAGTGTTGTGTTGATGGAGTCATGTGGATTCGCATTATTGGATTTATCATGTGTTGTTGTGTATGTATATATTGTTGGTTATCCACCTCGTGTTAATCTAGTAGGATCATCTTGGGACCTATGCTGAGGGTGCTGGATCATGGGATTTCCATTGAGTATACACTGTTGTTATTGTTTTGAGCATATTGACGTTGTCATATGAGTATGCATTTGTAGGTCTTATGTTAAGACCGTGTCCATATAATGTATTGACCTGATCTCGGATTAGACTGACGTGATTGTTGTGGTATTGTGCATCTCGAGGTATGTTCCGTATTTCCCTTGGTATTTGTCCTTGATGGACAATCGATTATCATGTTGGGATTTGATGATGATATCCGATGGATCGAATTGGTCAGAGATGGTATATTACGTATCAGTGAGTCCTGATGATGTTTTGAGAACCATGGGTATTGTTTGTGGTACGATATAGATGTTGTCTATGAATTCATTGTTAATAGAGAATACGAAATGTGGAATATGGTAAGGATTATCTTGATAAGGATAATCATGAGCTGGTAAAGTTATGATGATAAGATTACATTGGTTGTATTCTTATTTTGCATTCTCATTGGTATGTAATTATTGATGTGATGTAACAGTTATCATTGTTGGATATTATGGCTGACCCCGTCGTGGGCTTTCTTTTTAGGTTTTTGGATATCGAGCTTGTAGCGGTCGTGAAAAGATGAGCTTCCCGTAGGATACTGGCTATGGCATGTGTTTTGTGAATCGAGTATTTTGATTATATGTTGTATTCCGCTGCTAGAGTGTTCTAATTGTTGTCCTTTCCGCTGCGTGAGTATTTCTTAAATGCCTATTTGATTTCTGGCAACTTGAGTTTCTTGGGATATGGTTTCTAACCTATTTTGTCGGTACGTGTAAGCGATCGCTTAACGTATATTTTTAAACTGTTGAGTTTTGGGCATTTCGGGCCTTATAGTTCCAAATGAGATTTCACGACAGTTTTGATAAACGGATTTTATATAGTTGTCAAACGTTTTAAAGATAGTATCGTCGTTAGCCTTTTGGATGTTCGTAAATGTTTGCAAAAATGTCTTTTAGCCTTGTGGGTTCCGTCTTGGGGGCCACGGCACTGTAATATTTCCGGTCAGATCTGGGGGTGTTACAAGGAGCACGCACATTATCTGCGTGTGGTGTTGGACGTTTTGAGGATCGAGCGACTCTATTCGAAGTTCTCGAACTGTGAGTTCTGGCTAAAGGAAGTGATGTTTCTGGGTCAATTGATTTCAGCCTAGGGGGTCCGTGTGGATCCACAGAAGATTGAGGCAGTTCTGGATTGGACACCACCTAAGAATGTGAAGGAGGTCCGTAGTTTCTTGGGTTTGGCTGGCTACTACCGTAGGTTCGTCAAGGGGTTCTCGAAACTGGCTCGGCCACTTACACAGTTGCTTCAGAAATCTAATAAGATCGTCTGGAATGACGAAAGGCAGTCGATTTTTGAGGAGCCGAAGAGGCATTTGTCTTCAGCCCCGATTCTAGCATTGTCGTGTGGTAACGAGGGTTTTGCTGTTTATAGCGATGCTTTGGGTCAGGGTATTATGTGTGTATTGATGCAGCACGACAAGAATATTGCGTATGCGTCGAGCCTATTGAGGCCGTATGAGCTCAATTACCCTACTCACGACTTGGAATTAGCGGCAGTTGTTTTTGCACTCAAGATTTGGCGTCATTATCTCTTTGGCTCTGCATATCAGATTTTTACTGATCATAAAAGTCTGAAGTACATATTCACTCGGCGGGAGTTGAATATGAGGTAGAGGAGGTGGTTGGAATTGATTAAGGATTATGACCTCAAAATCCTTTATCATCCGGGCAAGGCGAACATCGTGGCAGATGCCTTGAGTCGGAAACCGGTTATGTTACGGACGCTTGAGATACTTACATCTCAATCTGAGCTTCAGCGTGATCTGATCGAGTTGGGTTTTGAGATTTTGTTGCCAGGAGTTGTCGGGTAACTTTGTGCTTTAGAAATTTCGTCGTTGCTGATCGATGAAATTAAACTGAAGCAGTTGGAGGATCCGATGATTGCTCAAATCTGAGAGAATGTTCTTAAAGGGAAGTCTCCTGGATTTTTGATTCACGAGGATGGTGTGTTGAGATTCCAGAGTCGGCTTTGTGTACCGAACGACTTGGATTTGAGGCAGAGTATTTTGCGTGAGGCCAATGCTACGCCTTACTGAGTTCATCCTGGTTTAAGTAAGATGTACAAGGACCTAAGGAGGAGATTTTGGTGGAACGATATAAAGGAAGAGGTCGCACAATTTGTAGTAAGGTGTTTGACTTGTCAGCAGGTCAAAATCGAGCATCAGCGACCAGCTGGGTTGTTGCAGTTGCTTCTCGTTCCGGAATGGAAATGGGAAGATATTTTGATGGACTTCGTCATGAGCTTCCCGAGGTCGAAGTCTGGTATGAATATAGTTTGGGTGATTGTGGATCGTCTGACCAAGTCGGCATACTTTCTGGGCATCAAGGATACTTGGGGTCTGGAAAGGTTGGCTCGTGTATTTATTACGCAGGTTGTGAGGCTTCACGGTACTCCGAAGTCTATTGTTTTGGATCGTGATGGCCATTTTGTATCGCATTTTTGGCAGGCGGTACATAAGGCGTTGGGTACTAGTTTGCGTCTGAGTACTTCTTTTCATGCTCAGACGGATGGGCAGTCGGAGCGCACTATCCAGACATTTGAGGATATGTTGTGTGCTTGTGCTCTCGACTGGAGCAGTGATTGGGAGGAGCATTTGCCGTTGATCGAGTTCACGTACAACAATAGTTGGCACGCATCGATCAAGATGGCATGGTATGAAGTCCTTTATGGGCGGCGATGTTGATCGCCGATTTGCTGGAACGAGGCGTCCGATTTGGTCGGGACCGAACCGGATATCGCTTTGGAATCAAGGATAGGATGGATCACTTCATCTATATATCGACTATCTAGAATTGAACAAGGTGACCATCAAGAACAAGTATCCGCTCCCGAGGATTGATGACCTGTTTGACCAATTGCAGGGCGCAGCTGTATTTTCAAAGATTGATTTGAAATTAGGGTATTAACAGCTCCGAGTGAAGGATTCTTACATTCCGAAGATGGCCTTTCGGACGAGATACCACCACTATGAGTTTGTGGTTATGCCGTTTGGGCTAACCAACGCCCCAGCCGTGTTCATGTAGCTAATGAACAAGGTCTTTGTCGAATATCTCGATAAGTGTGTAGTCATCTTTATCGATGATATCCTGATTTACTCGAGGAGCGAGGAAGAGCATGCACGTCATTTGCATATCGTGTTGGGAATCTTGAGAACTTAGAGCCTTTATGCGAAGTTCTCCAAGTGTGAGTTTTGGTTGCGGGAGGTTATGTTTCTCGGCCACGTGATCTCGGCCGAGGGTGTTCGTGTGGACCCGCACAAGATAGAGGCAGTGTTGGATTGGGTGCCGCCCAAGAACGTGAAGGAGGTCCGTAGTTTTCTGGGTTTGGCCGGGTATTATTGTAGGTTCGTCGAGGGGTTCTCTAAAATCGCTCGACTGCTTACTCAGTTGTTGCATAAGTCGGAGAAGTTTGCGTGGACCAACGAGAGGCAGAAGAGTTTCGAGGAGTTGAAGTAGCGGTTGACCACCGCTCTCATCTTAACCTTACCGAGCGGTAATGAGGATTTTTCAGTCTATAGTGATGCCTCGGGCCAAGGGCTTGGGTGTGTACTCATGCAGCACAAGAAGACGATCGCTTATGCTTCCCGTTAGTTGAAATCGTACGAGTTGAATTATCCTACCCACGATCTTGAGTTAGCCGCAGTTGTGTTTGTGTTGAAGATTTGGCGTCATTACTTGTATGGCTCGTCGTGTCAGATTTTCACCGATCACAAGAGCCTGAAGTATATTTTCACACAGAAAGAACTGAATATGAGACAGAGAAAGTGGTTGGAGTTAATTAAGGATTACGATCTTGAAATCCTTTATCATCCGGGCATGGAAAATGTGGTGGCAGATGCCTTGAGTCGGAAATCGGTATCACTTCGGGCACTTGAGCTACTCACGGCCCAGCCAGGGCTCCAACGAGAGTTGATGGGGTTAAGCATTGAGGTTGTTCTACCAGGGAGTGCTAGGCAATTGCGCACTCTTGAGATCTCTTCGTCTCTGGTCGGCGATATTAAATCGAGACAGTTATAAGATTCGATGTTTATTCAACTCCGTGAGGGTGTGGTGAAGGGGAAGTCCCTGGGATTCGTGATTCACGAGGATGGTGTGTTGAGGTTCCAAGGTCGGTTGTGTGTTCCGAACGACTTTTAATTGAGGTAGGGTATTATGCGAGAGGCTCATGCGTCACCTTACTCAGTCCATCCGGGCTCGAGTAAAATGTATAAGGATTTGAGGAAGAATTTCTGGTGGAATGACATGAAGAATGAGGTAGTTTAGTTTGTGGCTAAGTGTTTGACTTGCCAGCAAGTTAAAAATGAGCATCAGCGGCCAACCGGGTTGTTGAAACCACTTCCCGTCCCGGAATGGAAATGGGAGGATGTCTCTATGGATTTTGTCACAAATTTGCCAAGGACGAAGACTGGAATGAACATGGTGTGGGTGATCTTGGATCGACTGACTAAGTCGGCACATTTTTTGGGCATTAAGGACACTTGGGGCCCAGGAAAATTGGCTCGTATTTTTATTATGCAGATTGTGAGACTTCATGGTATGCCAAAGACTATTATTTCGGGCAGAGATGGTCGGTTTATATCGCATTTTTGGCAGGTGGTACATAAGGCATTGGGGACACATTTGTGTGTGAGTACATCTTTCCATCCTCAGACCTATGGACAGTCCGAGCGTACCATTCAGACGTTCGAAGATATGTTGTGCGCGTGCGCTAGACTGGAGTAGTGATTGGGAGGAACATATGACCCTGATCGAGTTTACTTATAATAATAGCTGGCATGCGTCGATTAAGATGGTACCGTATGAGGCGCTTTATGGCCGACAGTGTCGATCACCGATATGTTGGGATGAGCCATCCAACTTAGTTGGCACCGACGAGGAAGAAAGTCGAGTTGATTCAAGAGAGGATGTTGGCGGCTCAGAGTAGACAAAAGTCTTATGCGGAGATTAGGCGTCGACCCTTGGAGTTTGAGGTAGGGGATCATGTTTTGTTGAGAGTGTCTCCGTCGAAGGGAGTTTTCCATTTTGGTAAAAAGGAGAAGCTTAGTCCAAGGTATATTGGACCTTTCGAGATATTGGAGAGAGTTGGCGAGTTAGCTTACCGATTGGCATTACCTCCGTCCTTGAGCCATGTGCATAGTGTATTTCACGTCTCTCAGTTGAGGAAGTATGTTCCAGACCCGACTCACGTTATTGACTTCGGGGACGTGGAGATCGAGAAGAACATTACGTTTGAGGAGAGGCCGGTGAGGATTTTGGAACGTCGATAAACAGTTAAGGCACACAACCATCCCCTTGGTTAAAGTGCAATGGTCAAGGCATGGAGTGGAGGAAGCGACGTGAGAACTGGAGGAGGATACGCATGTGAGACACCCCGAGCTTTTTGATTCTTAAGTTTCGGGACGAAACTTCTTTTTAGAGGGGGAGAATGTAATATCCATACCTTTCCATTTTTAGCCATTTTCATTTTTGTTGCATGTATATTTTTATCGACTCGCTTGTAACCGTTTTGATATTTTGAATCTATTTTCCTCTTGGAGTTTTTCTATTTGGATGAGTTTCGGAGATGTTTTTACGTAATTTCGTATGTCCGTTTCTCGTAAAACTCATTTGATTTCATTGTTTATTTATTTATATGAGTTCGTATGGTTGAGTTGTTCATGTTGCGAGTTTCGGTTTGTTAATTTTGTAATTTCCTATAAGTTTAGGGAATTTTATCTTCCTTGTTGTATTTCGGATTCCCCGGTAGTCAGAATTGTATTTTCTTTCAGCGCTTAGATTCGTCGCTGAATATTTCGTGTTTACGCTTCTGGGTTCTGTCCTTGTGTTGCGTCCCGACTTCGTACCGCCCTGTGCAGTAAACAGTATTCAGCAGTGTTGAACTGCTGCATGCATAACGTACGTTATGCATGCTTCCTTGTATGCACTATCGGTACATGCATAACGTACGTTATACCTTAATGTTAACGTACGTTATGGCCCTCAGCATTTTGGACAGTGGGTTCTACCCAGTTTTTGCCTAACCCTTATGTACGTTAACTTGCGGGTGTTACGTACGTAAGTTCCTCATAACGTACGCTAACTCTCTAAGTGTAGCGTAAGCTATCAGCCTCAACAAGTTGGGCAGATTGTTCTGCCGAACCATTAAGTACGTTAACACTTGAGTGTTACGTACGAAATGAGCGTAGCGTACGTTAACATCAGCATGTTAACGTACATAACGAGTGAGCAGGTTTTATAAACCTGAGAGTTGACCTTCACTTTGTCATTCCTCATTTCTTTCCTCCTTCGTCCGAGAGTGGTGTTCCAAGAAGAGATTTGAGCGATTCTTCAAGTCTTGTCCGTGGAATTCCTTGGGAGATCGAGTATTGTGTTCCAAGTGAAGTTTTTCATCATCGTAATCATCTTCCTCCGTCCGAATCCAAGGTATTTATCTTGGAACCCTACTTTTGTCCATTTTGGGGATTTTTCGGGATTTGTCTAGATTGAACTCGAACTGTTCGTTTATGTTGTGATATTTCGTATTAATTATTGTTGTTGGGTGATTCCCAATCCGTTTCGGTCGTGTTTAAACCTTGGATTGTTGATTTGGGGAGGTTTTGGGAAAACCCTCGCCCGAATTCGTCGTCCGTGTATGTTATGATTGTTAGTCGGGGTTGTGGGTGTATTCTGTTCGACGATTGTTATCATGTAGGACTGAGTTGTGTTAACCCTTCGTTTAGGAATGGTCGTGTTCCCTCTGGGTCATTCCTAGTCATTGTTCATTCCCGTTTCGTCGAAGATGTCTCAAAGGCAAGTACTTTACGTTTGTTTGCATATTCTAGTATTTAGATTATGGCTTTCCATATATGTTGTGGATGTGTATGTGTATGTTCACCCAGGGACGGTCCGACGGGGCCTCTGGTGATACGTAGTGCCGTGTGTATGCGTAACGAACTGGGGTTAACCACCCAGGGATGGTCCGATGGGGCCTTTGCAGGGTGCGGTGGCCATGAGTCTCGTACCAACGGTTAACCTTTGAAATGTTTTGTTAGAGAAATGTGTTTTGTGCTCGTGCACCGTAATATTCCGGAATATAAATGTTTTTCTAAAATGATTTTGGTGCATATTTCATCTGATTAGAATGGTAGTTCAAATGGATTGTACTTGCACTAGCAGCTGTCGCTAACCCCTTAAATGGGGGAAATAATTTTGTATTTCAGGTACAGGTCTCAGAGGCGAACGAGCATGCGGGCTGTACGAGGATGACGGGCAAGAGTGAATCTGTTCAAATGGTCGTTCGTTGATGTCATGTCTTTTAATTTTTATTAATCATGTCATTTGCTTCAGTACTCGAGTACTTCTTTCTTTTGGAACATTGTGAATGTTGTGCACCCGATTTGGGTTTTGGTTGATGTTGTATCGCATTGTTGAGTTCGGTCTACTTATTTGGTATGTCATGGATTGAGAAAATGTCCGTATATTGATGATGTCTATCACTGTTGTCACGTCAAGTTTGGGTGTCAGTCTGGTGGATTCCAAGAAGTGGGGTCCACGACGCTGTAATATGCCCTGAACGTCTTGGGGGTGTTACACTACCATCTCAGATCTGCACCAGATCGACCGTACCCTAGCCAACTGAAAAAAATGACTTTTTTTCGAAACCCTAATTTTCGGTCACAATCGCCGTCTCTAAGTTAACACAGGGCCACCTCCAAAGACACGCACACATCCCTCCCGAAAATGGTGAAGTTTCTGAACCCAAACAAGGTGGTGATACTTCTCCAAGGTCATTTCAACGGCCACAAGGCGACAATCGTTAAGAATTTCGACGAAGGAACAGGCGACCACCACTACGGCCACTGCCTCGTCGCTGGCGTCGCCAAGTATCCCAACAAGGTGATCCGCAACGACTCCGCTAAAAAGCAGGCTAAGAAATCTCGCGCCAAGGCATTTGTCAAGCTCGTCAACTACAACCACCGATCGGAATCCATCCACAGTCCCTCTTTAGCTCAGACCTACACGACTCGTCCCTAGTTCAACCCGTGATGCGACCGTTTAAGATAAGAATACCTTTTTTTTTACTCTTTTACATATAATTGCAATTAGATTAACTATATTGCTTCTTGCTGTGATAGGACGAAAATAGTGTGCTAAAATCATTGTTAATTATAAGGTTTTGATGAATTTTAGGTTGGCACACTTGGTTATTTTCTACCTATTTATATTTTGGATGCAATTTACTTCACTTGGCAATTTGTTGTTTAATTTAGGTGTTTGATGGAGTTTTTAAGCTCAAGGAATAGTTTGGGCCATCAAACGGACCAAGCCAAGGTGATTTGGGTTTTAATGAAGAAACTGCCGCGCGACACTAGGTGGCCCGGTGCCAGTTCGGTGACCCAGTGTCGTCCCTGTTCTGAAAATAATCTTACTTAGGGCCCAAGAAACGACTCCAAACAGCTTCAATCAGTTCCATAAGGCAATAAATCGGCCCCTAGGTTGGGAAAAGGAATTTGAATAGATTTGGAAAGAAAGACTCCAAGGGAATTAAAACTCAAGAAGGATAAGAAGGAAGGAGATCCAATTAAAGAACGAAACTAATAGATAAAGAATTATTATAAAAGGAGGGGGACTGAGATTATTATCATCATTATCACCATATATTGCGGTTGGAGCAGAGAAGAAAAATCGGACGACCGAACCACCATTCTCACCGGAGCAAGCCGAGCCATTCCCGACGTGTGAGGAAGAAGACTACACCATTTGAATTTCTTTTTTCTCATGTCTAATATTAATTTGATGTTTTCTAAAGCCAACATGTCCAGCTAATTTTCTATTCTAGTTCTTAGTAAAGTTTGAAACCATATTTGAATTATTCATGTTTTAATCCCGTAGCGTATTCTCAACTCGAAATCTCTTGAATTACTTTTGTGTTATTGAATTCACTACTATGCCATATAATTTCTTGATTTGGTTTGGCCAACTAGATTAGGGGTTTTATGTCTTATGTTAGAAATTGAGCTGTAATCCGTAATTGTTGCAATTTTAATTTCACAAGTAGGAAACAATTGAAATTTCTCAATTGAGTAACACAAAATCGAGATCCCTTAAGTCGAGCTTATGAACTCAATATCTTGCCTATTTCATTATTTTGGTTTTTAAAGCATCTAGCGAGCGGGATTTGAAGAGCTTGTTTTGAATCCACCGCATAGATAGGTTTAATTAAAGAGCTTGTTTTAATTAAATATACTTAAGAAATAATTGGGGTCAATAGAGCTTGTTGTTGGCTTTGGAAAAGGAGTTCATGAGATTAGAGAATAGATAAGCGCTGCATTGAAGCATGAATTAATTCGAAATGGTGGATAACGGAGCTAAGAACTAGATTATTCCTCAATTGATATTTTCGAATTTTATTTCCTTTGTTTATATTGATTTAATTTATTTCACGCAAACTTTTTTTTAGTAAAGATCAGAAACTAAAATCCCCCCTCGTTTTTATTTTAATTGCACAAAGTACTTAATCCTTAAAAAGTATAATTGATTTACCGTTCTCCGTGGGATCGACCCTTACTTGCCGATACTACTATTAGTAGAAGTAAGCTAAGAAAAATAAAAATAACTAATTTTGATGCGTCACGACAGCGCAGTCATGCTGAAAAATACAAGTTTGGCCCTTTGTGTTTTATGTCTTGCAAGGATTCCCCGGAGGAGGTGATAAGTGTCAGTTTTATACACTTATTCATGGTTTGTATCGATAAAATTCACCCATAATTGATCTAGTCTACTCGTTTTTTGCTTTTAATTAATTAGTTTTTAATAATTTTATTTTTATCGGATGATGATGTAAATCTAGTCTTAATCGGATTAAATAACTGATTTACTCAAGAAATAACATGTTTATTAAATATTCTATTTGTTTAATTTTGATATATTCATGTTGTAGGGCCTTAGAGACGAATTAATTTGTCTTTAGGATTCAAAATCAGAGTTATATATCAAAAGTTATCATCCGAAGAAGATTTGGGGCAAAAACGCAAAGTCTGAGAAATTCTGGGCTGAAAATGTAACTCTCAAAGCAACCAGTGAACAAATTGACGAAGCCAAGTTACGGCCGTAACTACAGAATATTACGGCCGTAAGTCATCAAAGTTACGGCCGTAACTCCTTAATGTTACGGCCGTAACTCTTGACAGATTGTTATGATTTGTCTAATTTTTTATACTTTTTGTGTATTATTGAGGGGATGGCTGGCATTGATCCGATCTATTGTAATAATGTTGGAGTTTTGGAGCTATTAGATGACTTTAGGCGTATAAATAGACCCCTTAGATCCTTCATCATTCATCATATAATTTTTCACTTCTTGTAAACTTTTCTTTTTGTGTGAAGAACACACTTGTGTTCTTGAGTGATTTGCTTGAGTGTGGTATAGCATATGTTGTTCAGAGAGTTTATTGCTTCTTTCTCCTTTATCTACTAAGGGAGTGAGGATCAATTCTTTCTCTTGATTCAACTAATAATGACCACCAAGGCTTGTATTATGTATAATAAACCCTTCATGGGCTAAGTTACCTTTAGTTGGGATTATAAACAAGGTTAGTCATGTTATTTATATTTGTATAAAAGATCTATTGTGAATTACTTATTATTGTGTGTGATTTTCATTGTTTTAACAATCTTTTTTTATTTGGCCAATAAATGACGATATTTATGGTCTTCATATGTTTCGAAAGAAAATATGTTTGATTAGATCAAATGATCTTCACTCTAAGTTGTTCTAGGGGATAGAAATATACCTCTAGACCTTAGATGATTCTTTGAGTTATTTTCATAAATCCTAATGCCATGTATTGAAACCAATCAACATAGAAATATAGTGGATTGATTCAATATGTAAGGGGCGTTTTATAGTTCGAAAGAGAAACCGTCTTTTTAAGGAAAATCGAATCTACACAACATAATAAGTAAATTCATCTTATGATCTCCTATACATCTTCTATAACTAATGACGAACTAACTTTGTAATCCCAACTATTTCATTTTATCATTAATCAATCTTTTATTATTGCTATCTTTTTATTTCCTTATAATATTAGAACTATCATTGCATTATCTTTGCAATTATTAAACCAAACTCTTTAATTGTGTGTTTCACTCATCTTAGTATCTATAAAAATAGACTAATAGTGTATAATTCAAATTATAACCAAACTTCCTTGTGGGATCGATAAACCGGACTAAAAAAGTCCACTTACTACTTGATACGATATCGTGCACTTGCGATAGTTACACTAAGAACGTGTCAAGTTTTTGGCGCCGTTGCCGGGGAAGTATAAGTTATATTTGAAATCTTACATTGTAAACTATTTCTATAGGTACAACTTTCTCGACATTGTAACTTAGTACTCAATTGTGTTTGTCCGGTCAAGTGGCGGATAACGGTACTCCATGACTATTAAAGTCGGATTTTTCAGTTTTCCACAACAACTGATATTTGTAGATATTTTCTTCAATTATTTTCATTGTCTTTTTTATTTATTTTTTTTATCATGGAAGAAACTTTGTATAAAATCGAAAAAAAAAATTCCCTTTCTGAGCAAAAATGCAATTTTAAAAATTTACAAGACAAGGCTTGAAAGGATGAGGTTGCTTATGAATAAAAGCATACCTTTTGACATAAGATTCATAATTGAAGCCAACGTAAGAATAGAGGGTGAATTCACAGAAACACCGACTAGATTTTTACCAGGGCTTGGAAAAAGTTCATATGCAAAGAAACGACGAGCAAAGATGATAGCCGTTTGTTATAAATGTGCTAGATGGAACTGTAATTTAAAATGTCGATCTTTAGGAATTCCATCTACAAACAGAGAAGATAAAATTCAATTCATTAAGGATGGACTAAATAAAGAAAATTTAGATGATATCGAAATTTCTCTTGACACGCATCCTAGTGGACTCGTACGTTACGGAATTCGATGTTTGTGGAGAAAATTCAAACCAGAATATTGTAATATCCGCAATTTCGATTTCCGGTAATTTCTTTTTTCGGCGGAAGTCCGTTTTGACGACTCGCTCATGACCGTTTCATTATTCTGAGAATGATTAATTCTGCACTTTTTGTCATCCGAGTTCGTTTCGGTGTCGTTTTGTTGAGTTCCGTGCTTTTTAATGACTTTTCCGCACTTGAGTTCGATTCTTGCGAATCTCGTTCGAAACTGCTGTTTCGAGTTTCCCGTAAGTTCGTTTAACTTTGTTATACGTGTTATGAACTTCGGTTTGGTTATTCGATTACGTATCGTGATTTTCGGGCATTTTGGGCCATTTTGTAATTTCCTTAAAGTTACGGGTATCCGTATCTGTAATTGCTGTCTCGACCTATTTCTTGGTCGCGTATGATTAATTATGGTATTATGTTTTCATTTCGGGTCGTTGATGTTGTCCGCGAACTTTTCATCGTGTTCGTTCCGTACGTTTTCGGAAATCGAGTCGTCGAGCCCTGGTGGTCGGGTACTGGCCGGACGGTTGCGGGACTGGCCGGACGATTGCGGGCACCGGCCGGACAGTGCGCGAGAACCGGCGTAAGCGCACGCCTTCTGGGCCGGAAGAGGCTGCGCGCTTCGGCAGTGTAGCGCACGCTGCCGGCCTAACGCACGCCTGTGTCAGTGCAGACAGTGGAGTCTAGGGGTTCTGGAATCGGTCAGGGTCGGCAGGTAGCGCACGTACTGTCGGGCATTGCGCACGCTACGACCGGCAGGTAGCGCGCGCTACGGCCGGAAGGCTGCGCACGCTACCTGGCCGAGTCAGTAGGGCAATGTGGGCACTGGACTGCGGCCTGGGCCGATAGCGCACGCTAGCTCGGCAGCCTAGCGCGCGCTTGTCCGGCCCAGTATAAATGTGACAGAGCAGTCACATTTCATCTCGTTTTTCATTTCCTACCTTTCTCTTCCGCGGCTGGAGACTTAGAGATCGTGGAGCCATGTTGTTGAACAACAAATCCATGAAGTTCTTGAGGTTATAACATCAACCAATCATCCGTTATCATCCTTTGATCCAGCGAATCAAGGTAATCTCCCTTAGAACCCTAATTTCGTGAATTTGGGTTTTTTTTGCATTTTTATCCGATTCGTTCCGTGTTGTTGATTAATCCATGATGGGTATGATTAATCTTGTTAGTATTCTTGTGTTTAACATCATTTAATCCATTGTTCTTCGTCGAATCGAAGTATATTCTTGATTTCCTTCGAATCGACTTTTTGGGGGATTTGTTCTCGATCTCGTTTTTCATCCGTTTTCGATGGATCGATTGTGGTTAAATGATGTTGTTAAACATATTCTATGGATTATATATCCATATTTCGACTTGGAAGTTCGTTTTCATGTTTTGACGGGACGAATCGTGTTCTTGGACATTTTGGGGGAAATCCTTGAACCTTCGTCAGTTGTTCTTTGAATTCAGCGGCTTTGGGTCGTACTTTGGATTTCATTTTCGTTGTTATTGTTTTCGTTCGTAGTTCATTGTTGCGGATTGTCGTTCGGTGGAGTCGGCGAGTTCGTAGTCGGTTCGTGCCAACCTACTTCGATCGATTCTCCGCGTTGTTCTTACTCGAGGCAAGTATCTTGCCCATACATTACGTGTTTTGTGGATATATTAGTTGGTAATTTACGATACGTAATTTATGAATGCCTATAATCAACTTTCAAAGGAATTGATATGCTTTTCAGTACTTCCTTAAAAGATGACTCGTATGATTTCGTTGTTAAATATGCTTGTCTAAGTATGTGTGGGGTATCGTTTTGTGTGATTATGACATTGTGGATTTATAGCTTAACCTTTCCTTGAGATATGTATGGAACGTATGCCTATTGATGATCCTGTCTCATTGTGTCATTCGGCGTGGTTGGATAGGTATTTTCCCTCGTTGCTATGTTATTTGTACTAGCTGCATCGTTGAAATTCTAGCATGAATCGTATCATTACTTGGTCGTGAGTATATGTTGGATGAACTGGCCATTCTAGTAAGGTACCTCGACTATATATACTGTGATTGACCTTCGAGGCTTGTGGTTTGCAACTGTGATTTTGGAACGTGTGTGTGTGTTGTTCCTTCCACCCGGAGTGTCCGACGGGATGTCTGGGGGTCGATACTAAGGGGTACGGCCACGGAAGTGGACTTGGGTGCGTGTGTGGATGAACTTCCACCTGGAGTGTCCGACGGGATGTCTGGGGGTCGATACTAAGGGGTACGGCCGCGGAAGTGGTTTCCCACCCGGAGTGTCCGACGGGATGTCTGGGGGTCGATACTAAGGGGTACGGCCGCGGGTTACCAGTTGTGGTTTTCATCTTGAGGATGACGTTGATGTTTTCGTTAATTGTGATATTGTCCGGAGTATCACAATGCTTTGTGCTCGGGGTCGAGAGACATTATATATCGAGTCTTGGTGCTTGGCTAGAATGGCATAAAATTAATGTGTTATGTGTAATGTGCACTTGTAAGTGAATTGAAGTGGATGATCGGGTCGTGGACCCTGTGTTTTGTGACTGGGATGGTTGGGTCGTGGACCTCGCGTTTTGTTAACGGATTTGCATTTTGGAAAATGAACTTTGGGGCTGTGACCCTAAATGACTTTCGAGGAATTAAGAACTTTTCAATTTCTAATGTTTTCAAAACTCCCGAGATTTGGAATTATTTTCAAAGTGCTTACTTGCTTCGCTTCTACTTTCAAGAACTATTTTTAACTAAATATATCTCGGGAAGTCTTTCGTTGTATTCTCGGAATGTGTTGTGTATGGCTCGTATTTGCACTCTATACTTGCACTAGCGAAATAGTGGAGTTTTGCTAACCCCCGAGTAATCGGGGGGTGGATATCTATATTGTGTCCAGGTACATGCAGGTTTTCGGGAGCAAGACACAGGATCAGTGCGAGGGATGATGAAAGACGAATGATACTAATCACATGAAGGCCAGTTTTGACTTCAGTTAGTCGGAGTCCATTGTATTATCTTTTCCGCTGTCTTATTGTTCGTCGTTGCAAGTATTATACCCTTGCATGTGTATGAGTCTGGATGAGTTTATGTATTTTGATTTGTAAGTCAGTGACGGAAGACCAAATCGGTCTATTGATTCGTTATTTTGATTCGTCAGTATGTAATGTAATGTGTTGTGTTGATGTCTAGCCTGGTGGATCCTCACGGAAAGGGTCTGCGGCGTGTAATATTCCCGGTTTGATCTGGGGGTGTTACATTTATGGTATCAGAGCTTAGGTTGCGGAAACCTAGGTTGTCGGGACCAGTCGTGTATTGTTGAGTCTTGTCTTGTCAGATTGAGTCTGACTGATGTCGTGTCGCGACGCGTCGTTTGGAATGTCGGCCGTGATTAGTATCAGGGTGCAGCCATCATCTTCCTGCGATCTGTGGATGTAAGTCTCCCTACTACAGGTTGTACCACGAGCTATACGAGCCTGTGTGATTCTGTGTTATGTAGTTAGTATTTGAAGGTGCATCGTGAGTAAGTGACATATATTTGTTGATTCCCGTCTTGCGCTAAAATGTAGAATGATATTCTTTGAATGTATCTTTGTATAAATCGTTTTTCTTGCAAGAGTATAAACCTTGGAATTTTAAGTTTTCGAATCCTTTCGGGGAGTCACGTAAAATTTTTAAAATGTCCTCCAAGGGAGGAAAAAGTTGATTTTCGTATGTTGACCTCAAGGCTGAAAGTTCTGAAAACTCGAATTATTGATAATTCTTTTCCACTGTATACTATAAGTTTTCAAAACACGAGTTTTAAACTAAAATGAGTTCTGCAAAATATACTCAACACGTGACCCTTGATTTTAACTTTTCGGTTTTGAATGACAATTGCCTTTTGATGGTTGCTCATGATGTGTTGTAATTATGTGAATCGATGGCTTTGAGATTCGAATATTGTTGTTGTTTATTTGTGACCTTCGATTCCAGTAATGTCGTATATATGTTCGCAATCATGTTGCTAAAATAGACCCGTTAGCGCAAGCTAAGTGTAAGGCTAGCGCGCGCTAATGCAGCATGGGTAGCGCACGCTAAATATGTGTTGTAGCGCGCATTAGTCAGTCTAGTCAGAGGCTAGGGAACTACATTTCTTTTAGCCGTTAGGCCTAACCTTAGCAATCAATCACCCGGGACTGTATTCTATGTGTGTTGTCAAGTAATGACAACTGTTTTGTATGAATGTGCGTTATAATTTTTTTTCTTTTCGTTGCGCTAAGTGATAATTGATTGGGTTCGGCAAATTGATAAATTATGTCTGCTGCGAGTGTGTTCGAACACGCTTTTCTAAAACTTTCATAAGTTTGTGCAAGTTGTGGAAACTACTTTTTGAAACTAACTTTTGAAACTACTTTGACAGTTCGATTAGCCGGCGGCTTCGTATGAACTTTGGAAATTGTTTGAAATTTGCGAGCCGGCCTAGGATTCTCAAATAAAACCTCGACGGTATTTCAAAGAGTTGTTTTAAAGTACCTTGGACATTTTGTAAAATATTACCGTCGTTGATGCTTGTGAAGTGTTGGGAGAATTTTCGAAAGTGATTTTTACGTATTGTTGTATTTTCAAATAATTCGAGTGAATGATTTTCAAAAATCTTTCACACCATAAAAATATTTTATTTCAAAAACCAATGCGATTTTTATTTTCAAAAATATATAGTGAAAGATGAAAAATCTCACTCGATGTAAAGTTCAAACTCGGATTTGGAAATGTTAGAGTATGTAAGAATGATTTGATGATCTTGCATGGTTAACTTGTTAGTTGTTAACGGTGATGATGATACGTAGAGGCATGATGACTTCAAATGATTTCAAATGAGACGGTTAAAGTATGTTGTTTACAAGTTTTGATGAAACAACCCGAGGTACCAAAAGTACTTTTAAAGTTTATTTTAAACAGCATACAAATCCAAGGATTTTCAAAAGATTTCCTTTAAAAGGATACCTCGTGGATTTTCTTTTCGAGTTGTTATTGGTTACCTTATGTGATATGTCGCGCTGAGTCGGTACTTTAGTATAATATTTTGCGAAGTTGTGCAATCGTATTGAGTGGGAATCCGCTTAGTATGTCGTTGGGCAGAGGACACAGTCGTGACCACAATACTAATGGCCATGAAGATCGGATGTGGACCAAGAGGGTATAGTCGGGAAGGTTGCTATTCCAAAGACTTCGTTCTCGTTGTTTAGGTTTCGGACGAAACCTCTTTTAAAGGAGATATGATGTAATACCCATATTTTCTTTCTTTCTCTTACATTTCGTCAACCGTATCGACTGATTGTGTTCGTTGATGCTTGACACAGTGTTGTTTCTCACCTTTGTCATTCGAGCGAGTTCTGATATTGTCCCAAATTGATCTATATATCGTTGTGACCTTTCCAAGTTCGGAAAATTAGTCTCGTTTTCGATCTTCCAACCCTTGGGCGGTGGAATTCCGTATTTGTTCAGCGATTGGCTCGCGTTTTGATTGATGTACCGTTGGGTTGGTCAATCGTATTGATTTTCGTCCGTTGTGTTTTGTGATTGTTCAGATAATTGACTTGATTGTATTATCCATTTGATGACGCTTGTCACTTGTTGGTTTTATTATATCCCTAACGGCGACGTTGTGTTGGTCGTCGTGGAGCGTGTTTTCACGCCGTATATTCCTTTGCGTTGCTTGTAACGTTTCGCCGATGGACGTAAGTTACGCGCTTCCTTGCGTATCTCGTTGATTTTTCCTGGCGGGATATTGCTTCTCCCTACTTGTTTTAAGTTTCGGGACGAAACTTCTTTAAGGAGGGTAGAATGTAATATCCGCAATTTCGATTTACGGTAATTTCTTTTTTCGGCGGAAGTCCATTTTGACAACTCGCTCATGACCGTTTCATTATTCTGAGAATGATTAATTCTGCACTTTTTGTCATCCGAGTTCGTTTCGGTGTCGTTTTGTTGAGTTCCGTGCTTTTTAACGACTTTTCCGCACTTGAGTTCGATTCTTGCGAATCTCATTCGAAACTGCTGTTTCGAGTTTCCCGTAAGTTCGTTTAACTTTGTTATACGTGTTATGAACTTCGGTTTGGTTATTCGATTACGTATCGTGATTTTCGGGCATTTTGGGCCATTTTGTAATTTCCTTAAAGTTACGGGTATCCGTATCTGTAATTGCTGTCTCGACCTATTTCTTGGTCGCGTATGATTAATTATGGTATTATGTTTTCATTTCGGGTCGTTGATGTTGTCCGCGAACTTTTCGTCGTGTTCGTTCCGTATGTTTTCGGAAATCGAGTCGTCGAGCCACAGTGGTCGCATCGCCGGACGGTTGCGGATGGCCGGACGATTGCAGGCACCGGCCGGACAGTGCGGCAGAACCGGCATAGCGCACGCCACGGCCGGAAGGCTGCTTAAGCCGGCAGTGTAGCGACGCTTCTGGGCCGCCTAACGACGCTTATCGGAGTGCAGACGGTGGAGTCCAGGGGTTCTGGAATCGGTCAGGGTCGGCAGGTAGTGCACGCTACTGTCGGGCATTGCGAACGCTACGACCGGCAGGTAGCGCGTGCTACGGCCAGAAGGCTGCGCACGCTACCTGGCCGAGTCAGTAGGGCAATGTGGGCACTGGACTGCGGCCTGGGCCGATAGCGCACGCTAGCTCGGCAGCCTAGCGCGCGCTAGTCCATTGATATAAATGTGACAGAGGCGATCACATTTCATCTCGTTTTCATTTCCTACCTTTCTCTTCCGCGGCTGGAGACTTAGAGATCGTGGAGCCATGTTGTTGAACAACAAATCCATGAAGTTCTTGAGGTTATAACATCAACCAATCATCCGTTATCATCCTTTGATCCAGCGAATCAAGGTAATCTCCCTTAGAACCCTAATTTCGTGAATTTGGGGGTTTTTGCATTTTTATCCGATTCGTTCCGTGTTGTTGATTAATCCATGATGGGTATGATTAATCTTGGTAGTATTCTTGTGTTTAACATCATTTAATCCATTGTTCTTCGTCGAATCGAAGTATATTCTTGATTTCCTTCGAATCGACTTTTTGGGGGATTTGTTCTCGATCTCGTTTTTCATCCGTTTTCGATGGATCGATTGTGGTTAAATGATGTTGTTAAACATATTCTATGGATTGTATATCCATATTTCGACTTGGAATTTCGTTTTCGTCTTTTGATGGGACGAATCGTGTTCTTGGCCGTTTTTGGGGAAATCCTTGAACCTTCGTCAGTTGTTCTTTGAATTCAGCGGCTTTGGGTCGTACTTTGGAATTGATTTTCGTTGTTATTGTTTTCGTTCGTAGTTCATTGTTGCGTATTTTCGTTCGGTGGAGTCGGCGAGTTCGTAGTCGGTTCGTGCCAACCTACTTCGATCGATTCTCCGCGTTGTTCTTACTCGAGGCAAGTATCTTGCCCATACATTACGTGTTTTGTGGATATATTAGTTGGTAATTTACGATACGTAATTTATGAATGCCTATAATCAACTTTCAAAGGAATTGATATGCTTTTCAGTACTTCCTTAAAAGATGACTCGTATGATTTCGTTGTTAAATATGCTTGTCTAAGTATGTGTGGGGTATCGTTTTGTGTGGTTATGATGATGTGGATTTATAGCTTAACCTTTCCTTGAGATATGTATGGAACGTATACCTATTGATGATCCTGTCTCATTGTGTCATTCGGCGTGGTTGGATAGGTATTTTCCCTCGTTGCTATGTTATTTGTACTAGCTGCATCGTTGAAATTCTAGCATGAATCGTATCATTACTTTGTCGTGAGTATATGTTGGATGAACTGGCCATTCTAGTAAGGTACCTCGCCTATATATACTGTGATTGACCTTCGAGGCTTGTGGTTTGCAACTGTGATTTTGGAACGTGTGTGTGTGTTGTTCCTTCCACCCGGAGTGTCCGACGGGATGTCTGGGGGTCGATACTAAGGGGTACGGCCACGGAAGTGGACTTGGGTGCGTGTGTGGATGAAGTTCCACCCGGAGTGTCCGACGGGATGTCTGTGGGTCGATACTAAGGGGTACGGCCGCGGAAGTGGTTTCCCACCCGGAGTGTCCGACGGGATGTCTGGGGGTCGATACTAAGAGTGCGACGCGGGTTACCAGTTGTGGTTTTCATCTTGAGGATGACGTTGATGTTTTCGTTAATTATGATATTGTCCGGAGTATCACAATGCTTTGTGCTCGGGGCCGAGAGACATTATATATCGAGTCTTGGTGCTTGGCTAGAATGGCATAAAATTAATGTGTTATGTGTAATGTGCACTTGTAAGTGAATTGAAGTGGATGATCGGGTCGTGGACCCTGTGTTTTGTGACCGGGATGGTTGGGTCGTGGACCCCGCGTTTTGTTAACGGATTTGCATTTTGGAAAATGAACTTTGGGGCTGTGACCCTACATGACTTTCGAGGAATTAAGAACTTTTCAATTTCTAATGTTTTCAAAACTCCCGAGATTTGGAATTATTTTCAAAGTGCTTACTTGCTTCGCTTCTACATTCAAGACTTGAACTATTTTTAACTAAATATATCTCGGAAAGTCTTTCGTTGTATTCTCGGAATGTGTTGTGTATGGCTCGTATTTGCACTCTATACTTGCACTAGCGAAATAGTGGAGTTTTGCTAACCCCCGAGTAATCGGGGGGTGGATATCTGTATTGTGTCCAGGTACATGCAGGTTTTCGGGAGCAAGACACAGGATCGGTGCGAGGGATGATGAAAGACGAATGATACTAATCACATGAAGGCCAGTTTTGACTTCAGTTAGTCGGAGTCCATTGTATTATCTTTTCCGCTGTCTTATTGTTCGTCGTTGCAAGTATTTTACCCTTGCATGTGTATGAGTTTGGATGAGTTTATGTATTTTGATTTGTAAGTCAGTGACGGAAGACCAAATCGGTCTATTGATTCGTTATTTTGATTCGTCAGTATGTAATGTAATGTGTTGTGTTGATGTCTAGCCTGGTGGATCCTCACGGAGAGGGTCTGCGGCATGTAATATTCCCGGTTTGATCTGGGGGTGTTACAAATATGAACAATGTCTTGGGAATCTGACGTTAAAAGACCCTGTTTGCCAATTTGTAAGAAAATTAGATGGGAAGCTTCTCCCGACTCATAGAAGGCATTTAGGCCGTTTCTGAACGTAAAATCAGAGGAAGATGTGAGCCACAATCACAACTACTGTACATATGCGTAAGTATCTTTTATTTTTGTCGTGTGGTGAGATTTTCTGAATAAAAAAATGTGATACGCGATAAATGCTTTCATTATTCTTTTGAGTAGTTGAAGCGCAATCAACGCAATCACAAACTTGTTAAACAATTTTTACCTTCTTTTTCTTCTATAAATAAACATTGTGCTTGTTTCTTTCATTCATCCCTCAAACTTGCACTTTTCTCGATTTCTCTCTAAATAATTTCTTTTCAAAAATGGAGTCATCATCTTCATCAAAAAAATTTAGCACAGTCTGCATTTTTGGTGGAGCTAGTTATGGAAAAGAGGCATGCTTTACTGAAGCAGCCCACAACTTGGATCGTACCTTAGGAGAAAAATGCATTCATGTAGTCTACGGAGGAGGAAGTCTAGGATTAATGGGACGAGCTGCTGCTTCTGCCTATATGGAAGGACTAAGAGTGTTGGGAATAATCCCAAAACCTCTGGCTGAAAGTAAAATCACTGGGTCAACTATTGGAGATGAGTTTAGATCTGTAAATATGCAAGATCGCATAACTCACATGATAAATAATTCTGGCGCCTTTATCACCCTTCCCGGTGGTTTTGGCACCCTTGAGGAACTTTTTCATGTGGTTACCAGAGCCCAGCTAAATGTTCATCAAAAACCAATAGGTCTGCTTAATGTCAATGGTTTCTTTGATGGTTTACTATCTTTCATCGACTACTCTGCTGAAAAGGGTTTTATTTCCGAGCGTGCTAAACGAATCATAGTCGTTGCAACAACACCAAATGAACTAATCAAAAAACTCAATGAATTTGTTCCTCAACCTGATCCAGCTCTAGTTAAAATTGTCTGGATGGAAGATTTTACTGTGAGAAAATGAAAAGTGGATTCATTCCTCTCCCTTTGATAACCCATGTCATTCCTCTTGTATTTTTACTTTCTGTCGTGTGTAATAATCGTGCTAAATGGTGGCAGCTTAAGGAGTTTCTTCTTGATCTCTTGACGCTCATCTATTCGCGATTTATGTATTGTTATTTTATTGCTGTAATTTTTATTGTGTGTTTTTTTTATAAAAGCATTGATGGCAGCGTAAGGTGACTCTTCGGACTTTCTTGATGCGCATCTTAAAAATTGTGTTATACTTCCGAGTATATTTTATTTTCTTTTGTTGTGTGCCTCGTATATTTATTCTCTTGCAGATTCTAAAAGGCGTTAGCTCAAACATCAACTTTCTTAACAGGGAGTATTCTGCTTTTCTGCATTACTTTTTATTTTATTATTTTAAACTGAGGACAGTTTTATTTTCAAGTTTGGGGGTGATTTGTTTAATTATTTTGGTGTGTTGGAATTTTGGTGTGTTTTGATTGATTTGGTTATTTGCCTTATTTTTTTTATTATATATATATATATAAACTCTGCCTGTGGGTGTCTTCTTGACATCCATTGCCGGTCCCAAGCCCGGATAAAAGAGGAGGGCTGCGGTAGGTTAGTGGCAGCCAGCGTAAAACTCGTCACATTCCATGGACATGAATCAAATATTGAAAATCGTTGGGGCGTCTCCTCAGAAGCGACGCGCTGCATTTCATAGGCCCGGGTGCAGTGATAAGTATGCGAGGGTTGCTAGGTCGTCTCCCAGAAGCGGCGCACCACCTTTACATCTGAGGGTGGTGTCAAATGAGCAAGGATGCGCTACACTTCATAGGCCCAGGTGTAGTGGAAAATATGCAAGGGTTGCTAGGTCGTCGCCCGGAAGCGGCGCGCCACCTCGAAGTATGGGTGTGGTGTCAAATGTGCAAGAATCCTTGCAGCATAGACGGGGACAGACAGAGAAGTTAGTTCTTGCGGCTAGTAAGGGTAGTAAGGTGTGGTTTGGAACTTGGAACGTTGGCTCTTTGACGGGGAGATCAACAGAAGTGGGGGAGGTTATGAAAAGGAGGAGAATTCACATAATGTGTCTACAAGAGACTAAGTGGGTTGGCGAGAAGGCAAGAGTGTTAGCTCCTTGGGGTTACAAGCTTTGGTACTCTGGAAAGGATAGAAGTAGAAATGGAGTGGGTATCGTCATCGATAAAGAATTCATTGATGATGTGGTGGAAGTGTCAAGAAAGAGCGATAGAATAATGAGTATTAAGCTTGTGATAGGGGATGAGTTTCTAACTATCATAAGTGCTTATGCACCACAAGTAGGATTGGATGCATCGATCAAACAAGAATTTTGGGAAGATTTGAAAGAGGTTGTCGAACGAATTCCTATGGGTGAGAAATTGATCATTGGTGGTGACCTCAATGGGCATGTCGGTGTTAGCAGAGATGGCTTTGAGAGCATTCATGGTGGCTTTGGTTTTGGGGACAGGAATGAAGCAGGAAATGGTATATTGGATTTCGCATTAGCTCATGACTTGGGTATTATGAACACTTGGTTCGAGAAAAGGGACTCTCATTTGGTGACATATAGAAACGGAGGTAATGCAAGTCAGATTGATTTCTTTTTAGTAAGGAATGTTTGGAGGAAAAGTTTTACTAATTGCAAGGTAATACCCGGTGAGAGTGCTGCAACACAGCATAGGGTTGTGGTGCTTGACTTTCGAGGTAAGAGGCACTTAAGAAAGAGAAGACCACAAGTTGACCCTCGAATTAAGTGGTGGAAGCTCCAAGTGGAGAGTCGACATACTTTTGTGGCTAAGATTGCTGATAGTGGTATTTGGTCTGATTGCACGGAGATGGATATAGATTCGATGTGGAACTTGTTGGAGCATAACATAAAGGAAGTTGCAAAAGAAGTCCTAGGAGAATCTAAAGGAAACAGACCATCAAGTAAGGAAACATCTTGGTGGAATGATGAAGTTAAGCAAGCGATAAAGACCAAACGTGAATGTTATAAGGTACTGGGTAAATGCTCGAGCGATGAGAATTATGAGAAGTACAAGAAAGCTCGAACAGAAGCTAAAAAGGCAGTGCGAAATGCCCGATCAAAGGTCAATCAAGAATTATATGCAAGATTAGATACTAAAGAAGGGGAAAAATATATCTATAAACTTGCTCGAATGAGAGAGAAGAAGACGCGATATATTGGAAAAGTTAAATGTGTAAAAGATACTGACCAAAAAGTTTTGGTTCAAGATAAAGAGATAAAATAGAGATGGAGGTCATACTTTGATACCCTATTCAATGGCCATCAAGAACAAGATATTGGGAATTTAAACATCCCCTCAAGTATGGTTAACCGAGAGTTTAAGAGAAGAATCCAAAAGGGTGAAGTGACAATTGCATTGAAGAACATGGGGTCAAAGAAAGCAGAAGGACCAGATGGTATACCTATTGAAGTTTAGAGGTGTTTGGGGGAGAGAGGGATCGAATGGGTAACTATGATTTTCAATAAGATTTGGAGAAGCAATAAGATGCCATCAGCATGGAGGAAAAGTATTCTCGTCCCTTTGTATAAGAACAAAGGTGATGTTCAAGATTGTTCTAATTATCGCGGAATTAAACTAATGAGTCATACCATGAAGTTGTGGGAACGAGTGATTGAACAAAGGATCAGGAAATGTGTTAAGATAATAGAAAATCAGTTTGGATTTATGCCCTAAAGATCGACCATGGAAGCAATTTATCTTATCCAGCAGTTGATGGAACATTATCGAGATAAAAAGAAAGATCTGCATATGATTTTTATTGATTTAGAGAAGGCATATGATAAAGTACCAAGAGAAGTACTTTGGTGGGCCTTAGCAAAGAAGGGTGTATCGCGGAAATATATTGACATTATAAAGGACATGTATGAGGGAGCTAGTACAAGTGTACGTACTAATGTTGGGAGGACAGAAGAAATCCCTATTACGATTGGGCTGCATCAAGGATCTGCTCTTAGTCCTTTTCTCTTTGCCATAGTCATGGACGAATTGACAAGAGAAATTCAAAATGACGTTCCGTGGTGTATGATGTTCGCAGATGATATTGTGTTGATTGATGAAACGAAGGTTGGAGTGCAACAGAAATTGGAACTTTGGAGGGATACTTTGGAAGCTCGAGGCTTTAGGCTGAGCAGAAGTAAGACTAAATATATGGAGTGTAGGTTTAGCGAAAACAGTGATAGAGAGGCGGGGATGATCACATTTGATGGGAAAGTTGTTCATGGATCCACTTTCTTTCGGTATCTTGGATCTATTATCCAAAAGGATGGAGAGCTAGATGGTGATGTGGCTCACAGAATAAAGGCAGGGTGGTTGAAGTGGAAGAGTGCCACAGGGGTTTTATGTGATCCTGGCATGCCTCATAGATTAAAGGGTAAATTTTACCGCACGGCAATTAGGCCTGCGCTGTTATATGGCACCGAGTGTTGGGCTGTAAAACAGTGTCACGTTCAAAAGATGAATGTGGCAGAGATGCGTATGCTACGATGGATGTGCGGTCATACAAAAAAGGATCGGCTCAGAAATGAGGTGATCAGAGAGAAGGTAAGAGTTGCGTCTATAGAAGACAAGATGATGGATAATCGATTACGATGGTTTGGTCATGTGAGAAGAAGACCTATTGATGCCCCAGTGAGGAGGCTAGAAAGTTGGGGAACAAGTAATGTTGTGAAAGGTAGAGGAAGACCCAAGAAAACTTGGATAAAGATGATTGAAAATGATAGGCGGTTTCTTGGATTTGGAGAAAGTATGGCGATGGAGAGGCAAATGTGGCGGGAAAGAATACGGATGGTGGATGGAGTCTGATTCTTTTTTTTTCCTATTTTCTTTTATTTCATGTTATCTTTTTTTTTCTTTTTTTTTTTTTTTACATTCATTCTCTTTTTTTATTTGCTTTTTTTTCTACTTTTTCCCTCTTTTTTCCTTTTATGTTATTTATGTAACGATTATTGACGGTTTCAAAGTTTGATTCATGTTAGCCGACCCCAATTCATTTTGGGACTAAGGCTTAGATGTTGTTGTTGTTGTTGTTGTATATATATATATATATATAGTATTTTGATTTATGAGATTTCTAGATCTGGCCATAACACCAATAAATTAGCTATATACAAGTATCTAAAATCGTTTTAACCGGGAAAAAAATTGTATATTCCAAAAATTTTTTGAGCCTTAATCTCTCTTTCCAAACCTTGTAATTATCATATAAAATCGAGTCATTCGTTACCTTGAGAAAAGAAGAATCAATCGGTTGATGAAAAATAGAACTGAAATTTACTTAATTTGTGGAGTTTTTGATTTTTCATGCTTAAACTAAGAAATGATTTTCTGCAAAAATTCTATTCCCTACAAAAAAAGGAGTCATTGGTGAAAAGAGCTACACGTTAGCAAATAACGGTGTGAAAACTATCACCTAAAAAAATGATGAAAAGGAGAAGTGTTGAGCAGCAACAGCTGCCTAATTTTGGAGGTCTTAAATTTTGCGAAAAATAAAGGACTAACCATTGTTGGTGCGTAGCTGCCGTCTCAGAAAAATTGGTGAAAAGAGCTACACATTAGCAAATAACAGTGTGAAAGCTATCACCTTTTAAAAAAAAATGAGATAGAAATTGTGTTAGTGAAAAGGGCTACACGTTAGTAAATAACGTTGTGAAAGCTATCACTAAGGGATGTAGTTTATGAGCAGATTTGAATTAATTAGCGGCTGAATTTCAATACACTCAATTTCGTGAAAAATCACAATATTTGATGACGCCAATGAAATTCTTCTTCATATTGAGTCGAAAAATATACGAGTGATCGAGAGCAACCATTAAAGGGATTCGTGTGTATCACGAGTGGGAAAGAAATAATCAACCTTTTGGGGGGGAAACCTTGAATTTGGAATTACAAAATAAAAACCGTGTTTTAATTTCAAAATCATTAGTAGATTTATTTTGAATCTTGATTCATTTCTATCTACTGTATAAAGCTGGTTGTTGTGTATTAATGGAATTTTGATCTCCTTTTCTCTTTTTATATTTTAATTTATGTGTGTATTAATTTTTCTTATTTTTATTTGGAGCATGAATAATAAAGAGTCTTGCTCGGGACTAGCAAGAATTCAAGTTTGGGGGTGTGATAAGTGTCAATTTTATACACTTATCCATGGTTTGTATCGATAAAATTCACCCATAATTGAGCTAGTCTACTCGTTTTTTGCTTTTAATTAATTAGTTTTTAATAATTTTATTTTTATCGGATGATGATGTAAATCTAGTCTTAATCGGATTAAATAACTGATTTACTCAAGAAATAACATGTTTATTAAATATTCTCTTTGTTGAATTTTTGATATATTCATGTTGTAGGGCTTTCCAAGACGAATTCGGCAGTCTTTCCGGATTCAAAATCAGAGTTATATATCAAAAGTTATCATCCGAAGAAGATTTTGGGCAAAAACGCAAAGTCTGAGAAATCCTGGGCTGAAAACGTAACTCTCAAAGCAACCAGTGAACAAATTGACGAAGCCAAGTTACGGCCGTAACTACAGAATGTTACGGCCGTAAGTCATCCAAGTTACGGCCGTAACTCCTTAATGTTACGGCCGTAACTCTTGACAGATTGTTATGATTTGTCTAGTTTTTTATACTTTTTGTGTATTATTTGTAACATCCCCAAAACCATATGGGAATATTACACGCCGTAGACCCGTTTCCACAAGGATCTACCAGGCTAAACATCCATAAACAACCAAATGCTTGCCCAGCCAGGGTCAAACAATAAAATGATACAGACCGATATGGTCACTTACACGTGAATACACAGACCGATGAGGTCACACAACCCAATCGATAAAACTGACATAAATAACATTACCCACACAGGGGTCCAAATACAATACAGCGGAAGACTGAAATCAACTCTGACAACACAACAAAAAAAAAAATCAAAACAACTCTCGACTCATGATTAGTATCGCAGCTCGTCATCCTCTTGTGCCAATCCTGTGACTGCTCCCCTGAATTTGCATGTACCTGGACGCAAAACAAACATCCACCCCCCGATTACTCGGGGGTTAGTAAAACTCCACTGTTTTACTAGTGCAAGTATCAAACCATACGAAATGTAACAAGCAAATAGCAAGTACGAATTTAATACGGAAATCCATTATCAAAATGTTCCCGAGAAGTTTTAGAATTTCGAACTCAAGTAAGAGATATTTGAAAAGGAACACATCATCTCGGGGATTTTTAAAGCAGAAAATCTTTTGGACCTCGAGTCCCAATTTACCAAAACCTTTTTGTAAACATTAGGGCCTTAGCCCGATTCTCGTTTCAAAGCACACTAGATAATATATCATTATGAGTCCGAGACCCATATTTAAAATGTTACCCAAACAATCACTGCTACACGGTCATTGTTCGTACACATCATGTACCGAACTCCAGAGGCCTCGACGGACCTTACCCGGACCACCCACGCTGTTCGTACACATCATGTACCGAACTCCGGAGGCCTCAACGGACCTTACCCGGACCACACACATTGTTCGTACACATCATGTACCGAACTCCGGAGGCCTCAACGGACCCTACCCGGCTACAACATCGTTCGTACACATCATGTACCGAACTCCAGAGGCCTCGTCAGACCTACCCGGATCACACACCTTGTCCGTACACGTTATGTACCGGACTCCAGAGGCCTCGTCTGACCCTACCCGGTTCACACACTTTGTTCGTACACATCATGTACCGAACTCCAGAGGCCTCGTCAGACCCTACCTGGATCACACACACATCGACTCGACACAATTCATAATCATTAAATGTCAAGTCATTCCACATTACGCCGAAAGGTACAATCAAACATGTAAACCAAAACAACACAAACATCATGATCATCACAACGACTCTTAACCAACACAACACACATTCGGTACACAATACATTGAACAAACACGTGTACAACCATCTCATATGTACATCGCAATCCTGCACAAATGGCACAACGCCTAACACGTATACCAATATATCACTATTATCACAAAGCCTTCAAATTTCGGAAAACACAACCAACTCAACGGAACATATTTGCGGAGGCAAGCAAAATCGTCATACAAATCATACGTAATTACTATTCACAAGATACAAGTCGTATAATAAGATACTTGCCTCGATAGTCGGCACCCGAATATTCCGACGAATACGGCACAACCCGGAAAACCCCGAACACCTACAATCCTCCGTGAAATCCAACGGAAACACGGTTACTATGAGATTAACAATTGAAAACAAGGGAAAACACGGTCAAGAATTGAAGGGAACCCTTTGAGACATTTAATTGGATACTAAATGTTCAAGGTTCCTAAGAAAACCAAAAATCCCGATTGGGTTCCAACGAACTCAAAATACGGATATACAATCCGTAGAACATGTCCAAAACAACGGAAATCCCAACAAACTATCGAAGGGAAACTCATTGGGACATTTAATCGAACACTAAATGTTCAATAATTCCCAAGAACACTCGAATCGTCAATCGAGTTAAACAAACTCGATATATGGATATACAACTCATAGAACACGATTAATAACATCATAATTAACCAATCGATGTATCAAAATCGGATTAGAAACGAAATCAAGAACAATTTCTCCAAAAAAGTCAACTTGAAGGAAAATCAAGAATATACCTTGATTTGACGAAGAACACGGATTGGATGATGATATAATCCACAAGAATCTTCCAAAATGCCTTGGAAATGATTAGAATCGGCCAAGAACTCCATTTCCGTCGCACTCCGCCAATCGCGAAAGAAGGAAAAAAATCGGGTAGGAAATGAAATCGCCGAGCCAGGCTATATAGCCGGCAGAGTTACTGGCCAGAATCGGCAGCCTTACGGCCGTAACTCGGACACCTTACGGCCGTACTCGGCAGCCTTACGGCCGTAATCGCATTCGCAAAATCGCCAAAGACTAAATGGACACTTACGGCCGTAATCGCACACCTTACGTACGGCCAGAATCGTCAAAATCCGCCCAGCTCGACGGCCGTACCCGATCATGCTTACGGCCGTAACTCGGACACCTTGCGGCCGTAATCGGCACCTTACGGCCGTAACTCGGCGATCCAGCCTGCTCGGCCGTGACTGGCCAGTAGCCACTCGACGGCCGGACGACCGAAACCCGAACCTGAGTAAAAATCGAAGATACGGTTACGAAGTACCCGCAAAGACGAATCCAAGCACTAAGAGAACACACGATTCCGACCATCCGAAGTTTCGGAATTCGACAACGGAAGTAATTACCCCAAATTTTGGGAAATTACAAAAATGGCCCAAAACATCCGAAAATCACGATACGCGATCGAAACACCGAACCAAAGCTCGCAACATGAATAATAACATTAAATGAACTTGCGAGAAACTCGAAACAACAGTTTCGGACGAGATTCGCAAGAATCGAGCTCAAGTGCGGAAAAGTCGCTAAAAAGCACGGAACTCAGCAAAACGATACCGAAACGAACTCGGATGACAAAAAGTGCAGAATTAATCATTCTCGAAATGACGAAACGGTCATGATGGAGTCGTCAAAACGAACTCCGGCCGAAAAAAGAAATTTACCGGAAATCCGAAATTGCGGATATTACATTCTACCCTCCTTAAAAGAAGTTTCGTCCCGAAACTTAAAATAAGTAGGGAGGAGCAACATCCCGCCAGAAAATACTCAACGAGATACACAAGAACTGAAACTCGCGCCAACGGCGGGACGCCACAAGCAATGCAAAGAGACATACGGCGTGAAAACACGCCCCACGATGACCAACACAACGCCACAGGTAGAAACATAATAAAATCATCAAGTGACAAGCGTCATCAAACAGACAATACAATCGAGTCAATTATCCGGACAATCACAAAACATAACGAACGAAAATCAATAGGATTGACTAACCCAATGGTACATCAATCAAAACGTGAGCCAACCGCTGAACAAAGACGGAATTCCACCGCCCAAGGGTTGGAAGATTGAAAACGAGACTAAATTCCCGAACTTAAGGGAATTAGGAAGGAGCCTGAACGCTCAACAATCACGAAACGAGAACAAAACCGAACAAACAAACGATCGAGACAAAAATCGAACGATCATGTTCGGATCACGAAGAACAATAAGGTTCAACCGACAACTCCGAGGTTCACATCTCGACTCGAGACAAAACATGATCCGGTGAAAACAACAAGATGCACACTCGCATAAGATCCACAGGAAAGGGAATAACAATTGAAAAGTCACATCGACGAACGAGTAATTCCGAAATAATACCACCCTCGTTCGATCAACAAAAGCAAGGGGCAGGACAAGCTCAGAAAATGTCAATGAACATAAACGAGTCGACAGAGTCGAAAATACAGAAGTTCCAAATCCGATCCACTATGAATAAAAGAACTAGTAGAACCAAAAGATGTTACTTCCGAACAAGGTTCACAAGAATCGAACCGAACTCGGAAAAGTCACAGCGATACCAGGTGGACCCAAAAAAAAAAATCACAGCTCGTTCGAATGATGAACCCGAAATACAAAACAAGTTCAGACAGTATCAACGAACACGAGTGAATCGATAGACTGGAGAAAGAGAAAATGAAGAAGTCCAAAAACAATACGGGTATTACATTCGACCTCTTATAAAAGAAGGTCGTCCCCGATACTCACAATAACGAAATCAAGGAGACGACACAACAGGCAATCGACAGAAACATCCTTCAAAGGCCTCTCAAAGCCGATTCTGATATCTGTGCTGAAGCGCGAACTCCGAAAGTCTCGGTAGCCAATTCGCAAAACTTAATTCGATGACCCTCGAGTCCACACTCGAAATGTGTTCTTGAGAAGGACAAATTGCACGTACATTCCCCGGCACATCACGGTTGAAATGCCTCGGCTCGGCATACCGAAAATACAAATGCTAGATACAATGGAACATAACACCGCAAAACAACATACCGGAGATGCCAACTCAGCACAACAAGGAATTCTAACACATAGCATATACAACGATTACCATCGTAAAGTAATACACACACAAACACTACAACAACGACGGTATCGTTTGGCGATCTCAATGGCCCGAACGATAACCAGCACGTAATACAAACATCATGAAACAATCACATATGTACACCAACGTACAAACCCAAGCTTCAACATCTCACACTCGTGTGGGACACGCAATCCACCACGAGACGACAACCATTAAGTACCAGTTCACACCTCTCACAGAGGGCTAGTACAACAAATACGTGGCAACGCCTCAACGTTCATGCCACCAACTCGATCATATTCGGGAGTTAACATCATAGCGACAAAGCCAACATCATACATACATACCCAGCCCTCAAACGGGAATGGATAGGTTTTAAAAACGAAAACCTCATTCGGAAAATAATTTAGAAAAACAGTCGATCTTGAGTATCACATTTCCAAAAAAAGTAAAAACGTGAAACATCATTATCGAGACTTTGGAAAACCATTTCGCATTTGATAAAAATGAGGACACTTTCTTTTAGTGAAGAGCTTTGAGAATATTCGACCCTGTCTAAGTAAAAGTGTTTATGAAACATTGAAAATATCTCAAAACATTTTGGTCCTCGAGGTAGAAGAATTTTGAAACATATTGTGGCACCCGAAGTACCGCGAGAAAACAATTGATTTTAAACGTACGTCTCGAAATTTATTTCTAAGATACTCAAGTTTTCGAAAATAATTCAATGCCAAAGAAAAGGACGATGCCAAAAGGCTAGAATGCCCAAAAATTTCAGTAATTACACAAAACTTTATAGCGCCGTGGGTCCCACGGAACCCACCAGATAAAACCATTTACAAAAATGCTAAAAGGGCAATGACGGTAATATTTCAAAACTCACAAAGGCCATTTACAAAATACTAAATACCGTCATAAGAATTTCGCCAAAATGATCAAGGCCATAATGCCAAAAACTTCGGTTAAGGGAATCGGTTTTGAAATAAAACTCAAAGGTAAAATACCGAAAGTCATTACAAAAGAACTCACGCAATGGAAAAGGAATACGGTCAACATGCACAATCCATTGAATGCATCTCACAGCATCTAGTTTAAACATACAACAAAACCATTCATCGGAGTTTCTCACGAACTCAATCGTCGATACCTTATTCGAAACCCATCAAGGTTCTCAATTTTTTACACCATACCACCCCTCACAGTGGTTCAAAGGTAAAACAACAATAGGCCCAGTTTTATACATATACTATATATCACACGTATTAAATACAACTATATTCACAACACCGTACAAATAAAATTATGCACCGCAAATATCACACATAAATGAAATCATGAATACAGATATTATGCATAAAAGAGGAGACTTACATCCACAGGTCGCACGGAGGTGACAGTCGCCCACGATACTAATCTCGTCCGACAACATAACCGACACATTGTGTCTACGCACAACTCAACTTGTTACCTGACGACTCGAACGACAAGACAACACATTACTCGACAATCACGGCTTGACTCGACCCGACAGCCTAGGTTTCCGCAACCTAAGCTCCGATACCATAAATGTAACATCCCCAAAACCATATGGGAATATTACACGCCGTAGACCCGTTTCCACAAGGATCTACCAGGCTAAACATCCATAAACAACCAAATGCTTGCCCAGCCAGGGTCAAACAATAAAATGATACAGACCGATATGGTCACTTACACGTGAATACACAGACCGATGAGGTCACACAACCCAATCGATAAAACTGACATAAATAACATTACCCACACAGGGGTCTAAATACAATACAGCGGAAGACTGAAATCAACTCTGACAACACAACAAAAAAAAATCAAAACAACTCTCGACTCATGATTAGTATCGCAGCTCGTCATCCTCTTGTGCCAATCCTGTGACTGCTCCCCTGAATCTGCATGTACCTGGACGCAAAACAGACATCCACCCCCCGATTACTCGGGGGTTAGTAAACTCCTTGTTTTACTAGTGCAAGTATCAAACCATACGAAATGTAACAAGCAAATAGCAAGTACGAATTTAATACGGAAATCCATTATCAAAATGTTCCCGAGAAGTTTTAGAATTTCGAACTCAAGTAAGAGATATTTGAAAAGGAACACATCATCTCGGGGATTTTTAAAGCAGAAAATCTTTTGGACCTCGAGTCCCAATTTACCAAAACCTTTTTGTAAACATTAGGGCCTTAGCCCGATTCTCGTTTCAAAGCACACTAGATAATATATCATTATGAGTCCGAGACCCATATTTAAAATGTTACCCAAACAATCACTGCTACACGGTCATTGTTCGTACACATCATGTACCGACCTCCAGAGGCCTCGACGGACCTTACCCGGACCACCCACGCTGTTCGTACACATCATGTACCGAACTCCGGAGGCCTCAACGGACCTTACCCGGACCACACACATTGTTCGTACACATCATGTACCGAACTCCGGAGGCCTCAACGGACCCTACCCGGCTACAACATCGTTCGTACACATCATGTACCGAACTCCAGAGGCCTCGTCAGACCCTACCTGGATCACACACCTTGTCCGTACACGTCATGTACCGGACTCCAGAGGCCTCGTCAGACCCTACCTGGTTCACACACTTTGTTCGTACACATCATGTACCGAACTCCAGAGGCCTCGTCAGACCCTACCTGGATCACACACACATCGACTCGACACAATTCATAATCATTAAATGTCAAGTCATTCCACATTACGCCGAAAGGTACAATCAAACATGTAAACCAAAACAACACAAACATCATGATCATCACAACGACTCTTAACCAACACAACACACATTCGGTACACAATACATTGAACAAACACGTGTACAACCATCTCATATGTACATCGCAATCCTGCACAAATGGCACAACGCCTAACACGTATACCAATATATCACTATTATCACAAAGCCTTCAAATTTCGGAAAACACAACCAACTCAACGGAACATATTTGCGGAGGCAAGCAAAATCGTCATACAAATCATACGTAATTACTATTCACAAGATACAAGTCGTATAATAAGATACTTGCCTCGATAGTCGGCACCGAATATTCCGACGAATACGGCACAACCCGGAAAACCCCGAACACCTACAATCCTCCGTGAAATCCAACGGAAACACGGTTACTATGAGATTAACAATTGAAAACAAGGGAAAACACGGTCAAGAATTGAAGGGAACCCTTTGAGACATTTAATTGGATACTAAATGTTCAAGGTTCCTAAGAAAACCAAAAATCCCGATTGGGTTCCAACGAACTCAAAATACGGATATACAATCCGTAGAACATGTCCAAAACAACGGAAATCCCAACAAACTATCGAAGGGAAACTCATTGGGACATTTAATCGAACACTAAATGTTCAATAATTCCCAAGAACACTGACCGTCAATCGAGTTAAACAAACTCGATATATGGATATACAACTCATAGAACACGATTAATAACATCATAATTAACCAATCGATGTATCTAAATCGGATTAGAAACGAAATCAAGAACAATTTCTCCAAAAAGTCAACTTGAAGGAAAATCAAGAATATACCTTGATTTGACGAAGAACACGGATTGGATGATGATATAATCCACAAGAATCTTCCAAAATGCCTTGGAAATGATTAGAATCGGCCAAGAACTCCATTTCCGTCGCACCCGTCGCCAATCGCCGAAAGAAGGAAAAAAATCGGGTAGGAAATGAAATCGCCGAGCCAAAGCTATATATAGCCGGCAGAGTTACGGCCAGAATCGGCAGGCCTTACGGCCGTAACTCGGACACCTTACGGCCGTACTCGGCAGGCCTTACGGCCGTAACGGCATTCGTCAAAAATCGCCCGGCCCAATGGACACTTACTACTGCCAGAACTTCGCACACCTTACGGCCGTAATCGCCTTCGTTAAAATCCGCCCGGCTGGCCGTACCCGATCATGCTTACGGCCGTAACTCGGACACCTTACGTCCGTCGCACCTTACGGCCGTAACTCGGCGATCCAGCCCTGCTCCGTGACTGACTCGTGGCCACTCCGACGGCCCGGACGACCGAAACCCGAACACGAGTAAAAATAGAAGATACGGTTACGAAGTACCCGCAAAGACGAATCCAAGCACTAAGAGAACACACGATTCCGACCATCCGAAGTGTCGGAATTCGACAACTAAGTAATTACCCCAAATTTTGGGAAATTACAAAAATGGCCCAAAACATCCGAAAATCACGATACGTGATCGAAACACCGAACCAAAGCTCGCAACATGAATAATAACATTAAATGAACTTGCGAGAAACTCGAAACAACAGTTTCGGACGAGATTCGCAAGAATCGAGCTCAAGTGCGGAAAAGTCGCTAAAAAGCACTAACTCAAGAAACGATACCGAAACGAACTCGGATGACAAAAAGTGCAGAATTAATCATTCTCGAAATGACGAAACGGTCATGATCGAGTCGTCAAAACGAACTCCGGCCGAAAAAAGAAATTTACCGGAAATCCGAAATTGCGGATATTACATTATTGAGGGGATGGCTGGCATTGATCCGATCTATTGTAATAATACTGGAGTTTTGGAGCTATTAGATGACTTTAGGTGTATAAATATACCCCTTAAATCCTTCATCATTCATCATATAATTTTTCACTTCTTGTAAACTTTTCTTTTTGTGTGAAGAACACACTTGTGTTCTTGAGTGATTTGCTTGAGTGTGGTATAACATATGTTGTTCAGAGAGTTTATTGCTTCTTTCTCCTTTATCTACTAAGGGAGTGATGATCAATTCTTTCTCTTGATTCAACTAATAATGACCACCAAGGCTTGTATTATGTATAATAAACCCTTCATGGGCTAAGTTACCTTTAGTTGGGATTATAAACAAGGTTAGTCATGTTATTTATGTTTGTATAAAAGATCTATTGTGAATTACTTATTATTGTGTGTGATTTTCATTGTTTTGACAATCTTTATTTATTTGGCCAATAAATGACGATATTTATGGTCTTCATATGTTTCGAAAGAAAATATGTTTGATTAGATCAAATGATCTTCACTCTAAGTTGTTCTAGGGGATAGAAATATACCTCTAGACCTTAGATGATTCTTTGAGTTATTTTCATAAATCCTAATGCTATGTATTGAAGCCAATCAACATAGAAATATAGTGGATTGATTTAATATGTAAGGGGCGTTTTATAGTTCGAAAGAGAAACCGTCTTTTTAAGGAAAATCGAATCTACACAACTGTAATACCCGTAATTTCGATTTCCGGTAATTTTTTTTTTTTCGGCAGAAGCCCATTTTGATGACTCGCTCATGACCGTTTCATCATTCTGAGAATGATTCATTCTACACTTTTTGTCATCCGAATTCGTTTCGGTATCGTTTAGTTGAGTTCCGTGCTTTTTGGCGACTTTTCCGCACTTGAGTTCGATTCTTGCGAATCTCGTCTGAAACTGCTGTTTCGAGTTTCCCATAAGTCCGTTTAACTTTGTTAGACGTGTTGTGAAATTCGGTTTAGGTATTCGATCACATATCGTGATTTTCGGACGTTTTGGGCCATTTTCGTAATTTCCCAAAGTTTGGGGTAATTACTTTCCGTTGTCGAATTTTGAGCCTTCGGGTGGTCGGAATCGTGTGTTCTCTTAGTGCTCGAATTCTTCTTTGCGAGTACTTCGTAACCGTATCTTCGATTCGTATTCAGGTTTGGGTTTCGGGGTCGTTCGGGCCGTCGGAGTTGGCCCCGGCTGAGTCATGGCCGGGCAGTCTGGGCCCAGGCCGGCACTGTCCGAGTTACGTACGGTAGCGCTTGGCAGTTACGTACGTAACGACGGTTACATACGTAACCCTAAGCCGGTTACGTACGTAAGGATGCCGGCATTTTTGGGCAGCATCTCAGCCTTGGCCGGTTACGTACGTAAGCCCTTGGCCGGTTACGTACGTAACTCGGCCGGCAGGCTGCCTATTTAAGGCCCTGCGGACGGGTTTTCACCATTTTTTCTCAATCTTTTCTTTCTCTTCCGCGGATGTGGTCTTGGGGATCTTGAAGCTATGTTGTTGAAGAACAAATACACGAAGTTCTTGAGTTCATAACATCAATCAATCATCCGTTATCATCCTTTGATCCAGCGAATCAAGGTAGTCTTCCTTAGAACCCTAATTTCGTGAATTTGGGGCGTTTTGCATTTTTGTCCGATTCGTCCCGTGTTGTTGATTAATTCATGATGGGTATGGTTAATCTTGGTAGTATTCTTGTGTTTAACATCATTTAATCAATTGTTCTTCGTCGAATCGAAGTATATTTCTTGATTTCCTTCGAATCGACTTTTTGGGGGATTTGTTCTTGATCTCGTTTTCCATCCATTTTTGTTGGATATATTGTGGTTAAATGATGTTGTTAAACATATTCTATGGATTGTATATCCATATTTCGACTTGGAATTCCGTTTTCGTGTTTTGTCGGGACGAATCGTGTTCTTGGCCGTTTTGGGGAAAACACTTGAACTTTCGTCATTCGTTCTTTGAATTCAACGGCTTTGAGTCGTGTTATGGAATTCATTTCATTGTTGTTCTTGTCCTTCGTAGTTTATGACTGCGAGTTGGCGACCGGTGGAGACGGCGGGTTCATAGTCAGTTCGTGTCAACCTATTTTGGTCGATTCTCCGCGTTGTTCTTATTTGAGGCAAGTACCTTGTCCATACAATTCTTGTTTTATGGATATGATAATTGGTGATCGTCTTTATATGTTTGCTTGATTGTTTGAAACGAGTTTTCAAAAGATTCGATTAGCCTTGTTAAAGGCTCCCTTTCAAAATGCGTGTGTTTTGTAATTGTGTGGGTTGTAAGTGACTACGTGGATCTTTTGGATATGTTTGGAGTTTATGTGGTGTTTGATAATGCGTGTGTACATATATGGCTTCATTTTAGTATATTGCGGTTTTGACATGATGTGATGTTAGTTGTTACTCCTTTGAAAGGAGGTTGCGATGCTTAATGTTGTTTGGCTTCATAATCGATTATTGTTGTGTGCTTGTTATACCTGATGTGCCTCCGGGTAGGATTGTTGAATCTCCGGGATCCATACTTGCTAGTATGGGTCGGGCGAGACCGTAGGGTTATCCAATCCGGGTATGTCTTGCGGGGACTCCGAGGTTCGTGGCTTGTTAGCCCGATGCCAGGATAACTAGTGGGGTTATCATCGGGTATGTCTTGCGGGGACTCCGAGGTTCGTGGCTTGTTAGCCCGATGCCGGGATAACTTATGGTTGTGATATGTGTGTGATTTGTTTAGCTAGCCAGCTCGGGAGGGTCCTTCGAGGCCTCGGGCGGGATCAATGGTATTACCCTGTTCTCAAGGCGATGCATGTGTTGTGATTTGTTTAGCTAGATAGCTCGGGAGGGTCCTTCGAGGCCTCGGGCGGGATCAATGGTATACCCTGTTCCCAAGGCGATGCGCATGCGTGATTATATTTTGTTGATTTTTATGTCCGTCGAGGACACGTGATGTTGGGCTCTGGCCATGTGAATTGTTATCGGTTTTCTATTTGCGAAAACAAAACCTTTGGGTTGTGACCCTGTTGATTTTTGGAAAGAGAAGGATTCGATAATCCTAAAATTGTTTTCTATTAAAACTCTCGATGGCATTTTAAGCGGTTTTATAAATTGTTTCCCTTGATTTATGATCTTTCGGTTTTGGAATGTTTTACCCAAACTCTTGCCTCGGGAAGTATTTTTCGTTACGTTTGGATCTTTGAGGATTCCTAGTTATTGTTATTCGTGGAATGTGAATTGTATGGCTCGTATTTGCACTTTGTTCTTGCACTAGCAAAACAGTGGAGTTTTGCTAACCCCCGAGTATTCGGGGGGTGGATGTCTGTATTGCATTCAGGTTTTGGAGCATAGCACAGGGTCGGCATGAAGGATGATGAAAGATGAACGATACTAATCACACGAGGATCCGTATGATGTCCTATTGGTCTAGTTGTATTTTTCTTTTCCGCTGCAGTATCTTTTCCCCGTTGTACGGTAGTTTATTGTATTTTGACCCCTGCATGGGTATGTGTTGGAATTGAGTTGAATGTTATTATTGAAAGACCAAATCGGTCTACTGAGTCATTTTAGCCTTAAAGGCGAAGTTTAGATGTTTGATTTTAGTTATCAGCCTGGTAGATCCTCGAGGAGAGGGTCTACGGCGTGTAATATCCCTGAGTGGATTGGGGGTGTTACATAAATGGTATCGGAGCTTAGGTTGTGGAAACCTAGGCTGTCGGGTCAGTGGTGTCTGTTGAGTTTTGTCTTGTCGGATTTTGTCTGACTAAGTCGTGTCGCGACGCGTCGTCTGAGTTTGTTGGTCGTGATTAGTATTGTGGGGCGATCATCATCTTCGTGCGACCTGTGGCTGTAAGTCTCCCTTCTTTGTGTTGTGCCTCGTGTGGCACGAGCTATTTTTATGATTATTTGTTCAGTGACGGAATCCTCTTATGGATTTTGATTTCTTGATATGTGGTTATTTGACCCTCATATTTCGTTCATATGAGTAGCGTTGCGGGATTGTGCATGTTTGACTTTATTTCTTTTATCCGCTGCGTGAGTTCTTTTGAAATGGCTTTCGGTATTTTACCGACTGAGTTTTATTTCAAAAACCGATTCCCTTAACCGAGTTTTTGGCATATGGCCTTGATAGTTTTGGCGAAATTCTGATGACGGTATTTAGTATTTTGTAAATGGATTTTGTGAGTTTTTGAAATATTACCGTCATCGGCCTTTTTGGCGTTTTTATAAATGGTTTTTAGCCTGGTGGGTTCTGACGCGGGACCCACGGTGCTATAATGTTCCGTGTATTTACCTGAAATTTTTGGGCATTCTAGCCCATTGAATTATTTTCGAAAACCTTGAGTATCTTAGAAATAAATTTCGAGACGTACTTTTAAAATGAATTATTTTCTCGTGATACGTCCAAGGTGCCACAATATGTTTCAAAAAAATTCTACCTCGAGGACCCAAAATGTTTTGAGATATTTTCAATGTTTTATAAACACTTTTACTTAGACCCGAGGGTCGAATATTCTGAAAGTTTTTCACTATCAGAAAGTGTCCTCATTTGTAACAAATGCGAAATGGTTTTCCAAAGTCTCGATAACGATGTTTCACGTTTGTACTTTTTTTTTAAAGGTGATACTCAAGATCAACCGGTGTTTTTCTAAATTATTTTCAAAAGGTGGTTTTCATTTTTTTTTAAAACCTATCAATTCCCGTTTGTATTTGGGAATGTGTGTATGATGTTGGTATTGTTGTTAGGGTGTTAGCCCTCCGAATTGTGATTGAATTGGTAGTGTGAACGTTGAGTCGTTCGCCATGCATATGTTTTGTTATCCCTTTTGTGGGAGGTGTGATGACGATCTTTAATGTTGTCATTTCGTGGTGACTTGCGTGTTATCGCACCTGTGTGAGCTGTTAAAGTTTGGATTTGTACGTTTGTGTACATATGTGATTGTTCCATGATGTTTGTAATTATGTGCTGGTTATTGTTCGGGCCGTTGAGGTCGCCGAACGATACCGTCATTGCTGTAGTGTTTGTGTGTGTATTACTTTACGATGGTAATCGTTGTATATGATATGTGTTACGATTCTTTGTTGTGCTGAGTTGGCATCTCCGGTATGTTGTTTTGCGACGTTATGCCCCATTGTATCTAGCATTTGTATTTTCGATATGCCGAGCCGAGGCGTTTCAACCGTGATGTGCCGGGGCATGCACGTGTAAATTGTCCTTCTCGTCAGTAACGCTTTTCAAGTGTGGACCCGAGAGACACAGGATCCAGTTTTGCGAGTTGGGTTCCGAGTCGTTCGGGGCGCGAACTTCAGTACAAATATGAGGATCGGCTCTGAGAGGCCCATGGGAGATGTTTCTGTCGTTTGCTTTTTGTGTTGTCACCTTACTCCAGTTGTTGTGAGTTGCGGGAACGACATTTCTTTTATAAGAGGTCGAATGTAATGCCTATATCGTTTTGACTTCCGCATTTTCACTTTCTCATGTCTATCGACTCGCTCGTGTTCCTTGATAATTTCTGAACTTGTTCTGTATTTTGGTTTCATCATTCGAACGAGCTGTGATCTTGTTTTGAGTCGATCTGGTTATCGCTGTAACTTTTCCGAGTTCGGTTCGATTCTTGTGAACCTTGTTCGGAACTAACATCCTTCGGTTCTACTAGTTCTTTTATTCGAAGTGGATCGGATTTTGAACTTCTGTATTTACGACTCTGTCGACTCGTTTATGTTCGTTGACATTTTCTGAGCTTGTCCTGCCCCTTGCTTTTGTTGATCGAACGAGTGTGGTATTGTTTCGGAATAACTCGTTTGTCGTTGTGATTTTTCAATTGCTATTCCCTTTCCTGTGGATTTTATGTGAATGCACATCTTGTTGTTTTCACCGGATCATATATTGTCTCGAGTCGAGATGCGAACCTTGGAGTTGTTGTTTGAATTTTATTGTTCTTCGTGATACGAATATGAGTGTTCGATTTTTGTTGTCTCGATCGTTGTGGTTCGATCGTTTGATTGTTCGGTTTTTGTTGATCTCGTTTCGTGATTGTTGAACGTTCAAGACTCCTTCCTAATTTCCTTATGTTCGAGAAATTAGTCTCGTTTTCGATCTTCCAACCCTTGGGCGGTGGAATTCCGTATTTGTTCAGCGATTGGCTCGCGTGTTGATTGATGTACCGTTAGGTTGGTCAATCGTGTTGATTTTCGTTCGTTGTGTTTTGCGATTGTTCGGATAATCGACTTGATTGTATTATCTGTTTGATGACGCTTGTCACTTGTTGGTTTTATTGTGTCTCTATCGGTGGCGTTGTGTTGGTCGTCGTGGAACGTGTTTTCACGTCATATGTCTCTTTGAGTTTCTTGCAACGTGTCGCCGTCGGGCGCGAGTTTTCGGTTTTTGTGTGTCTCGTCGAGTTTTCCTGGCAGGGGATATTGCTTCTCCCTACTTATTTTAAGTTTTGGGACGGAACTTCTTTTAAGGAGGGTAGAATGTAATACCCGTAATTTCGATTTCCGGTAATTTCTTTTTTTCGGCGGAAGTCCGTTTTGATGAATCGCTCATGACCGTTTCATCATTCTGAGAATGATTAATTCTACACTTTTTGTCATCCGAGTTCGTTTCGGTATCATTTTGTTGAGTTCCGTGCTTTTTGGCGACTTTTCCGCACTTGAGTTCGATTCTTGCGAATCTCGTCCGAAACTGCTGTTTCGAGTTTCCCGTAAGTCCGTTTAACTTTGTTAGACGTGTTGTGAAATTCGGTTTGGGTATTCAATCACGTATCGTGATTTTTGGACGTTTTGGGCCATTTTCGTAATTTCCCAAAGTTTGGGGTAATTACTTTCCGTTGTCGAATTTCGAGCCTTCGGGTGGTCGGAATCGTGTGTTCTCTTAGTGCTCGAATTCGTCTTTGCGAGTACTTCGTAACCGTATCTTCGATTCGTATTCAGGTTCGGATTTCGAGGTCGTTGGGGCCGTCGGAGTTGGCCCCGGCCGAGTCATGGCCGGGCAGTCTGGGCCTAGGCCGGCACTGGCCGAGTTACGTACGGTAGCGCTCGGCAGTTACGTATGTAATGCCGGTTACGTACGTAACCCTTGGCCAGTTACGTACGTAAGTATGCCGGCATTTTTGGGCAGCGTCTCAGCCATGGCCGGTTACGTACGTAAGCCCTTGGCCGGATACGTACGTAACTCGGCCGGCAGGCTGCCTATTTAAGGCCCTGCGGACGGGTTTTCACCATTTTTTCTCAATCTTTTCTTTCTCTTACGCGGATGTGGTCTTTGGGATCTTGAAGCTATGTTGTTGAAGAACAAATACACGAAGTTCTTGAGTTCATAACATCAATCAATCATCCGTTATCATCCTTTGATCTAGCGAATCAAGGTAGTCTTCCTTAGAACCCTAATTTCGTGAATTTGGGGTTTTTTGCATTTTTGTCCGATTCGTCCCGTGTTGTTGATTAATTCATGATGGGTATGGTTAATCTTGGTAGTATTCTTGTGTTTAACATCATTTAATCCATTGTTCTTCGTCGAATCGAAGTATATTTCTTGATTTCCTTCGAATCGACTTTTTGGGGGATTTGTTCTCGATCTCGTTTTCCATCCGTTTTTGTTGGATAGATTGTGGTTAAATGATGTTGTTAAACATATTCTATGGATTGTATATCCATATTTCGACTTGGAATTCTGTTTTCGTGTTTTGTTGGGACGAATCGTGTTCTTGGCCGTTTTGGGGAAAACACTTGAACTTTCATCATTCGTTCTTTGAATTCAACGGATTTGAGTCGTGTTATGGAATTCCTTTCATTATTGTTCTTGTCCTTCGTAGTTTATGACCGCGAGTTGGCGAGGACGGCGGGAGTCAGTTCGTGTCAACCTATTTCGGTCGATTCTCCGCGTTGTTCTTATTCGAGGCAAGTACCTTGTCCATACAATTCTTGTTTTATGTATATGATAATTGGTGATCGCCTTTATATGTTTGTTTGATTAGTTGAAACGAGTTTTCAAAAGAGTCGATTAGCCTTGTTAAAGGCTCTCTTTCAAAACGCGTGTGTTTTGTAATTGTGTGGATTGTAAGTGACTACGTGGATCTTTTGGATACGTTTGGAGTTTATGTGGTGTTTGATGATGCGTGTGTACGTATATGGCTTCATTTAAGTGTATTGCGGTTTTGACATGATGTGATGTTAGTTGTTACTCCTTTGAAAGGAGGTTGCGATGCTTAATCTTGTTTGGCTTCATAATCGATTATTGTTGTGTGCTTGTTATACCTGATGTGCCTCCGGGTAGGATTGTTGAATCTCCGGGATCCATACTTGCTAGTATGGGTCGGGCGAGACCGTAGGGTTATCCAATACGGGTATGTCTTGCGGGGACTCTGAGGTTCATGGCTTGTTAGCCCGATGCCGAGATAACTGGTGGGGTTATCATCGGGTATGTCTTGCGGGGACTCCGAGGTTCGTGGCTTGTTATCCCGATGCCGGGATAACTTATGGTTGTGATATATGTGTGATTTGTTTGGCTAGCCAGCTCGGGAGGGTCCTTCGAGGCCTCGGGCGGGATCAATGGTATTACCCTGTTCCCAAGGCGATGCATGTGTTGTGATTTGTTTAGCTAGCCAGCTCGGGAGGGTCCTTCGAGGCCTCGGGCGGGATCAATGGTATTACCCTGTTCCCAAGGCGATGCGCGTGCGCGATTATGTTTTGTTGATTTTTATGTCCGTCGCGAACACGTGATGTTGGGCTCTGGCCATGTGAATTGTTATCGGTTTTCTATTTGCGAAAACAAAACCTTTGGGCTGTGACCCTATTGATTTTTGGAAGAAGAAGGATTCGATAATCCTAAAATTGTTTTCTAATAAAACTCTCGATGGCATTTTAAAAGGTTTTATAAATTGTTTCCCTTGATTTATGATCTTTCGGTTTTGGAATGTTTTACCCAAACTCTTGCCTCGGGAAGTATTTTTCGTTACGTTTGGATCTTTGAGGATTCCTAGTTATTGTTATTCGTGGAATGTGAATTGTATGGCTCGTATTTGCACTTTGTTCTTGCACTAGCAAAACACTGGAGTTTTGCTAACCCCCGAGTATTCGGGGGGTGGTTGTCTGTATTGCATTCAGGTTTTGGAGCATAGCACAGGGTCGGCATGAAGGATGATGAAAGATGAACGATACTAATCACACGAGGATCCGTATGATGTCCTATTGGTCTAGTTGTATTTTTCTTTTCCGCTGCAGTATCTTTTCCCCATTGTACGGGAGTTTATTGTATTTTGACCCCTGCATGGGTATGTGTTGGAATTGAGTTGAATGTTATTATTGAAAGACCAAATCGGTCTACTGAGTCATTTTAGCCTTAAAGGCGAAGTTTAGATGTTTGATTTTAGTTATCAGCCTGGTAGATCCTCGAGGAGAGGGTCGACGGCGTGTAATATCCCTGAGTGGATTGGGGGTGTTACAACAACATAATAAGTAAATTCATCTTATGATATCCTATACATCTTCTATAACTAATGACGAACTAAGTTTGTAATCCCAACTATTTCATTTTATCATTAATCAATCTATTATCATTGCTATCTTTTTATTTCCTTATAATATTAGAACTATTATTGCATTATCTTTTAATTATTAAACCAAACTCTTTAATTGTGTGTTTCACTCATCTTAGTATCTATAAAATAGACTAATAGTGTATAATTCAAATTATAACCAAACTTCCTTGTGGGATCGATAAACCGGACTCAAAAAGTCCACTTACTACTTGATACGATATCGTGCACTTGCTGTAATTACACTAAGAACGTGTCAGGAGGTCACTCGTTCATTGACTTTTGAAAGTACGCAATTAAGGAGGAATTTTTCATACGGAGAATGGAATTAGGAATACATTTTCATCCAAACAAATTAACGGTATGCCTAGAAAAGAATCAGGTCTTTCGTGTAAGGTACACAAATTCAAAACTTACTATCTGCTAAGTGCGCTACTTTAAATGATTTAACTAGTTCTGATTATGCATATTATAATTTAGAATTGCTTAAATCATGTTTAATTGAATCAAAGCAAATTGCTTAAAGCAACTTGAATTAAATTATATTCACGAGAATTAATATATATTGCGTCATAAGAAACCTACTTGACTGCATAATATGTGTATAGATATATTTATAGGATTATGTGTCTATATCTATAAATATACATATATTTTGCATGTAAATATAGATATGACATGCAAATTAGGCTTCATCATTAGTAGATTTTAGAGAACTTCTTTCTACTGCTTATACCAAATAGAATTGTGATTAGTAAATTCATTAGTAATCCTCAAAAGTATCGAAAGTAATTTTGACCATATCTTGGTTCCGAAAACTAATACGCTCCCATTATTGAAAATTTTATCATGAAAGGCACTCATGGTAGACTGTGAAAAGCCATTTTCTCTTTTCTTGTATCAAGATAGCTGGTCCAACTCATCTCAAAATTGATATATTGGACTCAAAAAGGGCATGAGTACAATAGATGGATCTCCGACGTCGATACCACATTTATCGCTAAAGAATATAGTGCTATGCTCCTTGACACCAAAGAACAAGCACCGTATGATAAGATAAAAGCGATCACAATTATGTTTCTTGGGTGACACATTGAACCCAGCTTGCGAAAATATCTACAGTTGAAATCCCCCAAAGAACTGTGGGGTGCCCTTAAGGGCCGATTTGGGAACATTCACAATACTTTGCTCCCAGAGTTGACTGTGCAGTGTGCAATCCGCTTGCTCGACTATAAACGGATCAACGATTTCAATAAAGATATGCTCGGCCTCAATGCACGTCTAAATTTATGTGGGAAGGATATCACAGAAGATGACATGATCCAGAAAACTATTTCCACCTTTCCTACTTCTGCTCTTATGCTAGCGAACCAGTATAGGCTGGAGTATGACAATAAACACATCACTATCTTCAGCAAACTAATGAACCAACTGTAAGTGGCTAAGAGGCATAACGAAGTGATAATGAGCAATAATTCCAAGTCAGTTGGGACAAAGAAAATTCCCGAGGCCAATTATTATAAAATGAAGGGTGGAGAAGAACCCCAATGAACAGGGGACTGGACATGACAGGCTTCGTGGTCGAGGATGTGGGGGTTCTTCTAATATAATGCGAAGACTTAGTGCTCCAGGCTCCGCTAGTCAAGGGAACCAAAAAGCACCTACCCAATTGGCTCGTTAGCCCGAAGCCTAACCCCTAATATTGCCAACCCGTGTAAAGCTGGGCTTTATGGCCGGGCCATCTAGCCCGAACACCACTAAGGCCGGCCTGAAACTGCTAGAGCTTAGCCCGTTTAGCATCTCTAATTCTATGGATCAGTGTTATTTTAATATGCATCTTAAATTATAGATCATGAAAAGATGATTAATTTGATATATTTTTTGTTTAAGACGGATAATAAATGAATAAGTTATTGTATATTAAATGACAGTAATCTAAATACGAAGGATAGAATTACTCTTATCCTTAATTTATGTCATTCACACGCCTAATCTGTTGTGAAAACATGGAAAAATCTAGACTCTCCTTATTTTTTATTTAACGGCTCAGATTGTTTCCTAGTTCTCACACCAGGATGGTTCTCACCGCAACCAATATATATATATATATATATATATATATTGGGCAACGGATCATATGAGAATGAGATTTATTTTGAGAAATAAGAATACATCTCGGCCCTTGATTAATAGTGATGGATGGTTCGGATTGTGTGAATACTTGGATTGTTTCTTAATTAATGACCGATTCCCTATTTGGTAAATTGATCATTAATATTTGGAAAGGATATTTCCTGCATTTCATGCATTTGATCGGGATCACGAAAAAGAGTTAAATCAGTGGTACGGATGTATTCTTATTTCTTAACTGAAAATCTATTCTCACTAGAAACCACCCCTATATATATGATAGATAAGAAATAAGAATAAATCTGAACCATCGATCTTCGTGTGATCTACGGTCCAGATTGGATTATGCATAAAAAATATGCATTTAACGCAATAAATGTCAAGCATTAAAATATGCATTATATGCATCAAAATATCGATGCATTAAAACAATGCATTCCATACATAGGTTTTCATTGGAATAAATCTTGACCACCCATTTGATGAAGATCTATCTACCAAATTCATTTTTATTTCTTAACATGAAACTAATTCTCACCATAACCATTAATATATATATATATATATATATATATAGAGAGAGAGAGAGAGAGGGTGAGAGATATTAAATTTACACAGTTATCCTTAGTATTATTAATAAAGGAAAACATTTCTATATTTCTGTTAAATGTGTATAGAATATATTATTCATGTCAAAAAAAAATTCGATCATCTCCCCTAGACATTTAAATTTTCCCCCCTTTGTTAAAATTCATGCATCCTCCCCTGCACATAACACACCATTATCAGGGCTAGTTGAGCTAATGTAAAAATATTGAGAGAGCCTTCTTACAAACCAAGCTTTCTGCAAAGGATAACCTAAAATTTTGTAGCCTCAGTTTTCCATATTGAAACAGGGTCTGGTCATACTGACAGTACAAGATCAACTTGTTGGATGGAATTGACTGTGAACTGTTGGTTTTCTTAAACTGGAGTGATGAGAATGAAGTCAAGGCTAGTATTGGATACTATATTCGTAAGACAAAATTGCTCCGCATAAAGTGCTAACGGTTTTTGGCAACCGTCTCTAAGATACAATGACTTCCTAGTATAAGTTAGAAGCACTTGAAAAACTTAAACCTTCAGCGAACAACTTTGTGTTCTGAACTTTTGAATATTTAAGGAATGGAAGAACTTAAGATGCTCAACTACTATATGTTTTTCGGATTTTATGTTTTCTCTAGTAATTTCGGATTTGATATTTTCTCCAGTAGTTTGATCATTCAAAGGGGGGTTCTTTATAGAGTTTCAGGCGCCTCTTGGGACTGGCTGCACCCATTGGTTCGGATCTCATTAGTGGACAGACGCGTCCGATCACAAGCAGTGCACACTTTGCATGTCGGGATACCATGTCCAAATATGGTGCCCATCGGTGACAGACGTGTCCGATCACTTGCAACACTGTTTGCATGCCGGGATGGGCCATGTCCATCATGGTGCCTATCGGTACTGACAAGGCCCAAAATGCACCTCTTCGCATGTACAAGCCCAGTCACATCTTCTAGACTGCCTAGCCACATCACCGAGCCAGTGAACCGAACCATGGTTCGAACTATCAAAAATTTGAGGCTCCTCACAGCTCCTCGCGATGATGCGTAAGTGCGAAGTGCAAAGTGTGCCTCTAAAGTGCCCAATGCAACAAGTGTGATGTGCTACGTTGTGGTCGTAGTCGTAGGCTCGGGCTCGGGCCCAGACTCGGATGATGCTACACACCGTCCTTGGTGCATTTTAAGTTAGCCTTGAGCTAGTCAAAACAAACTTGCTCCACTATGGTACGCCATAACGAGTAACACATGATTACTCATTATTTTGGTGAAACTCTTTATAAAGTAGTTACAATTGCAATCTTTTTCCGGTGTGACTCTTCACATTCCCACATTTCTATTTCTATATGTATTTAAGTGGCTAACTTTATGTATTAATTTCTCATTCACCCAAAATTGGTTTTGAGAAAAGTTAAATGCTAATCTCATCTACTAACAATGTAGATTATGATTTCACAATTTATTTCTATTTACGAAAAATAGAATCCATTTAAATAATTGGTCAAAATTTGACTCAAATCAATTTTAATAAACCAATTTCTAACAATTCCCACATGAATGAACATTAATGCATGCATTTATGCAGAGTCACTCGAAAGTTCTCGCAAACAATTATTGCATCAGGAAAGGTAGCTTATGGCTTTGAACCATCCTTAATAAAATACTATCAGATTTACTAGCTGCTTAGTGACGCGATGTCTTGAACTATTCATCTATTTATGTAAACCAAGACAATAATATTTACACAACAATCATTCTAACACATTTTGTTCTCACGTTGTGTCCATTTCGGCCCTGGACCATATCTTTGTTTCATAAGTGTTCTGAGTAGAAGCGGCCAGTACTTCTCACTTACATAGGTGATCTCCTATGAAGAGTATCATGCCATACTCCACCATTTAAGTATAGGAATCATTAAAAGTTTAGACACAACCTCACCACATTATGCAGGTTTCTCACTTGGATGTTATGGGAGTGGGCTGAAACAAGTTCCAAGTGTTCAACTGAATATTCATAACTTAGTTGTCCCATTGAATCAAGATCTTGGGATCTCCAATTCACATTGTTGGGTTACCGCTATGAATGTTCTTATTTTGTGGATTTAAAGCCCAATCCCCTCAACAACTTGTACATTTGATCTCGACTTATGCCTTTTGTAAGCGGATCCGCTAGGTTTTCCTTTGACTTTACATAGTCAATCGAAATAACCTCGTTCGAGATCAATTGTCTAATGGTATTATGTCTTCGACGTATATGTCTAGAGTTACCATTGTACATGCTGCTTTGAGCTCTTCCAATTGCTGATTGACTATCACAATGTATCAGCACAGCTGGTACTGGTTAAATCTAGCAAGGAATATCTTCTAAGAAGTTTCTAAGCCATTCAGCTTCTTCTCCAGCTTTATCTAGAGCAATAAACTCAGATTCCATAGTGAATCGAGCTATACACATTTTCTTAGAAGATTTCCACGATACTGCTCCTCCACCTATTGTGAATACATATCCACTTGTGGACTTCGAGCCTTTTGTGTCTGATATCCAATTGGCATCACAATATCCTTCTAATACTGCTAGATATCTCGTATAAAGTATTCCATAATTTATGGTATACTTGAAGTATCTAAGCACCCTTGTCAAGGCTTTCCAATGATCCTTACTCGGGTCACTTGTGAACCTACTTAGTTTACTCACCGAATATGCAATGTCTGGACTTGTACAATTAGTTAAGTACATTATACTGACAATTATCCTTGTATATTCCAACTGAGAAACTAGGGCTGGCAATTCATGCGTGTCGGGTCGTTATCAGGTCGACACGATAACGACACAACACGATAAGGCCAAACACGAACACGACCCGTTAACTATATGCCCGACACGAACACGAACACGACACGAAAGGTTGAAACACGAACACGACACGGACACGATATGACACGATATTTTTCGTGTTGACACGACACGATAATGACACGAATCGATAAATTCAAATAAAAAAATTAGAAAATAAACTAAAAATATTTAAAATGATAATAAAATTAATGCTAAAAATATATAAATATTATCGGGTTACACGAGCACGACACGACACGACACAAATACGAAAGTTATCATGTTACACGAACACGACACGAACCCAACACGAACACGATAAGGCCAAACACTAACCCATTAATTTCGTGCGTGTTCGTGTGGGAATATCGTGTCGTGTCGGAAATTGCCAGCCCTATGAGAAACTGGTTCCCCTTTGTTCTTAGATAAGTGCAGGCTTATATCTACATGTGTCTTATCTGGAGCACTATCAAAAGCATTGAAACTTCTGAGCATGCTTTCGATGTAAATGGGATTGCGACAAAATAATTCTATCTGAAGTTCTAGAGATCTTAATCCCTAATATAACATCAAATAATCCCATATCTTTCATGTCAAAGTACTTCTTTAATATTTCCTTGGTTTCCAAGATTAATTTATGATTATTTCCCATAATCAACATATCATCTACATAAAGTCAAACTATGACATAATTATCATTTGTCCCTTTAATATAACACACTTATCACATCCATTTATCTTGAAACCATTTGACAACATTATTCTGTTAAATTTTTATGTCATTGCTTAGGTGCTTGTTTTAGTCCATAAAGTAACTTAACAAGTTTACACACTTTTTTCTCTTGTTCGGGTGCAACAAAACCTTCGGGTTGCTCCATGTAAATCTCCTCTTCAAGTTCCCTATTCAAGAAGGCAGTTTTTACATCCATTTGATGTATCTCAAGGTTATGCAAGGCTGCAATAGCAATGAGAGCACAAATGGAAGTGATTCTTATTACAGGAGAAGATGTATCAAAGAAATCATATCCCTCCTTTTATTTGAATCCTTTGACTACCAACCTGGCTTTGTATTTATCAATATATCCATCTGCTCTATACTTCCTTTTAGAAATCAATTTGTATCCCAATGGTTTACAACCCGGTGGGAGATCAATCCACTCCCAAGTATTGTTATACATGATGGATTCTATTTTACTGTTGATAGCTTCTTTCCATAGAGGAGCATCTGGACCAAAGAACGATTCTTGAATGGTTCTGGGTTCATTTTCTAACACATATGCCAGAAAAATCAGGACCAAAGACTTAGCTACTTTTGTCATTTTACTGCATCTTGGTTCCTCTTCTTCATTTTGAGGTAAACCTGCAGTTTCAAAAGATCTCTTGCCAGACCTTACTTCTTTCCTTCCTTTGCAAGGAAAGACATTTTCAAAAAAAACAACATTCCTTAATTCTATGATCATACCATCATTTATATCAGGAATTGCTGACTTGTGCACTAGAAAGCGATAAGCACTACTATTGTTTGCATATCCAACAAAAGCACAATCAACCATTTTAGGACCAATCCTCACTTGCTTTGGATTAGGTACTTCTACTTTAGCCAATCACCCCCACACTTTAAGGTACTTATATGATGGTTTCCGACATTTCCATAATTTATATGGAGTTTTATCTCTACATTTGCATGGTATCTTGTTAAGAATGTGGTTGGCTGAAAGTATAGCTCTTCCCCACATGTTGTCGGGTAAGCCAAAGCTTATCAATATCAATATTGCATTCATCATCTCCTTAATAGTACGATTCTTGCGTTCAGCAACACCATTTGATTGAGGTGAATAAGAAGTTGTAGTCTGATGAATTATGCAATCTTCCTTGCATAGTTCTTCAAGCGAAGCAACATACTCTCCACCTCTATCACTTCTAAGTATTTTAACCTTTAAGTTAAGTTGGTTCTCAACCTCATTCTTATAAGCATTGAACACTTCTGAAGCTTCATCTTTGCTTTTCAGAAGATATACATAACAATATCTTGTGCAATCATCAATAAATGTAATGAAATACTTTTCCCGCCTTGAGTTTGCACAAGTTTTAAATCACACACATCTGTATGAATTAACTGGTGTAGTACGTCGCTCAACCGAATGAAATGGTGCTTTAGCGAATTTAGCCACAACACAAACTTCACACTTGTGGTTTTGTGAATCAAATATGTATCAGATCCAGATTCACTAACCTTTTAATTATGTTGAAATTAATATGTCCTAATCTATCATGACATAAATTAGAACACTCTAACAAATACACAGAAGTAGAAGCTTTATTCTTTGCCTCTTGGCGGACCACAGACATTACATTCATTTTAAAGAGCCCTTTATCAAGGTACCCTTTACAACGGAACTGACCATTTTCATCATTACATACTTTCCTGCCTCAAAAACTAGCTTAAATCTGGCTTTGCTTAATATGGAGCGTGACACTAAATTCTCACGAATGTCCGGAACATGTAGCACATCCACTAGTGTAAACTCTTTGCCAGAAGTCATTTAGAGCATCACCTTACCAAGTCCTACAATATTAGAAGTAGCAGAATTTCCCATGAATAGCTTCCTTTCATTAGTCGGTGGGTACGAAGAAAACATTTCCTTGTCTGCACAGATGTGGCGAGTAAGATTTGTCAGAGCTCGATCTCTGTGCTGTGGTATTTGAAGTCAATATGGTTGATAATCCACGGGAATGGTATATAGATACCGGAGCGTAACGGAAGAGACTTTTTCTCAGTCACATTGACTTGGTTGTGATTGCTTTCTTTGGAAGACGACAATATTTAGCCATGTGGTTCGATTTGCCACAATTGTAGCAATTCCAACTTCTTGGAATTTCCCTTTTTCTTACTGTTGGCAGGGTGCTTCCTCTTATTGCTACTACTTGACTCAGCAAGGTTAGCCTTTGCTTCCATTCCTGGTTTGCTAGACTGACTTCGGATTTACAGTTGTCTTCTCAATCCATAGTCTCACAATCATATCCTCAACCCTATTTTCTTACGCTTGTGCTTGAAGTAGTTTTTGAAATCTTTCCACATATGCGGCAATTATTCAATTATTGCGGCCACTTGAAAAGACTCACTCAACATCATCCTTTCAGACACTAAGTCATGAAGTATGATTTGAATCTCTTGACCTTGGCTGATCACCATCTTGGTATCAATCATTTTGAAGTCCAGAAACTTGCCAACAACAAATTTCTTTTTGCTGGCATCTTATGTTTTATACTTCTTTTCCAAAGAGTTCCACAACTCTTTGGACGTTTTATTGAACTGTACACGTTGTATAACATGTCGTCCAATCCATTCAGGATATAATTTCTGCATAAAAAGTCATTGTGGTGCCATGCATCCACAACTGTTCGCCTTTGAGAAATCGGTGTCTTTTTCAGCAACGGTTGGGGGGTCCTCTGTTTGGTACCTGGAAAGACTTAAGGTGGTCAGGTAGAAGAGCATATTTCAAGAAAACAGAATTTCATCTTACGATTGTTGGATGGAATTGAGTGTGAACTGCTGGTTTTCTTAAACTGAGTGATGAGAATGAAGTCGAGGATAGTATTGAATACTATCTCCGTTAGACGAAATTGTCCCATACAAAGTGCTAATGGTTCTTGACAATCGTCCCTAAGATACAACGACTTCCTAGTTTAAGTTAGTAGCACTTGTAAAACTTAAACCTTCAGCGAACAACTTTGTGCTTTGAACTTTCGAATATTCAAGGAACGAAAGAACTCAAGATGCTCGAATGCTATATGATTTTTGGATTTTATGTTTTCTCTAGTAATTCCGGATTTGATATTTTCTCCAGTAGTTTGATCATTCAAAGATGGGTTCTTTATATAGAGTTTCAGGTGCCTCTTGGGACTGGATGCACCCCTTGGTTCGGATCTTATTAGTGGACAGACGCGTCCGATCATGGTGCAGGCACCCTTTGCATGTTGGACAGTCATGCCCAGTCATGGTGCCCATCAGTGCAGACACCCTTTGCATGCTGGACAGTCATGTCCAGTGATGGTGCCCATCAGTGGATAGATGCATCCACAACGCACCTCTTGGCATGTACGAGCTCAGTCACGCCTATCAGGCTGCCTAGCCACGTCACCGAGCCAGTGAACCGAACCCTGGTTCGAGCTATCAAAAATTTAAGACTTCTCATAGCTCCTCGCGACGATACGTACATGGGAAGTGCGATTCTAAAGCGCCCAATGCGACAAGTGCGACGTCGCGGGCTCAGGCTCGGACGGTGCTACGCTCCATCCTAGGTGCATTTTGAGTTAGTCTTGAGCTAGTCAAAAACAAACTTGGTCCACTATAGTACACCATAAGGAGTAACACATAATTTACTCCTTACTTTGGTGAAACTCCTTATAAAGTAGTTACAATTGTAATCTGTTTCCAATGTGGGATGTTGACTCTTCACATTCCCACCTTTCTATTTCTCCATGTATTTAAGTAGCTAACTTTATGCATTAGTTTCTCATTCTCCCAAATTTGGTTTTCATAAAAATTAAATGCTAATCTCATCTGCTAACAATGTAGATTATGATTTCATAATTTATTTCCATTTACGAAAAATAGCATCCACTTAAATAATTTGTCAAAATTTGGGTCAAATCTATTTTAATAAACCAATTTCCAACACAACTCCTTTACAACCTCCCAAATGTGACCTTTCTAGCCCACATGAACACAATCCATGCCACCGAGTTCATGGTGCAAAGGCTGCATTGCTTTTCTTGGGCCTCTGTCTTTTGGCCCTTGGAGTTGGAGGCATTAAGGGTTTGTTTCCGGCTCATGGAGCCGAGCAGATTGGTGGTAGCACCCCTCTCAGGAGAGAGCATATATCGACATTTTTCAACTACTTTATGTTTTCCGTAGCTTCTGGGACCCTAGTAGTGGTGACTTTAGTCGTGTGGATTGTGAACAACAAGGGGTGGGGTGGCAATGGAGGTTCGGTATCTCTATGTTGACGCTATTATTGTCTATTCTGGTGTTTTTAGGTGGTTCGGCATTTTATAGAAGGGTTAATGATGCCAAAATCCACAACCTTTCATACGGCTTTCATTTTTTCCACAACCTTTTCAAAAATCCTGTAAATCCACAACCTTTGGCATAATTTTGATTTAGCCCCAAATTCGATCCTACGTGGATCCTACGTGGACGCCGGGAGTGTGTCGCCGCCGAAAATTCACACTGCATCGGTTTTAAGCTTAGGGTTAATAACGCCAGAATACACAACCTTTGATGCCCCTTTCAGTTTTTTCCACAACCTTTGGCACTTGTTCGATTTTTCCATTAGCAGCATCTAAAAAGTTGAAAAATATTTTCAATTTTTAGTTTTTTTGCACAATTTTAAGGACGGCTTTATAATGTAGTTCTATTTTTTTTTTGGTTTTTCCGAAAAAAAAATCAGTTTGTAGAGTTCCTCTTTTTAGATTTATGACTAGTTAGTTTCCTGTAACACCCCGAGATATTCGGAGTATATTACAGCGCCGTGGACCCCTACATGGGACCCACTAGGCTACAACAAGAAAACTCCACTCGACTAACCATCTCGGTTAGCGAGGACACACATTTAAATAATATGTCATATAAAGATACGCCCGGAGCAACCGGCGAAATAAGCATCAACCGACAATGTAACAATTTAAAGTAATACAATACGGAGTTTGAAATGAAAAGCCTAAGTACTCGCGAGTACAATCTATAAGTTTATAACTGTGGGAACAACCATATCGAAGTGAACACAAGAAATAAGAAGACCCAAATGCATATGTCAACGGCCCTGGCCAACATCCTCGTACTGTCCCAGCGCTCGCTCGTCCGGATGATCATAACCTGAAATCCATAACAAGAATTTCCCCACAACGGGTCCCCAAAGGGGTTAGCAATTACGCTAGTACAAGTAATCAAGGCAAACCAATCGCTTACACATTTCATGGTACATGCACCAATATCATTTCAAAAACCAAAACCAGACATGTCTTCTTCGGAAACAAACAGTCACAATTAATTTGCCTAGGACCGGGACGAAGCCACGAATCCCACTCGAGGCCTCTAAGGACCCTCCCGAGCTGGCCACATTCATAAAACAAATCAAGCACCACACGTCACCTAGGACCAGGATGAAGCCACGAATCCCACTCGAGGCCTCTAAGGACCCTCCCGAGCTGGCTAGCGAAACAAACTCATGAATCCAGGACGAAGCCATAGATTCCCTCCGTGATCCCGTCGGACCCTCCCGAGGTGAGCAAATCACACACAATATACATTACCATTTCACGTTAAGCATAAAGGTTTCCAAAAATACTTGCCTTGAATAATTGACGATGCAACGAGCGGAAGGAAAAACACCAACGAATGTTAGGAACCAACGGAACCGAACCTAACGATTCGAAGAACATAATCACAACCAACTCTAGACGAATACGGAAATGAAATACACCCGAAAACCCGCCTACGATTCATGTATATTCGCACAAAAATAACAACGAGGGCGGACCACAACCAAACCCTCTCAATTTCGCAAAACCATGAAAATATACCATGAATCCGTAGGAAAACTAATGTTATTGACAAGATTAACCATATTCATCATGAATCCACCAACAAAACGGAACGAATCGGACGAAAATCCCAAAACCCCTAATTTATCTAAAAGTAGGGTTTTAAGAGATTTTACCTTGGATTAGGATGAAAGATTCGTGTTGATGTTGTTATAATACACCAAGAACTCAAGGAAGATGTTGGATGAGATGATTGGATGAATAAATCGCCAAGAAAATCGCCCGGAATCGCCTTAGCCGCAGAGAGGAGGAAGAAATGAGAAATTGTGTTCATCTCGGTCAACTCCCTGGTTTATATAGCCAGGGAGTGTTAGCGCGCGCTAATCTCAAGGTTAGCGTGCGCTAACGGGATAAAACTACAGGCCAAATAGTTAGCGTCCCAGTCCAGTAGCCAGATTTCTGGCCGTTAGCGTGCGCTACTCGAAACGTAGCGTGCGCTAATAATCTCTCGGTAGCGCACGCTATCGACCAATAGCGTGCGCTACCTGGACATCAACCGAGTCCAGAAGCATCTGTCCAGTACACAACGAATCCAGTTAGCGCGCGCTATCCACCAAACGTAGCGTGCGCTAAAGTGTATCGGTAGCGCGCGCTATCGACCAATAACGTGCGCTACCTGGGAAACAGATTGAGTCCAGTAGCAAACTGTCTAGTACTGGGCACTCACGCTAGCGCACGCTACCGGGTATCTCAGCGTGCGCTAGCCTCCCAACATTAGCATGCGCTAGTCTACGTAGCGTACGCTAATACGCCGGTCCAGAAGGCTGGAAATAGCACTGCCACTCCCAGGGCTTGCTCTCTAGCGCGCGCTGCGAAGTAGTCATAGCATGCGCTACTAAGGGACATCTAGCGTGCGCTATGCAGAAAAGATAGCGTGCGCTAGGTACGAAATATAAACGGTCCAAAACACCAGAATATGAACGAAACATCAAACGGAACACCTCAAAACGTATCATAACGTAGAATGGATCCACGGCAACCCCGAAACGGTGGTTCCGCACAATAATAACGAGAATCAGATCAACAGGTGACTGAAAAGATACACTGAAAGATACACGAGGGTCACTACGACCGAGAAATACATCGAAAATAAAAACACAAGGGAAAGAAAAATGCAAATATTACATTCTACCCCTCTAAAAACAAGTTTCGTCCCAAAACTTAAGAGACAAATAACTCGGGGTATCTAGCACGCATGCTATTCTCGGTCTCCCAAGTTGCTTCCTCGACACCATGTTTCGACCACTGCACTTTGACCAAAGGGATGGTCTTATTCCAAAATCTTCAAAGGATGTTCTTCAAAAGTAATATCCTCGGCGACATCAATCTCCCCATAGTCGATGATGTGACTAGGATCCGAGACATATTTCCTCAGCTGGGAAACATGAAAAACGCTATGAACATGGCTCAGGGCCGGGGGCAACGCCAAACGGTATGCCAACCCACCGACTCGCTCGAGAATCTCGAAGGGTCCAATAAATCTCGGACTCAACTTCCCCTTTTTCCCAAAACGGAAAACTCCTCTCGTCGGCGACACCTTTAGTAAAGCGTGGTCTCCCACCTCGAATTCCAAAGGTCGACGACGGACATCGGCATATGATTTCGGTCGACTCTGGGCAGTCAACATCCGTTCCCGAATTAATTCTATCTTCCGCCTCGTCTCTAAAACGACATCCGGCTCGGTCCTGACCAAATCGGACGCCTCATTCCAACAAATCGGTGATCGAAAACGCCGAACATAAAGTGCCTCATATGGTGCCATCCGAATCGACGCGTGCCAACTATTGTTGTACGTGAATTCGATCAATGACAAATGCTCCTCCCAGTCAGTGCTCCAATCGAGAGCACAAGCTCGCAACATATCCTCGAACGTCTGGATAGTGCGTTCCGATTTTCCATCTGACTGGGGGTGGAAAGAGGTACTCAAACGCAAACGAGTACCCAACGCCCTATGCACCACCTGCCAAAAGTGCCATACAAAACGGACATCAAGATCCGAACCAATAGACTTCGGAGTACCGTGAAGCCTCACAATCTGCGCGATAAACACATGTGCTAACTTCTCTGGGCCCCAAGTGTCCTTGATGCCTAGAAAATGTGCCGACTTGGTTAGACGATCAACAATCACCCAGACCATATTCATGCCCGACCTCGACCTCGGCAAACTCGTAACGAAATCTATCGATATATCTTCCCATTTCCATTCCGGAATGGGAAGTGACTGCAATAACCCAGCTGGTCGCTGATGCTCGATTTTGACCTGCTGACAAGTCAAACATCTCGCTACAAACTGCGCGACTTCTTCCTTCATATCATTCCACCAGAAATTCCTCCTCAGGTCCTTGTACATCTTACTCGAACCAGGATGAACGGAGTAAGGTGTAGCATGGGCCTCGCGCAGAATGCTCTGTCTCAACTCTAAGTCGTTCGGTACACAAAGCCGACTCTGGAATCTCAAAACACCATCCTCATGAATCACAAACCCATGAGACTTTCCCTTAAGAACGTTCTCTCGGATTTGAGTAATCATCGGATCCTCTAACTGTTTCAGCTTAATTTCATCGATCAAAGACGACGAAATCTCTAAAGCACAAAGTTGCCCGATTGCTCCAGGCAACAAAACCTCAACATCCAACTCGATCAAAATCCGCCGAAGCTCAGACTGAGACGTAAGGACCTCAAGCGTTTGCAACGCAACCGGTTTCCGACTCAAGGCGTCGGCTACGACATTCGCCTTGCCCGGATGATAAAGGATTTCGAGGTCATAATCCTTAATCAGCTCTAACCACCTCCTCTGCCTCATATTCAACTCCCGCTGAGTAAATATGTATTTCAGACTTTTATGATCGGTAAAAATCTGACATGCAGAGCCGAAAAGATAGTGACGCCAGATCTTGAGCGCAAAAACAACTGCCGCCAACTCCAAATCATGGGTAGGGTAGTTAAGCTCATACGGCCTCAACTGTCTCGATGCATATGCGATGGTTTTTCCGTGCTGCATCAATACGCAACCAAGACCCTGACCTGAAGCATCACTATAAACGGCAAAACCCTCGTTGCCACACGGCAACGCTAAAACCGGGGCTGAAGTCAAACACCTCTTCAGCTCCTCAAAACTCGACTGCCTTTCGTCATTCCAGACGAACTTCTCGGATTTCTGGAGCAACTGTGTAAGTGGCCGAGCTAGCTTTGAGAAACCCTCGACGAACCTACGGTAGTAGCCGGCCAAACCCAAGAAACTACGAACCTCCTTCACATTCATGGGCGGTGCCCAATCCAACACTGCCTCAATTTTCTGCGGATCCACATGAACTCCCTCGGCTGAAATCACGTGACCCAAAAACATCACTTCCCTCAGCCAGAACTCACATTTCAAGAACTTCGCATAGAGTTGCTCGGTCCTCAAAATGTCTAACACTATCCGCAAATGATGGGCATGCTCTTCCTTGTTCCTCGAATAAATAAGAATATCGTCAATGAAGACGACGACACACTTATCCAAATACTCGATAAAGACTTTGTTCATCAACTGCATGAACACCGTCGGCGCATTAGTTAACCCGAAAGGCATGACTACAAACTCATAATGTCCGTATCTCGTCCGAAAAGCTATTTTCGGCACGTCGGACTCCCTCACCCGGAGCTGATAGTACCCCGATTTCAAATCAATCTTCGAGAACACCGCAGCTCCCTGCAACTGATCGAACAAGTCATCAATCCTCGGCAAAGGATACTTGTTCTTGATGGTCACTTTGTTTAGTTCGTGATAGTCGATACACAAACGCAGTGAGCCATCCTTCTTTCGCACAAATAGGACTGGTGCGCCCCAAGGCGAGGTGCTCGGCCGAACATACCCCGACTCAAGAAGCTCACTCAACTGGTTCTTCAACTCGGCCATCTCTGAAGGTGCCATGTGATATGGTGCCTTCGAAATCGGAGCCGCGCCCGGCTCTAACTCTATAGCAAACTCAACCTCACGATCCGGTGGCAATCCCGGCAACTCGTCAGGAAACACATCAGGAAACTCACTAACAACTGGAATCGACGAAAGCTCGACTCCACCATCCTCCGCCTTCAAGGCATAGCACCAATAACCAGTACACCCTTTCCGCAGGAGTCTCATCGCCTTCAAGGCGCTAATAATGAGCTTCTGGTTTCTCTTTCGCCCCGCGAAAGAATGTTCAGTGCCGTCCTCGGCTAGCATGGTAATGATCCTCGTGCGGTAGTTCATGATTGCACCATGCCGCTCGATCCAATCATCCCCGAGAATTAAATCCTCACCCTCGATACCCACGACAATAAGATTAGAGAGCCAAGCCCTCTCACAAATAAACACAGAACAGTACCGGACTTCTCGATCACCGATAATTCTATCACCGCTAGGAAGTTTAACGATGAAAGGCTCGCAAGGTGACAAGCAGTCGAGACTCAAACGACGTACACACTCTAGAGAAATGAATGAATGCGTAGCACCCGAATCAAAAAGCACACTGATAGGATGGGAATGGATATGAACGGTACCTGTCGCCACAGTAGCTGCTGGATCATCGGCCCTCCTCATCTCGTAGATACGCGGTTGGGCAGAGCCGACACTGGAAGCTCCTCCTCTAGCGGGCTGACCCCTACCTCGGCTGGCACTCGGCGGTGGTGGCGGAGCAAATGAGCCCTGGTTCACACTCGGCTCCATAGGTGCTGGGTGAGAAGAACGGGCGCCGCGAAACTGTCTGAGCTTCTCGCAAAAAGAAGCCTTGTGGCTCGACTGGCCACAAGTATGACAAGTCAAATGTGGACGAGGACAATCCCGGTTCACGTGGCTTGGCTTGCCACAGTTAAAGTATCTGGGGTCCCGGACGAAGGTTCCGGCGGCACTTCCGAAACTCCCAAAGAAACGAGCCGAACCACCCGTAGAAATGTTTGCAGGTTGAGATTTCTGCTGACTTCCACCCTTGTAACCCGAGAAATCCCCAGTGGATTTCTGCTTCTTACTCTCTCGGACCGCCACACTAGCCGTCACCGACATATCATAAGCAAGAGCTCGACTCTGATAATCCTTCAAAGTAGTACAGACGAGCCCAGACATATAGTCCCGAATGGACAGTTTCATCCTCCTGGAAAAATGGAAAATTTTGTCGCTCTCTTCGACAACTTGGGTCTTCACATAGCCCAACTCCTTGTTAAAATCGGCAATAGCTTGGGATACGGGAATATCCCGTGGTTGAGCATCATAGAAAGCATGCACTCGAGCCTGTCTGACCGGCCACAGACAATATTCGGTCTCCACCAATTCCTGAAATTCGGCCCACGAAGCAACATGGTCTTTGGGCCCAACGGCCTCCCACCATTCCGTAGCATCCCCAGTGAGAAAGTACTAGGCAATAGGGACCTTACGATCCTCGGGACAGTTGGTGTCAAAAAAGACTTTAGATATCTCCTTGATCCATCCCTCCCAGCCGATCGGGTCCGAAGCTCCCGAGAACTGAGGAGGATGCATCTTGATGACATCCTGAAGCCAGCGATCCGCTCCTCCCCGATTAGCATGGGTCAGATCCGGATTCTGGACCACCTGAGCTATCGCCGCCATCTGGTTAACCATTTGCTGCATAACAGCCGCAATACCAAGATCGGCGCGCTCCTGAGAAGAAGCATGACTGTGACGGTCACCGGTACTGCCGGCTCCCGAAGAATGCGACGTGGCCGCCCTACCGGCTGCCCCACGTCCTCGTCCGCGTCCACGACCACGTCCACGACCACGACCATGGTTTCCTCCGGCATCCATACCGGTGTTAAGAGGTAACAGAGGTATATCGATAATGAGCAAAGGAGGAAAAAGCAACTACGATTCAAGAAGTGAAAATACAACGCAAGAAACAGAAAAGCCGAATAAGAAAACTTACGAGCACTGGAAGTACCGAGATGCTGGCAGCGGTGTGACAATATGCAAAACAAAACACGACTTAGACCCAAATAACCAACAAGCCTAGGTATCCATAAACCTAGCGCTTCGATACCATTTTCTGTAACACCCCGAGATATTCGGAGTATATTACAGTGCCGTGGACCCCTACATGGGACCCACCAGGCTACAACAAGAAAACTCCGCTCGACTAACCATCTCGGTTAGCGAGGACACACATTTAAATAATATGTCATATAAAGATATGCCCGGAGCAACCGGCGAAATAAGCATCAACCGACAATGTAACAATTTAAAGTAATACAATACGGAGTTTGAAATGAAAAGCCTAAGTACTCGCGAGTACAATCTATAAGTTTATAACTGTGGGAACAACCATATCGAAGTGGACATAAGAAATAAGAAGACCCAAACGAATATGTCAACGGCCCTGGCCAACATCCTCGTACTGTCCCAGCGCTCGCTCGTTCGGATGATCATAACCTGAAATCCATAACAAGAATTTCCCCACAATGGGTCCCCAAAGGGATTAGCAATTACGCTAATACAAGTAATCAAGGCAAACCAATCGCTTACACATTTCATAGTACATGCACCAATATCATTTCAAAAACCATAACCAGACATGTCTTTTCCGGAAACAAACAGTCACAATTAATTTGCCTAGGACCGGGACGAAGCCACGAATCCCACTCGAGGCCTCTAAGGACCCTCCCGAGCTGGACACATTCATAAAACAAATCAAGCACCACACGTCACCTAGGACCAGGACGAAGCCACGAATCCCACTCTAGGCCTCTAAGGACCCTCCCGAGCTGGCTAGCGAAACAAACTCATGAATCCAGGATGAAGCCATAGATTCCCTCCGTGATCCCGTCGGACCCTCCCGAGGTGAGCAAATCACACACAATATACATTACCATTTCACGTTAAGCATAAAGGTTTCCAAAAATACTTGCCTTGAATAATTGACGACGCAACGAACGGAAGGAAAAACACCGACGAACGCTAGGAACCAACGGAACCAAACCTAACGATTCGAAGAACGCAATCACAACCAACTCTAGACGAATATGGAAATGAAATACACCCAAAAACCCGCCTACAATTCATGTATATTCGCACAAAAATAACAACGAGGGCGGACCACAACCAAACCCTCTCGATTTCGCAAAACCATGAAAATATACCATGAATCCGTAGGAAAACTAATGATATTGACAAGATTAACCATATTCATCATGAATCCACCAACAAAACGGAACGAATCGGAAGAAAATCCCAAAACCCCCAATTTATCTAAAAGTAGGGTTCTAAGAGATTTTACCTTGGATTAGGATGAAAGATTCGTGTTGATGTTGTTATAATACACCCAGAACTCAAGGAAGATGTTGGATGAGATGATTGGATGAATAAATCGCCAAGAAAATCGCCCGGAATCGCCTTAGCCGCGGAGAGGAGGAAGAAATGAGAAATTGTGTTCATCTCGGTCAACTCCCTGGTTTATATAGCCAGGGAGTGTTAGCGCGCGCTAATCCTCAAGGTTAGCGTGCGCTAACTAGATAAAACTACAGGCTAAACAGTTAGCTTCCCAGTCCAGTAGCCAGATTTCTGGCCGTTAGCGTGCGCTACTCGAAACGTAGCATGCGTTAATAATCTCTCGGTAGCGCGTGCTATCGACCAATAGCGTGCGCTACCTGGACATCAGCCGAGTCCAGAAGCATCTGTCCAGTACACACCTAATCCAGTTAGCACGCGCTATCCACCAAACGTAGCGTGCGCTAAAGTGTATCGGTAGCGCGCGCTATCGACCAATAACGTGCGCTACCTGGGCAACAGATTGAGTCCAGTAGCAAACTGTCCAGTACTGGACACTCACGCTAGCGCACGCTATCGGGTATCTCAGCGTGCGCTAGCCTCCCGACATTAGCGTGCGCTAGTCTACGTAGCGTACGCTAATACGCCAGTCCAGAAGGCTGGAAATAGCACTGCCGCTCCTAGGGCTTGCTCTCTAGCGCGCGCTACGAAGCAGTCGTAGCGTGCGCTACTAAGGGGCATCTAGCGTGCGCTATGCAGAAAAGATAGCGTGCGCTAGGTACGAAATATAAACGGTCCAAAACACCGGAATATGAACGAAACATCAAACGGAACACCTCAAAACGTATCATAACGTAGAATGGATCCACGGCAACCCCGAAACGGTGGTTCCACACAATAACAACGAGAATCAGATCAATAGGTGACTGAAAAGATACACTGAAAGATACACGAGGGTCACTACGAGCGAGAAATACATCGAAAATAAAAATACAAAGGAAAGAAAAATGCAGATATTACATTTCCCAATTAGTATATCATGATCTTAAAACAATATACTTCCTAAAAACTAAAAGCTAAGAAAACCCCAAAAAAAAATACAGTTGAAATATGGGAAAAAAACATATTATATTACATAAGTGCAAATAATTAAGAAAAACATTCTTGCCTATTTATTGCCATGAAACCAAATCACCCTACAAACAAACAATTGACATCTGAAACACCCACACACACACAAGAAAAAACACTAATTAAAGAGGTCCTAAGTGATTAATCATAAACCAACAAACAACTGACGCATTACTTTGCATCACAACAACAAGAACAAGAAGAAGAAGTTAAACTACTGTTTAGTCGGTACAAAATCATAATTTCTGCCCAAAGGTATCAATAGCAGCACAACTAATGGTGGTGGCTCTCTTGAGTTGCTAAGTGTGCTGTTGAAGTAGTCGTGCTGCTCTCTCCAGTATTTGAAGGCCTCACTTAATCAGTGTGCTTCTTTGGTCTCCCTCGTTTTCCCTGAAATTTAATCAGATAATAATGAGTTGTGAACTTAAATAATAATCCAAATATAGAGAAATTGCATCTTAACATAATAATTGAAGCATGCTTTGACTGGGACTTTCTGTGGCTTTGGGACTTCCTCATTCTTACACCCTTTTCTGTTATGCCCAACCTGATGACAATTGCTACAGGTCATTGTCACTTCAGTTCTTCTCAGTCTATTGGGATTCTTTGGATCTATCTTATCTTTATCTATTCTTCTCTTTTTCTTTGGCCTTCCAGGCATTCTTCTGCAACCGATTCCTTTGGGCCACATCCTCTCACCGTTTATAGCTTGCAACCCAAAGGAATATGCCTTATTATACACTTCAATTGTAAAGCATGCATGCACATAATCTGCAGGGTCATGCCGCATGAACTGTATAGCTGACATCCCATGGGGACAAGGGATACCTGTGATATCCCACACTCTGCAAATACACTTTCTCCCCTTTAATGTCACTATGAATCTGTCCTTGGAATACCGGTTCTTCACTTCAAATGTTCCATCTATCCCTAGGCTTGCTTCGCAAAACCTACTGTCTTGTTTCAATTTTTCCACCTTTTTCCTTATATTTGGACATATTTTATCAGAGACCTTCTTTATCATTTCCAACTTTTTGTACTGCCTCTCCCTCATAGACTTCCTAATGTCTTCCAACATATGAATGATATGCTTGGTCCTAGCTCTAACAATCCATCCATTGAATGTCTCACTCACATTATTATCAACCATATCACTCACACATTGAGTAGAAATGAAAGGCTTACAAAACCTGGCAGGGTCCCTCTCGAGAAAGTTGTCGTAAGCCTTCTTATTTTCAGCCTTCATTTCCTCAACGGCATCATCCCAAGCCTCTTGATATGTACTCCTCACAACCTTCCAGAATATATTCTTCAGTGTTGCACCGTTGAATTGCTTTTTCCAGTTGCAATAAACATGCCTAGCACATTTCCTGTGCTCTGCAAATGGACCTAAAGCCTTCACTGCATTGAGGAGTCCCTACACAAGTCAAAACAACACGACATCATAAATTTACATTTAGAGTACAGAATGGAATAAATCAAACTGGTTAAATTCTAGGCTCTTCCATGTCAGCAAATATATACAGCAACAGTCGGGTGTATTTGTAATTTTTGAAAGATTTTTGTGATTAAGCTAAATTCCAGGGGTAATTTTTGTAATTAAGCCTAAAATACATAACCTGATTAAACAGATCCTCTGCCAAGAACTGTCAGCAATTCCGGTCTCCTAGAAATTTAAAAAACTACGACTAAACCTAATTTTTTCTATCATAGACGAGAAGTAAAAGTCTTATAAGCCATATAAGCAAATGGAAAATAAAGAAAATTATGTTATCGGGTACCCTCCATATAAGTTATACCTTATGTTGATCACTGATGAAAGTAAGTCCAAGCCCATTTGTAATTCCTAACTCTTCTAGTAGGATCTTGATGAACCAAGTCCAACACTCTTCATTTTCCACCTCAACCACTACCCATGCTATCGGGTACATTTGATTGTTTCCATCCTTAGCAATAGCACACAGTAGCTGACCCTTAAGGTAAGTCTTTAAAAAACACCCATCCAAACCAATGATATGTAACACCCCCAAATCTTATTGGGTTATTATAGTGCCATGGACCCCACGTCAGGAGATCCACCAGGCGAACATGACTAAAATACATTAAATTAAATAAGGAAAAATCATAGTCCCTACCATGATATCCGACACAATATTCCGATAAGGAATTTCAATGAAAACGATGGGCCTACATGGCCAAAAATAAAATACAACAACATCCACGAGCATTTGCTCGGGTAAAACATAATGACAATGACTGACAAACTGGAGAATGCTCCAACTGAATGACCAACATGAACAACTCGGACTAGTTCGCTCGAATGCCTCGTCGCCATCATCATGCCCCTGTGTCTCAACTCTCTCCTCACAAGCACCTAAAACATGAAAATATGTTCCGCCCCTACGGGGTCAGTCATCCAGATAATGAACATCAAATACACGTATAACATGATATGCATCCAAAGGCAGAATGAAACGGTACAATGATAATAATAATACGAGATGCTCACAAACCAAGGTAAGAACCGATCATTCGTGAAACACTATGCCCACGACATACTATTAATACCTATTCGATAGGTTAGAACGTAAATGCCCAATGGCGAATCATAATTATAGAACACCACAATGAATTACACGAATATGAACCAAAACCAGAACTGAATTAATTATTAATCACAATGCCCGAAGGCTCCAATGAAATTATCGAGACAATCACAAAGGCCTGAAAGCCACTCAGACGAAGCTGTCAAATATCACAATCACCTGAAGCCAAAACAGCCCGAAGCTATATCGATTAGGGCCGAAGCCACAGCACGAATCCGTATCACAATTAGGGCCGAAGCCACGGCACAAAGCCGTATCACAATTAGGGCTGAAGCCACGGCACGAAGCCGTATCACAATTAGGGCCAAAGCCACGGCATGAAGCCGTAACACAATTAGGGCCGAATCCACGGCACGAAGCCGTATCACAATGAAACCATCCAATGTCCGTTGACCTACTGAGTTGTAGGGGTTGGGGGAAACAACCGCGAAGGTTCAGGCCCCATCAAACTTACCCCATAATGAAACAATCCAATGGCCGTTGACCTACTGAGTTGTAGGTGTTGGGGGAAACAACCGCGAAGGTTCAGGCCCTACCAAACTTACCCCATAATGAGCACTAGCCGAGACTAGCCTCCAAACATAATTAATCACAAATGGCAACGATCCCAAGATTACCGAATTCACGAGAATGATAGTGTGCTGCCTTGAGTCGGCCAACACGACAACAATGACTCATGGATGGGTACCGTCCTCAGCGGTCCCAATTCAATACCTCGATTACCTTGGAATGGTCAATCGATAACAACTAGACAACGGATGGGAACTATCCTCGACAACCCTAATTCAATACCTCGATTGCCTTAGAATGGCCAACCAATAACAATGATGCAGCGGATGATTCAATATCTCGATTGCCATAAAACGGCCAGTCGATAACAATGATACAACGAATTATTGAGCACCTCGATTGCCTTAGAACGGCTAATCGATGACAATGATACAATGAATGATTGAGCACCTCGATTGCCTTAGAACGGCTAATTGATGACAATGATATAATGAATGATTGAGCACCTCGATTGCCTTAGAATGGCTAATCGATGACAATGAGACAATAAATGATTGAACTCCTCGGTTGCCTTAGAATAGCCAATCGATAACAATGATACAATGAATGATTGAACTCCTCGATTGCCTTAGAACGGCTAATCGATGACAATGATACAATGAATGATTGAGCACCTCGATTGCCTTAGAACGGCTAATCGATGACAATGAGACAATGAATAATTGAACTCCTCGATTGCCTTAGAACGGCCAATCGATAACAATGATACAATGAATGATTGAACTCCTTGATTGCCTTAGAACGGCCAATCGATAACAATGATACAATGAATGCCTCGGCACCTTTAATCGGCTACCGACGACGAAGATGAGAACAAATACGACAATGCCTTCAATCGGCCAATACAACATGAATGACAAGATGCCAACATTAATAAAAATGATTACAACAACGTCTTAGATCGACATCAATATTAACAACAACAACTGATACATCGATACCGTGAACCGGTGATCGATAATAACATTAACAACAAATATATCAATGCCTTACCGGCCATTAATGAATGATAATAAACATTTGGCATAATTGCCGGAGAGTGTCGTATCGAATGATCCCCTAATATCAATGAACTTATAAAGAGACTAAGTCTCCGAATGATACAACACATTCATACACATATATGATAACATTAATCTCATTGACTAGTACAAGTATAAAACTTGCCTCAACCGAAGGCGATGAATTCCTTCCACGAATAGCGAACGGCGTCCTCCGATAAACACAAGTACTCGAACAACCTTGAATGAAATACAATTCATTCAATAACACAATATCAATCGAAATCAACACAACGACCGAAAGAAACTCTTTGAGGCATTTAATTGAACACTAAATGTTCAAAGTTCCTCAAGAGCCTAAGAATCATCAATCGGGTTGAACGAATCGAAAATATGGATATACAATCCATAGAACATGACTAATAATGTTTACTAACATCAACCAATTCATCAAATTCGGACGAACAACGAAAATCAAGAAGAAATCTCGAAAAATCAAATTCTAGGAGATTTCAAGAAATTACCTCGATCCGAGGAAGAACAATGATTGGATGATGATATAATCGATAAGAATCCTCAAAAACGCTTAGAAATCGAGTGGAATCGACCAAAAACTCGCCAGCCGCACCCGGGTGAAGAAATGTGAAGAAAATGAGGTTTGGCCGGTCACAACCTATATAAGGCCGACCGGGTTACGGCCGTAACCGGCAGAGCCTTACGGCAGTAACCGGAATTCGTCAAAACCCACCCAGTGCCTTCCGATAATTTACGGCCATAACCTAAAGGGCATTACGGCCGTAACTCGGCACTTACGGCCGCACCCGGCAGGTCCTTATGGCCGTAACCGGCATTCGTCCGAACACTGCCTGGCACCCGTACGGCCGTAACTGACAGCCCTTACGGCCGTAACCGGCATTTGTCCGAACACTTCCGAGCATGTACGGCCGTAACGGGCACCTTACGGCCGTAACTCGGCCAGGCCAGGCCCTGCTCCAAGAAGTGCGGCCGTGACTCGGCCGTGGCCACTCCGACGGCCCGGACGACGCCGAAACCCGAACCTGAATATAAATCGAAGATACAGTTACGAAGTACTCGCAAATATGAATCCAAGCGCTAAGAGAACACACGATTCCGACCACCCGAAGGCTCAAAATTCAACAACGGAAAGTAATTACCCCAAACTTTGGGAAATTACGAAAATAGCCCAAGACGTCCGAAATACACGATACACGATCGAAACACCAAGCCAGAGCTCTAAAAATGAATAATAACATTAAATGAACTTACTCGAAACTCGAAACGACAGTTTCAGACGAGATCCGTAAGAATCGAACTCAAGTACGGAAAAGCCGTTTAAGAACACGGAACTCAACAAAATGATACCGAAACGAACTCGGATGACAAAAAGTGCAGAATTAAATATTCTCGTAATGACAAAACGGTCATGAGAGAGTTGTCAAAATGGACTTCCGCCAAAAAAATTACCAGAAAATCGAAATTGCGGATATTACATGATAGGTCTACACCCTTGCATGAATCCTTTCTTCAAAGCACTAAAACCAATGTATAACCCCTGGGATATTGTACCATCACCCACTTTAAGATCAAATCTGCCCTCTCTATCTACCCTCATCAGTTCACTGATGTAGCTCCTAAGGGAGTTGTAATGCTGTTTCACAGTCCCTCTTAAGAGCTCAATAGCATAATGCTTGGCTATGTGTAACCTAGCCCTAGAAACTTTGATAGAAAACCTCTCATTAACATCAAGTTCTAACTCAGCCATAGTCATGGAAGGTCTCACTCTAAAAGTATCCATGTATTGTTTACCAATCCACTTGTAGTCAACCTGTTTGTTACTGATATGAAAGGGGCATTCATGTGGTCCATACAGTTTTCTGATTGCCAATGAATTTTCTTTCCTAACCACACTTCCAGACAACTTCCAGGGGCATGGTTCATCACAGTAGGCTTGTATTCGATGTTTTGATGCCCTCCTAAAATGAATAGGATGTCCTTCCAAGATAGCCCATGTTTTCAAGGCTTCCCTACACTGATACCCATTTTCAAACTTCATCCCAAGACATAAATTTAACTTCTTATGGTCACACTTGGGATCATACCTCACCTTTTGAATTCTTCCTACACGGATGTCTTCAAACTCATCTTCACTTGATTGAGAGTCCACCTCACAATCTGAAATCTACATAATCAGACAATATCTCCTCTCTCACTTGGCTCTCAAGTCCAAAACCACCCTCACCTCCTATCTCACCACTTCCCTCACCTCCTATCTCACCACTACCCTTATCTTGTTCCCCACCGGTATCTAGATCTACTGCAACTTCAGTCTCAAACTCACCTACCCTAAGCTCCTCCTGCCTTGGGTTTTGTCTTGCTTCAATATATTCCTCATCCCCACTCCCCAATTCATCATCATCAAGACTGTCATCAGTCTCAATTCCCTCACCACCCTCATCTGAATCTTGCCATGACATATCATCAGAATCAGTGTCTTCATGATAGTCAGCTATATCCTTAAATTTCATACTGGACTCTGTGTGACTGCCTTTTTCAAGTCCACTGCAAACAATAGATTCCAGAAAATAATGAGTAATGCAGCCATATAATTCACAAAACTCAAATAATTCAACATTTCAGCAACATTCTCATCAAATTCCTAATTCAACCTCATGAAATTTCTAATAATAAACAATTCAGCAAAAAAAAAAATGAGGTATGTTTGGATAATTGAGATAGAGCTGCAAGTGCCTGAGGAATCGGCGGTGAGTGGTCGTAGCGAGGAAGGGATGGTATGGTTATCGCGGGGGATTTGGGCATCGACTGGTCTAAAAAACCCTAATTACACGGATCGACTGGAGAGAACATAGAAGAGGGAAGAAAGAGGAAAGAGAGGCGATAGCGGAAAGAACTTACCTACCCGCCGCCGACCGCTCCCGCCGCCGCGACTGTTATGGCGACCGACTCCAGCACCAGGTACGAGTCTTCTCCTCTTTCCCTTCTTACCTTCCCGTCTTTTTATTTCTGTTCTCTTTCCGCGATCGACTCCAGGATACATTGTTTTGTATATTTTGTTTTTTACTTTTAGTTTTAATTCTTTTTATTGTAAAACGACGTCGTTTCTTTGAGAGGTAAGCCAAGCAAATTAAAACAATTTACATGTAAGGTGCCATGTCATTTAAAATGTGGCCGAAGTTTGAAATCATGGAAAAATCGAACAATTGCCAAAGATTGTGGATTTACAGGATTTTTGAAAAAGTTATGGAAAAAATGAAAGTCGGATGAAAGGATGTGGATTTTGGTCGTGTGGATTGTGAACAACAAGGGGTGGGGTGGCAATGGGGGTTCGGTATCTCTATGTTGACGTTATTATTGTCCATTCTGGTGTTTTTAGGTGGTTCGGCATTTTATAGAAATAGGGTTCCTCGTGGGACTCCACTTATGACAATATGAAGGCTACGTTGGATTTGTGATTGTTGAAGAGTTTTAGGGTAATTTGCAATTTTATTTGTGCAACTATAACAGACTTGCGGGAAAATGTCAACTCGGATCATATTTGGCAAAATTACCACATATCTTGGAAAAACTCATGGATTTAGTTTTTAATCCTTCAGTAATTTCAAAACTATTTCGAGAAATCTCTCCTGAGATGAATGTGAACTCAAATTTTTGGTGAAATTCAAAGATTTCCAATTCTATGCGTCCACAGGCCATCAGTGATGTAACCGAGCTGATCGGCCACCAAGAACCGGGTTAATCTTAGAAGTTTAGCTAAGAAAACCCAAAATATATGAAGTACTCTCTTTTCTTTCCCTCTCTAAAAATCTTTGTATTCTCGAGTGTGTATCCTTTTTTGAGGAACCCCCTCTCTCCCTTTTATAGGAGGGAGGATGCCTTGTTATACGAGATGATTCTGATTCCTAGAGAGAATCCGGATATCCAGGGATTCAAGCTGCGATTTCCCATCCTCGGATTTCCGGGATTGCGAGGTATGGGCTCTCAATCCTGGATCTCGGGATTGGCAATGTATGGGTTCTCAACCCCTGGATTTTAGGGATTCTCACGGGTGAGTCGGGATCTTCTTTCCCAAGAGTTCGACCTTAGGAGTTCGGTGGTTTTAGGTCGGCTCATCCCTATTCAAATCGAGTTTGAGAGACCTTTGAGGTCGGCGACACATTATCGGATATCATAGGTCGGCGGGGGCCTCGAGGTCGGCGCCCTTCTAACAGATGTCACGGCTAAATGGGGCCTCCGAGGTCGGCGCCCTTCTAACAGATGTCACGGCTAAATGGGGCCTCCGAGGTCGGCGCCCTTCTAACAGATATCACGGCTAAATGGGGCCTCGTGGTGGCGACCTTCTAAAGGACCTTGGGGTTGTAATCTCCTTATCTAAGAACCTAGGTCGGACCTTTATTGGTCCATATTTTAAACCGGGTTTTCGGTGAGCGTACATTCGACGTCCTATCAACAGTCCCCCTACTCTAGTCGAGCTGTAAGACCGAGTAGAGTAAGATTTGTTTACAACCGGACGACCTTGACGCAATTATCCTTGGGACTCCCATTCCCAGATAACGAGGCTCTTCGTACTTTGTGCGCTATAATTAACCTGTCTTTTCCTTTCCCTGCCTCCAAGACGTTGCGTCGATGGCCGAAGCCAGGTGTCGACCTGCCATAGGTCGGCTAAGACGGTGCCAAATCCCAGCCGTTCCTTCGGATAGGGCATCGACGCCCAGATCGTCCCTATCCTCCTCGGTTTTGCCTCCCTCCTATAAAAGGTCTTCTTCTTCCCCCTTTACCACTTCCGCGATTTTATACCCTCAATCTCTGGTGCAAAAATTCCCAGGCGACCCTAGCAATCGCAGCTATCTGTCCCCGGCGACAAGTTTGCTCTACCTTTCTCCGGCGAACTTCCACCCAATCCCATGGGTATGTTCATCTAAACATCTCTTTAGCTTTTTGATTTGTTTTACAGATATTTTCCTTTTCTTCTTCCTCCCCTTTTCCTCCTTAAGTTATGTCGTCTGCTTCGGATTCCCAAAATATTTCCGGCGAATCGGCCGTGAACTCTTTTTTGGAGGGTCTTTCCTCTTCTGATGGGGATTCGGGGGGTAGGTCGGGGCGAGCTACTGGTTCCTCCCTCCGCCTTAGGGATGAACCTTTAGGTGACGTAGACTGGTCCGAGCTAGGTGACATCCCTCCCTCTGGCATCCCCCTAATCATTGTAGATCCTCCTTCCCCTCCCCCCACGGACGTGGTACCTGTGTCCAGCCTTTTAGCCGACCCCTATCAGACGGTTGTAGGGCGACTCGAGTTCTCCCTCCCCATCCTCTATCGAGGACTAGCCCGGCCGCGTTGGCTAGTTTTATAAGATTTCTTAGGCTTCCCTGGGTGGGAATTTGTCACACCTCGGGCTAGCGATACCCCGATCATCCTCCGGGTCATATTACTGGTTTGTGGACTGTGAGCGGTGGTCTTCGCTTCCCACCCCATCCCTTCCTTGTCTCTCTCTCCATTAAATACAATCTTCCTCAACCAGCTTCTCTCCTAACTCTTTTCGCTATATGGTGGGTTTTCTCGTCGTGTCATTACGGACATGAGGAACCCGACACAGGCTTTTTCTATTTTTGCTTTGGGCTAAAGAGTTTTAAAGGCTCTTTACTTGACCTCCAAACGACGCCCATTTCTTCACCCACCTCCCTTCCAATGTGAAGGACTGGAGGTCCCGCTATTATTTCCTTCGGCTCCCCACATCCGATTCTTGGGGCTTTCCTACGCAATGGACGCAGGCTACTCCGAGCCAGGATCCTATTCCTAGGCGTAGTTCCATCCGGCCGCGTGGGTCGAGAAAGTTCGGAATGGAATGCCATTCCCTATAATGCTTTCAGTGACGCAATTCCATGATCTTCTGTTCCATTGTGGGCTGAGCTCGAATCCCTACCCGGCTATCCCTGACATCGGTAGGCTTTATCTATATATATTTTTTTTAGATCTTTGTTATTTTGCTTTTTGGCTATTTCCTTGACCGTTTGTACTGTTTTTTGTAGATCGATTCATGCGAACCTGCCAGTCGGATGCCTCCAAGCCAGCTGAACCAAACAAAGCGAAGGTCCCTAAGTCGACGAATCCTCCCAAGGAGAGGGCGGAGGGCTCGTACAAAGCCAAACGGAAGGCTCCTGCTCGCCCCAAGTCTGGGGTAACTCTCCCATCCGATCAGGCTCCTACCTTGACCACCGGACGAGGCTCTGCGAGCTCGTCTCGGCAACTTCAGGTCACTCAGAGGGCCTCTTCTCCTAGCTCCCCTGCTTCAAAACGGCCGAAGACCGCGGGTCCTCCAGGTCCGGCTATGGAGACTCTTCTCCGCTGCAAGGAGTTTGAGAAATTTCTCCCTTATTTTAGCTCCATGGTCCAGGCTAAGGATAAGCTGGGGTTACGAGACGCCGAGGAGGACCCTAAATTTGATGCTATGATGATGTACTTTGGGAAGGTATTCCCCTTTTCGCCTTCATACCCCTTTTGATTATTTTTATGTTTATTATTACCCTCTGCCGACTGATATAACTTCTTTGTGCGTTTTTCGCCACCTTCGTGACCTTCGCCGAGGATCATAAGCTCGGCGCTACTTCTTCTTCGCAGCTCACCCGATGCAAGCCGACTGGAGGCCGCCTGGCGGCTAATTACGATCTTTCGGCCCGGCCGGAGAGGGAGTATCGCTTAGATGCTGCCCTTAAGAAGGATTCTGAGTGGGAGGCAGTTTTAGAGCGGGCCCAGATGGCCAATGTTCAGCTAAACCAAGAGCTGAAATTTTGGAAGACCATGTCTTCGGCTGAAACGGAGAAGGTGGGCCAGCTCGAGGCTCAGTTGTCGGCAGCTAGGGCCGAATCCGAAAGGATAGCCCAACTTGAGGCACGGGCAAAGGCTGAGCTGGAGAAGGTCGCCGACTTCGAAGCTCAAGCTAGAGCGGCGTCGGAACAAGTGACCCTGCTGGAGACCCAACTACCCGAGGCTAGATCTGAGGGATCGTCTTATGAGCGCGGGGTGACGGATGGCCGACGTCGATTCCTAACTAGTGACGTTGGTCACTCTTTTCTGGAGGCCTACCGTTCCGCCCTCCTGGCCCGGTATCATAATTCCACCGCATTCCTGGTTAAGCTAGCCCAATCTGCGACGCAATATTTTGATTTTGCTCACCCGTGCTCGTGAGCGGCTAGCTTCATTGGGCTTTTCGGGCGAGATGGACCGGGATCTTTGCATTGGACGGGGCTCCGTTCCTTCGGGTTGGTCCGGGGACGTGGAAGAATCTCCGGAGGCGGCACAGTGGAAGGACGCCCTTGAGGAGTCCCTAAAGGAATCGGCTTAGACTTGGAGCCGCTTCAGATCCTCCCGGTTCACTGTTAAGGCCAATACTCCTAGTCCCGAGGTGGTTGGGACCGATCGTGATGCTTCTCCTCCGCGCCTCCTCCGTCTTGAGCCTGTAGCTTAGTGTAGACAATGTATATTTTTCTTCTATTTTTTTCTACTTTATTTGTCTTGGCACTATTTTGAATGACAACTTTACGAGTTGAATATACTTTGGGTTTGTGTGCTTTTGAGTTGAATGACAACAAAGTTGATATAGCTCGGTATTGCTTGTAACCTTGATGTATCTTGTGCTGTTTGATTTGATACAACAAAGTTGATATAGCTCGGAGGCCCCACTTTAAATTTCAAAATTCCTAAATGTAATCCGACTTTGACTTAATCTTTTCACCGATCTTTAGTGTAAGTTGGGTATTTCCCTTAGTCATAGTTTCATAGGTCGGTTCGCCTTTACTCGGATCTGGAGGCGTTTCGCCTTTTCGGATGTCGAGGGCGGTTCACCCTTACTCGGATCCGGAGGCGTTTCGCTATTCGGATGTCGAGGCGGTTCACCCTTACTCGGATCCGGAGGCGTTTCGCCTATTCGGATGTCGAGGGCGGTTCACCCTTACTCGGATCCGGAGGCGTTTCGCCTATTCGGATGTCGAGGGCGGTTCACCCTTACTCGGATCCGAGGCGTCGCTGTTCAGATGTCGAGGGCGGTTCACCCTTACTGATCCGGAGGCGTTCGCTTATTCGGATGTCGAGGGCGGTTCACCCTTACTCGGATCTGGAGGCGTTTCGCCTATTCGGATGTCGAGGGCGGTTCACCCTTACGGATCTGAGGCGTTGCCTGTTCGGATGTCGAGGGCGGTTCACCCTTACTCGGATCCGAGGCGTTTCGCCTATTCAGATGTCAGAGGGCGGTTCACCCTTACTCGGATCTGGAGGCGTTTCGCCTATTCAGATGTCAGAGGGCGGTTCACCCTTACTCGGATCTGGAGGCGTTTCGCCTATTCAGATGTCAGAGGGCGGTTCACCCTTACTCGGATCTGGAGGCGTTTCGCCTGTTCAGATGTCAGAGGGCGATTCACCCTTACTCAGATCTGGAGGCGTTTCGCCTATTCAGATGTCATTTCTAGTTTTACTTGATCAACACATTCAGAGATATATTTTTGTAATAGACTTTCATTAAAACAATATAAGCTTTTTTCCACATCTCTTCACACAAAATACTTTTTAAGTGACATATGTTCCAATGTCTTTTGATGAGGCGCCCCTCCATATCCTCAAGCTCGTAAGCTCCTCCCGCGTAAATTCGGATTACCTTGTTAGGGCCCTCCCGATTCGGCTCCAGCTTTCTGTTTTCTCGAGGGCATCGCCGCCTAAGCACCAAATCACCGACTGAATTGTCTCTTCTTGACTCTTTTGTCATGAGCCGCTTTTGTCGGGCTTTTGTATCTTCTTTCGTGCCGCCGCTTCCTCCTTTCTTCTATGGTATCTAACGCCTCCTTCATTATTTCCTCGTTCTCCACCTCGTTGAACCATCGAACCCGATGGGACATTTCTCCGACTTCAAGGGGATGACGGCCTCGGACCGTAGACCATACTGAAGGGTGTTTCTCTGTTGACGATCTAGGTGTGGTCTGCACGACCATAGTACCGAGCTAAGCTCATCCACCCATCCTCCACCCACTTTGTCAAAGCGAGTTTATAACCCCAGCCAGAATGTTCTGTTAGTTACCTCTACTTGCCCATTAGCTTGCGGGTGAGCAACCGCAGCGAACCTTTGCTTGATATGCATACCCTCGCACCAGGACTGGGTTTTCTTCCCATTGAATTGGGTTCCATTATCTGAGATGAGTATAAGGCGCTCCGTACCTCAAAGAAATGTTGTTAAACAGGAAACTTATGATTCTTTGCTCGGTTATGGTGGCCACAGGCTCGGCCTCTACCCATTTGCTGAAGTAGTCTATGGCTACTATTAAGAACTTTCTTCCTCCCGAGCCAGGTGTAAACTACCCCATGATATCAATTCCCCATTTGGCGAATGGACAGGGCGCTCCCATGGTGATCATATCCTCGGCTGGGATATGAATTAAGGGTGCGTGCACCTGACATTTTTGGCATCGCTTAACCATTTCCACTGCTTTCTTGCTCATGGTCGCCAAAGAAACCGGCCTTAGCGTTTTGCTAATCAGCGCTCTTCCTTTGGTATGGTCTCCATGACACCCTTCATGGATTTCTTCCAATACACTTCGCCCTTCTTCTTCCGAGATGCATCGTAGGTATGGCCCGAGGTAGGACCTTTTATATAGCTCATCATTAATGCAGCAGAACCTTGCTGCTCTTCGCACAATTTTCATTCTTTCTTGTCTCTCCTTGGGTAATTCTGCCCTTCTTAGGTATGCCAACAAAGGAGTTCGCCAATCTGCCATCTCATTCACCTCCATCACCTGTTTCATGATGCTACTGGCCGCTCCCGAATCGTTCGCATGAGCGGCAATCCACTAAGGAGCTTCCCATCTTTGCTAGGTAATCAGCTTTTGCCTTCTCCGACCTAGGGATATGGACTAACTTCCATTCCCCTAGTTTTTTGGCAGCTTCTTTTACTTCCTCCACATACTTCTTCATCCGATCTTCATTTATCTCAAATTTTCCTTCTACCTGTTGTGTGACTAGTTGGGAATCAGAGTAAGCAATGAGTCATCGTGCGCCCAAGTCTATTCCCAGCTGCATTCCCTTGACCAGGGCTTCATATTCGGCCTCGTTGTTAGATGCCCTGAAATCGAATTTTATGGCATACTCTAATTGCTCACCTTCCGGGGTAGTGAGGATTATTCCCGCCTGTAACCACCGGTTGTCGCCGATCCATCCACATGTAAAACACGCTCTTCGTGGCGACGCATGGCCCCTCTTGGATAAAGTCTGCTAGGGCTCGAGCTTTAATCGCCGTTCTCGGCTCATATTCCATGTCGTACTCCCCATTTCCACCGCCACTTCACTGACGACTGACACATTAGGTCGCCCTAATATCTCTCTCAAGGGCAAGTTGGTTCGCAATTTTATCCGGTGGGCTAGGAAATAGGGCCTCAATCGCCCGGCCGTAACCACTAACGCCGCCCCTTTTTCTAGCTCGGAGTAGTTCCGTCTGCTCCTTGCAAGATTCGGCTCGTATAATAAATGGGCTTTTGTTTATTCATTTCTTCTCTTAGCAAGACCGAGCTCACCGCTCCTTCTCCCACGGATAAGTAGAGTACAAGATCCTCTCCTGGTACCGGTTTGGTGAGTAGGGGTAGCTCGGCCAAATACTCTTTCAATTTTCCGAATGCCGTTTGCGCTTCCGGGGTCCATTCGAACTTGTTCCCTTTTCTTAAGAGTTTAAAAAATGGGAACCCCTTCTCGGCCGAGCGTGATATGAAACGGCTCAGCCCTGCTATTCTTCTCGTTAGTATCTGGATATCCTTTATATTTTTTGGAGGATTCATTTGCAATACTGCCTTGACCTTCTCCGGGTTGACCTCGATTCCTTGCTCTGTGACCACATACCCCAGGAATTTTCCCGATTTGACTCCAAAAGAACATTTTGATGGGTTGAGTTTCATTCCGTATGTGCGCAGGTTCTCGAACGTCTCTTCTAGGTCCCTGATATGTTCTCCTGCCTTCACACTTTTCACTAGCATATCATCCACGTATACCTCCATGTTTCTGCCGATTTGGGATTTAAAGATTCTGTCGACCATCCTCTGATATGTAGCTCTGCATTTTTCAATCCAAAAGGCATGCGTACATAACAAAAGTTCCCTTTGAAACCACAAAACTAACCCTCTTTACGTCCTCGGGTGCGAGAGGAATTTGATGATATCCTTGGGAAGCGTCCATCATACCGAGTAACTCGCACCCGAGGTTGAATCCACCGATTGATCTATGCGGGGCAACGGGTAGTGATCCTTGGGACATGCTTTATTTAGGTCCCTAAGTCCATGCACATCCTCCACTTCCCGGGCCCTTCCCTACCATCACGGCATTGGATAGCCACTCCGGAAACTGGATCTCCATTATGTGCCCGGCTCGGAGGAGCTTATCAACCTCTTCCCCAATGACCCCATCCATCTACGGCCCGAAATGCCTCCTCTTCTACTTTACTGGTCTTATGGTGGGGTCGATGTTCAACCCGTGTTCGGCAACTGTTGGGCTGATTCCCACCAGATCCTCGATTAACGCGAAAATGTCCACGAATCTTCTTAGCGGTGATGAGGCCTTCCTTTATTCCATCGTCCAACCGACTCCCCATGCGAGTCTTTGTTTCCGGCTTTCCTGGAACCAATTCTATTTCTAGCAACTCCTCGTTGGGCTTGACACCTTCTTCCTCAGCTTCCTCGGGTGTCTTCGATTGCTTATTCCTCTTGGACTCCGGATCCGGACCCCCGAGCTCGGGTGTCCTCTTTCCACGCTGTACTCCCTGCTTCACGGTTGTTTGATAACAAGAACGGGCGACAAACTGATCTCCTGCTACTTCTCCCACCTCACCTCCTACGGGGAATTTTACTTTCATGTGCGCGGTAGAGGCTACTGCTTCGAATTTGTTGAGCCCCGGTCGTCCTAAAATGGCGTTATAGGCCGATTTGGTGTCCACCACTAAAAATCTGAGTGTCTTGACCTTCCGATGGGGCATCCGACCTAGTGCCACTGGAAGCACCACTTCTCCCACTGGTTGCACCTCGGTCATACAGAACCCATAGAGCGCGGTATCTACCTTTCTCAATTCCACTTCCAACTTCATCTGTTTGAAACAGTCATAGAATAAGATGTCTACTGAGCTTCCCGTATCGATAAACACCCTCTGCACATCGTAACTGGCGATTTCCGCTGTGATGACCAACGCGTCATTGTGGGGCGTATGTATCCATTATAATCCATGGGGCTGAACTGAATGATAGGCCCACTGCCTACAGAGGCGACCTCCTTGAGTTGATGACACCTAGCCTTTCGTGCGTGGGCTTTTCTAGCCTGATTAGAACTTCCATCGGTTGGTCCCCCTGATATCATGTGGATCACTCCTTTTTTAGCTGGGGGAGCAGCGGGTCCCCGAGGAGCTTCTCTTTTCACCCCCGCCCCTCCTTGGGGCATGGGTGGCTGCCTCCGACCTCCATTTCTCTGTTGATATGTGAACTCCATCAGATGTCCCGCTCGGACCAGCCTCTCGATCTCATCCTTAAGGTGCTTGCATTCGTCTGTTTTATGCCCGTAATCATTGTGGAATCGACAATAAAGATCTGACTTCGGCTGGGTGGGCCTATTAGGCGAGATGCGTGCCACTCGATGACCCCGCTCATCTTACCCTCAACCGCTTCCAAAACTGGGCTCTCCTCATTGTTAGTGGGTCAGATTGGTCAAATCTTGGTCGCCTTAGAACGATATCGTTCTTCTTCCGATCTGTTTTTCCCGCGACATTTCTTCCCGAGGTAAATTTCCTTGAAAGGTGTACTCCTCACGTCGTATCAATCTGCTGGACCCCCTTTCCCCATCCTCTGGCTTTTCATGCAACTCCTCCATATCCTTCTCGGTTTCCTCAACGTTGATGTACTTCGAGCATCGGGCTAAGACCTCATCGTATGTTCTGGCTGGTTTTTTAGCTAATGAGGTGCGTAACAACCCCGGCCTCAGTCCCAGTGTCAAGGCACTGGTTTTTACCTCTTCTGACGACGAGGGTACCTCCAGACACGCCTTCGTGAATCGGGTCACATAAGCTCTCAGCGCTTCTCCAGAATATTGCTTGATACTGAACAAGGACATGAAGGTCTTTTGGTGCGCCCTGGCGCTGGCAAAATGCGTCAAGAACGCGGAGCTGAAAGTTTTGAAGCTGGTGATTGACCCAGGGGGTATCTGGTGGAACCAATCCTGAGCTGACTCTGTCAGTGTGGCCAAGAATGCCCTGCAACTCACGGCATCCGAATATCTATGTAGTACCGCCATGTTCTCGAATCGGTATAAATGTCGGGTAGGATCTGAGAGTCCATCATAGGTGAAGGTAACAGCCCTAAACCCATACGGGAGCTCGGCCTGTAGTATGCCTTCGAGAAGGGATGGCACGGATGACTTTCCATGTCCCTCCGGCAACCCTCTGTCGCAACTCTTCCGGCTCGTCTGCCTTTGGATATCAAGGGATCCTGCGTTTTTTCCTGCCTAGATCGCTCCCATATTTTTGGATAACTCTCACCATGTTCTTCTTGCTGATCAATTTCTTCCGGCCCATCCGATAGGATGGGTATTATTTTTCGTGGTACCCTTTGTTTTTCGACCTCCCGGCTCTTACGGATTGACCGGCGATTATGTCGGCTAAGGCTTCCTTCGTTAGTGTAATTGTGCTGGGTGCGACTTCTTCTACCGGGGTGGCGGGTGTTTTCTCCAGAGTCGCTTCTCCACCCGCCGCCGCTAGTTCCTTTCTAGATTTCTGGGTATTAAATCCCCTGTTCTCTTCTGGTTCATTTCTTCTGCCATTACTAACCTCACGTCTCAACTCAAAGTGACTCGATGTCACAAGTCTCACAGACGGTGCCACTTGATGTAACCGAGCTGATCGGCCACCAAGAACCGGGTTAATCTTAGAAGTTTAGCTAAGAAAACCCAAAATATATGAAGTACTCTCTTTTCTTTCCCTCTCTAAAAAATGCTGTATTCTCAGAGTGTGTATCCTTTTTTGAGGAACCCCCTCTCTCCCTTTTATAGGAGGGAGGATGCCTTGTTATCTGAGATGATTCCTGATTCCTAGAGAGAATCCTGATATCCAGGATTCAAGTCTGCGATTTCCCATCCTCGGATTTCCGGGATTGCGAGGTATGGGCTCTCAACTCGGATCTCGGGATTGGCAAGGTATGGGTTCTCAACCCTGGATTTTAGGGATTCTCACAGTGAGTCGATCTTCTTTCCCAAGAGTTCGACCTTCCGGAGTTCGGTGGTTTTAGGTCGGCTCATCCCTATTCAAATCAGTAGTTTGAGAGACCTTTGAGGTCGGCGACCTGTTATCGGATATCATAGGTCAGCGGGGGCCTCCGAGGTCGGCGCCCTTCTAACAGATGTCACAGCTAAATGGGGCCTCCGAGGTCGGCGCCCTTCTAACAGATGTCACAGCTAAATGGGGCCTCCGAGGTCGGCGCCCTTCTAACAGATATCACAGCTAAATGGGGCCTCCGAGGTCGGCGACCTTCTAAAGGACCTTGGGGTTGTAATCTCCTTATCTAAGAACCTAGGTCGGACCTTTATTGGTCCATATTTTAAACCGGGTTTTCAGTGAGCGTACATTCGACGTCCTAACAATCAGCGTGTGTTTATGCGAGTGATTTTTGAATTTTCGGATGAATAGGGGTTTCAAACTTAGACTTTTTTATGTGAATCAAATGTAATTCATCTCATCAAATACACTAGTGCTTTAGCCACATTTTTGCTTCCTCATATTCGAACCTCCGATAACTTTTGAAGAAGCGATTTTGTTAATTCATGTGAGTTAGCGTGAAGAAGTCACTCCCACCCAAAACCCTCGTAGAATAAAACTCTTCTTCAAAATGCTCCGTCTTCAATCAACCTCCGCTTGCGAGCCTCTCCGGTCTCCCATCGCAAATCCTCCCTCCGGTGTCCTCATCGTGCTTAGCTCCCTTCGTGCTCAACCCATCATGGAACCTTCAATCCTTTAAATCCCCAATTTTTTCCTGATCCGTATCTCTTCCAAGTTGGTACGTTTTTCGATCCATATTCTGTGAATCTTTATTTGTTTTTCAGGCTTTATTTGTTTAAGGATGTGAAGGTAGTTGGAATCACTTTGATTGGGGTTACACAAAAGAAAGGCCCGGTTAGTTAAGATTCCACTTCTATGCTTATGCTTATGATTTCTGTAGGATTTTTCTGAAATTTGGATTTTGATTTCTTGGTGATGTTTACTTTTGTTGGACAATCATTTGGATTAGAGTATCGTATCTCATCTCTTTGTTATCACCAAGTATATTGGCTCCCAATTTGTGCAGCAACCAATTTATGCAGTGATGAGTCGATTCTTGATCGACTCATTCTATTCTATTTAGTCGTGTTTTTATTTGATTTTTAGTATTTTTGTTCTCTTTTACACGTGGTATGTTTTGTTTTTAATTTATAGGTAGCCTAGCGAAGATTGTGGTGAAATATGCGCTTTCATAGCCATAATTGGAGTTTATGACGATCAAGAGCTAAAACGGAGCATAAAACGATAAAGATTGAAGCAATATCGGTCGTGTTTTCTAAATTCCAGAATCATCGCTCCGAATTGAGATGTGTTCTCCTTTGATATAAATTCCTCGTGAAATTAGCTTCGAAACGGTATATCATACGCTAAATTCCGAGGTATATTGATACAAGAACGAAGGATCAAGCCAAAGAAGACCAAAAACCGGAGAAGGCAACTCGATCGTGTCACAGAACACGGCCGGGTCATCAAGGCAGTATGATTTTCACATTCCGGAAGAGTACAACATGGCCGTGTCACAGGACACGGCTGAGTCACGATCCAGTCGATTTTCACTTTCTGAAGGAGTATAATACGGCTGTGTCACAGGACATGGCAGGGTCCGGTGGACAGAGCACTTTGCATTTTCCAGGATAGTTCGACACGGGCCGTGTCACTTTTCGGTGCAAGTCCATTTCTTTGATATTTTACATGATTTGGATGGATTTTTTTTGGCACTTTTGGCTTTATAAAAAGGTGTTGGAGACCCTTTTGAGAGATATGCTGATTTTTGTAAGAGATTGTGTGAGAAAAACATAAGATTTAGGGAGACACATACCAAAAAGGGAGGAAAAGAGGGATTTTTAATCATCTTCTTTGTATGCTTATCTTGAAGAAAAATATATTTGTGAGTGAATAAAAAAATTCTTGTATCATTTTGTTGTGAGTTCTTGAAGGAAGATCATCAAACCTTCATTGGGAATTCGATTTCGGCTTTTACAAGGGAAGTTTCTACCATGATTTGTTTTATAATTTCCATTATTATTGTTGAAATAATCATGAGTATCTAATCATTTCATATGGGTTTTTAGATTGAGCCACACACATGTTATCGATTGTTAGTTCCTACTGATTTTTCGGGTAAAGTTTGGGGTTGTTCCTCCTTGTTTGTTCTTCGTATAAGAACTTTTGATTTAGATCATCAAACCTATTTCATAGTTGTTATTATTATTATTCAAAATCGAGGGTTTTTATCGCCATCAAACGACCCGATAGAAGTGATTGTGAATGTTCTAAATCTTTTTTCGCGATCTTTTAGCGAATTACCCCATCAAAGGTATTAGCTAGTCGATTGTTAGTAGAGATTCGTCCCTATCAAAGGAGTTTCCCTTATTTTCGAAAAGAATAATCGTGATTTTTAGAATTATCGCCATCAAATGGATTTCTTTTAATCGTGAGCAATCGATAATTCTAAACCTTAATTCTTTGAGTATCGGAACTAATAATTGATTACGTGTGTATCGGTGATTCTAAACTCCCATATCATTCTCATAATTGTAATCTCTTAATTATCCAACCTTTGATTCGGTGTTACTAACGTTTCGTTTATTTTAATTTTCCACGTTTGTCATTATAATCCTATCATATCAATGGTGTATTTTACTAATTTTACTTTCGTTAATTCGACTATTTGCTAAATATAATCGAACTTCAAACCGTTTCCAATTCCTTGTGAGATCGACCTCGGAGTTACTTGCCGCTTCCTACAAAAGCGATTCATACACTTGCGAGTATTTAATTTGTTCATCGAGTTTTTGGCGCCGTTGCCGGGGAGTTGGCGTTTAATTTTTGATCTTGTTTTAATAATAGTTGAATTGTTTTTCTTGATCATTTTTCCGTTTTCATTATTTTCGATAAAGTCTAAAGATTTGCTCCAACTTCTTTTATTTATGCTTGGTAGGAGATCGTTGGGAAACCCGATTCATCCACCCGTAGACGAGGTCCAAAGAATTAGAGGACCAAAAACAATAGCCACATTATCAATGGCAAACGACGAGGAGAATCAGAATCTTGAAGAGCGACTTTTGCTCCAAGAAGAAAACCCTCGTCAACCGAGGGTTGAGAATGTTGCACAAAATGTAGATGAGAAGACATTCGTCAACCGAGGTTTCCGAGATATGAGAATGTTGGGCGCAATCAAGGGATACCCGAAGCTCAATAAGGGAGATACTTTTATCCGAGACGACCACTCATTGGAGCGAACTATTATCCCGAGCCTCAATATGGGATGGAAGCAAACTACAATATGCCGCAACAACCCCCGGTTGAGCATCTAATGCGGGACTATGCAAAACCCATGGTGAACACCGCCATCTCGTGCATCCAATTAGCACCGGCAGCAAGGAACTACCACATAAGCGGATTTCACATCGAGCAATTGCCCTCATTTCACGGATTAGCATGTGAGGATCCATTGTCGTTCATCCGAGACTTCTATATGGCGATTGACAATTTCCATTAAATGGGTTGAGCGAGGATCAACTAAGAATGAAGTGCTTCCCTTATACACTCAATGATGGGGCGAAACAATGGTTGATGACTTTGGCACCGGGCTCACTAAGAACGTGGGATGAAGTTTACGACAAATTCATTACCAAATACTTCTCTCATTCGAAGACCACACAATTGAGAACTCAAATCTCAACATTCAGACAACAAGAGGGAGAGGCATTTCATGAAGCATGGTACCGATTCAAGATGCTCCTCATTCAATGCCCACACCATCACTATCCGCTTCAACTACTTAATCAATTCTTCTATGATGGATTGACTCAATATTGCCAAGGAGCGGTGGATAATGCAGCCGGTGGTTCGTTTTGGGGATTAACGGAGAGACAAGCGTATAATGTGCATGAAACGTTGGGAGCTAATTCGTGACAAAAAAGTGTACGTGTTCGTAGGGGATCAGTAAACCAAGTAAGCGAGAAGGACGAGATGCAATCTAAAATCGATGAGTTAACGAAGGAACTAAGACAACTCAAGACTCAAAATACATCTTCGAGCTAACGAGTTTGCGAGATTTGCGGAGCACCCAGACATGATGCTAATTCTTGCCCACATACTTTTCTAGAAGGACAGACCGAGCAAGTGAATTGGGATATGGGACAAAGCACGGGAAGACCCGAATGGGAGGAGAGGAGAAATAATTATGGCGGAAATGCAAGAAACGCACCTCTCCCGAACACTTATCATCCTGGGCTAAGAAACCATCTGAATTTCTCATGGAGAAACAACAACCCGATGCCGTACGACACAAGCACCCAAGCTCAATACAATGGAGGAAACCGAGTCCAACAACCAACGCAAAGTGAACCACCTCCACAACAAAGTAACTCTCTCGAGGAGAGTATTGCGGCATTCATTAAGGAAAGCAATAAGAGGTTCGAATCTTTAGAAGTTTCGGTGAAGAAAATAGAGATTCAAATTGGGCAACTTGCTACCGAGGCACGTAGACAAGAAAGGGGTAAACTACCAAGTCAACCCGAGCAAGCTCAAGCTATTACACTACAAAAAAATTGTTTTTACCGATGCTATTTACCGATGCCTGTACCCGCCGTTGTTAAACTTATAATTTACCAACGCCATTACTGACACCCGTTATTTAATTGATTTACCGACGCCATTGCCGACGACCGGTTTGCAGACTTATATTTTTTTTTTCACAATTAACGACGCTGTTTACCGACGCCATTTACCGACGCCCTTACCGACGCCACTTCGACGTTGGTAAATTTTTATTATTATCTTTTTTTCTATTTTCACAATTAACGACGCCGTTTACCGACGCCATTTACCGACGCATGGCGTCAGTAAATTTTTTTTTTATTATTTTTTTTTAAATTAACGACGCTGTTTACCGACGTCGGTATCTACCGACGCTGTTTACCGACGTCGGTATCTACCGACGCCGAAATGGCGTCGGTAAATTTTTTACACTATCCCACATCGAAAAAACAGTAGTGTTTTATGTGGTTTATAAACCAAAATCTTTCTCAACCATTTGAAATTAAATGGAGCTCGAACTTGACCCTCTCGGACCCGAACCCGACCCGCCCGGGCCCGGAGCTGACCGAACCTGACCCGCTTGAGCCCGAACCTAACCCGCCTGAGCCCCACCTGAGCCCGGACGTGACCCGTCTGAGTCCTAACCTGACTTTTTTAGATTTTTCTATTTTTAATTTAACAATGCCAAAAATGGCGTCGGTAAATAGCGGCGTCGGTAAAAATTACCGTCGAGCATTTTTCCAACAGCGGATTGCCTTCGGTAATGGCGTCGGTAATTTTTTTACCGATGCCATTTTCTGTTTTACCAACGGCGTTTGGCGTCGGTAAAAACTATTTTTTTTAGTGTTACTACTCTCCGAAGTGGTAAAGTGATTAATAAAGAGGCTAATTCCGAAGCAAAAGAAAGGGGCCGTGAGAAAGAAGACGAGTCGGGAAATCAAGAAGAGAGAATAGATGAAGCAACTTCGACTTTCAAGCTTCACAAATCTGCTCAACCGTATAATCCACCGGTCCCTTTTCCGAGCCGACTTAGAAAAGCAAAGCAAGATGAGCAATTTTTCGAAATCTATCACATGCTTTCAAAGGTTCATGTCAACTTACCTCTCTTGGATGTTGTGAAGAACATTCCCGCTTACACGAAATTTTTCAAAGATTGACCTCCAACAAGAGACGATATTTTGAGAACGAAAAGTGGTGCTCTACGAGGTAGAAGCAAGGAGTCAAAAGAAAGGCGATCCAGAAGTTTTATGATCGACATCACTATGGGAGATAAGAAAGTTGCTCGTGGATGCTCGATTTGGGAGCAAGTGTGAATCTCATGTCACACTCAACTTATTTAAGGCTTGGACTCTGGGGAATCAAACCAACAAGAATGACTCTTCAAATGTCGGATAGGTTGGTGAAATATCCCAAAGGATTCATTGAAGACCTATTAGTGCAAGTGGACACGTTGGTGATTCCGGCCGATTTTGTTATCTTGGAAATGAGCGATTTCGAAACAAGCGAAAATGAGGGGACAATACTTCTAAGACGGCTATTCATGCGTACAACAAAAACAATCGTTGATGTTGATGAAGGAAAGGTCACCATGACCGTCTTGGGCGAAACTGTGGAAATCGACATATTCGGTTCATCTCCTATCCCTTCTCATATTTATGCTTCCCATGATTGTAATTTTATTAATTGCATTGATGCTTTGGTTGATGATACAAATTTGCATGACGATGTAGGGGACACGTTGCATGATGCTCTAACCGTTGAGCATAATATGGGGCTGAATAATTTAGAAATTGAAGAATATGTCACATTGCTAGATAAATCCGAACCCATTGACGAAGTTGACGATCTTAAGATGCCTTTCGAATTAAATTTTGAGGAGCCCGTTGAGATCACCCCGCCCCAACTTGAATTGAAAGAACTTCCGGCACATCTTAAATATGTTTTCTTAGGAAAAAGTGACACTTACCCTGTAATTGTCTCTTCCAAATTAACTCCTTTCCAAGAAAACAAATTAGTAGAAGTTCTAACCAAATTGAAGGAGGCGATTAGGTGGAGTATTTCTGATATCAAGGAGATAAGTCCTGTTAGGTGCATGCATAAAATAATTCTTGAGGATAATGTTAAATCTGTTAGGCAAGCCCAAAGGCGTTTGAATCCGAACATGCAGGATGTAGTGAAAAAGGAACTTCTGAAATTGCTAGATGTCGGGGTCATCTACCCGATATCCGACAGTAAGTGGGTTAGTCCTGTGCATGTAGTGCCTAAGAAATCTGGAATAATGGTGGTTCGTAATGATAAAAATGAATTGGTGCCCACTAGAACAGTGACCGGTTGGAGAATGTACATTGATTACCGGAAATTAAATGCCGTAACGAAAAAAGATCATTTTCCCCTCCCTTTCATTGATCAAATGTTGGAAGGTTTAGCTGGGCATGATTATTACTGTTTTCTAGATGGTCTTTCAGGTTTCTATCAGATTCCCATTGCTCCGGAGGATCTAGAGAAGACCACTTTCACTTGCCCTTTTGGCACTTTTGCCTTTAGGAGGATGTCGTTTGGTCTTTGCAATGCTCCCGCTACTTTTCAAAGGTGCATGCTTTCCATATTCTCTGACTTGTTGGAAAAGTCTATCGAGGTATTCATGGACGATTTTTCTGTGTTTGGAACCACTTTTGATGATTGTTTACATAATTTGACTATTGTGCTCGAATGATGTATTGAGTGTAATCTTACACTTAGTTGGGAAAAGAGTCATTTTATGGTGAAACAGGTCTTGTTTTGGGTCATGTGGTTTCCAATAAGGGAATTGAGGTTGATAAGGTTAAAGTTGATTTAATTGTTAAATTACCTCCACCTTCATATGTAAAAGAGGTTCGAAGCTTTTTAGGGCATGCCGGGTTTTATAGGCGATTCATTAAAGATTTTTCAAAAATTACCCGCCCTTTAAGTAACCTTTTGTGTAAAGATGCCAAATTTGATTTTACCGAGGAATGTTTGGTTGGTTTTAATGCTTTGAAACAAAAGTTAACTTCCACGCCTATTTTTGTTGCTCCCGACTGGTCTTTACCATTTAAAATTATGTGCGACGCATCCGACTTTGCTATTGGTGCCGTTTTGGGGCAGAGAGTGAATAAATTTTTCCATGTAATTTATTATGCTTGCAAAACACTCGATGAAGCCCAAGCAAATTATACCACCACCGAAAAAAAAAATTTAGCCGTTGTGTTTTCTTTAGACAAGTTTCGATCCTATTTGGTTGGTTCAAAAGTAATTGTGCATATGGATCACGCCGCATTGAAATATTTGTTAAAAAAATCCGATGCCAAGCCAAGATTGATTCGGTGGGTTCTTTTGTTGCAAGAATTTGATTTGGAATTCAAGGATAAGAAGGGTTCGGAAAACGTAGTTGCCGACCATTTATCTAGATTAACCTAGGGAGATAATTTTAAGCTTGATTGCTCTTTGCCGATTGTTGAAACTTTTCCTGACGAACAATTGTTTGATGTGTATTGTTAATTATATTGTGGGCGGTGTTTTACAGCCCGAATTGACTTTTCACGGGAAGAAGAGATTTATTTCCATGTGCAGGCATTAATTTTGGGACGACCTTTACTTATTCAAGTTGGGGCCCGATCAAGTATTCCGACGTTGTATCCCGGAAGAAGAGTACGAGAGAATCTTATCATTTTGTCATGACTTGCACTGTGGGGGACATTTTAGCGTGAAGAAAATGGCACACAAAGTTTTACAATCTGGATTCTATTGGCCGACATTATTTAAGGACGCTTATTCCTATTGCAAGAGTTGTGATCGCTGTCAACGAATGGGGAACATAAGCAAAAGAAATGAGATGTTGTTGACAAACAATCTTGTAGTGGAACTTTTCGATGTTTGGGGAGTCGATTTTATGGGTCCTTTTCCATATTCCTTTGGCTTTGAATATATTTTAGTTGCTGTGGATTGCGTTTCTAAGTTGGTGGAAGCAATTCCGACCCGGACTAACGATGCTAACGTGGTTTGCAATTTCTTTAAGGATGTGATTTTTTGTAGGTTTGGGATGCTGAGAGCTGTGATTAGAGATAGAGGCACACATTTTTGCAACAGACAACTTTCTGGGTTGCTCAAGAAGTATAGCGTGACGCATAAGGTCGCGACGGCTTACCATCCACAAACCTCCGGGAAAGTTGAAGTGAGTAATCGACAGATAAAGGCAATACTTGAGAAGACAGTGAAGCCGACAAGAAAGGATTGGGCGTTGAAATTGAACGACGCCTTATAGGCATATCGTACGGCTTACAAAACTCCGATTGGAATGAGCCCGTATCGCCTCGTTTTTAGGAAGGCATGTCACATACCTATTGATTTAGAACATAAGGCGTATTGGGCTATCAAAGCGCTAAATTTAGATCAAGAAAAGGCTGGGGAGGAACGACTTCTATATTTGAATGAGCTGGAAGAGATGTGATACGAGGCATACGAAAATGCTAAGCTCTACAAGGAAAAGACGAAATGATATCACGACAAGCGTATCATTCGCAAATCTCTCGAGCCTGGGATGGACGTTCTACTACATAACTCTCGTCTTAAGCTCATGCCGGGAAAATTAGTGTCGCGATGGGGCGGACCTTTCAAAGTCGTTCAAGTATGGCCACACAGGGCGGTAGAACTCCTTGACCCACGCCACATAAGAATGAGCATTTTAAGGTGAACAGAAATAGAGTAAAACCATACTTCGGGCAAAGTGAAGAAATCAATGTGTTTGAATGCATAGAGGAGCATGATGTCGAAAATTGAGTAAGACAGTAAGAAGTCGAGCTAATGACTATAAAAAAGCGCTACTTGGGAGGCAACCCAACGGTTTAGTTAGATTTTCATCTTTTTGTTTTTCGAATTTATTTTTCTTATTCGTTTTTGCTTCGAATTTAGGTGTTAAAAATGCAGGGAAACGAGAGTGCTATCAAAATAGGCATTTCTGGGCAGGTTGGACACTGGCCGGGTCACAGGACACGGGCCGGGTCACAGGACACGGCCGGGTCACCATTACAGTGGGAATTTGCATTTCTGGGTAGGTACGACACGGCCGTGTCACAGGACACGGTCGGGTCTTGAGACAGTGAATTTTGCATTTCTGGAGGAGTAGGACACGGCCGGGTTAGCAATACAGTGAAATTTCACTTTCTGAAAGATTATGACACGGGTCGTGTCACAGGACACGGCCGAGTTGGTAAGACAGAACGTTTTTGTTAATATCTGAACAGGTACGACACGGCCGTGTCACGGGACACGGGCCGTGTCAGTCGGGCATATATAAGGGGTTTCAGGCGTGTTCTTTCACTTCATCTTCCCCAAAAAAAATCTCTCTCCCTCCGAACCCTAGCGGTTTTCAGCCGAATTTTCTTCATTTTCAAAGGAATTTTATGCAAAATCAAGGAAAGATACAAGAATCATTTACGAAATCATCATTATTCAACCGATTTCTTACTCCAAGCAGTCAAAGCGGACGAATAGGCGCTCGTTTTTAATTTTTTTTTCTCTTCAAAATCTCCGAATCCAAGGTTTGTTTTTCATGTTTTTGATGATTCTTATTGATTATGAACATGCTATGATGTTAGAATAGCAAATCTTTGATTATCTAGGGTTCATGAACTAAATTGAAAAATTATAATTTGGGGATTTTTGATTGTTCTTGATTTCTAATGATTAAATTGCTTGATTGTAAATTCTTGTAGTTAAGGTGTGTTTTACATGATGAATATGATGAATTCTAGGGGATTCGGATGATAAATTTTACTTGGGGAGTTGCTTTGATCGATAAACGGTTATATTGGGGGTATTTCGTAGTTTGTTATAAGTTTGGGAGAGGAATGCGTTATTAGTCCTTGAACAAATAATAAATTGAATTTTTTTTTGCAGAAAATGGCTAGAGGACGTGGACGTGGAAATTCTCAACGGGGAAGGGGTAGGAACGCCGGAGAATAAGAGCAACCGGCATGAATGGCGATCCGAGGGGCTGTTGAAACCCCTGAATCTTACGGAATTGATCTCCCTGAAACACGAAATGCTAGGTGGGAGATGGTGGGCCAGAAAAAAATGCTTCCTACGCGATGGCCCAATGATGAATGTATGACCGCGATGGGCATAAAAGATGACGTCGTGAAGTTCCTATAAAGGGTGAAGTGGGTCTAGATGATGACGCAACAATGGCCAACTTATAGGTGTCTCACCATGGAGTTTCTTAGCACTCTTACAGTCAGAAGAGATATGGTAACTCGTGAACCGACCGCAATAATATTCCGGCTCAACAATAATGACGAGAGGCTAACCATGGACCAACTGGAAGACATTTATCATGCGAGACACGACGGTCATTACCAAATAAACCGGTTCGCATGTGAAACCTATTGGAGAGCTATGGTGGAATACCCGGGGAGAGAGGCATGGTATTACATTGCAAAATCGGCTAAAGGATCGAATCTTTGCAATCCAATACTCCGATACCTACACAAGGTGATTGCGAATACTATTTATGGCGGAAAGGATACCGGGCCTATTTCACTGCGAGAATAATACATCCTGACCCACATGCTCGATAACACAATTGCAGCCACCGGGGCAATGATAGCCGAACATTTTGAGGATGTTGCGACGAAGCCCAAAGGGGAGATATGGACAGGGGGTTTGATTACCCATATTGCACTTCACTATGAGATTTCCTTAGCTTAGAGGACTCCCCTACCAGGAAACAAGCTGCTCTCTATCTCTGTGATGAAATTTATGAACATCCTGGATTACGAATCTCGCACAGTCTTCCTCCAGACCGACAATGACCATTTCCTTCTCCCGAATACGCCTCTGACGACCATAAATAGTATTCAGGACATAGGAAATCTGCAGATGGCTATGGAAGCGCACTGAAGTGCGCGGATGGCATCTGGATTGGCTCCCCAGGGTCACAGCCCTCTTGACCGAAATGTTCGACCTCAGCGCATGATGAATGAAGACAGAGCCGAGAGGATGGAAGAGGAAGAGGCTTATGAAAGAGGCCCGGATGAAGAGGAAGAACAGGAGGACGAAGAAGAAGAAGAAGAAGAAGAAGAAGAAGAAGAAGAAGAAGAAGAAAGCCCCAGAGATCGGCCCGATAATTCAAGGCAGGCCGAAACTAGACATGCCCCATCACGTCCAACACTAAGGAAGGAGTTCGTAGCCTTCCAAAAGGAGTTCATCTCCTCCCGAGAGGAGACTAGACAGAGGCGAGAGGAGGCTAGACAGGAGCGGAACGAGATGTTGTCTCTTTTGAGACAAATGCACGAGTGGCATGTCCAGCAAGGCCACTTCCCTCCGCCCCACCAGTAAAACCGGTCGTAAGTATTTCTTGACCAATGAAATTCTTTTATTTAAGTACTATACCCCCTTCGTGCGTATATTCTTTAACTCAAGTTTGGGGGGGTTGGTCAAGAAATACTTTGTTACTTTTGTTTTGTTTGTTTATGGATATTATTCTGCTTGTTTGTTTATTTTTACTTGTTTTTGTCGGTAGACTTCTTTTTGGTGTGTTTTTATAAACATTTGGTGTGTTTTGAGCATCTTGCAATTTTGATAAAAACTTTGAAGTATGAACACTTTTATTGGATGCCTCGGGATTTATTTTGTTGTTTTGATATACAAATCAAGGATAATTTGAAGAGGAAAAATTGTTGTTATCTTGGAGGTATGAACAAATCTACTTGTGAGCTTTTGAGCCTTCGTGCATTTTCAAATATGCAAGTTTCGTTGTCGAGTGTTTCGTTCGTGATTTAAGACTCTAGAACTTGCCTTGGTAACTTGTTCAAAACTACTAGTGTGTGTGCAATTGAGTGAAAATGATTTTAGGCACCTTTGATCTTAATCCTTCAATTTTGGCCAACCCGACATTTGATTATTCCTTAAATAAACCCAATTGAGCTCATTGTCTATTTCATTGTCAAAATCACATATTGAGCCTTCCATTGCTATAATCCGTTGACCCATACTTGAGCGATTAGAAATTATTTTTGACGAGGATACAAATATTGTGGTGACATTGGGTGATATACATATTGTTGGGAGTGTTGAAATGGAGAAAATAATTACTCTGCTATTTTTGGGAACCTAGTAACCAGGTGTATTCATGTGACCCATCGTTTACATTCGCGTAAAACAGTTACCTTAGATATGAGTACGCTTGGAAGTAGTTGTGTATGTTTTGATCCTAGTAACCGGGTGTATTCATATGACCCATCATTTACATTCGCGTAAAACAGATCCTAAAACAACCCAAGCAAAAAAAAATCAGAGCAATAAGGAGGGTTTAAGGCTGCGTTTCCCACTTTCAAAAGTGCTTGTTGCAAGTGTTACATAATTAAGGGGTTGAAAGAAGCAAACTTCAAAAATCTTGAGCTTCTAAGCGATTATGGTGATTTAGTTCTAAATTTCTCAAGTCAAGTTACTTTAGCCATATTTATCCCACCCCGACCCAAGCCTACATTACAGCCGAGTAAAGTCCTTTTTTATTCACAAATTTTGCATACACAAAACAGTGGTAGAGATGTAGACAATTGGCAAGCCTATGGGGTTCCTTATTTCATTGAATGAGTTCCGAGCGTATACTTATCCCTATATTACTTTGAGAGTGAGTGAATACACTTGACCAGTGAGGTTTATATTTGCCAAGTATTGACTATCATGTTAAGGAAGCACCCCGGAGATTTGAAAATTTGAAGAACTCAACTTATTTTACTTGAAGCGTATTGATGAAATTTTCGAAAAGGTCCTTTGAGGTATGTTGAGAGAGGAGTTCCCCTTGTGAGTGGTTATTTTAAAGTGCATTGCTCGGGACGATCAAAGTTTAAGTTTGGGGGGGTTTGATGAGTCGATTCTTGATCGACTCATTCTATTCTATTTAGTCATGTTTTTGTTTGCTTTTTAGTATTTTTGTTCTCTTTTATGCGTGGTATGTTTTGTTTTTAATTTATAGGTAGCCTAGCGAAGATTGTGGTGAAATATGCGCTTTCATAGCCAGAATTGGAATTTATGACGATCAAGAGCTAAAACGGGGCCTAAAGCGATAAAGATTGAAGCAATATCGATCGTATTTTCTAAATTCCAGAATCATCACTCCGAATTGGGATGTGTTCTCCTTTGATATTAATTCCTCGTGAAATTAGCTTCAAAACGGTATATCATACGCTAAATTCCGAGGTGTATTGATACAAGAACGAAGGATCAAGCCAAAGAAGACCAAAAATCGGAGAAGGCAACTCGACCGTGTCACAGAACACGGCCGGGTCATCAAGGCAGTATGATTTTCACATTCTGTAATACAACACGGCCGTGTCACAGGACACGGCCGAGTCACGATCCAGTCGATTTTCACTTTCTGAAGGAGTATAACACGGCCGTGTCACAGGACACGGCCGAGTCCGGTGGACAGAGCACTTTGCATTTTCCAGGATAGTTCGACACGGGCCGTGTCATCTGACACGGGCCGTGTCATCTGACACGAGTTGTCACTTTTCGATACAAGTCCATTTCTTTGACATTTTACACGATTTGGATGGATTTTTTTTGGCACTTTTGGCTTTATAAAAAGGTGTTGGAGACCCTTTTGAAAGATATGCTGATTTTTGTAAGAGATTGTGTGAGAAAAACACAAGATTTAAGGAGACACATACCAAAAAGGGAGGAAAAGAGGGATTTTTCATCATCTTCTTTGTATGCTTATCTTGAAGAAAAATACATTTGTGAGTGAATAAAAAAATCCTTGTATCATTTTGTTGTGAGTTCTTGAAGGAAGATCATCAAACCTTCATCGGGAATTCAATTTCGGCTTTTACAAGGGAAGTTTCTACCATGTTTTGTTTTACAATTTCCATTATTATTGTTGAAATAATCATGAGTAGCTAATCATTTCATATGGGTTTTTAGATTGAGCCACACACATGTTATCGATTGTTAGTTCCTATTGATTTTCCGGGTAAAGTTTGGGATTGTTCCTCCTTGTTTGTTCTTCGTATAAGAACTTTTGATTTAGATCATCAAACCTATTTCATAGTTGTTATTATTATTCAAAATCGAGGGTTTTTGTCGGTGTTCGCCATCAAACGACCCGATAGAAGTGATTGTGAATGTTCTAAACCTTTTTTCGCGATCTTTTAGCGAATTACCCCATCAAAGGTATTAACTAGTCGATTGTTAGTAGAGATTCGTCCCCATCAAAGGAGTTTCCCTTCTATTCGAAAAGAACAATCGTGATTTTTAGAATTACCGCCATCAAACGGATTTCTTTTAATCGTGAGCAATCGATAATTCTAAACCTTAATTCTTTGAGTATCGGAACTAATAATTGATTACATGTGTGTCGGTGATTCTAAACTCCCATATCATTCTCATAATTGTAATCTCTTAATTATCCAACCTTTGATTCGGTGTTATTAACATTTCGTTTATTTTAATTTTCCGCGTTTGTCATTATAATCCTATCATATCAATGGTGTATTTTACTTTATTTTACTTTCATTAATTCGACTATTTGCTAAATATAATCGAACTTCAAACCGTTTCCAATTCCTTGTGAGATCGACCTCGGAGTTACTTGCCGCTTCCTACAAAAGCGATTCGTACACTTGCGAGTATTTAATTTGTTCATCATGCAGCTTCCCAAAATAGCAGTTCACAAGAACCAGCCAATTTTAACCCTATCTGTAAAGCTAAAATAAAACATGAGTGCTATTAAATTAGGTGCATATTAAAGCTGAGTTGATGTATTGTCATAACACAAATTATTCAGTACAAGTGTTAAAGGCTGATGATTTAATATTATGATTCATTAAATCTCCTCTTTACCCATGGAAGAAGAATCTGCCATCAACATAAGTTAGTGCACTTTGTAGATAATCATGATCTTTGCATGTATGTTTTGGAAAAGAACATGTATGTTTAACAAGATTTCTAATGTTTTATATAGTTGCAGTTTGGCTTGTTTCTTAGCTTTACGTTTAATTGGATATTAAGTACAACCTCACTTTCTGAAATCATGAGTATTAAACAATGAAGCTAAGATGAAGAGAACTCATTTGAGAGAAATGTGTTATAATGCTCTGAAGCAATAAGAATGGCAACTAGTATAAGATTAAGTAAAAGGCAGGGATAGATCCACAATTATGCGCAAGGACTTTGCTACTTTTGGTGTTTTGTTTTTCCACTTGTTTTTCCACTCATATATATATGTCCTTTATTAGTGAAAATGCAAATTTTAGCCATAGAAGTAATAATGTCCTAATGAGTTGAACAAATGTTATTACACGCTTTTGATAATCTTTTTTTTTTTGAAACATTCTGATAATCTTTTAAAGTAACACAAATGCAAACTATAGGGTTTTTGTGTTACTAATTACTGAACTATATAGTATTTACTCCAGAATATTCTTGTTCCATGGGGTTTCTACTCTACAAGTTGAGGCACGCCATGTCCATCCAGTAAAACTCCAAATTCAGCGGCGAGCAGTATGCATTGATTCTTAACTTTCTAGAGGGTCCACAGAATAGGGCCAAGATATGGGGTGTACCTGGCAAGACGGAGGTAGGAGTGGCGCCTCCGCGCAAAATTGAAGCTTGGAAGGAATTGGCCACCATCATTAACAGTCGATTCAGAGGCAAGTTTAACCTAGACCACAAATCAATGGCCGACCATTGGCGTACATACATGAATAAGTATATAACTGCTCGTGAGAAGAGCAGTTCAACTGGGTTTGGCGTAACTGATGAAGGCAAGAAGCGGAGTATTCACACAGTGCAGGCAAAGCTGGACATGATATGCCCCATTATGAGCGAATGCATGCTCTGGTTGGTGAACGAGCCAATGTCACTCCTGCTGCAGTTTTCGATAGTTGCAATATTACTTCAGAAACTGACCTCAATGAACTTCTAAGGTACGTTGGTAATTTTGAAGTCCTCAGCTTGATTGTATAATTGCATGCTTTCCAAAATGCTTTTGACGAATAATCTGTTTGTTGGTATATGGTTGTTGTTTCCAAATGTGTATATCATCAAAATGCTTGTTGTTTACTTCAGAAAAGTCACTATTGTTGCTTTTGTTTTTTGGGTGATATTGTTATGGTTTGCTCATCAATGATATTGTCCTACTACGTTCAGTGCAGAAAAGGCTCCAAACTTTCTCAATGATGATGCACTAACTGCAACCGAAGATAGTTCAGAGCCTCAAGATATTGCACCACATGCAAATGAGAATCTTGTCATTCCCAACGCCCTTGTGCTTAGCAATGAAGAGGTTGTTCTCAGCCCACCGTCTCAGCACTATCAGGCATCAACAGACCCTGAACTTGAGGATGATTCCATTTCCCCTGGTGACTTAGACGTTTCTCCAATGTTGGCAGCTGGCACTAAGTGTCAAGTGAAATTGGACAACACGAATGCTAAGAAATCAAAAAAGGATCGCATGAAGGAGCTGCCAAGACTTTCTGTAACAAAAACTCCAACACATGCACGCAACCTGTTGGCACAAACAACTCAAGAGAGCAACCGCCAAGGATGTTGTTCTTGCAACCATTGAGGAAAAGAAGTTGAAATTTGAACAAATGAAGTGGGAAATAGAGCGAGCAGATAGGGAAGCCAGGCGCAAAGAAGACATGGAGGCGGAGAGAAAAAGACGTGCTGAAGATAATGCAGAGAAGTGCAGGGAGAGGAGGTTGGCATTGTTGCAAACCATGATAGCGCAAGGAAAGTCAAAATATGAAATCATGAACCTTTTAAGCATGCTATTGTAAAAAAAATCAATTAAACAATAGATGTTTCTGCTAATGCACTACCGTTCATCGTTTTTAGAATGATATATTTTAATTGGATTGGTTATTGGGTGTTGAAGATAACTGCCTTCGTTTACAGATTTAGTGATTAGTCGTATGATGAGTAACTGATACAACTTTTTTAATTTATAGAATTGTGCAAATTAGAATATTTAAAGAGAACAAGAAGAAATGTCAATTGAAGAGAACAACACGAGTTAGCAAGAAGAAATTCCAATTGAAGAGAACAACACGAGTTAACAATAAGAAGAAATGCCAATTGAAGAGAACTTAAATTTACCATGTTAACAAGAAGAAATGTGCAACTTAGAATATTTAAAGAGACCAACACGAGTCCAACATTCCTCAACTTGCAACTTGAAACAAAATTCAACAATCAAAATAACAAACCCAAATTGATGCTCAAGTTATAACACGAACTTAAACTTATAATAGGTAGCATATAATTTTTGTTACTCGGCAATGGGAAATAAGCCATGCATGTAACCTTTTTCAATGGCATAACTCTTGACTTCCTCTCTAAAAGCTGTTGCACATTACGTCACTGCCTTCAAGATTTTCTTCTACGGGGACCTCCACCGGATTCACTTCTCTAAACATCTTCTCCCATGAGTCGCCCAGATTGGCCAACATATTGTGCAGAATTACACATGCAGTTGACACTCGGATGATGGCTTCTACATCACTCGGTGGTTTTATTTGCTGACGATGCTCACACAAACATGACCATCTTCCTTTCAAAATGCCAATTGTGTGCTCGTTCCTCACTCTTGCTTTCGCAAGTACGTAATTGAACTCTTTGTTCACTTGGATGTCTGCTACAGGTGACTTGAATGCAGGAATAAGATATTTTGACACACCATAGGCCGAGTCCCCAATTATGTATTCACCTTTGCTGAAGAACTGATTTGGGTTTTTTGCTTGTGCTGACTTTCTCCATACGCCAGCATCATGCATAGAGCCAGGCCAGCCACATGAAAAACCAATGATACGTCTATCAACATCGCAGACAACTTGCATATTGATGGAATATCGATGTTTGCGGTCCTAGTAACATTCACTATCCATGGCTGGCTTTTCAGATAGTGGAATGGTGGTGCCGTCAACAAATCCAACACATCCTAGAAAGCCCTCCGTCTCCATGACCTGTCGGATCTCCCTCCTTCTTTCTTTACTAGGCCATAAAATGTACCTACTTCCATCCTGCAATAATGCGGTGATAACCCTTTTGGTAAACAGAACAATGGTTCCAACCCCAAAGTCAAAAGGCATCGACTGCATTGCGGTAGCTGCCCCATTTCCATTGTGTCCAAGACGCCATAGGGCAATACACACCTGCCAAGTTTCTGCAGTTTGGGGACACCTGCTCTGGTTGTGAAACACAGGACACGGTCTGAGAAGTTCTACTAATCGGTTGAATGACCTAAGGCATGCCCGCTAGAGGTGGCTATGGGTCGGGTTCGGTCCAGGCTAGGCTTAGCAGCTCAGATTGGGATTATGGGGCCCAGGACATGCCCATATTTGTAGCGGGCTGGGTTGGGCTTGGGCTCGGCGGTCGCGGCGCACTTGCCCGCCCGTCCCGAGCTGTCTGTGGGCCGGTCTGGGCCGAACCAGGTCGAGCTTGACATTAAAAAACATAAAAAAAATTGAATTTAAAAAATATGTTAATATTAAATTCAAAAATCAAGTTGAAAAAAATCTGCTTTGAATTTTTAAAATAAATTAGTTAACATTAAGTAAAAACATCCATTTAGAAAGATTTGTTTGAATTTTAAAAATATATGGGGAGAAAGGGAGAAAAAACTGAACTTGTACTTAATTTGTAAAAATTAGATTATTTTGAAATTTAATCTAATTTTAAATTAAGTTGCCTACGTATCCTAAGGAATCAAAGTCCACGTAGTTCGTTTTACTTACCCCTTTACTTACCTGGAGCTTGAAGGTCGGATGATATGATCAATCATCGTGTTGGCCACTCGCTGAAGCTCCCAATTCGAATGAAGAATCCATCATCATCCATGGATCATCATCCTCATTGTGTTCGTCTTCTTCTTCTCTCCATCCTTGATGACGTTTTTCTGTTTGTTCCCAATATTTTTATAGACCAGAATCCTTTGAACGTCGGGCGATAAAGATGTCCGTTTATCTATTATAACTCTTCTACCTGCACCAAAAGCGGACTCCGAAGCAATTGTTGAGGCTGGAACTACAAGGAGATTACTTGCAATTCTAACAAATATAGAATATTGTTCTTCACGTAATTTCCACAATTTTAGAATCTCAAAATCAGCATCAAGCTCATGCGAACATGTAAAATATTAATTTAAAATTTGACTAGAAGAAGTAGATATTTATGACGATTTTGGTTTTTTGAAAAGAAATGAAAATATAAATTGATCAAATCTACCTTTATTTTTTAAGTTGACTGAGAGGCTAGAACCTCTATCGAATATTTTGATGCACTCATTTACGCACTCCTCACTATCAAAAGAAGTATTACCTAATGGATTATAATAATAATCAAGAAGATTACCAAATGCTTTTTTTAACAGCTGGGTAAATAAGACATGCAACACCATATATGTAAGGAAATTTATCCAAGTATTCCAGCCATTTTTCTTGGATTTTAGAAATAACTTCAGATAGATATATACTCCCTCTGTCCCGTCTAAAGCTTTATTTTTCTATCAAAAAGTTATCTGTTTAGTAAGTTTACATATGTCACTTTTTCACAATCAAATCAAACAATCAACTTTTACTTTTTAATCTCCATCGTATATTCATCATCAATACTTTTTACTTTTTAATCTCCACCACGCATTTATCATCATATACCAATCATTACCTAAAATACTCCAAATATATGCCCTCTGTAAACCTTTGGTTGTGACAGAGGGAGGTTATTTTGGTGTTCATATAAAGAACCAACAATTTAATAACATTCTAAAATAACCAAATGCACATTAAGTTCATAAACATAAGAAAATAAATATGTAGAATTATTATAAGCATGTAGTATATTATGAACAGTCGTAGCAAGTTTTCGATGAGCCTCAGTTATGAAAGGTCTTGCTCGACTAAATGTTTGGTATCGAAGTTATATAACTGGGTAATAATTTCCTTATAAGGAATAGCATCATCAAGCAATTTAAGAATTCCAACGTATAGGTGTATCAATGCTTTATTCTTTTTGGTTTTAAATTATGATTTTTACATAGAAGTTTATAATATCTCCTAATATGTTGACTTAGTCTAAGCTTTTTAATTATTTTTCTAGTCAGTTTTAAAAAGGTGAAATCATATCAATTTCCTTTTTAGCGGATAAATTGAAGACATGAGCACAACATCTAATCTGCATAAAAATACCTTTTTCAAGTAAAGACAATTCGTCCAACAAGTATCTCATACATTTATTATTCATGGCACATTACCGAGAGAGAGAAAGCGCTTTATCAAATATATATAAATTCCTTACAACGTTCAATTATTTTATCTTTTAAATTTTAGCAGTATGTGATTCCTCCATAATATCAAAAGTAATAATACGGTTTTTCTATCGCATAAGGTTCGCCAGTTGGAGAAGTCCAACAATCATTAGTAAGACATATACAACCTTCAAATCTTAGCATGTTGAATATAATATTATTTTTTAATTCGACATTTAAGGGTATTCCTTGGTATTATTCTTTATGCAGGTTGCATTAAAGTCCTGTTCATAATTTCTAAATTTTCACGCTCACCATGACTTAAAGGTAATTCATCAAGAGTAACATACGTAGCAAATCCGTCAATTGATTTTTGTTGATTGTGAAGAAAAAGCATACCTCCACCGGGCACTTTTGAGAAATAGCCAGAGAGTTGAGATTGATAGGTTAGGATTGTATACTGCAAAGCATATTTTACGCTTGTATTACCTCATTTCCCTGTAACTACCTATGAGAATATTAATTACATTTTGTCACATATTTTGCATATTAATTCATGTTATTGTTATGTGAATGTATTGTTTATTTATTATTATTGTAGATAAAGGTGTGTTGGTGTCTCACGTAAGATCACATTACCAGTGCCTTATAAATAATATAATAGTTCACTACCTATATAATCAATAGGCAAAATATGTGAAAGGTTGTAATATATGCTTGAGATTAGTTGATCTTGACTATTGACATACATTAGCGTATTTGCATACGTTGAACTCGATCACAATGAGATAGATTCTTCTGTACTGACTATAAGAAGAATATAAACCTCCGATCATTATTATTTCTTAATTCTAGTATATAATATTTAATTGTGTATTTATAATAATTATCGATTTGATTTACCATGGGTGAGAGTCACAATAATTGACTCAAAATAAGCTTCGTATTTTGGACAATAATATTATTTATATGACAATTATATTATAACTAGAAACTGTGTCCCGATAGTGTGATGTCCCCTTGAGGAGCTTGAGAATGATTATTATATTAACCCCTGCATGGGTATTTAATTTCGATATAATAATAAGGTTTGAGTGGTACTGCTCTTTGATAAGCAAATAATTAATTAAAACTGTCAGTAGCTTAAATTAATTAATGTATATTTGATATCTTAAGCACGGGAAATAATATATGTAACTAAGGAACTTAATTTCGTAAATTGGGATTTGGATTGGAAGTGCAAAATTCTTTAGTGGATTGAATTGATATTGATAAACTCAACCATATTAGGAAGGTCTTAATATAGAATGCTGGGTTATATTAGGAGCCCTAACCCTAATCCTACTTAAGATCCTTAAAGTAGCCAAAAGCCTATAAATAGGACATTATGGGGGGGTCGGCCGTGACATGACATTCAGACTTGGGAGTTTTGATTTTTCTTTTTGTGTTTAATTGTAGATCTAGACTTGTGTCTTTTATTCTACAACTTATATAACATATGAATTTTCTAAGAGTGATCGGAAGTTAGTAGAAAATAAAAGCAAAAATCGGGTGAATCTCAAATATAATTTTTGGCCAATCCATTTTCAAGTCAAGCAAGATTCGGTAGCTCGTTACCCATACAATGTCCGGAATAAGGCGGGGATATACTCTAGAAGATTTTGAGGAATAAATCAAGAACAACCACTTCGCTTCAAAGGTAAATATCCTATGATCCCATGAGCTAGATTAAGATATTTGTTTTCACCAACAATATTACAAATTAAATAATAAAAATATTTAAATTACCTATTAATCTTACTAGTTAATTAATTAGCATGCCTAAATAGATCTTGTGCTCGTGGATGCATAAAAGTATTTATCAAACTTATTCCAAACTTCGCTTTTGTTGCATTATTTCCATCATGATCATCCGAACGTTCTTGGTCGTGATTATCCTTAGTCATACCATGATGACGAGCTAGCATTCCAGTTTCGGTACCAATCTTCCACGAGAAAGCAATATTATTCTTTTGATTTTTGCATACAAGACAAATCGTTTTGCAATGCATCGGTACAGTGCCGAGAGTCTTCTCATAATATGCTCAAACCCACAATTTTCGATTCTTATTTGAAGCTTCCGCCGTAGGTTAGGACGAAGGGGTCATGCTAGTAGATTCTTGAGAGAGATTGTAAACTAATAATAATTTATAATAATTAATTCCCAATATACCTTATAATATTTTAACAAATTACAATACTAAATAAGTAAACTATAATAAGAATAGCTCGGGACTCTGCTGGGCCTGAGCTGGGGAGATGTAGCTCGGGACCGCCCATAGCTTTGGTGAGCTGGACCATAGATATGGGCCGGGCTGGCCCGAGGACCTAGAAAACCCAGACTGGGCCGGCCCGACCCGGCCCACTGGCCACCTCTAATGCTCGCAACCCTTCTCCAACACCACCCTTAACGGAAAAAGTTAAAACACAAAACAACAAAGCCCCAAACACATCTCGAACCCCATATGGAACACTAAAATTTCTCAATCGAGCCGTACTAAGCAAACCAACCAAACCACACACCATCCTAGAATGCTCCGTACAACAAGTGGAAGAAGTCAATATCATTCTGATGATCCTCCAAATATTCGCCTCCACCTTAATCCTCAACTATTGCTCTGCTCAACTCTCGACCTTCTCCATCCACGTCCCCCTGACTCCCTCCCTGTTCTTCCTGGTGATGACTGATTTGACCAACGTGACGTGTGCTGACCTGGACTAGGTGGGTCGAAGCCACATAGGAAACAGAAAAATATGAACGAATAATACAATTGGATATAAGTGATTTTATTATTCTGGTATAGAGCCGGACTGAACTTTTTAGCTGGTCTATATTAATTTCTTGTTTTGTTACAAGTCTTCTTTTGTTTTTCTTTCTCTCTCTTTTTATCTATTTTCTGATAAATTCCAAAAGTCCTTTCTTTTTGTACATTCCTTCTATATATAGAAAGTCTTGGCCAATCCGCGGGCGACAGTTGGAGGATGTCTGGGAATGCGTCCAAACACTTGTCAGAGAGAGAGAGTGTGCCCTAGACACGTGGTGGCTTTTGGGGACTGCTTTGGGAAGAGGGAGGACATAATGCATTAATTGTCCTGTGTGCCTGTTCCGCATGTCCTGTCTGCCTGTTCCTCATGCTTTTGGCGATACTTATCCGTTGTGGCCGACTCTGGGGTCAGCCCTCAGGTTTCTCGCTGCTTTGATCGGTCGTGTCATGACGGTGATTTGGAGTATATTTATCCTGTATCTGGTCGGCCCCTCCGGTCCGGTCATCGGGTCGGCCCGGACGTTTTTGTCCGGTCCGGTTTCTAACAGACCTGGGAGTAAATTTGATACGTACTTGGTCGGTCATCCTCGTTGCTCTGCTCGGCGGGTCTATCCGAAAATCGGTTCGTTTGTCTTCTGGTCCTCTCATCGGGACGGTTGAGCTGGCGGGGAGCGCTTATGTGGACGCCAAGACGGATGAGCTGTCAACAAGGGCTCCCGGGTCCAGGGCCGTGCCGGGTGGCCGGGGCTGGAGTCGTTTCGTAGTTAGGCCGAGCCGGCTTGTTAGTGAGGATAATATTCTCGAAGGGACGTCTCTTCGAGAGATGTGTCGGTTCGATTTTCGCGTCATCGTGTCATGATGAGGGACACGTGGCAGGATTCGGTTTGGCGATGCGTCCACGCGCCCTTGGTTCTCGCGATGGTTCAGTGCGAATCGACGTGCCACGCGCCACGTAGGAAACAGAAAAATATGAACGAATAATACAATTGGATATAAGTGATTTTATTATTCTGGTATAGAGCCGAACTGAACTTTTTAGCTGGTCTATATTAATTTCTTGTTTTGTTACAAGTGTTCTTTTGTTTTTCTCTCTCTCTCTCTCTCTTTTTATCTATTTTCTGATAAATTCCAAAAATCCTTTCTTTTTGTACATTCCTTCTATATATAGAAAGTCTTGGCCAATCCGCGGGCGACAGCTGGAGGATGTCTGGGAATGCGTCCAAACACTTGTCAGAGGGAGAGTGTGCCTTAGACATGTGGCGGCATTTGGGGACTGCATTGGGAAGAGGGAGGACATAATGCATTAATTGTCCTGTGTGCCTGTTCCGCATGTCCTGTCTGCCTGTTCCTCGTGCTTTTGGCGATACTTATCCGTTGTGGCCGACTCTAGGGTCAGCCCTCAGGTTTCTCGCTGCTCTGATCGGTCGTGTCATGACGGTGATTTGGAGTATATTTATCCTGTATCTGGTCGGCCCCTCCGGTCCGGTCATCGGGTCGGCCCGGACGTTTCTGTCCGGTCCGGTTTCTAACAGACCTGGGAGTAAATTTGATACGTACTTGGTCGGTCCTCCTCGTTGCTCTGCTCGGCTGGTCTATCCAAAAATCGGTTCTTTTGTCTTCTGATCCTCTCATCGGGACGGTTGAGCTGGCGGGGAGCGCTTACGTGGATGCCAAGACGGATGGGCTGTCAACAAGGGCTCCCGAGTCCAGGGCCGTGCCGAGTGGTTGGGGCTGGAGTCGTTTCGTAGTTAGGCCGAGCCGGCTTGTTAGTGAGGATAAGATTCTCGAAGGGACGTCTCTTCGAGAGATGTGTCGGTTCGATTTCCGCGTCATCGTGTCATGATGAGGGACACGTGGCAGGATTCAGTTTGGCGATGCGTCCACGCGCCCTTGGTTCTCGCGACGGTTCAGTGCGAATCGACGTGCCACGCGCCTAGCATTTAATGCAAGGTTCCCCCTATAAATAAAGGGTTCTCCCTCCTTCTTCTTCCTTCACCATTTTCGTGAGTTTTTTGCAGATAAAATTCGGTGAGTTTCTTCTTGTTTCCCTTTCTTTCTTTTCTTTCAAATAATCGAGATATCGAATCTGGGGGGTGAGAGGGCGGCGGATTTGACCGTGTTGCCGGACTGCACGGGGGTGGCGGATTTGTCCCTGGGGGGACTCCCGTCGACTGGAGTGATGAGGAGGGAGGCGGCGAGGTTTCGAGGTAGCCGGGATCTGAGGAAGCGGAGGTGGTAGCGCCGTTAACGGCGGTCGGCGAGGCTTCGGATGAAGAAGGAGAAGTTGAGCCTGAGATGACCTGGGTTCGGCCTCGGCCGGCCCTTTACGTGGAGGCGGAGTGGGACTCAGCCTCGATCCGCAGCGCCGTTACGGAGGAGCAACTGGTGGCTTGGCGGCGGCGGTTTAAGTTCCCGGCGGCGGTGCGGATGTTTGTCCCGTATCTCGAGGAGAGGCCTGACTTTCCGCCTCTCGGTTGCACGGCGGTGTATTACCGCTCCCTGTTGGTGGGGCTGAGGTTTCCACTTCCCTTGGCTTTCTCCCGATGGCGGAGGCAGTAGGGCCTTCCCATTGCCCAAATTCATCCCAACTCCTAGGCTCGGGTGGTGGGTCTCTTCATCCTCTTCAACCAGCACGGTTGGCCCGAGCCCAGCTTTGAGGAGTTCAATAGCCTCTTCCTATGGAGATCGGTCGGAAGATCCGGCTCGGGCTGGTTTTATTTAATAGCTCGGCATGCCATGCACAAGGAAGTGATGATGTGTCGGAGACCATACACAGCTGGAAGGAGCAATGGTTTTACGTCAGGGGATCTTGGAGGAGCTCGGTGGATGAGTTCGAGCCCAGCATCGAGCTTCGGATCCTTGTGCACTTTATTGCAAAATTGCGTAAGTGTTGTGTTTTCTGTTCTATTCCTTTTTTTGTCTAACGCCCATCATTTGTTTCCTGTGCAGATCGCATTCCGGCGCAGGAGACATCTTGTGAGTTCGACGACCGGATTGAGAAGCTTTTGGAGCATTCCCCCGAGCAGAGGAAGTCGCATCTTCTTACCACCGAGGAAACCTCTGGGCTACCGGTCTTCGATCCATCGACCCGAATACTATGTCTGATTCAGGTAATTCGTAATTTTCATCATTTTTTTCTTTTTCTTTATTTTCTATTCAGTTCCCAAAATGAAGACCGCGTCGGGGAGGAGGGAAACCCCTGCCCAACGGGCTGAGAGACTGTCCGCTGAGGCCGCCGAGCGGAGGAAGTGCGGGGAGGCTAAGCGGAAGAGGGAGGCAACCGAGCCCGAGGGGAGCGTCAACAAGGCTGAAGTCGAGACGAGGAATGAGCTGCCCCCCATGCCGAGCCCTGTTTGTACTGGCCGGGCGGAGGCCGTCGTGGACTTGGATGGGCATTATCTTCCGGTAAACAAGGACCGGGAGGACCCCTGTGCTGAGATGCGGGGGAGGAGGCCACGCCGGTTCCTGAATTATGTACGGGCGGCCACTCCTACCACTGAGATGCTGGGTCGGGTTCCGCCGGCTGTCGCTGAGTCGAGCGATGGTCCTATTCGGGGATGGACGCCGAAGATGGAACTGGTCACAAACGACATGGATCCGGCCGAGCAGATCCGGTTTGGAAATGCCCAGCTCGGCCGTGCGCTGGGACCTCCGTGAAGGCGGCCGGGGAGTTTCAGGCCCTGGTTGAGAAGCACAAGAAGATGTCGGCCGAGCTTGAAGCTTTAAGGAAGGAGCACAATCTCTGCCCGTCAATGATTAAGTCTCTGGAGGAGGAGATAGCCTCCATGAATGGAAAGATGGAGATTCTCGAGAACCGGGCTTGCGAGGCCGATATCTGGAGGGGCAAGGCTCGTGAAATTACTGAGGCGGCCGAGGCGATGCATAAGCAGTGCGAGGCGATCCAGGCCGAGCATGATGCTTATTTGAAGGAGACAAAGGCCCATCTCGAGCATCTGACCGAGCAGGTTGATACATGTGAGGCTTCGGGCTACGCTAAGGGACTTGCCGGCGGCTGCCATCAAGAAGATGCCCGAGTTTGAGGAGCTGATTAACTTGAACTATGTCTCCACCTACTACGAGATATTGGATCTCATGAAGGAAGGGAAGACAGCCGAGGAGGTCCGCGCCTACATAGAGTCTCGGGCGGCCGACCTGCAGGTTGAGCCACTAGAAGCTGACGAGTCGGAGGCCGACGAGGCTGCTGGAGGTCCGGGCTCGGCCCCTCCCAGTGAAGGCGAAGGGCAGTCCTTCCAGGCGGCTGGTCGGAGTGGAGGAGCCGAGTAGCTTTAGGCTTTATCTTATGTATGGCTTGCGTGCCTCAGTCTTTTCTTTTCCTTAGTCTTTTCCGGATGTTCTTTGTAAAAATATTCTTCGAATGAATAAACATTTATTTTCAGTACATGTTTACTTGTTTTGTTTTGGATGTTCTGATCGGGTTGGTTCGGCCGTTGTATTTTATTTTTGATATCTTCCATTGATGATGCCGAGTCGGGCTCGGTCTTATAGTGCCGGAGGAGCCGGTCATTCATGGTGCCGAGTCAAGCTCGGTCTTATGGTGCTAGAGGAGCCGGTCATTCATAGTGCCGAGTCAGGCTCGGTCTTATAGTGCCGGAGGAGCCGATCATTCATGGTGCTGAGTCAAGATCGGTCTTATGGTGCCGGAAGAGCCGGTCATTCATAGTGTCGAGTCAGGCTCGATCTTATGGCGCCGGAGGAGCCGATCATTCATGGTGCCGAGTCAGGCTCGGTCTTATAGTGTCGGAGGAGCCAATCATTCATGGTGCCGAGTCAAGCTTGGTCTTATGGTGCCGGAGGAGCCGGTCATTCATAGTGCCGAGTCAAGCTTGGTCTTATGGTGCCGGAGGAGCCGGTCATTCATAGTGCCGAGTCAGGCTCGGTCTTATAGTGCCGGAGGAGCCGGTCATTCATGGTGCCGAGTCAAGCTCGGTCTTTCATAGTGCTGAAGCTAAGAAAGAAATAAAGTCAAATTTTATTGATAATACCTTTATAAATACATAGCATTCCATGGATAAGTAAATCTGTGGCCGTTCAGATATTCCAGCCGGTAGGCCCCATTATGAAGGACTTCGCTAATCTTGTATGGTCCTTCCCATTTGGGCTTAAGTGGCCCGGGATCCGGTCCTAATACTCGTTTAAGAACGAGGTCCCCGACCTGGAAACTTCTATGGTGAACCTTAGAGTTGTAATAGCGTTCGCATATCCTTTTGTAGATGGTGTTCCGTATTTCCGCTTGGGCCCGTTTTTCAGCGATGAAGTCCATGTTTACTTGAAGGGCTAAGTCGTTATCTCGCTCTTCGAAATGGGTCACTCGGTAGGTAGGTGCCCCAATTTTGACCGGGATCACAGCTTCAGTACCAAAAGCTAAGGGGAAAGGAGTTTCTCCAGTGGCGGACCGATGCGTTAGTCTGTAAGCCCATAATGCTCCAGGGAGTTCTTCTGGCCATGAACCTTTCTTCGAGGCGGGTCTTGAGGTGTTGTTTTATAATTTTGTTGACCGCCTCGACCTGTCCATTGGATTGCGGATAGTACGACATGGAGAAGTTGTTCCGTATGTGGAGGCCGTCGCAGAATGCCCGAAATTTCTTATTATCAAATTGCTTGGCATTATCAGAGACAATGGACTGAGGGATCCCAAACCGGCAGATGAGGGACTTCCAAACAAAATCGACTATTTTCTGTTCGGTTGTCCGTGCCATAGGTTCGGCCTCTGCCCACTTTGTAAAATAATCGACTGCGACGATGGCATATTGTACTCCTCCTCGTCCTTTAGGCAAGGGGCCGATCAGATCAATCCCCCACTTGGCGAATGGCCACGGGCAATAAATGGAAGTGAGTGTTTCCGGTGGGGATCAGACCTGAGGAGCAAAGATTTGGCATCGGACGCACTTCCGTACGAGCGCGATGGCATCTTTTTTTAGATTCGGCCAGTAATAGCCTTGCCGGATCAATTTGAAGGCCAGTGCCTGGCCGCCAGAGTGGTTGCCGCATATGCCCTCGTGCACCTCTTTGAGGGCGTAGTCTGCCTCCGACTCGGCCAGGCACTTAAGCAATGGAACCGAATACCTCTCTTGTATAAAGTTCCATCCACGATAGTGAACCGGGTGGACTGAGTTCGAACTGATTGTGCCTGGGCTCGGTCCGCAGGCAAAACGCCGCTCTGAAGATATTGGATTATCGGCTGCATCCATCCTTGCGGCTCCGAATGATCGGCTGTTTGGACTTCGGCCATTTCCAGGGCAGATGACGCATGGTACCCAATGCTGACCTCGTCCATATGCTCGGTTCCAGAGCTGGATGCGAGATTTTCCAAGGAGGCGGCCTGGATGTTCTCGGTTCGAGGAATGTGTTGTATAGTTCCTCGGAAATCTTGCAACCGGGTTCGCGCTAGGCGGAGGTACTTGACTAGTTTAGGCTCCTTGGCCTCGTATTCGCCCTTAATTTGGTTCACTACCAATTGGGAATCGCTTAAGACAGTGAGGCGAGTGAGACCGAGGGAGGTTGCCATTTCTAGTCCGGCCAGGAGGGCTTCATATTCTGCCTCATTATTAGTGGTTGAAAAACCTAGGCGAATGGCCGAGCAGAACAACCGTTAATCGGGACTGATGAGGACTATCCCTGCACTTGCTCGGTCGGCAGTTGACAAGCCGTCTACATAGAGTGACCACTCCTCGGATCGGTCATTCTCTTGTGTGATTGCTGGTGTGAACTCCGCGATGAAATCTGCCAGGACCTGACCTTTTATGGCAGTGCGCGATTCAAAAGCTAGGTCGAGCTGTCCGAGCTCCACGACCCATTTAATCATCCGGCCGGATACGTCTGATCGGTGCATGATTTGTTTTAGGGGGTAGTTCGTTAAGACGACAACCTGATGTTCAAGAAAGTAGGGCCTTAGTTTTCGGGACGCCATTATGAGCGCATAGGCATCATGAAGGGCCTGGCTAACATAATAGACTGGATGCTGAACCGCATTTTCCGTCCGGATAAGAGCAGAATTGATTGCGGAGTCGGACACCGCGAGATATAAGTTGAGAGGCTCTCCGCGGGCCGGTTGTTGTAGGATTGGTGCTTCTGCCAAGACTTCCTTGATTGCCTCAAAGGCTTTTTGGCAGGGGTCGGTCCATTGGAAATCTTTGTTTTTTTTTATCTCCTCAAAGAAAGGTTTGCATTTGTCGGTTGAGCGAGAGATAAAGCGACTTAGCGCGGCTAATTGGCCGGTGAGGCTCTGTACTTTTTGACCGAATTTGGCGGAACAAGTTCGGTCACTGCCCTGATTTTATCGGGGTTAGCTTCAATTCCTCTTTGGATTACCATGTAGTCGGGGAATTTCCCGGAGCCTACCCCAAATAAATATTTTTTTGGGTTTAACTTCATCTTGTACTCTCGCAAAATCGCAAATTTTTTATTGAGGTCATTTACATTGGCGACTGAACGCAAAGATTTTACAAGCATATCATCTACATAAACCTCCATTGTATGACCTATCAAGCTACAGAACATTTTATTTACCAGTCGTTGATAGGTCGCGCCAGCATTTTCAAGCCCAAAAGGCATCATGCGGTAGCAATACAGGTTGCGGGCCGAACAGAAAGAGGTATTTTCTTCATCAGTAGGATGCATTCGGATCTGATTGTATTCGGAGTATGCGTCCATAAAACTCATCAGCTTGTGTTCGGCAGTCGCGTCAACCATGTAATCTAAGTGGAAGCAGAGGATAGCTATCTTTTGGGCAGGCTCTATTTAGATCGGAGAAGTCAATACAGAGCCGCCACAGTCCGGTCGACTTTTTAACCAGGACCGGGTTGGCCACCCAGGTCGGATATCTGGCTTTCCGGATAAATCCGTTGTCGATTAGCTTCCCCACTTCTTCTTCTAATCCCTCTCAGGCCCCATTTTCCTCCGCTTCTGAATGACCGACTTCGAACTAGGGTCAATATTCAGCCGGTGGCACGCAAATTCCGGATCAATCCCTGGCATGTCCGAATGGGTCCACGCAAAGACGTCCAAATTTTGTCTCATGTAGGAGATTAGCTGGGAACGGATCGGTTCTTGGAGGTTGTGACCGATCCTAAGTTGCCCGACGGGATTAGATGTGTCCATGTCGACCTGATCCAGCTCTTCCGTCGGCTCAGCGTGGCGAATTTTTCTCTTTGGTTTCTGGAATCGCAGGTCGACGGGATCCTCTTCCAGGATCGGTTCTTTTCCTGGCCTACGAACTCGGTCTGCATCCTGGTTAATTTCTATTTCAAGGGCTTGAGCGGCCCCGGAACCTTCGGCGTCTTGTTCTAGCCTGGCGTCTTCTCCCAGCTGTTCGGATCCGGTTGCTCCCATTTCTTCCGGCATACTTCCCGGGGTGCCCTCTGCGGCATTTATCTCACAAGACCGGATGCCAAGATTGCATTCCCGGGCGGCACGTTGATCTGCCCTGTGTACCCCGACGCCGTCTGAGGTGGGAAATTTCATGTACAAGTGATAAGTGGACTGAGTGGCCCTCAGCCTCGACATCACAGGTCGGCCTATGATGGCATTGTAGTCACTGTGAATGTCGGTGATCTTAAATGTGGTGATCATCGTTCTCTTGATCGGCCCCTGACCAAACTCCAGGGCGAGGTCAATTTCTCCTAACGGTGTGGTGCAGCAGTTGGTAAACCCTCGGATGTCCTCCTTGCATCGTCGGACATAGGATTCGTCCACCTTCATCCTGCGAAGGGTATGAAGGTAGATGATGCTGGCATAGGCTCCTGATCCACAAATACTCTGTGTACAGGGATTCCCATTATGGGCAGAGTGATGACGAGGGCATCGGAATGGGGATGATCCAAACCATAAGCATCTGATTCCTCGAAAGTGACGGCCAGTTGGGGGTTTTTGGGGGTTTCTTCGGCGACTGAAAGAAATCCTTCGGGTCGGCGTTCGGTCCTCTGGTAGGAGGTAGTGGCCTCTCGAATACAGGCTTTCTTCTGCCGCTTAGACCGATGGTCCTCGACTTCGTCCGTTCCCATGACAGTGAGGATTTCCCGGGGAGATCTAGGGGGCGGAGGCACCCGATCATTTTTGCTTTTGCCGGGTCAGCCCGATCCTGGTGATCCCGGGGTGGGTTCCGGGTAAATCACCTCAACCCGGTATCGTCGCACACCGCGATCAAGACTGCGACGAGGTCTCGGCACTGCTCAGTGTTATGACCCGCCGATTCATGGTATTTACAGAAGCGGGTCTGATCCATGTCTTTCTGGTCTTTGTAGATCGGTCGAGGGACCGGGAGCAAATTCTTATCCTTTATCTGGTCGAATATGGTCGCGGCCCCAACAGAGTATATCTCGGCGAAGCTGGCCATGAGCTCAGGCCTTTGCTCCCAGTAATTCCGGGTTGATGGGGTTGTCGAAGAGGATTCGGTGGCCTTATTCTCTCGGTGGGGTTCTTGGCGGGCCTCCTTGGAGTGTCTGTCTTCTTTCTTCTTGTACGATCATTTCTGATCGGCGGGCATGACTAGGACTGGTGCCGGCATAGCTTCCTCGGCAGCGATGTGGGAGCTGGCGCGCTCTAAGAACTCTTGATAGGTGTGGGGGATGTTCTGGCACACCATCCAGCGGAAAAAAAGAGTTTTCAGGAGGTCGGCCTGAGCAATTATGGCTAGTGCATCATAGGACATATGTTCCGTTTCCAATATCCGTTTATTAAAACAAGATACATAATCCTTGAGGGATTCGTTTGGCCCCTGCACGACGAAGGCGATGGAGGACCGCGGGGCGACGCGCACTAGAGATCCCATAAAATGAGATCGGAACATCGCAGTGAGCTGAGCCCATGTCTGGATAGAGTGGTGGGTAGCGAGCGATACCACCTTTGGGCCCTTTCCCCCAAAGTCAGGGAGAACATCCGGCATCGGAATGCGTCTTGGGACCCGAGGCCCATCCAGGAGTTGTAATGCCCAAGATGAGCATTGGGGTCGGTCTCCCCATTATATGGGGAAATTTGGGGGACCTTAAACTCCTCCGGGAGAGGCTCTGCCAAAACACTAGGGGCAAGGGGACTCTCCTGGCTGTTGAGCCATTCCGAACTTTGAGATGGCTGGAGTTGTTTATTTCCAAGCTGCGTGAGGCGTTTTTTGAGGAACTCGATTTCACTCGAGTTGTCGCCTGGAGTTTGTGGTAGTGTTTGCATCGGGATTAGGGATTGACGGGGAGCCTTTTCTTCTTTGCGGCCCTGACTTTGAGTGGTCCGGGCCGGTGCCATTTTTTCAGTTTTCTTCCCTGTCCCCAGTCGATCAAAAACCGATATGGGGCGAGAAATCCGACTTTTCAGGGAAGGATGAGGGCTTTCACCATGGCTTTTCGCCTCTTCCTCGACAACTCGGGAGACGGTCCTCTTTTCATCCCGCCTAGAGGCGGCTGGACGGGTTGTCTGAGACTGGGCCTCCGTTTGGTCTTCGGGCTTCTGAAGAATTCCGCCTTCAGTGACCCGCGCCATGAGGGCGGTCATTCCCTGGATGAACGTGGGGTGTTTAAAGCATTCTGCCACCTTGAGGAGGTTCTCTTCCTACGTGGCGGGATGATGGTGTTTGGAACTTTCGTGAGACATCTCTATTGGGACTATCTTGTCAGGATTCTGGCGAGAACGTATGTAGCTGTAGGCAGCGAAGGTTCAGCCCCAATTCCTCTAGGGCCAATTTGTTGATGACTGATTTGACCAACGTGACGTGTGCTGATCTGGACTAGGTGGGTCGAAGCCACGTAGAAAACAAAAAAATATGAACGAATAATACAACTAGATATAAGTGATTTTATTATTCTGGTATAGAGGCGAGCTGAACTTTTTAGCTGGTCTATATTAATTGCTTGTTTTGTTACAAGTCTTCTTTTGTTTTCTCTCTCTCTCTCTCTCTCTCTCTCTCTCTCTCTCTCTCTCTCTCTCTCTCTCTCTTTTTCTATTTTGTGATAAATTCCAAAAGTCTTTTCTTTGTGTACATTCCTTCTATATATATATAAAGTCCTGGCCAATCCGCGGGCGACAACTGGAGGATGTCTGGGAATGCGTCCAAACACTTGTCAGAGGGAGAGTATGCCTTAGACACGTGGCGGCTTTTGGGGACTGGTTTGGGAAGAGCATTAATTGTCCTGTGTGCCTGTTCTGCATGTTCTGTCCGCCTGTTTCTCATGCTTTTGGCGATACTTATCCGTTGTGGCCGACTCTGGGGTCGGCCCTCGAGTTTCTCGCTGCTCTGATCGGTCGTGTCATGACGGTGATTTGGAGTATATTTATCCTGTATCTGGTCGGCCCTTCCAGTCCGGTCATCGGGTCGGCCCGGACGTTTCTGTTCGGTACGGTTTCTAACGGACCTGAGAGTAAATTCGATACGTACTTAGTCGGTCTCCTCGTTGCTCTGCTCGGCCGGTCTATCCGAAAATCGTTTTTTTGTCTTCTGGTCCTCTCAATCGGGACGGTTGAGCTGGCGGGGAGAGCTTACGTGGATGCCAAGACGGATGGTCTGTCAACACTCCCCATCGTCTTCATAATGATTCTAGCCCCCTTATACGACCATGTCATAATCCTGTTATCATGTAGGTTTACAAATTCCGAGTCCGGCATCTCACACCTCCAACTCATTGGAATCGACCTACTTCTCTCCGTTATAGCCATGGATATAGATGCACTCGTCGAAATCAAACGGAGAAGAGTAGCGACTAGCTCAAATCTTCTAGAATCCAAAGAGTCGCATGTTACATTTTTTAAGACCGCGTTGCAGTATTTGTTTCTTGGGTCGGCCGATCTTTTTACCCTAGACGGGTTGTTGAATTTTTTTTCACAGAGGCCCCTCTGAGTATGAGGTCGTTGGCTACATCTTTATCTTTCGCTTCGCTAGCCATGGGACATTATTGAGCACGATTGTTGTCTTGGTAGTTAATGGTGTCATGGGCGGTTCAATCCAAAAGGCATAGTTGTCGGGGAGGAACCTGAACTACTATAGCTTCGATAAATTCTATTGCCTAATGTGCACGTTGAACGGATTGAACTTCTTTAATTATCTTTTTTGGGCGGTGAAATATAAGTATAACACATCAGGTAAAGATTAGGCATGAGGAACGTGGGATTCAAGTGCCGGAATGCTATCGACTTTCGTGTATTTTAAACTTTCTACTAATCGAGCATCGGATGTAATCTTGTCTGCTATAACTTCATCCGATGTTTTGGTAGATGGATAGGTAGATAGAAGAATATAATATATATGTATAATTTTGTTAAGAGTAACGGAATGTGGATGAAGTGCTCACATCACATAGTTTAAGTTGGCAATTTGCAATTGTCAATGTTTTAAAAAACGTGACAGGCGTGCGCCTTGAGGCGCGCCTTAAGGCGAGGCGAGGCTGAGGCGCACCTCGAGGCAGAAACGCCTCGGGGCGTTGTATTCAGTTGAAATATGAGGCGACCGTCTCGATCGAGGCGCGGAAGAAACGCACGCTTCGAAGCATTGCGTTTAAGGCGCAAGAGGCGTTCGAGATGAGAACGACGCTGTCCTTTTTCTTCTTACGGGCTGTTTAAAAACCAACCTAGTAACCATGTTTAAAAGATTATTATGACCCAGTCACTAAACCTAACCCTCAACGACGAAAAAAAATCTCACTTACCCTCGGGCCTCGGAAACCTCAGCGACTCAGGGAATATCAGCGGACTAGCGGCGAATTTCCGACCACGCACAGAATCTGCAGAACTCGAAGCGGCGACTCACGGTAAGCTAATATCATCTTTCTTTATATTTGGATTTTATGTTTGTTTTTTTAGTTTATCTTTATATTTCTTTTTTGAAAAATCAATTTGTCTTGCTTGGATTTTTCATTTTTACATTTATGTTTTTTTTTTCTTAAAACGAGTTTGTCCTATTTGAAGGACTGTTTTTTAGATTTGTAGTGATTTGTGTTTCACTGTCCAGTTTGTCAATTTTGTTTTCTTCATTTTTTTTTTAGTTTATCATAATATTTACTGAATATTGTTTTGAATGATGTTTTTAATCGTAGTGATTTATGCTTTATGGCTACTCAAAAAATGATCCTGCTTGGAAGTATTGTACTGAAGTGTTGAAAGGAATGGATGGGGAATCATACAAGTATGTAACTTGCAACTTTTTCTAGAATTGATTAAAGGGGGTAATTAGAATGAAAAATCACCTTGCGGGCAATCATAAAGGCATAGCCCCGTGCGTTAAAGTGTCGGATGAAGTGAAAAAAGAAATCATAGAGTATTTACAAAAGTTTGAAAAAACTAAGATGGATACACAGAGAAATAGAGGAAATATATAAATGGCGCCTACTATCAAGCTCAAAAACCATCTTTAGGCACTTCAAGTACTGGAAGTGTTACACGGGGAGTCATGGGTCCAATGGATAGGTTTGTTGTGGATTTGGATGGTGACGGTGATGGTGATGGTTATACACGTAACTCAAAATCGGGAAATGAGAAGGAAGCTACTAATCAAGTGAAGTTGGATAGCGATAGATGTTTTTTATGAGAATGGCATTCCTATTTTAACGCCGTGAGTAGTCCGTCGTTTATTAATATGTGTCGTTCCCTTGGGAATTTTGGTCGTGGTTTTAAACCACCTACATCTTATGAACTTAGCACGTGGATATTGGACGAAGAGGTAAAGACCGCACAAGCAATTGTCGATGAAGTCAAAAAAATGTGGTCTCAAATAGGCGTATCGATTTTATCGGATGGGTGGAAGGATATAAGAGGGAGACAATTAATAAATTTTATTGTTAACAACCCACATGGCAGTGTTTTCTTGAAATCCGTTGATGCATCTGATGCAGTTAAAGATGCGAAAATGTTGTGTGAACTTCTTGATGAGGTTGTGATGGAGGTTGGAGAGGATATTCAAGTGGTGACAGATAATGCCGCAAATTATAAGGCAGCAGGAGACTTACTAATGGCGAAGAGGCCACGTATGTGGTGGACACCATGTGTCGCCCACTGCATAGATCTGATGCTTGAGAAAATTGGAGACTTGCCGCAACATAAAAATGCGTTAACAAAATCAAAGAAGGTATAGTTTCATAGTATATTAGTGTTTACCTGTGATCGTTAGAATAAACTTGTTTACTGTCTCATTTTATATATAATCACGGATGGGTGTTGGCACTAATGCGGAAATTTGCTAATAGAGAGGTTGTTCGTCCCACAGCCACGAGATTTGCTACAACTTATTTTATATTGGAAAGTATGTCTATTTCAAGGGAATTTTTGGAGCGAATGTTCATCTCTCCAGAATGGGGTAGGTCTAGTTGGGCTAAAAATCAAGAAGGGAAAAAGTAAAGGACGTCATTTTGAGGGATAAAAACTTCTGGGGGAGCTTGACATATGCAATCAAGTCGACGAAGCCTCTGGTTGATGCATTGAGAATGGCCGATTCAGAAAAAATTCCCGGGATGGGATTTTTATATGGTGCCATGGATAAAACAAAAGAGGAAATAGCCAAAAATTTAGGAGGTGGGGAAGTAGCTTACAAAGAGATTTAGAGTATCATTGATGCCAAGTGGGACTTTCAGATGCATCGACACTTGCATGCGACTGCGTACTTTCTTAATCCCTACTATAAGTATGATGACGACTTTTCGACACAACCGGAAGTAAAGATTGGCCTTTTGACTTGTATGACAACTTTATCCAGACCACGAGTTCAAGAAAAAATTGATCTTCAAATGGATGCCTTTTAGCGTACAAAAGAATTATTTGGCTTCGAAGCAGTATAAAGAACATGTTAAAAACGCAGTCCCAGTACTTCCCTTAATATGTAGTTCTTTACCTTTTTAAATAGTAACCCTCATTTTTTTTTCTGATTATTGTTTAGTTTCCTAATTTCCTTAGTTGATTGGTGGTTTCAATATGGAGACGAAACACCAAAACTTCAAGGCTTTGCGGTTAGAATTTTGAGTCTCTCATGTTCATCGTCAGCTTGTGAACGTAATTGGAGTACCTTTAATCAGGTATATGTTGATATCTTACTTAGATTTTAAATTAATTTACTAGGTGTACAAAATTATTTTATAATTGGATAATAATGTTGTTTATTTGTAAATATAAATGTAAATACGTACGAAGAAAAGGAACCGTTCGTCTATGATAAAGCTGAATAAGTTAGTTTATATATTGTACAACAAAAGATTGGCGTTAAGGTGGTTGAAGAAAGCGTCACTTAAGGAGGATGACGACCCACTACTTCTTGATCATTTGCCATCCGATGATGAATGGATTGTTGACGAAGATTCATCAGATGTTAGTGAATCATCGGGGTTGACTGTCAATCTTGATGATACAGTGGATGTTGATGTTGGAAATGATGTGGATGATAATGAAGGTAGTGAAGATTGTAATTTTGGGCGTGGCCGCAGCTCCAGAATTACGCGTGACGTGGCTGTGGTCGTGGACAAAAAAGAAAAATAGCAACTTTAGGTTAGTGTCAACAACTGCTATATGTAAAGTAATTTACTAGATATTTTTTTATTAATAAGCACTTCTGATATAGTATTAATGTCACATTAAAAGGAAAATGATTGCAAGGATTGCAATTATTTGATGAGGATTTGGATGAGGACTATGGTGAAGACGATCTACAATTTACTAATTATTTGATTCGAAGTGACAATGATGATGATGATGGAGATGCCACAGGATAGATCCGTATTTTAGACCATACGGATTCACTTGATTCACTAGCAAAATAAAAATATTATTATTTTATTATTTCTTGACTGATGACTTTATTTTATGTGATGACTTTGCTATGTTGATGACCATCGATTAATGACGTTTCATGTGATTATTTGAGTTTGTTATTGTTTTTGTGTTTTTTTGGCTTCTCTAGTAAAATTCCATGGATAATATGATAATTTAGTGAGATTTGTATGTATTTTTTTTAATTGAGGCTTACGCTTCAATGCGCTTTGAGGCCTACGCCTCAAACCCGCCTCGTCCACCCAAAACGCCTCAAACCCGCCTCGCCTTTTTTAGAACATTGGCGATTGTCACTTTATATGTTGTCAAAGTTAGATCTAAACAAGATATATTAAGGTAAAATAACAACAGTGAAGATTTAAACAACAGTGAAGATTTACACAACACTTTATATGGTGTCAAAGTGAAGATCTAAACAACAGTGAAGATTTACAAACATGTATGCATCCGAGTTTACGCAAGAATCAGAAATATAACAGTATTAACAATACAACTATACAAGAACACTCATATACCATCAACACAATAACCGAATTGAACAAGACAAAAAACGAGATCCAGCAACAGTGCAATCTATATATCCAGAATTTTCTCCGAATCTAATACTGGATGGTATGGATCATGTAAACAAACCGGTTTACAATTACATGTTACCTTTGAGGTGGGGGTGATTATTCATCGGAAGTTTCTTCACCTTTCCGACTAGCAGGAGGTACTAGTTAGCCCCCATAGTCAAGCCCCTCACGGCAACCTTAACAGCACCAACCACACTGAGTTGTCTCATCTCAGGTTTCAATGCATGCGTCTCCCGATTATTGCATTGATCTTCCATCTGAATTCCAACAAAGAACGCAACCTGCATGTTTGTTCCATCTAAATGAGACGATAACATCGACGCGGCCAAATGATTTACTGTAGCAGAAGCTAAATTAGTTGCGACTCGGAAGTTGAAATTTGTTTCCGAAAAGAAGCTAAAAGTTGAACCCTTTTAGCTGGTTGGTTTGACTAGCTGATCGTATCAGCGGTTTGTAAGCAAGTGTTTGGTACCAATAAGTAGTGCACAAGAAACAACAATTAGCTGACAGAAAAGGTTTATCCTGTCAAGCAAAATGGCATCAAGCAATTGAGAAATCCTAGAAAGAGAGAGGGCGTAGGTATCAAGGAAAAACATTACTCTATATGATATCAAACAGAATTACCTTTCCTGAAGCATTCCGCACCGGGGAAATGTGAAGAAAGTTCCAAAATGGAGTTCTATCTTTTCTGCATGCAGCAAACCAAGATACATTGGTCCGGAAGATGAGAAGTTCTAAAGAAATGATCAACAAGAAACAGTCAGTCATCAACCTGTAGTTTAGGATGCGTACTGTACAAGCTTGATGCCTCCGAACGCAGTCCTTTATCTGCACGTATATAAAAAAAAACGGAAAAAACTAAAAAGTGAAAAACCCTAGAAACAAACTAAAAGAAATAAAACTGAAGAAAAAAGATGAAAAAAAATCTGGAAAACTAAAATTTGGAGTGTCGGAGTGGTGGGACACAAGTTTTTGCCTTGGATTTTTATTTAATAAGTTGAAACCTCGGGCGGGGTTGTAATCATCCCTAAAATGTAACCAACTTATTTAATAAGTTTGTCTTTAAGAGTTAAGACAAAAACATACTAAGATCAAAATCCAAATTACGAAATAACACCACATCACCTGAATTTTTGTTGCGGGATCTGTATCAATCCCGCTCAAAAGTCGGCAATTTTGTCCTAGTACTTCATTCATCGCATAGCCTATCAAAACAAAAAAAAGAAGCGCAAACAAATCAAATCGAATAAAATAAAATAAAACAAAACAAAACAATAAACAAAAAAAAAATCACATTTGAATTAACAAGGAGAATCATATTTTTGAGCAGATAAATATTCAGAACTTCCATTAAACCATAGCTTGGACTTCTCGTCCGAGCTACAACCACTTCGCATTTGAACAAATAAACTAGTCGCAAGATTTTAGAGAAGGCACGTCCAACAACCTGTCAGTTTCAAGAAGGCCTCACTCGCATACACTATAGACATGTCGGGTAAGAGTGCATCAGTTCTGTTACAAAGAAAAAGAAGCAGTTGTCAGCACCTTCCACACTAACATAGACAGTATATAACTTCAAAATACGAACATATTGATATGAACAAACTCACAATACAAAGCTTTGTTTGATTCTTCCGAGAGATATATTTAAGGACGCAACAAGGAGTCCGTTTCCTGTTAGGCAATGTCTTTTTCTGCATACAATTCTGCCTGTCAACTCACTGTAGTGTGTTAGCACAGACAAAATGCTACTTATTGCAGCACTGGCTTTTGTCTTCTCTACCTCACTTGTGTAACAAGCATCATTAATATCAACTTCTGCAATATTTTAAATTTGTAAGTTTTGAGTGCCAGACGCGATGCTTTTCCTTTCCTTCTACGTTTCCTTTTTTTTTTTGGATAATTGCAGCAACACCCCTAACATGATTAAACTAAAAAAGAAAAAAACTTCAGGTTTTATTCGGTCTTACATTTTTTCTCTTCATAAGCAAAAGAAGCAATCCCCCTAGTATGCATAGAGATATTAGGATTAACCCCTTCAAGTTAAGATTGAATCAAACCTCAAGTTCTTCTTTTTTGTAATTTTTAAAGACCTTAGGCTTTTTTTTTGTAAAGACTCCAAACCTCAAGGGATTTTATCTGTAGAGTGTTTCAATAAGCTAATTATGGTGTAGCAAAAGAGCTTTTTAAATAGGCTAAAAAAAAGGATAGCTTATTTCTGCCAAACATACACTTAGGGTGTGTTTGGCAGTTTAGTTGATAAGCTAGCTTATTGAGATGCTACTCAACTACTCTGAGTAGCATCTCAATAAGTTAGTTATAAGCCAGCTTCTAAGGTAGTTTATGGCATACCAAATAGCTTTTTAAATTAGCTCCAAAAAAAAGTTACCTTAATAGCTAGCTTATTTTCGTTAAATCCATGAATAAAAGGTGATACCAATTATAGTTGCAACCCCAAATAGATGAGACAAAAACAATGATGTCAATTAAAGACAAAAAAAATACATCGTAACAAATCCATTGAACTTGATTGGATAATGTCTTGGCCATAACAGAAATGGATTTCAAATCCTTAAAATTTCCAATTATAAGCCATTTTTGAAGTGAATGTGGTGAATTCTAAATCCATCTTGATGGATTAAAGTCATTCCAAATCCTACTCCCCAAAACCAAATCCTTCAATCCAAACACAACCAGAGCGCCATCAGGAAAATTTACACGAAAAATATGGAATTTATAGGAAAATAAGGAATTTGAAGAAAAATAGGAAAGTCGACACAAACGCACCAACAGGGCTTAACAAAAATATACCAAAAAAACAAGATTAAAACCATAGAATCATCACAGCCATTAAAAAACAAAAAAATAAAATAAAATTACATTCTGAGAAACAAACCTCTATCATGATCACTCGATACCGACTCTGGCAACGACAAACCCCTTAATTCCAAACAAACTTCCCTCCGACAACACCTCAGAACATCTCCATTACCACCTCCATCTTCACACAAACTCATCCCATATCCAGACATTCTTATTTTCCTCAAAATCGGCACCTGAACTCCCACAAAGTTAATCACCCTACCGTCCTCCTTACTAAAAACAGGACACATCTGAAACAACATCCAAAACGGTTTCCCATCTTTCCTATAATTCAACAAGCTCAGCTGTACTGCCTTCCCCTCCCGAATCGCCTCCCGAATCGCCATAACCGACCTCCGATCCGTCTCGGGCCCCTGAAATATCCTCCCATTTTTTCCAATCACCTCGTCTTTCGAATAACCGACCATTTTCAAGAACCCATTTGAGGCAAACACAATTGGGTGCCCAGAAATGCAAGGATCTGTTATAGTGAAACAATCAGGCAATTCATTCAGAGCCTCACCCACCCGCTGTGTGTACCTCAAATCAAATGAATTTTCAGCGAATCCCAGTTGTGGTTCCATATCAAATTTAACAATTTACCCTCACAGATTGAAACTTTATGAGCAAAGAGTAATAATCCCAAGCCCATGTGTCAGCTTTCCGCTTCTCCGAAAGTGGATTAATTCAAGATTTTGTTATTTTATTTTTATTCAGCTTTAACCCATAAAACTACAGACCCCAACAACCCACATAAAACACATGAATAGAACTCAGAGAATATAAAAACCAGAAAAAGGGTTTTGATAAATATTAAATAAAGTTGATGAATTATGCAGAAACCTGTGGGTGACAAAAGACAGAATTGAACAAAATATTGGTAAACAGAGATTTGAGTGGTCTTGCCATACAAGAAAGTATAGTTAGTACAGTTACTGTTTCTTCTTGTGTGGGACTGCGAAATTGATGAGGAAAACAATAATACGTACAGAGTTTGGCTGTTATAAGAGATAACTAAACTACTCCTGGTTTTGACACAGGAAAAAAGAGGAGTCGAGAGAGATGTTCATCAATCGCTTTTTCGGTGCATAAATTAATTGGGTAAGATAACAAGAATTCTCAATTTGTAAAAAGGGGGGGGGGGGGGGGGGGCACGGGGAAAGCTGGAGTGTGGAGTTCGCAAGCATATGCGGTCAGATTTTTTCAGCATAAATCTAACAAACACATTATTAATTTAATCCACTAGAGACGTTTTCTGTTTTTTTCTTCTTTGTTCTTCTTTTTGAAGGCAAATTCAAAGTGAAGAGTTGAAACTAAAACGTTAGCGAATTAGAAATGAATAGTTGCAAACGAGAAGTTGTCTACGTCTTAGATTTGTTTTTTACGATGGTTTTTGTTCAAAATATACAAAAATTCATACCCAATCACCAGAATTATTATTCTCCTGATTGTCTTACTTAATACTCCCTCCGTCCACTTTTTAAAGTCCCATTTGATATTGAGCGGGGAGGTTAAGAAAAAATGATAAAGATAAAGTGGGTGGAAGAAAAAGGTAGTGGGTGGAAGAAAAAGGTAGTGGTTTGGAAGAAAAAGATAGTAGTTTAAAGAAAAAGGTAGTGGTTTGGAGAAAAAAATAGTGGGTCCATTAGTGAAAAGATAGTAATTAAATAAAAAAAGAGGGTAATATGATACAAAAAGTAGAGTGGGACTTTAAATTGTGGACAAATATTTGAGAGAAAATGGGACTTTAAAAACTAGACGGAGGGAGTACTAATTACAATAGATATCATAAATGATAGAAATTTTAGATACTTCTAGAGGTAGTGGGATTCTACTTGATATTTTTCCTTGTAAGGAATCATATGTATGGAAGGAGTCTCATTGTAAAGCCTATATAAAAGCTTTCTATCAATGTTATCGATACAATGGTTTACATTTTTTGCTTTCTTTACTACTTATCCTGAAACACACTCTAATAGTAGAATTTTCTTTCCTCCATGAATTTTCGAAATTAAAAAAAAACCGTGATTTCCGCACGTCAATTTTCTGCACTACGAGACAGCGCGAAAATTGCGTTTCCCACTTCGTTAACCGTCGGACCAGCCTGAAATTTTGACAGCATGTTAATGATATACATAACTACAAGTTACTGAAGATCTGACCCAGAACAGTAGTTATCGATGAAATTGTACGCGAATAGAAGCATATTTTTACAATAAAATTTGGAGATCTGACCCAATTCGATTTGCCGCGACCAACCGATCTGCATCGCTCACCGTTAAAAGCCACCATAGCCTGCGCGATCTATCTTCTTACATAGAAGAGCACATCCAATCCGGGTATAGCCGATCTAACTCAACCGATTCGGTTCGCCCCCGGCCCGATCCAACTCGATCCCGACTCGCCTGCAGAGACCCGTACGATTTGTGTGTTATTCGTTGGATTCGGACCATCCTGGCCTGGCTCGGTCCGGCTAGGCCCGACCCATATTTGTCATGGCTCGTGCCGCATAACCTGAGTCCTTTTCGACTAATTATCGAGCTCAAAAGCCCCTTTTTTCGGGCGTTTCTCAACTCTCTCCTTTTTAATTAATGATTCATTTATCATTAACTTTTATGTTTGTGAATCTAACTGTGTTTATACTTTACGTGACATATAGGAAAATATATTGCTCATGATGATGTGCACGCTATGGAGAGAAGCCATATTTAGTATCCCGTTCGAGGATCAAAGCAAATATGGAACCGAGTACCCACTTAAGATTTTATTAAAATTCCCCTTTTTCAATTGCTCTCTTTGGGAAAATTTTTTTGGGGAATTGGTTATTTGGGTTCTTTATCTCCCACGCTACTTTGCGGTGGATGAGACTATGAGAGGTGGTATCACTCTCATATCGAAGTAAACTGTGTGACGGTCCTGGAGGAGTCACGGATAATTGTTGAAAGTCGATAATTGTGAATGTTGCATACACCAAGTTTTGGGTGCGATTTGACGTCGCCATTTTGTCGATTTTAAACCAACCATTGAAAAAAATGAATATTATCGGTAACCATAAAGTTATGACTTGTTCATGATTAGTCACGAATTTGTGATGTACAAATGGGACAAACATCGATCGCGATGGATATGTCGTGGTTAAAATTGATTTATGACGGATTTGTCACATTGAATTTAGGGACCACCACGTTGGTCTTGACTCAATCTCATACTTGGAAAACTCCATCTTTCATCTTAATAAAATAAAATATTGTATGTGGGTGTAGTCATGCACCGTCTCCTTGCAATATGATATATGAAAGAATGTAAGAGTAATTCTCATGAATTTTAATATGTAAAGCAATGGTATATTGCGGTAAATACATGAATTCGTTGAACTCGATTATAGTTCGTGTGACTACAGGTCTGAATACTTTTTCAAGTACTGGTAAAGGCATGCGCCTTACATATTTGACTATGTTTAGTCCATCTTATTGGATGGTCAATACGAGTTGGTTATGGCATATTCATTATGTTTCATGGCTCAAAATGCTTAATTATGATGCACTCTGTTGCATCCACATAACTTGGCTATTATGACGTATACTTGCAAATTGAGAATTGAATTATTTGGTTGGTTTGATGCCTTTTGGTGGATTTTGTCTATACTTTTGATCATGACTAGGCACATCCTCCTTGTTATTTGTTTATGCTTTGAAAGTTCAAACGGAATCAGTGGTTTTTAAACAGCCTTCTTAGCTGTACTGATATTTCTACTTTCTCTGCAAGTCTGCCAAGTTGGAGTTACTGAAAGAATCATTAGTCGCGATAAGAAATCGAACACCCTGCTGCATTTAAACGCACCTATGACTGTCATTGCCATGTTTTTGCATCAATACTTATGCCATTGGATATGGTCTTAATCTTATTTTCTCACTAAATTTGGGAAATACTAAAGCAGCCATTTAAAACATGCATTGTGATCTGATTTTAAAGATCCGTGTGGTACACGACCTATAGATAAAAAGATAAAGAAGTCTAATATCCAGAGCATCTGACCGTTTGCCCATAGCCTTCCTCACGAGGGAGTTTTCACTATTTTAGTGAACAAAGGTCACGCTGCGTGAATTTTTATTTCCAGCGATTGTGCTAACTTTTGTCCCGACCAACTTGGTTCCCATCTTCAATTTGCCAGCGGTCTTATGATACATATTTTTCAACCTCTTTTTGGCCTAATTTTCCATAGATGATGCAATTTTTTATATGTATTGTATGCTAAAATGTCATCTTTCAAATGTTGAAAAATACTTTCCTTGAGGAAGCCCAAATACGCACCCTTATAAGAAGGTCGAGCGCGTGCATGGTAGTTTTACTTCATGCTTGTGTCGTAATTTTTGCCCCTTAGGCATATAGTCTTGCATGTTATGCACTCAATATGATAGATCATTTTGATCGTATCACGTATAAAATCTATATATTGTTAGAGTATTCGATTTGCTCATGTTTGTAAAGTTTTGCAAGCGAAATTGAGTGCTTATTAAGCTATTTCTAATAAACACAATATTTTCGGATTTCGTGTTATAAATATATTGTGACTATGATGACTAGATCATCACAATCAATGAGTGGTATAATGCTAAAGTTGTTGAATATCGAATGACATTTTCTAGTCACATATGTTCCGTAACAGTTGAACCATGTTATAACTGGATGATATTTATGCCATAGTCTATCACTCATCGCATCTCCTTGTGATTTGCGAAAAAAAATCTTTTGCATCACTTATATTGGATATGTGAAAGAATATTCATGAGTCAATATGGTCTGGCTTGCATCGATTTTTATAATCAGCAGATGTATTGGGACATTGACACAATTAGGCTTTAATAGTCAGGAGTTTGGACAGTTTGATGATCCATATACCACGGTATTTCCATGGACATCATTTTTTTCTTTGAACAAGGAAGCTAGCTGGATCAAAGACATCAAAGTACATTGGTGGAGTCGTGAGCAGGGCTCATGACCGATGATGATATTTATGTCATCTGGCATCTTGCTTTCATAAGCATTGTGTGTGACGCCAAAGATCCCCCGATGATCCTTCTTAGCCCTCTCCTTTGATTAAAGCTTATTCTTTGGCACGATTAGGATACACTGCTACAAAATATGCTTTTTACGACGCTCAATTTACATCGATTTAACGAAAACCGATGTAAAAATTAAAAATGCGGTGGATTTACATCGGTTGTCTAATAAAACTGATGTAAAAAATAAAACTTCGGCATTTTATATCGTTATGAAGATAACCGATGTAAAAACTGAAGATGCAGTGATTTTACATTGGTTATTCTGATATTCGATGTTTAAATTGCTACCTTACATCGGTTATTTACAACTGATGTAAAAATTAAAAATGTGTTAATTTTACATCGGTTAGTTGGATAACCGATGTAAAATTACTTTCTTTTTACATTGGTCGAAAATAATCGATGTAAGAGTTGAAACTCCTTACATTTCCGTGTACATTTACGACGGTTTTTGTTTAAGCATCGTAAATATCTTTTTATCTCAGTTTTACGACGGTTTCTTTCGAACCGTCATAAATTTCCAATTTTAGCACTAAATTATACTTGGCATATTTATCCCCTTATTTCCCCTCGCATTGAAAAAATAAGGATTTCTCTCTCAACCTCCACTGTCGCTGTCGAAGTAGCCTCTCACCTCTGTCTCTGCATTCTCACCTTCGCTCCGTTGAACCTCCACCATGCGTCGTTATTTTTTTCTAGTTCAGCCCGTCGTGCCGTCTTGTATTTTTCGGTACGTGTTTTCAGCCCAACTTCGCACCGACGAACGTCAAACCCTCCTCTGTTCTAATTTTTTTGGTATGTTTTTCAGCCGGTTGTCGAAGTCGAACCCTCCACCTTTCTCATTATTTTTCGGTACGTTTCTTCAGCGGCCCTAGAACGTCCGAACCCTCTGCCATTCTCATTGTTTTTCGGTATGTATTGTGTTTCACAGGCTTATGCTTTTTATGTGATTGTATTGTTTTTTGTTTGTCCTTATTAAGAGCTGAATCGTGTTGCAAGATTGAACTTGAAATCGTATACATGAAGCTTGTGTTCAGAGTAGTGACATGTAATTGGGTTTAGACGAATACTCTGTACTAGGTTTCACTATGTTTTTCTTACTTGATTCACGGTAAAAACTAAGATATCGTTCGGGGGTATATTTTCAAAGTACAAACACACTTACCAAGCAAACCTTCTAACTCTGAGCTTTTTTTCGGTGTTGGTCGAATTACATAGAATATACACCAGAAATGTAGAACTGTAATATAAAACCATGTCATCCACAATGCAAAACCACCTTATTTTCTATCGACAATGAAAGATTTTGGAACACAAGAAAAAGAGGTTAAGTTTGTGTGTGGAGTAATTGTGGTGTAGCTGAATCACATTAAATAAAAAGGTTTAGTTTGGATTCTATTTGATCATCTCTCACAAATTCTTTCTATAAAAAACTCTTTTTAGTTCAAGAACCCTTTTTAGTTCAAATTTTGTTTATTTCTTTCTTCTACTGTCTTATTACATTGTCTCTTAATATGGTAAGATTCTTCACGAATTATTATATGGTATTAATCTGTGCTTGTGTGCACCATAAATGTGATTTCCTAATAATTTAGGTCTTTTAATTTTTCTTATGTTTTAGCAACTCATATGTAGTTTTATCGATGCAAATTTTTTAATATGATATCTTGAAAATGGTGTTTCACAGAAGAGGAAAAATGAATCGTAGTTGGATGAAAGTAAGTCGCATAAGCAATGAGTACGAGAATAGAGTTGAACAATTTCAAGAATTTGCTCAACGCAATCAATCAGAACCCAAGGATGGAAAATACTTTTGTCCTTGTATCAATTGTTTGAATGGGAGGCGACATGAAGTTGACCTTATTCGGGAACATCTTATTTGTGATGGAATTAATAAAATTATACAACATGGATATGGCATGGTGAAGTCGTATATAGTCCAACTAAGCATGCTGATGTAGATATGGAAGATCGATTTGAAGACATGATTCGGGATGTCGGAAATGAATATTATCAACAACGACATGTGTACGACACTTTACAAAGTGACTCAGAGACACCATTGTATCCAGGATGTCAAAATTTCACACCTCTGTCAGCAGTTTTGAAATTGGTTAATGTGAAGGTAAGAAATGGCTGGAGTGATAAGTGCTTCACTGAATTGCTTGAGTTATTGAAGGACATGCTTCCAGGAAGCAACACATTGCCAAACCGTAACTATGAAGTGAAGAAGATATTGGGTATGGAGTATAAGAAAATACATGCATGCCCCAATGATTATATACTATACAGAAAAGAGTTTGAAGCACTGCACAAGTGCCCGAGGTGTGGAGTTTCATGATACAAATCGAAGTACATTGACTCTGATAGTGATGAAGAAACGAAACGGGGTCCTCCAGCGAAGGTGTTATGGTATCTTCCAATAATTCCAAGGTTCAAGCGATTATTTGTCAATGCAAATGATGCACTGAACCTTTCATGGCATGCAGATAAAAGGAGATCTGATGGACAGCTTCGCCATCCAGATGATGTAGAGATGTGACCAAAACACGTCTCGATGGGAGTAAGTTACTGCTTGACATTGATACTCTCACAGGAAAAACAAAAAGGACCCATAATGTGAAGTCGTCAAGTTATTGTGGGAAAGTTACTCGAGAACATATTTCTATTTTACATCCTACGTGGAGACTTCCAGATCATGATAAAGAGATGATTTGGCTTGATGTTTTGGTAATTTTCTATTTCTCGAATATTTCAGTTACAATTGAAAATATTTTTTTTCATCTCCAATCATTCTCTATTTTTTTAAATGTAGAACAACTTCGAGATCACGAACCAAAAATAAAGGAAGGATAAAATTCTACAGTCGGTGGGCGTAAATGGAGATAATTTAAATCATATTTGTCTAGGGCATGAGTGCTCGAAGATTACAAGAACTTGTCTCCTTGTTTGAAGTATAATCTCCTAGGATGACTGGGATGAATTTAAAAAAAAAATTGATTAGACCCGAAGTGGGAGGTAAGTATATAAATCTTATCCTCATCCAACAATCTTGTTCATGTCGTAAATAATATCCAATGTGTTGTTCATGTCGTAGATAACTCCAACGTTTTGTTCATGCCGTAAATAATACATTTTCGGCTTTATAATTATTACACAAAAAGAGAAGGCACAAGAGATTCAAAGAATGAACACTTGCCCTCACACTATGTCTCGTGGTGGTTATGACCTGGTAGATGAGAAGATCATGACCGATAAATTGAAGAAATGACAAGAAGAAGTATCACAATCTGGTTCTTATTCGGTTGTTGATCCTCCTTCTCCTTGTACTCGACACCAGAGATGGAAGCGAGGCTGCATAAAAAATCGGGCGAGATGACTACTAACGCAGCATGTGAGATTGCAAAGAGGATTGTAAGTTTTCAAATATGCTTAGTTTAATGTTCTAAGTGACGAAAATAAATTAGTAGTAAGTTGATGATGCTTTTTTTCCTCTTTATTGTTCAACACAAAATAAGAATGTTTGTTTTATTGTTGTTGTAGGATGATTTGGAGGAGGAGTGTTCACAAGGTTCATTTGCTCCCCATGGACGTGATGACATTATTGGTAATGCAATTGGGCGACGTGAGCACCTAGGTCGTGTTCGTGGCGTTAGATCTGATATAGGGATTCGAGAATATTTTGGATCACATTCATGTGGTTCGACCAGACCCCTGTCAATCACTCCAGAATTTTTGCAAAGCCTCACACAAAAGATCATGATGGAGGTTACCCAGAATTTGGTGAAGCAATTCAGTCCGACAGTAGCATCCCTAGGAGAATATTCACAATCACCTCCAGTTACACCTCTTGGATATGTCAGCACGAACGAGAGTTGTGCTGCTGCTACCGACTGCTCTGTAGGAGAGATTCACACTTGTACTATTGGCCAATGCAGCTTATATATTGATGGTCAACCCTCCGTCTAGTGGCCTTAGGGAGAGTTCTCGAGGGTAGTTCAACCAGTGTGCCCATGCCTGATGATTTGGTTAGCGTGACGGTTGAGGATGCTCTATATGCTGATGCTCAAGTCCCTATTCCCACTTTAGATGTTAGTATAGTGGGAGAGGCCCTATGGCCGAGACGTCTTGTCAAGGCTATATCAAGCGAGGTGCTATTCTTTTTTTTTTCAATAAGAAATGTGAATTAAAGATTGATTGTTGACATGTATATTTTTTAGGATATTGAGTGACAAAAGAAGTGGGTTAATAAAGTTGAGGGATCAGCGCTTATATATAATCTCACCATTGAGTTGCTTAAGGCCCCTGCATCCCTTTATGGTAACCCTATGCAGGTGATGTGGAATTCGAGTCTCTTTGGTATTGAGCACGATGTTCCACTATACCTTTCCCACAATGACATTTTGGAAATATTTCACGGTAATGTTTGGCTAAGCATGTCGATTGTACAATTTTGGATCATGTAAGTTCTAAACTTTTATGTTCTTATTAGGTAATTCATTGCTTTTACAATTTATGACAGCAAAATTTATTTGAACACACTAGGTTTCTACATAACTTGAGAGTGGATATGGGGAATGATGATGTGTATGGATTACTTGAGCCCCAATCTATACAATATATGGGGAACAAAGAAAATGAAGTCTCCAAGTGCATTCTGAAACACATGCGGGAATCAAACAAAAAGTTTTACTTAGGAGCTTATCAAGGGTAAGTACAATCACCACATAATTAATTTGTTATAGGAAAAATTTTATGTATTTCATTGTAAAAATATTTCCTTGTAATGTAGGAATCATTGGCATCTCTTAATAATTATTCCTAAAGAAGCGATTGATGTGTGGCTTTGTTCACTACATGCTAGGCCGGGCGCCGCTATGAAAATCACAGTACAGAGGTAACTCTAATATGTAATTTAGTATTTTTTAGTTTAACTTATTTGTATTTGTAAATTACTTCGAGAGCCGTCATCAAACCACTGTATCGTGACCCTTTCAAAGTGCTTGATGGTAAACACAACAGCAAACCGAAGCATAATCTTATTTGGCTTTATCCGAGGGTAAGTCATTTTAGATTCAATTTAAATAATTTTACATTATGTATTGGATGTTAACCATTATTCGAGCGAGTGTCATGAACAGCTGGCAGGAGGTAATTTTTTTAAAAATACCCATAGATTTTTATAGTCCATTTTTAATAATTCTACTATTCTTCATTTTTTTTCACTGTATGTTCTAAATATTTAATGACACTAGTGCACTTCCTGGAACGAGCATTGAAGAGATCCGTACTCAGTGGGCCAGACATTTTTTGGAATATAAGCAATGAGTATGTACTTTGTTTATTTTGTTGTTCGGGATAATATGGTGAGACGACTTTCCTAATACTTGTGGTGTCCTTATTTGGTGTATGGTAGTTATTAGCAACTATTGAGCAAAAATGGTTGTGTTTAAATGACTACTTTGTGTCATTTTGAAGCTTTGACATTATTTTACTTAGATTTTTTATTGAATTGTGAAATTTATGGAAGAGTTGTGTTCTTGAGATTTTTGTATTTATGGATTGGAATATGATGGTTAAAATAAGTGGTGTTTTAACAGAATTGTGATATTACATGGGTCTGGTATAAGACAGCTAAAATATTAAAAAAAATTAACATTTACATCGGTTTTTTTCCAAACCAATGTAAAAAGTGCAATTTTTACCAATTTTTACATCAGTTCTAAAGGAACCAATGTGAATTGTGCTTTTCCCGAATTTACATCGGTTATACTGAGCAACCGTCGTAAAAATATACATTTACATCACTTTTACATCAGTTCGTTTACGAGACCGATGTAAAGTAGTATTCATAAATCGATTTTTACATCGATTCTAGCTGAAATCGGTGTAAAATATTATGTTTTACAACGGATTTTACGATGGTTAATCAGAACCGATGTAAATTGAAATTTATACATCGGTTTCATAACCAATGTTAATTTAGCATCTTTTTACGACCGATGTAAAATATACGGAATAACCGTAGTAAAATGTGCTTTTTTGTAGCAGTGGGAAGACACCATCCTATGTTAAAGAAAATAATGTAGCGACTCGCATAATCATGGTGCTGAGTCCTCCATTTTCATCGAGTCCTTATACATACATGATAAGTGTTAGTCTTTGGTGGCTTACGATGCACAAATGGTCGTACTCAAATGATAACATTTATATGTTATGTGGTTCATTTGATAATGATTGATAAGTTGATGAAACCTGAGTTTATGGTTGTCCAACTTGCGGACCAGTCATTGTAAAGGTCGGTTCACCCACTTTTAGACCAAGTCTTAAAGTGAAATTTTAACCAGTACTTCCTAACATCCAAGACTACCTTATCACAAATTTTTAGTACCATTTGGAGACATGGAAAGAGGTGAACGAGTCAAATGAAGTTTTCACGTACCACTAGTCATTCCAGTAACCAATTCGATGTCTTTTCGACCGACTTCCGACCACAAGGTCGATGGTTTTGGTATCCTAACACCCGTTTATACCTGCTCAGTTTTGTCGTGTTTGGGGATGGTGAAGGGAGTGAACTCTTCAAGAAAGCACTAGAGGTTCGATAAAACCAACGACCTATCATCGCTTCAATCGTTTCTTTATGTTCGGTCCTGGTGGTTCATGGTGGCAGTTTTACTGGAATCTCAAGACCAGTAGCTGCGGTTATGTAGCATAGGCCAACATGTCATATTCACATATACCTATAATCATTTAAATTCTTAATTACAAGTGTAACATTATGTATTTTTTTAACTGAATTGTGTTACCAATGAAAAACCTTTATCGTCCACATGTTCATGTGCCAAAGTGCATCACCACAACGCATTATGATGGGTTATAAATGATGAATATGACATGCGATTTCACTCATAGTCCGCTTAAAATATACCTTGGCAGACGATCTCATAAGTCACTTTGATGAGCCAATCTTCCCGTCGTTAGGGGGAGATGCGAACGGTCATGTTCGAGTAGAACGACTTGGAATTGTCGTAGTTTGTCCCTACTATAACACCTCCAAGATATTCAGATAATATTACAGCGTCGTGGACCGCTAAGTGGGACCCACCAGGCTAATTAAGAAATACCACTCGTCTAACTATCTTAGTTAGCGAGAAAACACACATCACCAGAACAAAAAATAAATGAAACGCCCGGTATAACCGTCAAGACAGACATCACTGACAATCATAAATAACATATAATAATACAAACCATAATCCCAGTAGAAATGCCTAAGTACTCGCGAGTACTTTCTATAAGTTCACAAGTTTAAAGAAAAACAACCGCATCAAAAAGGACAACGGAAATAAAGAGACTCAATTGCACACGTCATCAACCCTGGCCAGCATCCTCGTATTGCCCCAGTGCCCGATCGTCCGGCTGAACATAATCTGAAATTCATAACAAGAATTTCCCCAAAACGGGTCCCCAAAGGGGTTAGTAATTACGCTAGTACAAGTAACCAAACTTACACCTTACACATATAGTCAAAGCATGCAAATGATAAAACATCAGTTCGAAACACACATTTCCGGAAAGGCCATAACCCAAAACACATTTGTAAAATGCACCACAATTAACCGTGGATCCACGCCTCTGTGGACCCCTACCGATACCCCGTCGGATCTAACTCGTAGTGGTTAAAAAGCCAAGCTCGTGGATCCACGCCTCTGTGGACCCCTACCGAGACCCCGCCGGATCTAACCCGTAGTGAGCATACACACACACGTTACTCATGCAATACTACCATGTTAAGCATGTAAGTTCATTAAGGGTACTTGCCTCGATTATCACGATGAAAAGACGGGATGAAACAATCGTGGTTGCGAGAAATTGGACACACCGAACCTAGACGATTTGTCAAACACCATTACAACCAATTCGACAAGAATAACAATAATGGAAGATACCCGAAACTCCACCTACGATTCATGTAAGTTCGTACAAACAACGAGTACAAATCGCAACCGAACCCTTCTGATTTCACAAATACCACGAAAATTACCATGAACTCGTAGGGAAAACATGAATACCACCAAGATTAATCATATACATCATGGATTAATAAACAATACAGAACGAATCGGATAAAAACTCAAACACCCCCAAATTCCCAAAAATAGGGTTCTAGGAGATTACCTTGGATTAAAGATTAAGAACCCAAGTAGATGTTGTTAATCTACACCAAGAACTCAAAGAAAATGATCTATGAAGTGATTGGAAGAAGAAATCGCCTCCGAATCGCCTAAAGGATCGCCCGGCCCCGGAGAAGGAGAAAAAAATGAGAAATGAGGCGGATATGGGTCAACTCTCTGGTTTATATAACCAGAGAGCTTAGCGTGCACTAACGATCCATAGTTAGCGTGTGCTACCCAGTCAAAAACCCGTCCAGAACCTACGGTTTTGGCCCGTTAGCGTGCGCTACTATAGAATAGCGTGCGCTAACGGCCCTCGATAGTGCGCGCTATCGGGCCATAACGTGCGCTACCTGGACACCAGACCGAGTCCAGAAACATTCTGCCGAGTCTGAACTACCGAGTTAGCGCGCGCTACCGGTCACCCAGCATGCGCTAAGTCCAAACCATAGCGTGCGCTAATATACAAATGTAGCGTGCGCTAAGCTGCTCGTCCAGAGAGCAGAGAGCAGAAACGACCCACTGTCACTGCTGTGCTCGAGTCGCTAGCACGCGCTACCAAACGAACGTAGCGTGCGCTACTCAATGACACCAGTGTGCGCTAGGCAACAGGAATAGCGCGCGCTAGTAGGTGCAGACAGCACCCTAAAGATGGAAAACAGCGAATTCCACCTCGGATGAAAACTACACGCATCCGACATCAAACAACGGGCCGAAGAAGACACACGAACGACAAGATCGAGTTAGAACCAAAGCACTAAAATAAAACACGATTCCGACTACCCGAGGGTTCGGAAAACTACAACGTTAGTAATTACCCCAAAACTTTGGGAAATTACAAAACGGCTCAAATCATCCGAAATCCACGATACATGATCGAAACAACATACTAAAGATCACAACATGTATAATAACATGAGATGGATCTGCATCAACCCCGAGACGGCATTTCCGAACAACTATTATGAGAACTAAACAAACTAGCGATGGAAAGGCAATCAACACAGATATGAGTATAACAGGTCTGAAATAAGCTCGGTTGACAAAAAGTACAGTATTAAATATTCTAGAAATATTAATACAGTTACAAGAGAGTCACTAAAAACCAAAACACCAAAAATGAAAATACTGGGAAAAGAAAAATGCGGATATTACATTCTACCCCTCAAAATGTTGGGTTTTCTATGTATCGAATACAAAATAATCGGAGTAAAAACGCAGCGGAGCAATAAAAGTGAAAACCCAATTTAGGATCGCATGCAGTAATTTAATTGTTTAATAAAAGAGTTAATCGAATTACCTTAATCCGATTGAACAAATCTAGATCCGGACTAGAAGCAGATGAATATCTCCTTCCTCTTCTGGTGATCCACACACGAACAATTCCACAAGCCGGATTGCTAGATCCTTACGAATAATATTGATAAATAGTACAACACAAATTCCTTACTAGAAGGATTGTACTATTGATCAAGATCAACTAAGGGAAGAGGAACGACCGACTCCGTTCTCCTACAGTATAATGTAGATGGCCGATTTTTCTTCTTCTTGAAGGGCCGATTTTAGGTCTTATTTTCTGGTTACAACTCCTTGTCCAAGACCTTATATTTATACTAAGTAAACCCTAGATTCAATAATCTAGTATTTGCTTAGTTGCCCTCAACTTATTAAATAATACAATATATATAATATCCAATATTATATATATTACTTTATTATTTAATCTCCTTATAAATATAATATCCAATATTATATTTATTATTCCCGATTGATATTTATTCCTACTTGTCTATAATTGTCGTATGTGCGACCCAAAAGGCTTATATTATGTTGGCAATTATTTAATACCTTATTAAATAATAAATCATAAGCGGCCTCTAGCAAGACATTATGATTACCCAAATAATATAAGTTAATAGTCCATTAAACCTTTTAACGTGTCAAATCCCTTTGTCACGCGATATCATATTTGGACTAAGTCATGGAGTGTCATACTTATTTATGTTCAAATGCTTTCTCGATCTTAAGCAGACTGATTGAATCAAATGACTCTTCATTTGAGCATGGCCATGCATTTCCTTGATCCTACTTATCGAGGGGCCCAGCAGATATCTCTCTCACTTAAGAGAGGGACAAATCCCCATCTTGATTATTCATTGCCCTCTACATGACTCCCACTAATCCCGATCGCTAACCTTTATGATCACCATGTTTGAGATGACGTTGGATTACGTCAAGGCATAGCATTATCATGTTGGACTCTATGATAATCTCGGGTTCAAGGATTTATTGACATACCGTATTGAGATTCACTTATGACATTTCCATGCGGTGATCTCAATGCGGGTCGGTCCAGATTAGTTCTCCAACCAATACCCATAAGATTGATCCGTACCATACGCATAATCATCCGATGATTATCAATCAAACTTATACTAGTATATTAATCACTTGAGTCTCTACTCAACGCGATTTTACCAGGGACATTTGAATAATCTTATTATTCGTGAATAACTATTATTCGATTATTATAATATTAAAATATGCACACATTATAATAATCAACGAGAAATAAATGATATCAAATAACTTTATTTAAATGTGACAATTACAAATCTAGGCACATCGAATGTCCTAGGGCACTATTCCCAACAATCTCCCACTTGCACTAGGACCATTCATACATGACTTTTAGTCCTATCGCTCTAGCATGCTCAACATGCTTTCCTTGTGAGAGAGGCTTGGTAAGTGGATCTGCAACATTCTCTTGTTGCTACTTTGCATATTGTAATATCTCCTCGTCGACGATCTCTCGACTAGGTGATATTTTACGAGTATATGTTTGGAATTATGATGGGACCTAGGCTCTTTAGCTTGTGCAATAGCACCATTATTGTCACAATAAAGGCTTATGGGACCACTGGATGGTTGGCACCACTCCTAGTTCGGTAACGAACTTCTTGATCCATCTGGCTTCCTTAGCCGCATCCGATCTTGCCAGTACTCGGCTTCATAGCAGAATCGGCAATCGTGCTTTGCTTGGAACTCTTCCAACTCACGGCACCTCCATTCAATACAAACACATAACCGGTTTGCGATTTGAAATCGTCTCTGTCGGTTTGAAACTTGCATCGGCGTAACCTCTTACGGACCCATTTCGTTTCCCACCCTCCATAAACTAGGAAATCATCCTTAGTTCTTCTCAAGTACTTTAGGATGGTTTTCACTTCTTGTCGATGACTTTCACGGATTCGATTGGTATCGACTTGTCATACTAAGAGCAAGCGATACATCCAGTCGAGTACAAATCATGGCATACATGATCGATCCAATAGCCGCGTATGGTATCTTGCTCATACGGGCTCGCTCATCGAGTCTTAGGACTCGAGTCTCACTCGGATGAATGCCATATGACATTGGCAAGAGTCCTCTCTTGGAGTCTTGCATATTGAACCTCTTCAATATTTTATTAATGTATGTACTTTGACTCGGACCAATCAATCTCTTTGATCTATCTCTATAGATCTTTATCCCAAGAATATAAGCGACTTCTCCTAAGTCTTTCATTGAGAAACAACTTCCCAACCAAGTCTTGGTATGCGCAAGGTGGGAATGTCATTTCCAATGAGTAATATGTCATCTACATATAAGACTAAGAAAACAACTATTCTCCCACTAACCTTCTTGTACACACAAGGTTCATCTTCATTTGAATGAACCCAAACTCTTTGTGAGTTTCATCAAAACGAAGATTCCAGCTCCGAGAAGCTTTGCTTCAACCCATAAATGGATCTTTGAAGCTTGCAAACCTTTTTAGAATTTTACGGATGAACAAAACCTTGGGTTGTGTCATATACACATCCTCGAGTAAGTTTCCATTAAGGAATCTGTTTTGACATCCATTTGCCATATTTCATAATCATAGTATGCGGCAATGGCAAATAAAATTCTAATTGATTTAAGCATGACTCCGGCGAAAAGGTCTCATCATAGTCAACACCATGAATCTGTCTATAACCTTTTGCCACTAGTCTAGCTTTATAGGCTTGCATATTATCATCCATGTCTTTCTTCTTTTTATAGACCCATTTGCACCCAATGGTTTTAACACCCTCAGGTGGATCTATCAAGTTCCAAACTTGATTGTCATACATGGATTGCATCTCAGACTTCATGGCTTCTAGCCATTCCTCGGACTACGGTCACAGGCGGCACGTATAGGTACTAGGCTCATCATCTATGAGCGATGCATCATCATCCTCCGTTACGAGATAACCATATCTCTCGGGTTCATGTCGCATCCTATCGGATCTGCGTGGGACTTGTGTACTTTGAATGGGCTCTTCAATTTGTTTGTTGAGCTTGTTCGGTTTCCATCGGTGAAGCGATGTCTTCTTGTGGTTCTCGAGTTTCCTCGAGAATTACTCTTCTCCCACTGTCTCTTTTGGAAATAAATTCCCTTTCTAAGAATACTGATTTCGAGCAACAAACACTTTGTTCTCTGCGGGCTTGTAAAAGTAATATCCTTTAGTTTCCTTAGGATATCCCACAAATAAACATCTTTCGAGATCGGCTGCCGGTTGTCAAACACTTGGCGCCTTACGAGCTTCGCAACCCCGAGATCTTTAGAAAAGACAAGTTTGGTCTTTTACCAGTCCATTTCTCAAATGGTGTCTTTTCAAGCGCTTTAGATGGAACACGGTTAAGGGTGAATCTGCTTTGTTTCTAAGGCGTGGCCCCAAAATGATAATGGAAGCTCTGTTCGACTCATCATGGATCGAACCATATCTAATAAAGTTCGATTCCTCCTCTCGGACACTCCGTTATCCGAGGTGTCGGGAGGAGTAAGTTGCGAAACAATTCCACAACTCCAAAGATGATCATCGAATTCTTGGCTCAAGTATTCCCCACCTCGATCGATCGAAGGGCTTTAATTGTCTTGCCAAGTTGATTACGTACTTCATTCGGAATATTTTGAACATTTCAAAAGATTCATGTTTATACTTCATAAGATAAACATATCCATATCGGCTAAAATCATCGGTGAATGTAATGAAGTATTGGTATCCGCCTCGGCATGAGTGCTAAGAGGTCCGCATACATCGTATGTATTAGGCCTAATAGATCACTAGCCCTTTCTCCATGACCGGTGAAAGGATTCTTCGTCATCTTGCCCAATAAACAAGATTCGCATGTCCCATATGATTTATAGTCAAAAGAGTCTAAAAGTCCATCATTATGGAGTTTAGAAATGCGTTCTCGTTTATGTGACCAAGTCGACAATGCCATAAGTAAGTCGGATTAGAATCATTGAGCTTAGGTTTCTTGGATGCAATGTTATAGACTTCCAAAGTGTCGGACTCATCTAGATCAATATTGTAAAGGCGGTGTATAACTTTGCGGTACCATAAAGCAAGTCATCAAAGAAAATACAAATGATCTTATTCTTAATAAGAAAGCGTAACCTTCACAATCTAATGTAGAAAGCGAAATAATATTCCTATTCATAGCAGGAACATAATAGCAATTGTTCAAAACTAACAAAAGCCCATTGGGCAAAACTAGATCATAAGTTCCTACGGCTAGTGCGGCAACTCTTGCTCCATTGCCAACTCTTAGATCTACTTCCCCTTTCTTGATTCTCTCGCTTCTCAACCCCTGCACATTTGTACAAATGTGAGATCCACATCCGTATCTAATACCCAGGAGTTAGAGGTAGATAAGTTAACTTCTATAACAAATATACCTGTGGCAGTCTCACTGCCCTTGGTACGCTTTAGCTCTTCCAAGTAAATCTTGCAATTTCTTTTTCAGTGTCTCGGTTTATTGCAATGATGGCAATTTCCATCTTTGGGAGCTTTAGCCTTGAAACCCGGCCTAGTAGGGTCTTTAGATTTGGCAACTTTTGCCTTACCCTTGCCCTTGCCTTTGTTCTTAAAGGATTTCCCTTTCGACCATCAACACATGGTTTGGTTTCTTCTTAATATTACGCTCGGCCGTTTTAAGCATCCCATGCGGCTCGGAATGGACTTCTCCATCTCATTCATATTATAGTTCATAATGAACCGGCCAAACTTTCGAGGCAATGAGTTTAGGATCACATCCGTGGAGTGCTCCTTAGAAAGTGGAAAACCAAGCCTTTCAAGATGATCAATATATCCTTTCATCTTGAGCACGTGAGCACCGATGCAGATGTCCCCTCAACCATCTTGCAAGCATACAAGGCTTGAAAGGTCTCATACCTCTCTTGCCTAGCATGCTTCGAGAAAGTTTCCTTGAGGTGAGCATTTAGCTCATAAGCTTCCATTTCCTCCAGTTCTTACGAAGTTACGGACAAATGGTGGCCAACATAAGACAACCGACATCAATGGAATCATCACAATGTTTCTTCCATTTGTCTTTTGTTGCTTTATTTGCATTGTCGGTGGCTCATCGGGAATTTCTTCCTCAAGAACATACGACTTTCTTTCTTGCTTGAGAACTATTCTCGGGCTCAGGATCAATCCAGGATAGTTCTTGCCATTTTCTTTGGCTTGTCCTTCTCAAGGACGGATCGCGATGAAATGGTGGATGTGTTGTTTGATGCCATTCTACAAAATTCAATATGCAAAATATTTAGTCACATTATTTTATTTCTCGAAAAATACTCCCACTAAAACAAAGTACCCTCAATTTACAACATTTGTAATTTTAGTGGGCTAAGATCCCATTTCGCACAATCCTAAACTCAGCTTTGGCATGACGCCTAGAATTGAACTACTTTAGGTGGATAACTCTTTATCGATTACATCATATGTAACTCTTAGATTATGTCATGGGGTTTGGCATCGTATGCCCAAGCATGTTATAATCCCATCTTATGCCTTAAGGTTCAAAACTATTTTGATTTCCAAATTCATTAAACGTATAGGTATCACCATTACCTATCCTACCTTACTAAGATAATCCGAGTGCCCACTTTGGCATGACCCACTCATGATGATCGAAGTCTTGATAGGTGTTTTTCAAATGAACGGCATTAAAATTTTAACGAGGATTTTTATCCTATGTTAATGTCTATGTTTGCTAACATACATCTAAACATACATAGCATCACATACATGCATAAATTTAAACATACATCGCATCACATGACAATAAAGCATAGGACCGTGTATAGCATGACCATAATCTAACGTGATTTTCATGAGCCAACATGAAAATCACAAAGGTCATCTAAAGGGTTAAATATGGTCTTCATTGATCTTCCAACTCCTTGGAACGTCATACGCGATCAATTTGCTCCTCGAGTCCATCTATCTCGTCCTTCTTGTCTTCATTACATTAATGAAATTTAATACTACACTAATAAATTAAATTACAAGAAGTACAAACGACACGCAGCCGTAAAATAATAAACAATTTAAATAGACGACTCGCAGCCGTAAAACCAATTATAATTAAACGACACGCAGCCGTAAAACCAACCCATAAGAAATTAAATTATCCAATCACATTGGTCAATTTATGGTCATGCCATACACCACACACATACCATAAATAATTATCAAATAATTAATAAAGCATGTAATATACTAAATAATCAATTTATCTGACAATCAGACAATAATTAAAATTTGAGTCATCACATGAACAAAGCTGGACTCTGGCCGAGATGGCTGCCAGTAGCGATCTGGGGCAGGTTTGCAGGTTGAAACCGGCGGTTGCAGTTGCAACATTTTGCAACTATTATTTCCAAATTTACTTTTATATTAAAATAAGGCTTATAAGAAAAATAACTACAGAAAAGCTACCAAAACCTGTCCCAGCCGAGATGGTAAGTGGTCCGATATGAACGCGAAAGACTCGGGATCGAATCCCGTTTTTGCGGAAGTATTTGCCATATTTTGAAAAATGATTTCTTATCTTTTATAAAATATCCGTGTGATATTTTCCAAATCAAAATGGTAGACCATATGGTAAGTCGGCACTGAATCTTGGTGACCAAGGATCGAATCCTGGTTTGTCAAAATATTTTTTTCTTTTTTAATAAAGGCCCGCGAGTCCAGATCCGCCGGACCGGACCCGACCCATCTCGAAACAGTCTGTTCCGAGCGGTTAAGCGCGAAAAAAGCAAATTCCGAAAATTGATTTTTGACGATCCAATTTAATCAAATTAAACGAGAAAAATGATTTTATAAAATCTATATTTTATAAACATAATCAAGAACATAATTTACACATAAATATGTTCTACACAAACAATTAAATTACTTGCAAGTTGGCTCCGATACCCTTTGTTGGGTTTTCTATGTATCGAATACAAAATAATCGGAGTAAAACGCAATGAGCAATAAAAGTGAAAACCCAATTTAGGATCGCATGCGATAATTTAATTGTTTAATAAAAGAGTTAATCGAATTACCTTAATCCGATTGAACAAATCTAGATCGGACTAGAAGCGAGATGAATATCTCCTTCCTCTTACGGTGATCCACACACGAACAATTCCACAAGCCGGATTGCTAGATCCTTACGAATAATATTGATAAATAGTACAACACAAATTCCTTACTAGAAGGATTGTACTATTGATCAAGATCAACTAAGGGAAGAGGAACGACCGACTCAGTTCTCCTACAGTATAATGTAGATGGCCGATTTTTCTTCTTCTTGAAGGGCCGATTTTAGGTCTTATTTTAAGTTACAACTCCTTGTCCAAGACCTTATATTTATACTAAGTAAACCCTAGATTCAATAATCTAGTATTTGCTTAGTTGCCCCTCAACTTATTAAATAATACAATATATATAATATCGATATTATATATATTACTTTATTATTTAATCTCCTTATAAATATAATATCCAATATTATATTTATTATTCCCATTGATATTTATTCCTACTTGTCTATAATTGTCGTATGTGCGACGAAAAGGCTTATATTATGTTGGCAATTATTTAATACCTTATTAAATAATAAATCATAAGCGACCTCTAGCAAGACATTATGATTACCCAAATAATATAAGTTAATAGTCCATTAAACCTTTTAACGTGTCAAATCCCTTTGTCACGCGATATCATATTTGAACTAAGTCATGGAGTCTGTCATACTTATTTATGTTCAAATGCTTTCTCGATCTTAAGTAGATTGAATCAAATGACTCTTCATTTGAGCATGGCCATGCATTTCCTTGATCCTACTTATCGAGGGGCCCAATGATATCTCTCTCACTTAAGAGAGGGACAAATCCCCATCTTGATTATTCATTGCCCTCTACATGACTCCCACTAATCCCGATCGCTAACCTTTATGATCACCATGTTTGATGACGTTGGATTACGTCAAGGCATAGCGATTATCATGTTGGACTCTATGATAATCTCGGGTTCAAGGATTTATTGACATCGTATTGAGATTCACTTATGACATTTCCATGCGGTGATCTCAATGCGGGTCGGTCAGATTAGTTCTCCAACCAATACCCATAAGATTGATCCGTACCATACGCATAATCATCCGATGATTATCAATCAAACTTATACTAGTATATTAATCACTTGAGTCTCTACTCAACGCGATTTTACCAGGGACATTTGAATAATCTTATTATTCGTGAATAACTATTATTCGATTATTATAATATTAAAATATGCACACATTATAATAATCAACGAGAAATAAATGATATCAAATAACTTTATTTAAATGTGACAATTACAAATCTAGGCACATCGAATGTCCTAGGGCACTATTCCCAACACAAAAAATAAGTTTCGTCCCTAAACTTAAGAAACAAACAACTCGGGGTACCTAGCACGCATGCTATCCTCGGTTTCCCAAGTTGCCTCCTCTACACCATGCCTCGACCACTGCATCTTGACCAAAGGAATGGTTTTATGCCTCAGTCGCTTCTCACGATGCTCCAAAATCTTCAAGGAGCGATCCTCGAAGGTAATATCCTCGGCGACATCAATCTCACCATAGTCGATAACGTGACTTAGATCCGGAACATATTTCCTCAGTTGGGATACATGAAAAACGCTATGAACGTGACTCAAGGCCGGAGGCAACACCAAACGGTATGCCAACTCACTGACTCTCTCGAAAATCTCAAAAGGCCCAATAAATCTCGGACTCAACTTTCCCTTCTTCCCGAAGTGGAAAACTCCCCTCGTCGGCGACACCTTTAGCAAAACGTGGTCTCCGACCTCGAATTCCAAAGGTCGATGATGGACGTCAGCATATGACTTCTGTCGACTCTGAGCAGTCAACATCCTCTCCCGAATCAATTCCACCTTCCGCCTCGTCTCCATAGCGATATCCGGTTCAGTCCCAACCAAATCGGATGCCTCGTTCCAGCAAATCGGCGATCGACATCGCCGCCCATAAAACGCCTCATACGGTGTCATTCGAATCGACACGTGCCAACTATTGTTGTACGTGAACTCGATCAACGGCAAATGCTCCTCCCAATCACTGCTCCAATCGAGAGCACAAGCACGCAACATATCTTCAAATGTCTGGATAGTGCGCTCCGACTGCCCATCTACCTAAGGATGAAAAGAAGTACTCAGACGCAACCGAGTACCCAACGCCTTATGTATTGCCAAAAATGCAATACAAAACGGCCATCACGATCCAAAACAATAGAAATCGGAGTACCATGAAGCCTCACAATCTGCGCTATAAACACACGAGCTAACTTCTCCGGACCCCAAGTATCATTGATGGCCAGAAAGTGTGCCGACTTGGTCAGACGATCCACAATCACCCAAACCATATTCATACCAGACCTCGATCTAGGCAAGCTTATAACGAAGTCCATCGAAATATCTTCCCATTTTTATTCCAGAACAGGAAGCGACTACAATAGCCTGACATGCCAAACATCTCGCTACAAACTATGCGACCTCCTCCTTCATGTTGCTCCACCAAAAGTTGCTCCTTAGGTCCTTGTACATATTACTTGAACCAGGATGCACTGAGTAAGGCGTAGCATGGGCCTCACACAAAATACTCTGCCTCAATTCCAAGTCATTCGGTACACAAAGCCGACTCTAGAATCTCAACACACCATCCTCGTGAATCACAAACCCAGGAAACTTCCCCTTAAGAACACTCTCGGATTTGAGTAATCATCGGATCCTCCAACTGCTTCAGTTTAATTTCATCGATCAGCGACGACGAAATATACAAAGTGTGAAGTTGCTCGATAGCTATTGGCAACAAAATCTCAACACTCAACTCAATCAAATCCCGCTGAAGCTCAGATCGAGATGTAAGTATCTCAAGCATCCGCAATGCAACCGGTTTCCAGCTCAAGGCGTCTGCTACGACATTCGCTTTGCCCGGATGGTAAATGATTTCGAGGTCATAATCCTTAATCAACTCTAACCACCTCCTATGCCTCATATTCAACTCCCGCTGAGTAAATATATACTTCGAACTTTTATGATCGGTAATCCGACACGTAGAGCCAAAATGATAGTGATGCCAAATCTTGAGCGCAAAAACAACTGCCGCTAACTCCAAATCGTGAGTAGGGTAGTTAAGATCATACGGCCTCAACTGTCTCGACGCAAACGCAATAGTCTTGTCATGCTGCATCAACACGCACCCAAGACCCTGACCTAAAGTATTGCTATAAACAGCAAAACCCCCATTGCCACACGGCAACGCTAAAATCGGGGCTGGACTCAAACGCCTCTTCAACTCCTCAAAACTCAACTGCCTTTCATCATTCTAGGCGAACTTCTCGGATTTATGGAGCAACTATGTAAGTGCTCGAGCCATTTTCAAGAACCCCTCGACGAACCTACAATAGTAGCCAACCAAACCCAAGAAACTAGGAACCTGCTTCACATTCTTAGGCGGTGCCCAATCCAGCACTGCCTCAATCTTCTGTGGATCCACACGGACCCCCTCGACTGAAATCACATGACCCAGAAACATCACCTCTTTTAGCCAGAACTCACATTTCGAGAACTTTGCATAGAGTCACTCGGTTCTCAAAATGTCTAGCACCACACGCAGATGATGCACATGCTCTTCCTCATTCTTCGAATAGATAAGGATATCGTCAATGAAGATGACAACACACTTATCCAAATACTCTATGAAAACTTTTCATCAACTACATGAACACTGCCGGTGTGCTGGTTAGTCCAAAGGGCATACCCACAGAGTCATAATGTCCGTATCTCGTCCGTAAAGCTGTTTTCGGAATATCGGACTCCTTCACCCGAAGGTGATAGTACCCCGATCTCAAGTCGATCTTTGAGAATACTGCAACTCCCTGCAACTGATCAAGCAAGTCATCAATCCTTGGCAGGGGATACTTGTTCTTGATGGTCACCTTGTTTAGCTCGCGATAGTCGATACATAAACGCAGTGAACTATCCTTCTTCCGCAAAAACAGAACTGGTGCGCCCCAAGGTGAAGCGCTCGGTCGAATATACCCTGACTCAAGAAGCTCACTCAACTGCTTCTTCAACTCGGCCATCTCTTAAGGTGCCATGCGATACGGTGCCTTCGAAATCGGAGCCGTACCCGGCTCTAACTCGATAGCGAACTCAACCTCGCGGTCCGGTGGCAACCCCGGTAACTCGTCAGGAAAGACATCAGGGAACTCACTAACGACTGGAATCTATGAATACTCGACTCCACCATCCCCCGCCTTCAAGGCGTAACACCAATAACTAGTACACCCCTTCCGCAGGAGTCTCATCGCCTTCAAGGCGTTAATCACGAACTTCTGGTTTCCCCTCTTTCCCCCCGCGAAAGAGTGCTCTGTGCCATCCTTTGCTAACATAGTGATAATTGTCATGTGGTAATTCATGATCGCACCATGCCGCTCGAGCCAATCATCCCCGAGAATCAAATCCTCACCCTCAATACTCACAAAAATAAGATTAGAGAGCCAAGCCCTCTCACAAATAAACACAGAACAGTCTCGGACCTCCTGATCACCAACGATCCTATCACCGCTAGGAAGCTTAACGATGAAAGGCTCACAAGGCATCAAACAGTTGAGACTCAAACGGCGCACACACTTCAGAGAGATGAATGAATGCATAGCACCCGAATCAAAAAGCACACCGACAGGATAAGATTGAATATGAACGGTACTTGTGGCCACGGTGGCGGCTGGGTCATCGGCCCTCCTCATCTCATAAACACGTGGATGGGCAGAGCCGACACTGGAAGCTCCCCCTCTAGCGGGTTGACCCCGACCTCTCCCTCGACTGGCACTCGGCGGAGACTGAGAAGCAAATAACCCTTGGTTCACACTCGGTTCCCTAGGCACTGGGAAGGAAGTGCAGGTGCCAAGAGTTCTCTCTCTCGGCATAGAAAGCGGCCTTGTCGCCGGTGGCCACACCGATTACACGTCATCAAAGGACTCGGACAAGTTCGACCGATGTGTCACAGTCGGCCACAGTTAAAACACTTCACATCACGGGAATAAGTCTGGAAACCCCACGGAAACCCCGGTAGAACGAGTGGAACACCATCGGCGGGAAAATTACCAGACTAAGATTTCTGTGACCTCCACCCTTGTGGCCCGAAAAATTTCCGACGGACTTGGTTCTTGCTCTCACGAGCCGCCTCACCGTCCGTCAAAGACATATCGTATGCAAGAGCTCTACTCGATAATCCTTTAAGGTGGTTCGGGCGAGCCTGGACATGTAGTCACGAATCTTGATTTCATCCGTCAGGAAAAGTGGAAATTTTGTCGCTCTCCTCTCTAACTTGGGCCTTCACAAAGCCCAACTCCGGTTGTAATCAACAATAGCACGAGAAACAAGAATATCCAGGTGAGCATCATAAAAGCATGGAATCGAGCACATTTAGCGGCCATGGGCAATATTCGGTCTCCATCAGGTCTTTGAACTCGACCCATGAAGCAACATGGTCCTTAGGCTCAACAGCCTCCCACCGGTCGATGGCGTCCTCGGTGAGAAAGTCTTGGGCAATAGGGACCTTGCGATCCTCGGGATAGTTGGTGGCAACAAAGACCTTGGATATCTCCTTGATCCACCCCTCCCAAGCAATCGGGTCTGAAGCCCCCGAAAACTGAGGAGGATGCATCTTGATGACATCCTGAAGCCAACGATCTGATCTGCGCCGAGTAGCATGGGCCGGAGTTGGGTTACGACACTTTGAGCTATCGCAGCCATTTGGTTCACCATTTGTTGCATCACAGCTGCAACACCAAGATCGGCGCCACCACCGGTTGCGCCCTCATGAGTAGCACTATGGCTCTGATGACCATCAGTACTACCAGCCCCAGAATTGTGTGACGTGGCCGCCTCACTGGCTGCTCCGCGTACACAACCACGGCCGCGACCTCTATCTCGGCCTCTCCCAGCATACATACTTAAAATTAGAGGTAGCAATTGCAATTCGATGATAAGTGCGAAAGGAAAAACAATCACAGTTCGAGAATCGGAAGTACGATACAAGAAAACAAGGAATCGAGTAAGGAAAACTTACGAGTACTGGAAGTACCGAGATGATGGCAGCGGGGTGACAATGTGCAAAACAAAATACAACTAGACCCAATTAACTGACAAGCCTAGATATCCATAAACCTGGTCTATGATACCATTTTCTCGTAAAACTCCTAAGATATTCGGGAATATTACGGCGTCGTGGACCCCTACGTGGGACCCACCAGACTAATTAAGAAATACCACTCGTCTAACTATCTTAGTTAGCGAGAAAACACACACCACGAGAACGAAAATAAGCAAACGCCCGGTATAGCAATAAAGCAGAACATCACTGACAATCATAAATAACATGTAATAATACAAACCATAATCCCAGTAGAAATGCCTAAGTACTTGCGAGTACTTTCTATAAGTTCACAAGTTTAAAGAAAAACAACCGCATCAAAAAGGACAACAGAAATAAAGAGACTCAATTGCACACGTCATCAACCCTAGACAGCATCCTCGTATTGCCCAAGTGCCCGATCATCCGGCTGAACATAACCTGAAACTCATAACAAGAATTTCCCCAAAACGGGTCCCGAAAGGGGTTAGCAATTACGCTAGTACAAATAACCAAATGAACAACTTACACCTTACACGTATAGTCAAAGCATGCAAATGATAAAACATCAGTTCGAAACACACATTTCCGGAAACGCCATAACCCAAAACACATTTGTAAAATGCACCACAATTAACCGCAGATCCACGCCTCTGTGGACCCCTACCGAGACCCCGTCGGATCTAACCCATAGTGAGCATACACACACATACGTTACTCATGCAATACTACCATGTTAAGCATATAAATTCATTAAGGGTACTTGCCTTGATTATCACGACGAAAAGACGGGATGAAACAATCACGGTTGCGAGAAATTTGACACACCGAACCTAGACAATTCGTCAAACACCATTACAACCAATTCGCAAGAATAACAATAGCGGAAGACACCTGAAACCCCACCTACGATTCATGTAAGTTCGTACAAACAACGACGAGGACGGATCGCAACTGAACCCTCTCGATTTCACAAATACCACGAAACTTACCATGAACTCATAGGAAAAACGTGAATACCACCAAGATTAATCATATACATCATGGATTAATCAACAATACAGAACGAATCGGACAAAAACTCAAAAACCCCAAAATTCCCAAAAATAGGGTTCTAGGAGATTACCTTGGATTAAGGATGAAGAACCCAAGTAGATATTGATAATCTACACCAAGAACTCAAGAAAAATGATCTCTGAAGTGATTGGAAGAAGAAATCGCCTTCGAATCGCCTAAAGGATCGCCCGACCACGGAGAAGGAGAAAAAAATGAGAAATGAGGCGGATCTGGGTCAACTCTCTGGTTTATATAACCAGAGAGCTTAGCGTGTTCTAACGATCCATAGTTAGCGTGCCCTACCCAGTCAAAAACTCGTCCAGAACCTACAGTTCTGTCCCGTTAGCGTGGGCTACTAGAGAATAACGTGCGCTAACGGCCCCTCGATAGCGCGCGCTATCGGGCCTTAGCGTGTGCTACTGGACACTGCATCGAGTCCGAAACATTACGCGGTTTGGACTACCGAGTTAGCGCGCGCTACTGGTCACCCAGCGTGCGCTAAGTCTAAACCATAGCGTGCGCTAATATACAAATATAGCGTGCGCTAAGCTGCTCGTCCAGGGAGCAGAGAGCAAAAACGACCCACTGTCACTGCTGTGCTCGAGTCGTTAGCGCGTGCTACCAAACGAACATAGCGTGCGCTACTCAACAACACTAGCGTGCGCTAGCAGGTGCAGACAGCACCCCAAAGATGGAAAACAGTGAATTCCACCTTGGATGAAAATAACGCGCATCCGACATCAAACAATGGGCCGAAGAAGACACACGAACAACAAGATCGAGTCAGAACCAAAGCGCTGAAAGAAAACACGATTCAGACTACCCGAGGGTTTGGAAAACTACAACGTTAGTAATCACCCCAAAACTTTGGGAAATTACAAAACGGCTCAAAACATCCAAAACGCATGATACATGATCGAAACAACATACGAAAGCTCACAACATGCATAATAACATTAGATGGATCTGCGGCAACCCCGAGATAGCAGTTCCGAACAATGATTATGAGAATCAAACGAAATAGCGATGAAATGGCAATAAACACAAAATTCAGTATAACAGGTCCGAAATAAGCTCGGATGACAAAAAGTCCAGTATTAAATATTCTTGAAATATTAATGCGGTTACAAGCGAGTCGCTAAAAATAAAAAATACACCAAAAATGAAAATATCGGGAAAAGAAAAATGCGGATAGTACACCTACTGTGCCTCACCAAGTTCCCTAAAGTGACGAGGTTAAGTACATGCTGCAAACATGTCTGCAAGGATTATGTTCGGTCATGGATGTTCGTCACCTCTAAATGGTGATATGGTAACACCACAGATTGTGGTAGACGGTGTTTCTAGGCCATGGATCTCATAGAGTATTGGGATGCCACTTAGTTTGATAAAAACTGTCGTTAAGAATATATGCGAGTTTGGTACATTAAACTTGATCATTTGATCAACTGAACTCATCTGTCTCATGTGATTTTGGATTATAGTCATCATTGGGGGACGCCTCAATGAATGCAAATCCATAAAGTGTACTCTATGAATAAAGCCGGTTCCTGAGGATGTAGAATGTGAGTTTAGTCGAACCATACTTCGTTGAAAATCTACAACGTTGTAGCGTTTGCCTAAAATGGAAACATATGCGACCCTGGTATGAAAAAAGTGAGAGCCCTTTGTTGAAGTGGTGCCGACACTCTAAAGATAAGATTTATCCGTATACTTTGTTAAAGCGAATGAGAGAAGGAGTTAAACTCACCGACATGAGGTTTCTTATGAACGCACTGAATCGACTATGATGACACAAAACTTAGTTGTGCTATCGTAATAGATGTTATAACATCCACTATCTTATCAGTTAGATAGCTTCCCAAAAATTCTGCAACTTGTGGTTAAATATTATCTTTAATGGAGAACTAAGTTAAGTGATAAAGAATCTCGTGGTGGATAAGGCTCAAATCAAGTGGCTCCTAACCACGGAGCGTTGAGTGATTTTCAGGAAAGCACCACTAAGTATACACTTGATTTGGAAGAGATATGAAGCTTTTGTGTGTAAAACTAAGGGTTTGTAGTGATGTACTGTTGTGAGACTAAGAGATTCCGTTAAATCCAAAGTTAAGAATAAAAGTATCTTGGGCACACGATGATGCATATTCATCAAATCGGTTTAAGGCAATATACGGGACAGTTTCTCTAAGAGATGATAAAGTAATACTTATATGATTCCCTATGACTAGTCGAAGTCATGATAAGACTCACTTAATTAATGTTACCGTCTTAAAAGAAGTTCTCTCTATAAAAGTACGGTAATATGTACTTACATTTGACTCGACAAACTCATTTGTAATAATCTGGTAAAGCCATTGTGATGATGGCCTAGGATGCGCTCACGCAATATTTGTGATTGATAAGAAGCTTGAAGCTTGCTCTATCTCGATAAAAGGACAACTGAAAACCGATACCCGAATTTGCCTAGAATGTATTGGTCTAACTCCCATATGACCTAGAGGACAGCTCAATTGTTGGAAAATAGTTAAATGGGTACCATGGGAATGCTCTATTTGGAAACCAGCCATTTGTTCACATCCATCATGTTCACATATGAATATTGTTGTAAAGTAGAACGGATATGTCCCGTAATTTGCTGAGTCAATTTTGATAGAGCTTTTTGATATGCTTAGGTGTCGATCTAGGTTACGTACTGTATGTGAATGAAAAGTTATGAGTGTCTAATTTTCATAAGTTCCTACAGTTTCATTGATTCCTATAAGAAGTTATGACTGGTTTATAGAGATGTTAAACGGACTAGACCTAGCGGGCTTCGGGCTAAATGGTCTGGGCTAAAAAAGCCTGAATTTAAACGGGCTAGGAAATATCGGTCCTAACCCTAACCCTAGCAGGCTTCGGGCTAAATGGGCTAAATATTTAAAAAGTCTATTTTTTACTTTTTTATAAGTCATAAACAAAAAAAGTAACAATATATATTTATATATATAGTAACAAATATACTATTATAAATATATACTAACAAAAAATACACTTATATATATATATATATATATACACACGCACACACATACTATATTAACAAGTATGTGACAATATATATTATAAATATAATATTAATATATGTTATATATAATATTAATATAAGTTAAAATTAACAATATATGTTATATATTAATATTATATATATATATATGTGTGTGTGTGTGTGTAAAATATAATAATATGGTGTCAAGTTCTGGCCCGTGGGCCAGCCCGCCAGCCCGTATAGCCCGCTCGTTAAGCCCGCTGGTTAGTCGGTCCGGGCCAAATAAGCACATATTTAAACGGGCTCAAAAATATCGGTCGTAACCCAATTTTTTGGGGTGAAACGGTCCAGCCCGCCGGGCCAGAGCTCGTTTAACATCTCTACTTATTTAGTGCATGAAAGTCAAGACTTTGGAGAACTTGATTTTCGGATAAGTCTTTAGCGACTCTTGCACGTTGAATGCCACAGATATGTTTGGTTTATGCTCGAAGGTTCTTTTCTCTTTTTAGGTATAGACAAAGAGTTAAGTGATTTATGTTTATAAATGGGTGTTTGTGCAGCATTACTGACATACAGTCCATCAGTATAAATACCATTGCAAATATATTCAATATTTCTTTTAACAATAGCATCACCATCAAAAGAAACTGAATAACCATCACAACTTAATTTAGAAACCGAAATAAAATATATTCTAAAATCTGGTACTAGTAATACATTATTAAGGACTAATATTTTATCATTAATCTTCAACTGCATGACTCTCACTGCAACAGCCATAGGCCTGGAATAATCACTCCAGTTGATGGTTATCTCGCCCGCACCAAGCTGTTTGGTTACCTTAAAACCATGCGAGTCAAAGCAAACATGATCAGTGGAGCCTGAATCAACTATCCACGAAGTGGAAGAACAAGCTGCCAAATATATTTTGACTACTAGTGCATGAGACATACCTTTCTTAAGAGCAGGGCAGTCCGTTTTAAAATGTCCTTTATGACCGCACTTGTAGCACTTTACCTTTGGCCTTTTGTTCGCCTCAGGATGAGGAGCTTTGCTCTTTACCTTGAGAGTTGCCACTTGCTTCTGGCCAATTTGTTTCTTCTTCCCCCACTTGGGTTTAGAAGTCGAAGCACCAGTTGCCGCAAGAACTTGATACCCTTGCCTGAAGAGACCTTCCGCAGCTTGAAGCTCTGTCAGCAATTCCGCCAAGGTATACTCCCTACGATTCATATTGTAGTTTATGCGGAACTGCTCAAAGCTCCTAGGTAACCTGCCTAGAATGATATCGACCTGCATTTCTGCATCGATAGTTGCCCCTAAGATATCAAGTTCGTTTAGATGAGAAATCATCTTTAGAACATGATCCCTTACCGAGGTTCCTTCAGGCATTTGGGTCGTCATCATGACCCTCATAGCATTTGCCTAGCCGCCGATTTTGATGACCAAACATCTCGCGAGATTTTCATCATTTCCGCGACCGTGCCCATACTCTGATGCTGATGCTGCAATACATTTGCTAAAGAAGCTAAGATGTAACAACGAGCTATCTCTTCAAATTTCTTCTATTTGCGGTATCCTTTCAACTCATCAGGTTCGAATTCGCATCTGGTTCCAATGGGCATTCCTCAGTTAGAACAAACATGTGCTCCTCGGTAGTCAGGACAATATTAATTAAGATTATATTTCCAATCAGCAAGGTTAGTGCCATTTAGTTTGTTTGTTTTGAGAATTACAGCAAGTGGGTTGAAAGACATCTGAGATAAAATTAAAAATGTTCATCACATAGTGCATAGCAAAATATATTGAAAAAACTCAAAAGTACAATATATATGCTAGCAACCAACACCTCGAAAACCCCGCATATGCAAGCCACGATCGTGTGGATGTTTATACACACATTTTTCAAGTAGAGTTTTACGTCTTTAATTTTACTATCTAGTCACCACGCTATAACAAGTAAAATTAATAGTTGGTTCCTCTTGGCCATGTATTAACATAGACTCCGATGGGGAGCTTATTAATTAATACACATAAGTGAACACCATAATTGAACAACCTTAAAATATTATCTTTTAAATAATAGTCCTATAGATGGAGAGATCCTATCATAAAAAATATATATACCTTTTGTTATCATATGAAATTAAAACCAGTAAACCTATAATTAGCACATCTGGTATGGAGGAAGACCCTAATGTCAACGCGTATGCTAAGTACTTCACAATTTAAATTAATTATGGAGGCCAATTTGGTTTTATTTAAATAACTAAATAAAGTTAATCACTTAGTTATTTTAGCTTTAAGGTTTTTCATTTCCTCGTCCTAACATGCAAGAAATATATCACGCATACATTCATACATATCATATATCCAAAACAATAAAAACCAACAATAAAAAAATTGGATAATTAAATCTAAATATCATGACTTTTATTCCTCGTTTTGAATAATGAAAGAATCTTCGGCTCGAGATCTCCCACTTATTCAAGCATCTCGTCACCTCTTCCCGGTTGGCCTTTAAATTTTTCAAGTTTAGAAACTTTTTTTTTCATGCAAAATTAATTGCACAAGAAAATTTCAAATTTAAATATTGTGCACCAACGGACACAACGAATGGGGAAAAATGAACAAGAACCATATTGGACGGCCCGACCCGACCAGTAGCCTAGACCGCGGTCCTGCGATCGGACCACATGGCAGATACTTGGTCCCGGTCGGTTCATCCGATTTGAGACTCCTTTTCGCGTGAGACTCCTTTTTCTTCGTACTTTGTGCACTCCAACTCGATTACAATTTTACACAAAATAAAATACATCGAATTTACAAAAAAAATACTAGGAAAAATAAAATCATATTCTACCCATGGATTTTCTCACGGGAAAAACTTATACATGCCTCAAAAACGGGCCAAATTACCAAAACGCGTAAAATAAAAGAAAACTCATATAGCCATGATAATGGACCATATTCACCTGCAAGACAATTTCTAGCAAAAATATTCCCAAGATCATAATATATGAATATTTTTAAATCGCTAGCAATTAATCACAAAATTAACTAAATTTAACGGAACCTAAAAACTAGCTCCGATACCAATTGTTGGAAATAAAATGCAGCTGAAGCGGCGAGTTTGTATTTACTAAAATCGGCCCTCAAGAAACGGATCTTTTTAGGCTCGTCAAATAATTAATTACGCAGATTAATAAGCAATTTAAACGAACAATATATATTTATGCGTCTAAACATGATAATTCGTAGTATTCTACCTAGATCTAAAAGATCTAAGAATATGTTACATTTGAAGCAAAGTCTTTGAATTTCTCTTTGATCTTCTTGTATTTCTACCTTTAAATCTTCTAGAGTATATCCACTATATCCGGATGTCGTGTGAGCAACAATATACCGGACTTCCTTGAACAACAATTGGGATCGGTCGAACTCCTACAAAAAATCACCTTACAATTTTCTCTCTATTTTTCTTGAATATATTGGTAATTTAGAAAAATATTGTGTTATCCAATTATGGAATCGAAGACACAAGTCAAGATTCACAATCAAACACAAGACAGAAAAAATCAAAATTTCTTGGATTGTTACAACACAATTTTGGCCGACCCCTATGTTCTATTTATAGGTGTTATGGGTTACTCTAGGGATTTTAAGGAGGATTAGAGAAAGGACTCATAATAGATCTCAAATTTCCATATTAGGCCCTTTCGTAATATATTGAGTCTATTAAATATCAACTTAGACCACTAAAGAGTTAATATAGCACTTCCTATCCAAATCTTAATTTACGAAATCGGGCTCCTTAGTTAAATATATTATTTCTCGTGTTTAATATATCGAATATCCATTAATTAATTTAAGCTACTGACAACTTTAATTAGATAATATCTTATCCAAGTAGTACCACTCAAACCTTTTTATTATATCGAATTAAATCCACTGCGGGGTTTAATATAATAATCATTATTGAGCTCCTCCGGTGATATCATCAAGCCGCATGAGTCGGGACACGATTTCTAGTTATAATAATAATTGTCATATAAATAATATTATTGCCCAAGATACGAAGCTTATTGAGTCAATCATTGTGACTCTCACCCATGGTAAATCAAAACAATAAATATATAAATACACAATTAAATATTATATACTTAGAATTAAGAAATAATAATTATCCGAGATCTACGTTCTTCTTACGGTCGATCTGAAGATACTATCTCACTTCGATCCAGTTCAACGTATGCAAATACGCTAATGCGCGCGAACAGTCAAAACCAACTAATCTCAAACATACATTACAACATTTCACATAATTTATCTAGAATTATATAGGTTGTGAAATATTGTATTATTTTATAAGGCACCGATAATGTGACCTTCCGTGTGACACCAACAAACCACATTATCGATAATATAAAGTAATTAGACATTATATTTGCATAACGATAACATGAATAAATATGCAAGACATGTGATTAAATATAATTAATATTCTCATAGGTAGTTACGGGGAAATAAGGTAATACAAGCATAAAGTATGTTTTGCAGTATACAACCCTAACAATTTGATCTTTTTCTCCTCGGATGTTAAGCCGACTATTATAAGAGACCGCTCTGATACTAATTATTGGGTTGGTACCGCTATTATAAGGAGGATTAAATAGTGTGGTTAAGAGTAATGAACTCTTTTTGTGCGGAAGCAATAATCAAGTGCGGAATATAAATTACACAGAGTTTTATAGAGGTTCAGCAATGTGCCTACGTCCTCTCTCCATCACTATCTTTTTCTATAAGTTCAAGATAAACCTTTCCACCTTGTCTTCGATCGGTCCGAGGTAAACCGTTACAATCTTGTCTTCAATCGGTCCAAGAGAAACCGTTATAATTTTGTATTTTGTCGGTCCGAGAAAAACCATTTTTTCTTTTCTATTGGATAAGAAAATAACCTTTCTAGCCTTTTATCAGTACTAGAAAAACCTCACTTGGATTTATATTATGATTATAATAATGTCGAATCCACGTTCCCAATAACAACGAATCAAATCTACAATCCTTTCTTTCCTCTTGTGTATGGTTGAGTGAATAAAAAAATCTAACTCTTATCAATTAAGCTCGATTACAACGACAATGAATATATAATATTCTCAGGCGAATATGAATTACCCTTGGAGTTGTTGTTGTTTTGAATACCAAGTGAATTGGCATTTATAGGATCCAACACCTCAACTTGCCGTTGCTTCCTGCTCATTTATAGCATGCGCTATATACTGTGTTTAGCGTATGTTAAGCCTTTAGCATACGTAAGTCTTTCAGTGTTGCGTACGTTATCGTCTGTTCAGTGCAGTCTAGTAGCTACGTTTTCTTCCTTTGCGTACGTTAGATCTTCTTGTAGCATACATTAATGTTCATGTGTCTGTTGTGTCAGTTGACCTTCTAGAATCTAACTAATATGTTGATTATTTAAATTTGAACAATCATTGCGGCCGTTAATCACATCTCATAGCGTACGTTAACTACGTTACATAGCATGTGGTAACTGTGCTGTGACCGTTGTATTACTTGACCTTCTAGAATCCTCCAACAGGCTGATATTTGAATTCACATTTCAAACTTCATAGCGTACATTAATATTAGAGTATTGTGTACATTTGATTTGTCCCTTAGCGTGCGTTAACTGTATATGACCGTTGCATCACGGTCAAAAGTGTCCTTTTGAAATAATGATTCCATCGACTTTTGTTGTACCGATTATCTTCCTCTTTTGTTTTAATCATTTTTTTATATTCATGATTACCCTTTTTCTTTTCCTTTTCTTTTCTTTCCTTTTTTTTATGTCCTTTCGCTTTTGTTTTGAATTTTTGTCCGACTCTTGAGTCTTCGACTATTGCTGTCTAGTTATTGTTTCTTTGATCATCAACACATCATCAAAGTCCTTTAATATATTTGTGTTTAATAAATGTTCCAACGAAAGCCATACACTATTCGCTTATTAAATACTCCCACCCGTTCACCGAAGTTGTTACGTTTCTTTTGGACACAAAATTTTAGGAGAGGTTGAAAAGTAGTGTAAAGTGATGATAGAAATATATTATATAAAGTTGTGAGTAATAAAGTTATCCAAAAAAGAAAACATATCTACCGAAAAGGAATGCATTGCTAAATTCAAGTATAAAAGATAGTACAATTACTATTGGGAACAAAATAGCACAAGTATCGCACCTACCAAACAACAAACTGTCAGAACACTAAAATAAGTTTCCATAACTTAACCATCAAAATCAACAATAAGCTTTGTGAACATAATAAGCTTCAGGAACAAGACACCATCAAAATCGTCATTTTCTCCCACTACAATTTCGGGGACAACCATCAAAATCATCACTTAACCTTTACAAGTGTAATGAATCAATTGGCATACTATATTTAAAAAAAATCTCTAGAAATTTAGAAGCACAGATAATGAATGTGTTATATATAGCCTTGATTGAAATCAGACTGTAACTTCACATATTCATGCTTAAAAAAATGAGATTTATAGCACAGAGTTTCTTAGGAGTGACGATAGACAATCCGCTTTGGCATCAACTCACCCATACCATTCCAGCTCTGCCAACCCGGTACACCCGAACCGAGGGGCAATTACAGGAGTCCGGTCCGGTCGACCGAGCAAGGATGCCACGTGGAGGTCCGACCAGGTCGTGGGGCGGTCATGATCAGGGACTTAAGTGATCCATGGCCGATCAGAACAACAGGTGGTGGAAGAACGACCCAGTGATAGCCCCGATCCAACTAGGCAATAGATAACTATTGTCAAAAGCATACGAAACAGGCACACATGATAGTCATTGCAATCTGTCCCGCCTCTTCCCAAAGCCCACTCAGATGCTGCCACATGTCCCTGAACATTCCCTCCTTTTAACATGTGTTTTAGATGAATCTCAAACATTCCCCAACTGTCATCCTCCTGATTGGCCAAAGTCCTCTATAAATAGAAGGAATGTATGATAGATAGGGACTTTTGAAAAGCTCCACTAAAAAAATCAGACCTACATTCTGATACACCAAGTACTATAGACCAACCTGAAAAACCAGCTCGACTCTTCATGTAAAAACAAGATAATCAATAACATCTCATATTCTCATATCCAATTGGATTTTTATTTTTGCGTCATATTTATTACGTGACTTCGATTTATCATTCTCCGGATCGGCACATGTTTTGTTGACAAACACTGCATCAACAAATTGGTGCTAGAAGGAGGGGCTTGTTGCCCACAGCTGGAGAAATCAATATTTTTGCCGGAAGGGAACTTTATCCAATCACCATTATCATGTCACAAGGAAGTTCCATGCACCAACAGCGAGGGGAGGCAGATCCCCAGCACGACACGGAGGAAGAAAATATGATCAAGTAGCTAAGTGCTTCAAGCTCCCCGCGCCCTCATAGCGTAGGCCATATGGAGAAAAAATCCTCGGGAGAAGGCCCCGAAGACCAAAGCGAGTCCGTATCAGACGACTCCGTCTGCCACACCTCGGAAGGACAAGAAGAGCGTCATTTCATGAATTGCCGAAGAAGAGGCGGAGGGCCACGAGAGAGTCCCCATCTATCCCGGAAACACTTGCCTCCGCCCCCCGTATTGGTTTTTGAGAGATTAAACGACAGTAGAAAAGATGAGAAAATGGCATCGGCTCGGACTATTCAGAGTTGGTCCCATATCCCGGCCCAAACATATCCACAAGCTCCGTGCGATAGTGAGATCGTGTTTCTCAAACAACGCCTCACCGAACTTGAAAACAAAGAACACGGTAGTCCCGGGTTCAAGATGGCTTGACAACCACGAGAGCACCCTCGCCTCTAGCGTTTTGGTGGAGCCTCTCCCGCAAAGCTAAAAGTTCCCCAAATTCCACCAATGGGGAGACCGATTCCAATGCTCACCTCGGGCATTAAAACTCATGGATGGACCTACACGGGTCCCACGACACATTTAGATCTTTGAATGTTTTCCTTAACCTTAGGATCAAGCTCGGAGGTGGTACCGCTCGCTCCTATCATTCCGTAAAAACTTGGGATCAACTCCACGCAGTGTTCCGATCCCACTTCATGGGATCTCTGGTATGCGTCGCCTCATGCTCCTCCATTGCTTTTATTATGCAGGATCCGAATCAGTTCCTAAAAACTATCTGTCCCACGTCAACAAGCAAATTTTGGAGACGGAGCCCATATCTGATGATGCACTGGCTATTATTGCTCAAGCCGGCCTTCTGAAAACTTCATTCTTTTGATGGACGGTGTGCCAGAACACCCCGCGCACTTACCAAGAGTTCTTGGAATGCACCAACTCTCATATTACTACTGGAATGGCCATGCCGGCCCCAGTCTTGGTCATGCCATCTGATCAATGGGGTCGAACAAGAAGAAAGAAGAAAGAATGATCCCCCAAGCGAGAATCGTCAAGAATCACGCCGTGAAAGTAAGGGGGCAGGCTCCTCTAAAACTAGTCAGGCTATCCAAATTTTTGGGGATGTCGGTCGAGCTTATGGCGGCTATGCGAGATCTATTTGGTGGGAGGCTGCGGCCACATTCGATCAGATCAAGGGCCTAGGCTTACTCCTAGCCCTAGCCCGATCTACAAGGATCCGAAAGAGATGGACCAGACCCACTTCTGATATCACGAGTCTGCAGGCCATAACACCGGACAATGCCGGGACCTCGTTGTTGACTTGATCGAGGTATGCGACGATAATGGATTGAGGCGATTTACCCAGAACCATCCGGGACCGCCATGATTGGGCCGAATCGGCCAAAAGAAATAGTATTGAGTACCACCACCGCCTAAGTCTCCCGGGAGATATTCACTTTGATGGAACCGCAGGGGGAGATCATCAATCAAGGCGACATAGGAAAGCTTCGATCCGAGAGGCCAAGACCTCCTACCAGCAAGCCGAGTACCAGTCAGAAGGTTTTTTGTCTTTGGCTGAGGGGGCCTCCAATAACCCCCAACTTTCCGTCACTTTTGATGAATCCAATGCGTACGGCTTAGTCTATCCTCTTTCAGATGCTGTCATCATCACTTTGCCAAAAATAAGGATCCCTGTGCACCGAGTGTTCATCTATTTGGGGGCCTACGCCAGCATCATCTACCTTCACACATTATGGAGGATGAAGGTAGACCAGTCCTATATTCGGCCTTGTAAAGAGGATATTCGTGGATTTGCTAACTGGCGTACCACTACTGGGGGAGATTGACCTTGTCCTGGAATTTGGCCAATGATCGATCAAGAGAACAATGATCACCACTTTCAAGATCATTGACGTGCACAATGATTATAATACCATCATAGGCCGACCTGTGATGTCGAGGTTGAGGGTCATTCAGTCCACATACAATCTATCTACTGGGGAGATCAGCATGCGTCCCGAGAGTGCACTCTCAGCTTCTGGGTTCGGGACATAAATGCCTTTGAGGGTTCCCCCGAAAAGATAGCTGGGGAACTAGAGGGACTCAAATCGGAGCACCGCCCTGAAAAAGAACCCGAAGTGGGAGGTTCAAGGACCGATCAAGTACCCATACAGGGATCGGCTGGGATGGAGATCGGGGCCAAAGGCCTGGAAAAGAGCCTATTATCGTCGACCCCCAGTTTCAAAAGCCGAAGATAAAGATCTGCCATGCCTAACCAATGGAGGAGTTAGATTTTGTCAGCATGGATAATGATAGTCCTGCCCGGCAACTCTGGAACGGACATAATCTACAAAAACTATTCCGATCGGAGCTCATTAGTGCAAAAATACCTTTTACATCGCACTTTCTAGATCGGTTGTACTACAACTGATTTAAAAAGTGTTGCAGTTGTATTTTACATCGGTTATTAGGGAACCGATTTACTATATCAGTTTTTTACATCATTTAACGTAAAACTGATTTAGTAAATATATATTTTACATTAGTTAGTAATGAACCAATCTGGTATGTCTGTGTAGTACATCGGTTCGCTGAGAACCAATCTCATATACCCACACATAAAAATGGTCCCCAACTAATTTAGGTCATACACCCGTAATACTCAGAACAGAAAACCTCCACACTCAACCTTGCGATTCACTTACCGGCTAAAAGCTCCATCACCCATAGCCTAGAACCGTCACTCATCTTCTCCCTGTATCTACATCCTCTCTCATATGATTTAACCTCTCCTCCCCTCAACCTTGCGATTCACTTACCGGCTAAAAGCTTTGTCACCCATAGCCTAGAACCGATACTGGTCTTTTCCCTGTATCTCCACTCTCTCTCACGAAACCACGCGCCACCACTCCTGTCGTCACTGCGCGACCACCACGTTGCCACCTAGGGCTTGCTTCCAGCTACTTCCAGGGCAAGAGGCAAGTATTCTTGTATATTTTTTGTATGAATATATGTCTTTGTCTTACCTTTTTGCATTTGTTTCTTTTGCAACTCCAATTCTTGCTTTTGATTTTTTAACTGTTGAAAATTTTCTTCAAAGTTCTTCTGTGCTTCAATATCAATCAACATTCTGTTGCCTATCTAAAACCTCTTTACTGCAAAAGATTTTCTTATTAGTACCTAATGTATATAAGAAAGCATTAGACTAGAGGAAACGAGTGATACCTAATGAAACCAAGTGAACTCTTGGATACTTCATGAAGTTTGATAAACTTATAACTCCATACCGTATCAATTCATCATCAGGAACTACTTCATTTCCAATTTAATAATGTAACCCGGTTATTAGTCAAAATATACCGTCTGATTGATTACGAAACAATCACATTTCAATTTCTAATTAACATTGTTGTGAAGGTGAATGAGCAACTTGAGAACTGTAATCTAAATTGGGTATTCATGGATCGTAATTGGATAACTGATGCACAAACAAGTAACAAATATGAGAATAGAGTGGAACAGTTTTTGGAGTTTGCTAGAAGAAATATTCCAGACAATAATGGGAGATTTTAATGTCCGTGTGTCATTTGCTTGAATGAAAGGTGATTATGTAGTGAAGATATTAGGGAGCACATCAACTGCGATGGTTTCAACAAGAGTTGTACGCAATGGATATGGCATGGTCAATTTGACATGGCTAGAGTATCCCGAAATGAAGAATTAGATGAAGATATGTATGATCGACTAGAGGACATGATTAATGACGTTGGAGCAGAGGCCTTTGAGGAAGCTCATGTATACAAAGCACGTGAGAGTTTGTCCATGGATGCAGATAAACCTTTGTACAACAACTGTAAAAAGTTTTCACGATTGTCTGCAGTATTAAATTGCTCACCTTGAAGGCAACAAATGGATGGAGTGATAAGATCTTTACAGAGTTACTTTGCTTATTAAAACATATGCTTCCAGAGGATAATGAATTACTAGATTCCAACTATAAGGCGAAAAAAATCTTGTGCCCATTGGGCCTGGGTATAAGAAGATTCATGCGTGTCTAATGTTGCATTTTGTATAGAAATGAGTACAAAAGTCTTAATGTGTGTCGGTATGTGGGACATCACGTTACAAAAAAGAAGGTGAAGGTGATGCAATTAGCTTTGATGTTGGTAATAAAAGAGCACCTGCAAAAGTGTTATGGTATCTTCCAATAATACCAAGATTCAAATGTTTGTTTGCTAGTGCATAGGAGGCTAAAAACTTGCGATGGCATGCAGATGAGAGGATAATTGATAGTAAGCTCCGACATCCAGGTGATTCGCCTCAATGGAAGAAAATTGATCAATTGTTTCCTTCATTTGGCAGTGATCCTTGAAACCTCAGACTTGCACTTTGTACGGATGGAATGAACCCCTACGGTAACCTTAGCAGCAAGCATAGTGCATGGCCAGTGTTAATAGTTATTTACAACCTCTCTCCCATGTTGTGCATGAAACGCAAGTATATTATGCTGTTTATGATGATTTCGGGGCCAAAACAACCAGGAAACGACATAGATTTTTACCTGCAGCCGTTGATCGAAGACTTGAAAATGTTGTGGGAGAAAGTGTCAATGTGTTTGACACATACAAAAATGAAACTTTTAAGATGCGTGCAATTCTTGTTTGCACAATTAATGACTTTCCAGCATATGGAAACTTGTCAGGGTATAGCGTGAAGGGATATAAAGCATGTCTTATATGCAAAGAAGATAGATGTTACAATCAACTTGAACACGAAAGAAAGACCGTTTACCTCGGTAGTCGAAGCTTTCTCAAGCCAGACTATCCCTATCGTAGATTAGAAAAAAAGCTTTTAACGGTGAACAAGAGTATAAAAATGCTCTAGAAGCATTAACTCCACAGCAAGTTTATGACTGAGTGAAAGATATTAAGGTGATATTTGGGAAGAAACAAAAGCCTGCTGAGAAAATCTTATAGAAGAAGAGGTATATTTTTTTTGAGCTACTCTACTGGCATAAGCTTGAAGTGAGACATTGTATTGATGTGATTCAAGTGGAGAAAAATGTGTGTGACAGTCTTATAGAACGTTTCTCAACATACAAGGCAAGACTAAAGATAGCGTGAATGCTCGAAAAGATATGGTTTTCATGGGGATACGGGGAGAAATAGCTCCAATACCAAAAGGTAAAAGTACTTATCTACCACCAACTTGTCATATATTATCTAAGAACGAGAAACGAAGTCTATATGAGTCCTTACGTGGTATGAAAGTCCCCCCAAGGTTATTCTTCGAATGTTAAGAGGTTGTTGTCAATGAAATACTTGAAACTAATAGGCTCAAAGTCTCATGACCATCGTATGTTGATGCAACAACTTTTATCAGTGGCTATTTGAGGTAGTCTGCCATAAAAATTAAGACGCACCATAAGTAGATTGTGTTTCTTCTTCAATGCTATTTGTATGAAGGTCATTGACCCTAAAGTATTGGATGATTTGGAGAATGAAGCTGTAATTATCCTGTGTCATCTTGAAATGTATTTTCCGCCCTCTTTTTTTGACATATGGTATATCTAATCATTCATCTAGTAAGAGAAATAAGGTTATGTGTATCTGTACATCTACGGTGGATGTATCCATTTGAGCATTACGTGAAAATACTGAAGGGGTATGTGAAAAACCATCATCGGCCTGAAGCCTCTATTGTGGAAAGATATGTTGCAGAAGAGGTTGTTGAATTTTGTAATGAATATTTATCTGAAAGTAAATCGATTGGGATTCCTAAGTTTCGCCATAAGGGTAGGGGTCTTGGTAAGGGAACACATGGAGGAAAAATGAAAAATATTGGTCGTGAATAGTTGCTACAAGTACATCTGTACATCCTAACAAATACTCCTGAAGTTCAGCCTATTTAGACACACATAAGACACTCATAAAAGAAGAAAATCCTCGAAAATCTAATTTTTGGTTGGTGAATGAGCATAACAGGGCATTCTTATCGTGGTTCAAGAATCAGATCGTAAATGATGATTCTGTTTCGGATATACTTACATGGTTAGCGAGTGGACCTAATTTTGATGTCATATGTTGGCATGGATATGACATAAATGGTATTCTTTCTACAAGAAGGACCAAGATGAGAAGACTACTATCCAGAATAGTGGGGTTACACTAGTGGCTGAAACAATGCATTTCTCAACCACAAAAGATAAAAAACCTTTGTTTGCAACAAGCTTTTATTTAGAATTATTTAAGAGATATGGGAGGTCGACTATATTAAATTTACCGTTTCTACTTTTAAATGTAAATGAGTTTATGGTAATAACGGTGTGAATGTAGATGAGTTAGGATTTACATTGGTTAATTTAGGTAAAATAGGCTATAAAAAGGAGCCATTTGTCATGGCATGCAAAGCAAGTCTTTTTTGTCACTCACTAGAGTAACAAAAATTGATCAGTTGTGCTCCAAGGCAAAAGAATAATATATGGTGACGATAAGGATGAGTGTATGTTATATATTTCTGAGATTCCTTCATTCTCGTCAAGGCTACCTAATTTGAATGAAGAAGATGAATTTGATGGTGTACATGCTGTGAGAGACGATCATCACGAAGGGACATGGGAGAACACACCAATTGATTAGAGCTCATGTTCGTTGATAGACAATAAGTATGAAATCTCCATAAGAATAAAAGTTACATTACTAATGAAATTTGTTTTCTACATCACTTAGTATAAACAATTCTTCTATATAACAAGCACCAAGAAAAAAAATTCTTCTATAGAACAATTCACTAATATTATATGTACAAGTTTTATTATCCCATTCTGATTGTGTAACTGTTATACAACAATTCATTATTCATGGGGTTTATTTTTTGTGTGCAGGAATGGAGGAAGCTAGTGGTAATGATGCTCGGTCCCACCTTTCCGATCAGTCGACTCCTTCCGATCAGCCTGGCCGACAAAAAATTGGTCGGAAAGGAACACGTAAGAAGAATCTTACTCTTAAAAGGGGCAGAGGTCAGAGGGTGAAAGTGACATCTGATTGTTATTTGGAGCCAAACGGGCCCGACAAAGGAAGTATAGCCAGCTTTACTAGTTACCTCGCCCTTTTAGCACGGAGCAAGGTTAGCATTTTGTTTGAAAAATGGGACAATGTGCTCGAGAATATTAAAGAGCGGATTTGGCAAAGCTTTGTTGGTAAGACATTTTTACAAATATGTGGTACGGATTTGGATTGTGTTGTCTTCTCCAAAATGTTTGTAATAGCAGAGATGGCTTGTTTTTATACATGACTTGTTCTTATTCATAATTACTGTAGGAGACATTTGAAGTGCCCACTAGCGACAAATTGAAGTCTAAGTGGTTAGAATATGCTGGGGGACATTGGAAGGCTTTTAAGACTAGTCTCGGTAGATATATCTTTGGAGATCTCCAGGGCATCCTCTCGTATGTGGATGATTACAAGTTCCTTGATCCGGATACTTGAAAGGCTTTTGTTGCATCACGCCAGACTCCTGAATTTTTGGTAAGTTAAATTCGTTAACCAGCAAAAATTCCGCTTTTGAAATTTCACTCCCATTTTTTGAAATTTCCAGTTCTAAAATTCCGATTTTGAAAATTTTAGTGTTGTTTGATCCGTTACAATGTTTTAAAAGGCGCGAGGCGAGTTTGGCATTTTGGCCGGATGAGGCGAGGCGTAAGCCTCAATTTTTTCTAAAGAAGTCATAAAAATTGTGTGGAACTTCCGTATATTGATAGAAATTACTAAAAAAACAAATAACTTCACAAATACAATAACAATCTCAAATAATCATGCAAAAATAACATCACTACATCAACATAAAGTTGTCGGTCATCAAAAAGTATCTCAGTTTCAGTATTTTATTTTTGTATTAAAAAAAATTATTATAAAAAATCAAATTCAGTGCAACAGAGAAGAAAATTGAAAAACTGATGCTCTTTATTTTATTGAGAAAATGATGCTTGAAAAAGCAGGCTCCTAGCACCATAAGAAATTGGTGTTAACAAATATTTTATTATAAAAAAATTGAGTGCTGGGAAAAGAAAATAAAAAATAATTATGTATACTTTAAAATATGGATACTTTAAAATATGAACAAAAGATTGCCTCTGACTTCTTAATTAGTAGATAAGTTCATTCTCTTCAAAGACTTCTCAATCAATAGTTGTTTTTATGTTTCCAGGCAAAAAGACAGAAAGCTCAAGAAATTCAATCAAATAATAAGTGCCCACATAGATTATCTCGTGGAGGTTATAAGAACTTGGAAAACAAAATCATTGATGAGAAGTTTAGGGCGAGGACAGAGGCCTCGTTGGATCCATCTGTTGTTATTTCCCCTTCATCTCCCCCTCTCGACATGAGATATGGAAGAGAGCATGTATCAAATCCTGAAGGAAACTATGTCTCTAAGGATGCTCGTGTTATTGCTGAGAAGATTGTAAGTAATTATAATATATTCTGAACAATAACTTGCTCCACCGTTCTACCTACTGAAAACTAATAAAATGCAAACAAATGAGATGCTTTCCAATTGCCAATAACATTCTTTAATTTTGCTGCTTTTCCATTCACTGTATCAACAACCTCATACTTATTACTATTAACAATGGTACACATATAAAAGAATGCAGAAATAACTTTAAATTTCGACCTTTATGAATCCCGAATAACATGACTCACTAGAGAGTGAACATCAAGTGACATTTGTGTAGCAAAGAAATCTCAATATTCACTGGTAAAAATTCAATTTAATAGTCAATAAATGCTTTAGATATCCCTTCAAGTATGGTTAACCGAGAGTTTAAGAGGAGAATTCAAAAGGGTGAAGTGACAATGGCATTGAAGAAGATGGGGTCAAAGAAAGCAGAAGGACCAGATGGTATACCTATTAAAGTTTGGAGGTGTTTGGGGGAGAGAGAGATCAAATGGGTAACTATGCTTTTCAATAAGATTTGGAGAAGCAATAAGATGCCATCAGCATGGAGGAAAAGTATTCTCGTCCCTTTGTATAAGAACAAAGGTGATGTTCAAGATTGTTCTAATTATCGTGGAATTAAACTAATGAGTTATACCATGAAGTTGTGGGAACGAGTGATTGAACAAAGGATCAGAAAATGTGTGAAGATAACAGAAAATCAGTTTGGATTTATGCCTGGAAGATCGACCATGGAAGCAATTTAACTTACCGTGATTGATGGAACATTATCGCGATAAAAAGAAAGATCTACATATGATTTTTATTGATTTAGAGAAGGCATATGATAAAGTACCAAGGGGAGTACTTTGGTGGGCCTTAGCAAAGAAGGGTCTATCGTGGAAATATATTGTCATTATAAAGGACATGTATGAGGGAGCTAGTACAAGTGTACGTACGAATGTTGGGAGGACAGAAGAATTCCCTATTACGATTGGGGTGCATCAAGGATCTGCTCTTAGTCCTTTTCTCTTTGCCATAGTCATGGACGAATTGATAAGAGAAATTCAAAATGACGTTCCGTGGTGTATGATGTTTGTAGATGATATTGTGTTGATTGATGAAACGAAGGTTGGAGTGCAACAGAAATTGGAACTTTGGAGGGATACTTTGGAAGCTCGAGGATTTAGGCTGAGCAGAAGTAAGACTGAATATATGGAGTGCAGGTTTAGCAGCTTGATGATAGAGAGAATTTGGGATGATCACATTTGAGGGGAAAGTTGTTCATCAGTCCACTTTCTTTCGGTATCTTGAATCTATTACCCAAAATGATGGAGAGCTAGATGGCGATGTGGCTCACAGAATAAAGGCAGGGTGGTTGAAGTGGAAGAGTGCCACAAGGGTTTTATGTGATCCAGACATGCCTCATAGATTAAAGGGTAAATTTTACCGCACGACAATTAGGCATGCACTATTATATGGCACCGAGTGTTGGGCTGTAAAATAGTGTCATGTTCAAAAGATGAATGTGGCGGAGATGCGTATGCTACGATGGATGTGTGGTCATACAAAAAAGGATCGGCTCAGAAATGAGGTGACTAGAGAGAAGGTAAGAGTTGCGTCTATAGAAGACAAGATGATGGAGAATCGATTACGATGGTTTGGTCATGTGAGAAGAAGACCTGTTGATGCACCGGTGAGGAGGCTAGAAAGTTGGGGAACAAGTAATATTGTGAAAGGTAGAGGAAGACCCAAGAAAACTTGGATAAAGATGATTGAAAATGATATGCGGTTTCTTGGAATTGGAGAAAGTATGGCGATGAAGAGGCAAATGTGGCGGGAAAGAATACGGATGGTGGATGAAATCTAATTCCTTTTTTATTTGTATTTTTATTCCTATTTTCTTTTATTTCATGTTATTTTTTAATTTATTTTTCAGGATTTTTCCTTTTTTTCTTTTTTTTTAACATTCATTCTCTTTTGTTGAAGGGAAAATAACTGAAACAGAAAGTAGGGCAAAGTTGTTGTTGTATTATTCCATTGATGAGCTCCCTTTAAATAGGGAGAAATACATACAATCAGGCCTTAGCCAAACCCTAACTAGGAAAGCCCATAAACTAACAGACTTAGGCACACAATGGGTATTATTCCTTTAACACTCCCCCTTGTGCCTAGTCTACAAGCGCACGTCATGTTGCCTCGTTAAAACCTCGTCAAGCAAAAACCCAGTGGGAAAAATGTCTTGATCGTAGGGAAAAGAGTATAGCATCTAGACACATCAAGTTTAGACTTCGTCCTTCGAATCTATCCTCTCATATGATCGTTACATTTGATCATAGCGCTACTAAGGTGACCATTCCATCGATCCCTAAAATCGTACATCTTGCTACCTCGTTAAAAACCCTTCCAAGTGATAAAAACCCTGTGGGAAAAATGATCCTTGGAAGGAAAAGAGTGTAACGTACGGTGTGGATGTAAGACTCCCCCTCAAGTCTACGTCTCCCCCTGATTTGTACATCAATCAAGTAGTCGTTGCCTCATTAAAAACTTCGCCAAGTAACAAAACCCAATGGGAGAAAATGAACCTTGGTCAAAGAAAAGAGTACAACACATGTGATTAAGTTTCTTTATAAATCACCATTTCCTTGTGATCTTTACATCAATCTCGGAAGTTGGAAAACTCTACAGCTCCCCCTAATGCTTACATTCACATATCGTTGCCTCGTTAAAAATCTTGCCAAGTAACAAAACCCAGTGGGAAAAATAAACCTTGGTATAAGGAAAAGAGTGCAACCTATGTGAGTATGTTACGTTATATATCACATATTTCCCGTTATGATCATTCCATCAATCAAGGGGATTTACAAGTTACATCATGTTCATAAATGTAAGTATGCTCATCAGTGGTAGTACTTAACCGCTAGTTCCTCACACATGTAGAATGATAGTTCTTAATCATGTACACTCACGGATTGATTCATGCAAAGCAATAATCTTGTCGTGATTCGAGGAGGTAGCCAAAAAGGGGTTTGCATAGTCGATTTCCAAAACATAAGCAATTCATACCAACACATACTTTATGGTAGTTGCTTCGGCACCAGCATTTACTTTAGCATTTGCCTTTTCGTAAGCAGCTTCCTTTGCCTGCTTGTAGGGAAAGAATAGTCCCAAATAAATGGTTTCTCTTAAGTATCAGAAGATATTCTTGATACCATTCCATTGATGTTGCGTCGATGCTGAACTAAATCTAGTCAGCGGATTAACTGAGGCGTGATAGCAGGTCGTGTATATTGAGCTAAGTACAATAATACGCGATTACACTCAAGTAGGGAATTTCGGCTCCCAAAGCTCTTCGTCACTTTCGTTAAGACGAAATGGATCTTTCCTTTGCATCCAAATGTTCGACCTATCATGGGGTGCTAGTCGGGTTTACCTTGTCCATGTTAAAGTGCCTGAGAAACATCTGGACATAGGAAGACCGGTGGAATGAATTCCACAAACTCGATGTCAATGTCAATGCCTCGACAGAACCGAGTTTTCCTAAGATCTTTCATCTCAAACTCAGATTTTCAGTATCCGGTGGTTTCTCTTATTTCATCAAGACCGATTATGTTCATGTCATCGACATACATTGCGATGATCGCAAATCCGGAACTTGTTTTCTTTACGAAGATGCAAGGACACAGTTCGTCGTTCTTGTATCCCTTTCCAATCAAGTATTCACTCATACGGTTATACCACATCCTTCCGGATTGTTTCAAACCGTAAAGTGAGCATTTCAAACGAACTGAATACGCACTCCGTGGACTAGAGTTACTTGATTTGGGTAGTGAAATGCCATAGGGCACTTCCGTATATATCTCCGTATCTAGATCCCCATAGAGATACGTAGTAACCACATCTATTCGCTGCATTTCCAGTCCCTCGGAAATTACTATGCTAATCAAATAGCGGAACGTATACGTGGGAGTACATTTCCTCGTAATCAATTCCAGGGCATTGTGAGAAGCATTACTTCGTGAACCTTGTACATTAGGACTCTATATTCTCACTACGATTTACGACAAAGGTTCGTTTATGTCTTTCGGGCTTTACACTTGGTTAGGTTAGCACTACCTACACCAAATACTGTCTCTTTGTCGGAGAATCTAGTTCTTCCTGGAATATTTTTCTTATAGGCCAATCAGCTCTATGTTGATTTCATCCAACTGAGCGAGGTTCGACATCATCGTACTTTATGATTCATGACATATCATCAAAGTGGGTGGTTGATCAGGCCACACCCTCATAATTTCATCGAGATTCTTGATTTTCTGAATCATATCTTCGGGGCGTCCCCCTCGTCATGATTCATGGACATAATAAAATCAAGCATGGTCTCATGAAACGAGTTCATTGATGGTTAACATGTAATTTGTGCCATACTCTACCTCTTACTTGGGTGAGTATTTAGTCGAACCATGTGGCTTCCACCCATTCCTTCGCAGGGAGCCACGACCTCAACCACACCTCCACCAAGTGCGGTTGCATCACCCGGTTCATTGGTGATGTGCCCCTTGGAGGGGACTTCTAACCTTACAGACACATTTGCAGCTATAATGTGAGATCTTGTCACTTGAACGATATCAGTAAATGCATCAGGCATCGAATCTGCTACATCCTGAAGATCGAGTGTTCTTTGTGCTTCACGGTAACATTGTGAAGTTCGGGGATCATAATTAGACAAAGTGGAGACATCATGATAATTCCTGTCGTTCCCCGAGAAATTACATTTTCTATCCTCCCCCTAACGATGGGAAGGTTGTCTCATAAAAGTGATAATCCGCAAATCGTGCGGTAAAGAGATCATTGTGAAGGTTCTAAATAGCAGATAAACGTCTGGAGATTCTTATCCAACGTAAATACTTAATCGTTTCTAAAGACCGATGCGTTGTGGGGCGCAGAAGGCACATTTAATGCGCAACCAAATATGCGCAATTGGCACTCAAGTCCGTCTGGGTCCAAAATACAAAAATCAGGCTATCCAGTTACCAACTGGTACGCATAAAGTAATTGGTTAGCAAAAGGTCTAAATGAACGACTTAAGTAAAGTTGCATGCAATATTGCATAATCGCAAGCAAATATATGCAAATTGGTGCGCATAACCAATTACATAATCACCATACATATTCTTTCGACGGTGGTTTATGTGAGACATTTGCATATGCACATGGGACGAGATACTATTCATTAATCTCTATCATGCAATAAACATCAAGTACTTTTTGATGTGAACTCTCCAACATCACCTAGTACTTTAGATGTGATAAGGGAGGTGAGTCCTTATTAATTATTTTGGAAGTTCTGCAGCAGTTTAAGTGGACAGGAGAGCGACGTGTGACCAACATGTCGGAGAATCCATCAAAACCATCAATACATAAATGGTCCGCATATTAGGTGGATGGATCCACAAATATCTCCTTATATTCAGCGTAAGAATGGAATGTTTGCTTTTGTTTCTTTAGCATAGGAAGGTCTCGTTCCTACTTTGGCTAAAGAGCAGGCTTCGCAACACTAACTGGTGGGCATTTGATATGCATCTGGTTCTTTGGATGACATAACACGATTAACATCAACATTGTTCTTTATGTCAAGTTGTTGCCACATTTTCACTCGAAAAGTAATGATGTTCGTACAAGTTCTTTAGTATATGGATCATTATACTTCGACCAGGATGACCTAGTCTATCGTGCCAAAGCCTATATGAGTCTATGTCCCAAAGTACATTGTTGGTGATAACATAGGATTTTAAAAACCTAATAATAGTGAGGTACATCCACTAGATCGACTCATCAGTTATTCTAAAATGCGTTTACGTCCACATTCATTAGAATTAATAAAAAAACTCTATTCCATTCTCACAGTGGGTTTCAATCTGGAAACCATTGCTACGTATATTATTGAAGTCAAGTAAGGTTCGAAGGGCTCTAGGTGCATACAGAGTAATGGTAACTTGTAATTGAGTGTCATTTAGGCATAAAAAATTGAGCATTACCTTGCCCTTTGATGAGTTGGAATGACCCAATCATCGTAGTTACCGAGGTTTGGCAGGCGACTTATTCAATGAATCGAAGCCTAATTCTAAGAACATTCAAGTTCTACTCGATTCATTCCTTAGAAAAGATTGAAATTTCGAACCATAAGCATTCAAGCAATATTCAGTACTTCGAAATAAAGCTAAGAATATAACGTAAGCAATAATAATATCTTGTTCTAGAAAAACAAAGTTTCATCACACCATTCGAAAATAAAACATCGATAAAATCGTTCTGAGGTAACAATGCCAAATGTAAACGAGAAAGTAAACATAATGAAAACATTCAGTCATAAAGGGGTGCCTCTAATGACTGTGACACGTATGGCTCATTGCGATTATCGGTGACTGTGAAATTGATGTCGGGGGACTCGTCGAGAGCATATTCCTTCATATAGTGAGCTTCCCGTTCTTTGGACTCTCTATATTTCTTGTAATGTGCTGTGACTTGCTTACTAGCTTGGCAGTTCTTGTACCAATGTCCAGCATCTCCACATCGATAGCACGGTTCATTGTCAACTCTGACTTTAGGAGCGTCAGGAGGGGTATGTGCTTTATACTTTTCTTGGCTAGTAGAGCCAGGAGCACAAAGTCTTATCATTACATTGGAAGAGCCCCCACGTCCTCGACCACGTCCTCGACCACTACGCCCTTTTCCACATTGTGGTTTGGGGTTGCCATGACCAGTCCCCTGTACATTGGGGTTCTTTCCACCTTTCACATAATTGGCCTCGGGAATTTTCTTTGTCCCAACGGGCCTGGCATTGTTGCTCACTAACACTTCATTATGCCTCTCAGCCACTTGCAGTAGGTTGATAAGCTTATTGAAGGTAGTGATGCATTTATTGTCATACTCCAGCCTATACTGGTTCGCTAGTATAAGAGCAGAAGTAGGGAAAGTGGAAAGAGTTTTCTGAATCATATCATCTTCTGTGAGGTCCTTTCCACAGAAATTAAGGCATGCCTTCAGACGGAGCATATCTTTGTTGAAATCGTTGATCCGTTTATAATCAAGCAAGCGGATTTCATTCCACTGCACGGTCAACTCTGGGAGCAAAGTATTATGGATGTTCCCAAAACGGCCCTTAAGGGCATCCCATAGTTCTTTCGGGGATTTCAACTGTAGATATTCGCACCTTAGGCTCGGGTCGATATGTCGCCTAAGGAACATTAATGCACTAGCTTTGGTTTTGTCAGATGGTACTTCGCCTGCTTTTTCAAAGATAGTAGCACTATAGTCCTTAGCGATAAAAGTGGTCTCTACGTCAGAAACCCATCTATGGTACTCAAGCCCTTCTGAGTCCAAGATGTCAAATTCAAGACGAGTTGGATCAGCCATCTTGAGACAAGAAAAAAAGGAAAATGAATTTTCACAATATATCATGAGTACTTTCCATGATAAAATTTTCAATAATGTGGAGGGTTATTATTTTTCAGAACCAAGATATGGTCAAAATTACTTTCGATGCTATTGGGGTTTTTACCGATGAAATTACTTTATCACGGTTCGAGTTGATATAGATAGTAGAAATAAATCCTCTAGGTTCTACTAATGATGAACTTAATATACATGCCATAACTAACAATGCATGCAAAATATATATATATATATATATATATATATATATAATTATAGATATAATCACATAGCCCTATGAATATATCTATACACGTATAAATGCAGTCAAAGAGGTACCTTATGCCGCAATAATCTTTTTTAATTCAACGTGAATTTATTTTTAATTCAAGTTGCTTAAGCAATTTATTTTAATTTAGTTAAAATTATGAATGCATCATGCTTTTGCATAAATAAATTGCAGAGTATAAATATGCAATCAATAGTAATTAAAAACATATAAATTCGCACATTGCAGATAGTAGGGTTCGTATTTGTGTACTTTGTTTCGTGAATAGGAGCAGAAAATCTGGACTGGAAAAAAACGGGACTGCTGGCGGGTCGGGCCGAGTCAGCAACCGGGTCTGGATCGCGTGCCGAGTGCTGGACTGCAGGTACGGGTCGGGCTTGACAATCGGGCGGGCCGAAGTCTGCAGACGGGTCGAGACTGGTCGGAGCAGGAGCCGTGGGACGGGTCATGGTATTTCACGGGTCTGTACGGTCGGCTTTGGATTCGCGGTTAGATTTCCAGTAGGTGCGAAAAAAAACGATGGGTCGCGATCTGGTTGGGACTGGGGAAGACGACCGAATCGGTGTGCCAGGGGTGGAGGTCGCGACGCGCGGCAAGGGAGGAGATCGAGGGTTCGATCTGGTTCGGTTGTCTAGTGATCGGGATGATGGCGGTCGGTGGATTCCAACGGGGTTAGGGTTTCCGGCAATTTAGGTCGGACGAGGATGATGAACTTCAAGGCCGGTCTTGGTCTGCACGGCGGCAGTCTTCTTGTTGAAGAAGATGAAGGCTAGGGTTTCTCCAAAAAATAATTTTCGTTTTTTTTTTCGGAATTTGGCAGAAAATCGGGAGGAAAAAAAATTCTTGCTCAACTGGGAACTACGTGCTGATAACGTGTTGAAGGGAAAATAACTGAAACAGAAAGTAGGGCAAAGTTGTTGTTGTATTATTCCATTGATGAGCTCCCTTTAAATAGGGAGAAATACATACAATCGCGCCACCAAACTCCTAACTAGGAAAGCCCATAAATTAACAGACTTAGGCACACAATGGCTATTATTCCTTTAACATCTTTTTTTTATTTGCTTTTTTCTCTATTTTTCCCCTCTTTTTTTCCTTTTATGTTATTTATGTAACGATCATTGACGGTTTCAAAGTTTGATTCATATTAAATGACCCCAAATCACTTTAATTAATCTTAGATGTTGTTGTTGTAGTCAAGAAATGCTTTAGATTTGATATTATCTACTATCGTTTTCCTTTTTACGATAAGTTTTTAGAACCTGGATACGTGTGGAAGTCCTAATATTCTTCCTAAGATCAAAATCAAGATGCTACTAAAAGTTGATACTAATGTTTTAAAACGGATGTCATTTCCTTTCTATAGCAACATAAAAGAAAGAACAGAAAGATGCAACATAATGTCAAAGGAGTGTTGGTGATCTCTTAACAAATCACCATTGCAGGTTCAAGAAGGTTCATCTAAGAACAGGGAAAGAAAGGAAATCTAGATGATTTTCCTGCTCACAGACCTTTGACGAGATCCTATTCACGGATTCATAACAATAACATTATCAGGCTTTTTTGCAGTTTGCATTTGTTAGTAGTTTTTATATTAAACATTAAAAGATCATATAATACTCAAGCACAATAACAACCAAAAAATACATGCATAAAAGATCAGAAATAGAAAAGAGGGTTCATTTTCCATGCAGAACCTAAAAGCTTGTTAGTTGTTTCTATGCAGATAGGTACATTGTTTTCCATCTGCATTTGATAAAATTTCAATTTTTTGAATATTTCAGTTTTTTAAAATTTAAGTTTGACCCCCAAACGTTCAGATTTTCTAAAATTTCATTCAAGGTTTTGAAATTACAGTTTTGAGAAGACTTTTTACTTATATATGTAGGATATTTCTCTACCAAAACAGGTGGATCCCAAATTATCCCAACCAAAAGTGACGTGCTGAAACTTATGTGGATTGAGGTGGCTGATATTACAGAATCGATACATATACATCTTGAGGCCGAAATGGTAGGTGAGGAACAGGACCTCTATATATATATATATATATATATATATATATATATATATATATATATATGGGCGATTTACATCTGACTACTTTTTTAGATGCCTAATTACGGTTTAGTCACTATTGTTTGTATATTACAATGAAAGATAAACTCAGACCGTCTTAAACTATATTTACAACGGAATGACAAAAGTCAAATTTTCGATGATGTCACCTGGAGAGAGATCGATATTCCAAATTTGCACTTTTATTTTTCATTTTCTTATTTAAACATTTATTATTCTCCTTAAGTGCGTGGCACATGCTGGACCTCATTGTAATATATATAACACTTTTGGACTTCAGTGTAATAAATTTTCAAGCTTTCTAGAAAAAAATATTTTTTCCAAAAAAGAAAGTATTTTCTGGAAAAAAAATATTATTTTTCGAAAAAATAAAAAAAAAATTCTGGAAAAAAATTTATCTTTTCGAAAAAAATATTATTTTATGGAATTTTTATTTTTTTTGAAAAATTAAAAAATATTTTCTGGAGAAAAAATTATTTTTGGGCAAAATAATATTTTTTCGAAATAAAATTATTTTCTGGAAAAATATTCTTTTCCAGAAAAAATATTATTTTTTCGAAAAAATTAAACTATTTTCTGAAAAAAAATAAAAAAAAATATTTTTTTGAAAAAAATTTAAAAAATATTTTTTGGAGAAAAAGGTATTTTTTGGCAAAATAATATTTTTCGAAATTAAATTATTTTCTGGAAAAAAATACTATTATTTTTTCGAAAAAATAAATCTATTTTCTGGAAAAAAATAAAAAAAAAATTTTTCGAAAAAAATAAAAAATATTTTTGGAGGAAAAATATTTTTGGCAAAATAATATTTTTCGAAATAAAATTATTTTCTTGAAAAATATTATTATTTGAAAAAATAAAATTATTTTCCTGGAAAAAAATAAAATAAAATATTTTGCGAAAAATAAATATATTTTCGGGAAAAAAATTATATTTCGAAAAAAATTATTTTACGAAAAAGAATATTTTTAAAAGAAATGTATTAGTCAAATACTTTAATAACTTATTTATTTGTTTAATATGAAATGTATTTTAAAAGAAATGTTTTATTCAAGTAAATAGAGGGGCATTTTCGTCTTTTTAATAGAAGTCAACACCAATTCAGATTTTTGTCCTTCGTTGTAATTTATGAAACAATAGGGACTAAAGTGTAAAGAGACCATCTAATAGGGTAGTTCGCTGTAATTTCCCCATATATATATATATATATAGAGGTAATACAACCATATAGCCACTTTGATTAGGTGAAATACAATATTTGTCAAGGAACTTTATATTGTCAAATTCTAGCCATTTTTAGGTATTTTGGACAATTTTACCCTTACTTTTCCTTTTTTTTTCTCTTTTTCTTTTCTACTTCTCTCTCTTTTTCTCTCCACTTTTTTTCATTATTTTTTTCTTCACCTCTTTCTCTCTCTTTTTTCTCTTTCCCTCTTTCCTCCCCGTTTCTTCATTTTGTCTCTTCTCTCTCTTTTCTTTTGTTTTTCTCACCTCTCTCTTTCTCTTCTCTTTTTCTCTCTCTATTTCTCTCTCTCTCTCTCTTTCTCGCTTTTCCTCTTCATTTTTCTCCTCTTTTTTTTTTTTCATTCTTCTCTCATCTATTCTTCTTCCTTCGATTTCGCCGGTGTTCTCCTCTCGCCGGCGTTCTTCGATTTCTCATCTCTTCTTCTTCCTCTGATTTCGCCGGCGATCTCCTCTCTCTTGCTCCGATTTCGCGACTTGACTTGAATTCGATTTTGAGGTATTATTTAGTATTTTGTCGGTATTATTTTCGTTGTCGCTGTTGTTTTGGATTGGTTCTTTGTGGTTCTTTGTTGTGGTTTTGTATTGGGCTATGTTTATCGATTTTGTCTTGTTTTTGCATGATGTTACGATTTTATTTTTGTGTTACGATTTATTTTTTCGTAACTATTTTATTATCATTTGTGGATTTAAATAGCAAGCGATTGGTTATGCTTTTGTTTTGGTATTACGACTTGTTAAGATTTTATTAATTTCATTATGAATTTATCTTTTCGTATAATTTAGTGTGTTGCGATTCCCTTTATTTCGTACCAAAACGAGTTTTTACGGGTTTGTTTATATGTTACGATTTGTTGATTTCGGAACAAAACATTTTTGTTACGATTTTGTTTTTGTGTTACGATTTCTGGATTTCGTAATGAAAAGATTTGTGACGATTTTGTTATCATGTTAAAATTTGTTGATTTCATAACACAACGAATTGTTACTGCGTGATCATGCCATGTTACGATTTGTTGATTTTGTAATTGTGTGATCATGTAGGACAGTGGGACCAAAGCGAGTTTTTACGGGTTTGTTTATATGTTACGATTTGTTGATTTTGTAACAAAACATTTTTGTTACGATTTTGTTTTTGTGTTACGATTTCTGGATTTCGTAACGAAAAGATTTGTGGCTAGAATTTTGTTATCGTGTTACGATTTGTTGATTTCATAACACAACGAATTGTTACTGCGTGATCATGTTGTGTTACGATTTGTTAATGTTGTAACTGTGTGATCATGTAGGCCAGTGGGACCAAAACGAGTTTTTACGGGTTTGTTTATATGTTACGATTTGTTGATTTCGTAACAAAACATTTTTGTTACGATTTTGTTTTTGTGTTACGATTTCTGGATTTCGTAACGAAAAGATTTGTGGCTAGAATTTTGTTATCGTGTTACGATTTGTTGATTTCACAACACAACGAATTGTTACTGCGTGATCATGTTGTGTTACGATTTGTTGATTTCGTAACTGTGTGATCATGTAGGACAGTGGGATAACACTGTAAGAATTTAAAATCGTAACTCCTTTTATGCAGATGAGTCCATCTTGCTTAATTGTTGTGCATGGAGGACAGTGGGATGAGAATATATATGTAGGTGGGAGAAAGGAGTGTATTCCCATTCCTCCAACGGGTATAACCTTTCAATAATTTTTGAGTAAGCTTGAGGTGCGATTGAAAAAAGACATTAGCATGTATGCGTTTGATGTAGATGCTTTAGTTCAGTCGCCTATAGGCGAGACTATGAGAATGAAGATAACGGATGATTTTGAGTTGTCTAGTATGTTGGGGTTGTTGGATTTGCCTACGGTATATATCACGGTTTCTCCCCTCATGAATGAATGTTCATCTAGCCGGAAACGTCGAAATGCTAAGGTTTTGTGTTTGCAAAGCAAGATTCAGGGTGAGCTTGATGTTGGAAATGATGAACCCAATTTTGAGAATGTTGGTGATGAAATGTACGATAATAAATTTCATGACATGGCTGATGTATATGATGGTTGTGATGATTCGGCTGATTATTACAGTGGAGATGAGCTTAATCAATGTAACACAATTATTAATGAGGAAAAACAGAAAGAGGTTCGTTTGTGGATGATTCCCGGTGCAGCGGAGCAAGCTTCTATTGCATCAGAGGATTTCGTTAAACCTTCTGAGCCAGTAACAAATGAACTTGTTACTGGTGGTATATTTCGTGACAAGTTGACAATGACTACAGCTGTTGGGTATTTCCACATGAAAAACCATGTGGAGTCGGTGACAGCGCGCTCAAGTGGTACTCGTTCTCATCTCGTATGTAAATTTGGCGATAGATGTGAATTTGTTATTCGAGCGTCTGCGGTGGGCCGGGCTTGGAAAATCAATCAATGGAGACCTCATAATTGTGAATTTGATTTGAGATATCATCCTCATCCAAAGGTTTCTTCTAAAGTCGTAGCTGCTGAATTTGTTGATAATTTTACTGAAGATGGTTTTCTTCTTAGGCCTCTTGATATTCAAGGGAAGTTGTTAAGGGATTATGGTGTTCATGTGACGTACCGAACTGCTTTGGCTGGGAAGAACCATGCAGTGAAAGAATCATATGGTGATGCGGACAAGTCTTTTCAGGTTCTTTTGATAACCTCCACTTAAGTTTACATCTGTTGTTTTTTGGTACGCATGCTACGAATTTGATGAATTCGTAATGCGTAGTGTTACGAAAGTGAAGAATACGTTGTTACGGAACTGATGACATCGTTGTTACGAAATTGATGATATCACGAATTTGATGAATTCGTGATGTGTAATGTTACAAATTCATTAAAAGCGTTGTTAAAAAATTAGTGATATTGTTGATACGAATTTGATGAATTCGTAATGCATTGTGTTACGAATGTGATGAATTCGTAATGCGTTGTGTTATGATTATGTTGTTTTAATAATTTTCTTTTGTATATTTTCAGTTGCTGCCTACGTACCTTTACATGCTAAAGGACTTAAACCCAGGATCGATGGTGGCACTACAGACATCTGATGATGGTATCTTTCAATTCGTTTTCTTTGCTCTTGGTGCATGTATAAGAGGATTTAGTTCATGTCGCCCTGTTATTGTGATTGATGGAACCCATTTGAAAGGAAAATACAAGGGTATTATGTTTATTGCTGCAACTAAGGATGCTAATGAGCAAATATTTCCTTTAGCTTTTGGGATTGGGGACAAAGAAAATGATTCGTCATGGACTTGGTTTCTCCAACAAGTTCGTAATGCATTTGGTTGTCCAGCTGATCTTTTGATTGTGTCTGATCAGCACTTAAGCATAAAGAATGGAGTCGATTTGGTTTATCCAGGGATCCCCCACGGGTTGTGTTCATTTCATATACAAACTAACATGAAGAAATGGGGTTATGGCTCTTTTGTGACCGATATTTTCCAAGCTGCAGCAACGGCTTATAAGCATTCGGATTTTGAGGAACACATTGCGAATCTGCAATAGACAGCTCCTCGTGCACATGCCAGGGTTATGAATCTTGACCCTAGTAGATGGGTGTCATTAAATGCCTGTTCACGGTTTTACTTTGGAACATCAAATGCTGTAGAGGTTTTGAATGCTAGAATAAAATGGGCTAGATCTTTGCCAGTGTGTTCTTTGCTTGAGTATGTCCGTAAGATATGTCAGGATTGGCTTTTTAAATGCCGTACGAGAGCTGCATCTAGATCCCAAGAGTTATCGGAATATGCAATCGAGAGGCTACAGAAAGCTATCGAGTTGGGCAGGTCTATGAAGGTTGAACCTATCAGTGATATTAAATACAAGGTTATTTCTGGATCTCACAGCAATATGGTTGATCTTGCTATTCGGGAGTGCTCGTGTCACGATTTTTATCTTGATCTTATCCCTTGTTCGCATGTCGCTGCAGCAATAAGGTGATGTTACCTCGTTACGAAATTGTGTTTTTCGTAACATGTTTTTTAATTGTTACGATTTGTTTATATTATTTGTTACGAATCTGTGACATTGTTAACATTATTGTTAGATGTTACGAATATAATGTCATTTTGTAACTGCGTTACCATATTGACCCGTGTTACTAATTACGAATTTAACATTTCTTAATTGTAATATAAATTGTTTGTAGTTATCTTATTACTTTCTGGTATGTTTCTGGTTTTTGCAGTTTCGCCAGACAATCTTCAGTGTCATATGTGCATCGTTATTACTCGACTCAGACGTGGCTTGAAACTTATGCTGGGGAAGTGATGCCGATCCCAGATCAAGATGAATGGCTCGCACCCGATTACGTTGCCTCAAGGGTTGTTGGTACCCCTCCTAACCCTAGGCAAGCTGGTCGACCACGTGGGAAGAGGATTCAGCCTGGACATCGTGTGTGCTCTCGATGTCATCAAAAAGGTCATTACCAAAACACATGCACTACAGTTTTAGAGGAGATTACTAGGGAGGAGGAAGTGAGTAGCAATCAACCAAAGATTCGGAAAAAGAATAAATGCGGGATCTGCGGCGTAGAGGGGCATACTCGTTTAACGTGTGAAGACCCGAATAGATTTGGTTGATAGTTTTTTGTTGTGAAGACCCGAATAGATTTTGTTTTGGTATTACGTCTTGTTGAGATTTTATTAATTTCATTACGAATTTATCTTTTCGTACAATTTAGTATGTTAATTTGTTTATTTCGAACCAAAATGATTTTTAACGATTTTGTTTTTATGTTACAATTTGATGATTTCGTTACAAAACCTTTTTGAATGATTTGTTTTTGTGTTACGATTTGTGTATTTCATAATGAAATAATTTGTTACGATTTCTTTTTGTGTTACGATTTGCGTTATGTAACGAAATAATTTGTTACCTTGTTACGAAATTGTGTTATTCGTAACATGTTTTTTAATGGTTATGATTTGTTTATATGATATGTTACGAATATGTGATATTCTTAACATTATTCTTCGATGTTACGAATATAGTGTCATTTCGTAACTGGGTTACCATATTGACTGGTGTTACTAGTTACGAATTTAACATTTCGTAACTAAAATTTATTGTGTTTGTAGTTATCTTATTACTTTCTGGTATGTTTGTGCAGTTTCGCCAGACAATCTTCAGTGTCATATGTGCATCGTTATTACTCGACTCAGACGTGGCTTGAAAATTATTTGTTACGAAATTATAACTCTTACAAACCAAGATACGAAATATGAATTTCGTAACAGAGTAACATCTAGTAATGTGTAACTCTTACAAAACAGGATACGAAATATGAATTTAGTAACAGAGTAACATCTAATAGTGCGTAACTCTTACAAAACATGCCATAGAAATATTGTTTCAAAAATTACTTTCCAATACCATGGGAATGGGTTCCTCGGTGGTGTGAGCATATATAGTTCTCGCAATGTGGTCACGATAATTGTGGGCGTCCTGTTCTTTTTTCAAGTTTTTGGGCAGCGGGGTACTCGACAGGATCTGCTCCACGTACTTCAATGCATAGAGCCCACATTTTACATTACCTTGTTGTTTGAAAGGATTCTTTGTCTTTGGTGGTAGAGTCAACTCCCACTGTGTTAGAATCAGTTTTTTTATGCGATGATGCTGGAAGTATCCGATTTCCTTCAATATCTGAGGGAGTAGTCTTGCAATTGGTAGGAATATGTCCTTCCTATTTGTGATGTGATGATCCTCGAATATCCACTGAAATGAATCGTACAACACCAATTTTTGCTTTTTGAGATCTATTAGGAGCGTGCCCCAGTACTCTTTGTAGTTGCAGATGGCTACCACCTACAAGACATAGTGAGACGAAAATAAATTCATAACATCAAATCATGACAAACTGATAAGAATTCATAAAATCGTAACATGAAATTATGACAACGTGATACGAAATTCGTATCATAGAATCATGACAAAGTGATACGAATTCATACAATCGTAACAGAGAAATAGTAATGTTGATACGGAAAAAAAATGTAATAGTTTTAGTTTTACCTTTTCGCAATCGATCCATTGCTTTATGTTCGGACCCCAATTCGGCAATGTACCCTCAGCAAATAAGCACAACCTTTCCATCAGCTCTCAGGAACAACCTCTTCAATTTTATTGTCAAACAATTTGTGATTAAACGGCTCATCGAATTGTTTCCTATCCTTATGCATTTCTTGAACACATCATCAACGATTTCCTAGTAACAAATCGAAAATTAGTTAACAAAATCATGTTACGAATTCCCGCTAATAAATCGAGAATCACATGTTGCGAATTGATAATTTCGTATCGTGGTAACAGAACTGACAAGACAAATACCATGAAGTAACATGACGTGATCGCAATATTGAATGGATATGTTTGATTCTGCAAAATTGGATCCGACGTGAGTACAATGAGGTAAGCTTCAATGTGATCCGCGTTGAAATGTTTATTTGCATGCAAGATGTGTTGGAAGAAATCTTTCTCCACACCATAAAGCAATCCAACATTCCTCCTGTTAGTTTTAGCATATTGATAAACAATTTGCATTATTCTCATTAACATAATAAAGATTTAATAAGCAAACTTACACTCCGTGGTCCAAGCCGAGGAAATGCTCAAACATATCTCTTCCGGACGTATGTCATTGGGAAGGAATGGACTCCTATGTACGGCGGCGGATATCTTCTTCTCACGGGCCTCACATTCAAGATCACTTTGGAAATTTCACTTTCGGTTGCAACATTCTTTGATGTAGTGGAGCTTGATGGAGCGTGCCTTTGTAGGAAGCAGGCAATGTTGGAGGAACTTGACTCAATGGTTCGACCTTGCTAATTAGTGGATGGATGTCTGTTGGAGTGGACAATATATCGAGCTTCGGTGGTATTAGATTACCTAGTTCCCATATGTTGTCGAATATGGCATTGATCTGCGTGTCCGTCGGTTCAAAAAGCTCACTCTCTTCAGCAAGGGCCTGGTAGATTTGTAACTATGTTACGCTGTTACGATTTATCAGATTCGTATCTTTGGTTTGAATTTACGCTGTTACGATTTTATGTGCGAATGGTACGCATTACTATAATTCGTGTCATGAAAATAAAATAACTACGGTACGAACTACAAATATCGTACCATTCGTACTTGCATAATATTGTAGCCACAAAAGTTGTTGTGTTAATTTTGTAATGTCGGTTTGATGTTATGCTGTTACAATTTATATAATTCGTATCAAGGGTTCCTTGTCTCGAATGTGAAGATTTTATGTACGAATGGTGCGCATTACTATAATTCGTATCATGAAAATAAAGTAACTACGGTACGAACTATAAATATCGTACCATCTGTACTTGCATAAGACTGTAGCAACAAAAGCTGTTACGATTTATTAAATTCGTAATGTCGGTTTGAAGTTATCTTTATTACGTTGTCTCGTAGCAGCGTATCGGCGCCACTATATGAAATGATACGAATACATGAAAAAATATAACGGTGCTACGAATAAGAAAATTCGTACCATTCGATTAAATAGTGATAATTTCGTATCGTGTCACAAATTAATTAATTAAGTAGCATAATACAAGTAACCTTTGTTCGAAATTAATAAATCGCAATCAATACACGTGTCACGAAATTTATTAAATCGTAACATCAGCATTAACAGCAGAATTAGTTACGAATTTTCTGAATCATAAATAGTGATAATTTTGTATCACTGTTACGAATTGATTAATTCGTAATGCATAATACAAGTAAAACTATTACGAAATTAATAAATCGCAACCAAAACATGTGTTACGAAATTTATTAAATCGTAACATGAGAATTAACAGCAGAATTAGTTACGAATTTCCTGAATCGCAACACATGTTACGAATAAGAAAATTCGTACCATTAGATTAAATAGTGTTACTACAATCCACCAAAAAAACTCAAGATGCTTTAAATAACGATACGAATTGCGAAATTCGTAACACAGTTTGTCTATAAATATAACGATACGAATTGCTTCAAATTGTTTCAACCGAAAATACACCAACACAGTTTGTCCATAAATTAAAAAAAATAGATAAAACATCATTGTTTTTTATTCCACACTCATCTTCATTTTTATACCTGTTCGGACTCCGGCTCGGTCGGTTGTAGGCGCCTTGGCTTCTCTTGGCTTTCTCCTTCCGTCGTTCCTTCACCACCGGGGGCTAGCATTTCTTGAGCCATTTGTGGAAGAGTGGCTGCCGCTACTGCTGCTTCCGGTGTCGCCATTTGCAGTCGGTCTGACTGTACCCCTTTATGTGATTCGACTTCCAGCAACTTCTTCAAGATGTAATCTCCCACAGCTTCAACAATTTGCTGTTGTTGCTCCTTTTGGCATTGGATAATGGCTTGTAGCATTTGCTCTTGCTATGTTCGGAGAAGAGCTCAACCTCTATTTTTGCTCTCTTTGTTGCTACACTCCCGGCATATTCACCTATCTTCTTTAGGAAAGTGTCCCGATCTTCAGCAGATTGTATGTTTGAATGGAGTAGCGGATGATTCACAGGAGCAATAGTAGAAGTCGAAGCATCATTGGGGTCAGCCGCAACATCTTCGTCTTCATCCACTCCCCTCTTCCTCTTCTTCATGTTGTCATTTGGATCATATTGAAAGGAAAATGGCTTCTTCTCAGGATCTTGCTCAAGAGATTTCCAGTAAGTTGTCTCCTTCTCCTTGTCAGTTGGCTTAAGTTCGGCGACCAGCTCCTACAAAGACCATATCATACTATTATAATGGATTGAAACAATTGACACACTGTTACGAATTGATTAATTCGTAATGCATAATACAAGTAAGATCATTCTGAAATTAATAAATCGCAACCAAAACATGTCGCGAATTTTATTAAATCGTAACATCGGCATTAACACAAAATTAGTTACGAATTTCTGAATCGTAACACTGTTACGATATTCGTAACACACGTTACGAATATCGTAATTCGTAACATTCGATTAAATAGTGATAATTTCGTATCACTGTTACGAATTGATTAATTCGTAATGCATAATACAAGTAACATTGTTACGAAATTAATAAATCCCAACCAAAACATGTGTTACAAAATTTATTAAATCGTAACATCCGAATTAACAGCAGAATTAGTTACGAATTTCCTGAATCATAACACATGTTATGAAATTCGTAACACATGTTACGAATAAGAAAATTCGTACCATTCGATTAAATAGTGATAATTTCGTGTTACGAATTAATTAATTCGTAACGCAAAATACAAGTAACATTGTTACAAAATTAATAAATCGCAACCAAAACATGTGTCACGAAATTTATTAAATCGTAACATCAGCATTAACATCAGAGTTAGTTACGAATTTCCTGAATCGTAACATATGTTACGAAATTCGTAACACATGTTACGAATAAGAAAATTCGTACCATTTGATTAAATAGTGATAATTTCGTATCACTATTACGAATTGATTAATTCGTAATGCATAATACAAGTAACATTGTTACGAAACTAATAAATCGCAACCAAAACATGTGTTAGGAAATTTATTAAATCGTAACATGATAATTAACAGCAGAATTAGTTACGAATTTCCTGAATCGTAACACATGTTACGAAATTCGTAACACAAGTTACGAATAAGGAAATTCGTACCATTAGATTAAATAGTGTTACTACAATCCACCAAAAAAACTCAAGATGCTTCAAATAAAGATACGAATTGCAAAATTCGTAACATAGATATAAAACCTAAATTCGCAGCTTGTTATTATTAATAATAATTGAAATTGTACCTTTGAGCTGAAGCTCGGCAATCCCTTTGAACTCATATATTTATACCTCAACATATGAGGTATAAATTCTTTGCTGTCCTTGCCTCCAATCAGTCTCCCAATAGTCGGTATTACTTCATGTATCCAAGCCTGAAATATTAGTAACATTTTGTCACTGACACGAATTATGTTTTTTCGTAACAGAAAAAATAACTCAATTTATTCCGAAATCCTGAAATCATAACGGGGTAACAACATATACTAAATTAGTCAATTCGTAATAGGAAAACAAGATAAACTGAAACGAATTGCACAGAAACTTACCAAGAATGCGATGGTGTTCCCTTTGAGATGGTAGGGGCCAGGAATGTCCTTTTTCACAGCATCAATTTGCTGAATCAGTATCTGATAAGCATAACTCCCCCACGGGAACTCCTCCCAAGCCTCATCGTCTTCTACCAAAGCCCACATCCATTCTGGCACTTTATTCTTGTTAGGATCAAGTCCAAGCACATAAAGACAAGCCAAGAGAACCTTCGCCAATTTCAGGTAGTCGGCTTCGGTACCCTTCACTTCCAACTTTTTCAATTCGAATTTCTTGTTAATGAACTTTGTTCGGATGTAAGCAATCAGCAGTTCTTTGTTTCCAAGCAACTTTGTAAAGACTGAATTTCTGGGTATTCGGTGGGCCTTGTAGGGCTGGAAATTGGCAGGTGTAGGTCCAAATCAGAGGCCGGTAATCAATGCAAACTCGACCCTTGAGAACCGTAGAACTCTCCCTTTGACCTGGAACCACAAGGCTGTTTCATCAACCTCCGGATGTGGTGTCACTTGGCGAGATATCATGTAATGTAGAGCCCTGCCGGATCTCGAGACAATGTCGGGGAGCTTCATGAATGCCCCAATTGCTGATTGCCTCAATTCTTTGATTGATTTTTTGCTGAATGAATCGAGGACACACCGTATATCCTTCACTGTGCTCTCACCACCGGTTACCATGATCCGGTGGTGCTCGTCTGCCAGATTCTTTTGTTTGAAAACCCATTTGTTCTATAAAAAACAAACACTTTAACCAAATCAATAATTCAGAAAATGTATCCCATGTTACGAAATTGCAAACAACATTACGAAATGATAATTTCGTAACACCAGCTATTCGTAACAGCAGATTTTACACTCTTACTAAATCGCACAAAGAAACCAAACAAGCATCACATGACGTTACGAACTGTAAAAATTCGTAACATGTAAACCAAAAGTCCAATACAAAAAATTTCAAATCAGTACAGATGTGTTACAAAGATATAAAATCGTAACAGAATATGCAATACGAAATTCTATTTTCGTAACATGGGTAACAGATCTGAATGCTAGAATAAAATTGAAATTATCTTCATTTGATTTTCATCGTAACTCCTTTTAAATACAAATGGGCCAGATTCTGTCGTTTGCAAACCCATTTGTTCTACAAAAAACAAACAATTTAACCAAATCAATAATTCAGAAAATGTAACCCATGTTACGAAATTACAAACAACATTACGAAATGATAATTTCGTAACAGGTGTCATAACACATATAAAAGGTACATGTTACGAAATTATAAACCGTAACATCAGAATGTACAATGTAACTAAATCTCACAAAGAAACACAATGAGCATCACATGATGATACAAAGTTCATGATACTTCGTAACATGTATAGGAAACATTCAATACGAGATTATCAAAACGGCACAAAAGTGTTACGAAATTCAAATTTCGTAACTTAACATAAACTTCTCACATTGCAGAGTCAGTTACGTATTGATAAATTCGTAACACCATCTATTTGTAACAGCAGATTTTACACTCTTACTAAATCGTACTAAGAAACAAAACAACATCACATGACGTTACGAACTGTGAAAATTCGTAACATTTAACCAAAACTCCAATACAAAAAAATTCAAATCGGTACAGATGTGTTACAAAGATATAAAATCGTAACAAAATATGCAATACGAAATTCTATTTTCGTAACACGGGTAACAGATCTGAGAAAAACTTAGGTTCAAGAAATTAGCGGATTAAGTCAAGAAATTCGTCTCAAGCCCGGGATATGAAAAATTCAAAATTTTTACCAACCGTTTCTCGTATGGGAGGGGTCGACGAGGTTGTTCTACTTCTTCGTTGTCTTCTCCGTCGTCTGTTGCTTCACTATCTCCACTCGTTTCACTTTTTTCCTCCTCAACTATATTCTTCCCTTTTTTCTTGTCTTCTTTTTTCTTCTTCTTTGCGGGATCGGATTCCACTATTCTCCTCTTCTGCTTTCGTTGTCTGGTGGCATCGGCGCTTGAATCCGACTCGGCGGCTGCAGCGGCTTCAGCGGTGACGGCGGCAGCCGCTTCAGAGGTGGCGGCGGCAGCGGCTTCAGAGGCGGCGGCTTTGTGTTGTTGGTCGCCGGAATCAGTGGTCGCCGGAATCAATGAGGCAGCGGCGGCAGCGGCTTCTTCCCTTTTTTCTCCGTGGGGTTGCTTCTCATGGACGCTGCCGGAAGCCATGGAACAGAGTAGATGGAGATGGAATTTTTGGAACAGAGGAGAAGATGAGAGAATTTTGAGAGAGGGGATTTCTGACGAGAGGAGAAGATGAGAGAATTTTGAGAGAGAGAGAGAGGGAGAGAGAAAGTGACAACTAATAAATGAAAAAAAAAAAAAAAACTTGATTCCTGCGTAAGAAGCCCTAAGGTTTTTTTGACAAAAAAAAAATTCCACTCTTTAGTAAGGGCAAGGTTGTCCACAATTCATGAAATTGGCTAAAATTTGACAATATAAAGTTGCATGACAAAATTTGTAGTCTAAGGGGTCCATATGGCTATCTCCATATATATATATATATATATATATATATATATATATATATATATATATATATATCAAAAGGATATCATAGAGTTGTTGCAAAATCAAAGGCTTAGCATTTCTATCTTGCAATTTTATAACAAGTATCTCATTTGTCTCGATGAAATGAAATGTATATCGCACGGTTGCTTAGGTAATATATTTTCCTCTTTAAGTTGTTTATCGAACTAGTAAGTAAAAAATGAGGTATCTCTACAACTTGTTAAAAATATCGGGTAGAGTCAACAAGTATGGATTGATGTATCCTCTCACCATTCAAGCAAAGGAAATGCCAAGCAATATATAGCGGTGTTTGTGCGGACAAGAATTCTGAAGGAAATTTTATTTGTTTTCTTGCACCGTACGTTAGCGAGTAAGTATTAATCTCTTGATTTTATTTTGGTCCCATAATACAAGTGCATCCATTATGTTAGTTTCTTATAAATGTTTTTGGTCTCAATGGTATGCTAAAATAATCATATAATAAGTATAAATAAATAATAGATTTAAATAAGTCTTATACTTTTTATTTAAGTTTAAATAGTTGCTATAAAAATAGTTTAGAATGATGCTATCCAATATTATTTACATGTCACATATGTTTCTTATTTTTGTTCGTATTTGACAGGGATCATTGGCAGTTTATGGTTCTTTGCTCGAAGCAGAACGTCGTCGCCTGGTTCCGTCCCATCTGGAGAAAGCCCAAGAAGGACTTGACCAACAAAATTGACACGTAAGGTCTTAAAATTTTATTTCCATAGTAATTTTGTTGTTTAATTGATGAACTTATCTGTCATATAGAGCATTTGAGGCATACCAACTCATTAAGGGCAAGCACACCTACAAATTAAAGAAGCCCACATGGGTCTTTCCAAAGGTAAATTTTATCTACACATTTATATTTCGTAAATATTAAATTAGGGCACTAAATGTTTGGATTATAATCATTTGTTTTAACTTTTGTTTAAAGTGTCATCGACAAATTGAAAATGAGGCATGCGGGTACATTGTAATGAGGTATATCTTGGAGATCATCACACTAGACATCGATGAATCATTCGAAAAGGTAGATATAATTGGCAAATAATATAATTAGTGTTGTTTATTTTTGTTGAATATCTTATTAGCTTCTTAACTTAGTTAGTTCCGTTCATTGACTTGATTTTTAATGATTTATCCTTATATTAATTGTTGGGAAGCGAATCGTACTTATTTTTGAGGATGATTGGGTCACTACATATGCCGAGTTTTGGCCATACTTTTCAAGGCGTAAAGACGAGGCTAGACGACATTGCACCGCCTAACGCCTAGGTAGTTACGCGCTTGCCTAGGCAACATTAGACGGATTATACGTTTAACGATAAATATTTCTTATATTTTTTATATATACATTTACATGCTATAATAAAATAGAATAACTATATTTATATGTCAAAAGTAAATCTTATAAAGAAGTTAAACGGTAATAAGTCTAGGACGAAAGTCCCGAACTTGGAACAAACACAGAGGCACCGATAGTGTGTATTTTGACCCGGTATTTCTTGAACATCGTCACTGTTTTCATCACCATCATCATCTAATATGACAGGTTTTTTTTCTTTTCTTGCTCATCAACACTTCTCGCATTTCTTTCATGATTTCAGTAGTTGTTTTGGGACACTTGCTTACATCGGCCAAATTAGCAGCCAAGTGTTGCTTGAGTCTGTTAATCCCTTGTTTTATTTGTTTCCCGCAAAGTATACATTCAATACATTCTTTACGTTTCGGATTAGGCCAATATCCATACTTCCATCCGGGATCAGTGGAGTTAGCCTTATGTTTAGGATCAGTTTTTGGATCAATTACTTCATTGCTCTTTCCGGATTCAGCCATTACATACACTATCAAAAGAGTACATATTATATATGGGCAGGAGATTCGTCCTCTTTAGTCGTCAAATTAGGGTTTATTTGTAATGGCTGTTTGTCTTTATAACTATATATGGGTTGGACCTTAAATTGAAAAATTGGGGTTTATTTGTGATTAGGATTTCGTTTCCTCTTTTGATTTCGTAGAACGTTTACCAGTGGTTTTATAGTTCAATCCTAGATTGATCGGTCTAATTTTTCAACAAGGCTGCTATTTTCTCATAGTTTTGGTTGTGTTCAATTTCCTGAAAATCTTTTTGTTTAGCTCTGAATTTTTCAATTTGCCAATGATGATTGAAGTGCATTTTGTTAATGAGTATTCGTTGATTAAAACACACTACTGCCTTCCTTCTGAGGTGCTTTTGCTTAGATTCAATTCTACGACGCACTACACCGGTTTATTTAGTATCCGATGTAGAATATAAACTTACAAGGTCGGTTATTTGCAAATCGATGTGGTAAGTAGAGTGAGCACAAATGGTCAGGACCGGTTTTACGGACCGGACGGACACATTGTCAGTCAGTGCAGTGCGTATTTTGCCTAAATCCGGGTTTCGGGCCGGACCAGGTCAAAACCCGGAAAATTCAGGTCGAGCCCGGAACAACCCGGTAAAAATAAAAATACATGAAAATTATTTTTTTATTATAATTTACACTCAATAGTGATGAAATAATGATAATTAATAGCTCGATTATGGTTGCATATTATTCTAATTAAGTTTATTTATCCTAAAATATTATTGAACTTGGGAGTCTGGTGACTAGATGAAGATATTAAAATTGATAACTGTGTTTTATGAGAGTATGTAATGAAAAAAGCATTTTAAATGTAATAATAGGACACTTAATATGCCAAATTTTTTTTTACAAAATCGGGCTAGAAGACCGGCCGAACAGGCCGGTTTACAGTCGGACCGAGTTGGCGGTTACGAACGATCGGACTTCGGGCCAAAAAAGTTCTACCATTTATATTCCGGTCCATTCCGGACCGGGTCGGGCCCGGTGCTCAGCCCTAGTGGTAAGTGACTTTTTACATCGAGTTTTTTACATCAGCTGGATCTACAACGATTCCAGAACCGATGTAAAAAGTGTTTTTCACCCGACGTAAAAAGTGTTTTTTCTAGTAGTAGATCTCCCACTTGAGGCAGAATCTGGACATCTTCGCGTGGACCCATTCAGATATGCAGGGAATCGACCCAGAACGTGCATGTTGCCGATTGAATATTGACCCAACTTCAAACCGGTCAATCAAGAATGAACAAAACTGGACCAGAGAGGCAGAAGGGGTTCGAGGAAGAAGTGTAAAAGTTGATCGTCAATAAGTTTGTCCGGGAGTCTAGATACTCGACTTGGGTGGCTAACCCGGTCTTGGTAAAGAAGCTTACTGGGCTGTGGCGGTTCTGCATCGATTTTTCCTATCTGAATAAGGCTTGTCCGAAGGATACCTACCCCCTGCCCCACATCGAGTACATGGTTGATGTAACGGCCAGCCACGAAGTAATGAGCTTCATGGATAGATATTCCGGATACAATCAAATCAGGATGCATCCCTCTGATGAAGAAAACACTTCGTTCTATTCGGCCTGAGGTCTATACTGCTACTGCATGATGACATTTGGAATTAAGAATGCCGGGGCTACCTATCAACGCCTTGTAAGTAAAATATTTTGTAATTTGATAGGCCATACAATGGATATCTGCGTAGATGATTAGTGAAATCCTTGCATTCGGCGGAGCATGTAAATGATCTTAATAAAATGTTTGTTATTCAACGTGAGTATAAGATGATGTTGAACCCAAATAAGTATTCCTTCAAGATTGGATCAGGAAACTTCCTTGGCTATATGGTTAGCCAAATGGTAATTGAAGCCAACCCCTATAATATCAAGGCAGTGATCGAACTCATTCCACCAAATTCGGTCCAAAAAGTTCAGAGCCTCACAAGCCGAATAGCCGCGCTAAACCGCATCGTCTCTCGATCGATGGATAAATGTAAACCTTTCTTCGAGGCGATAAAAAAGAACAAGGATTTCCAATGGACCGACCAGTGTCAAAAAGCCTTTGAAGCAATCAAGAATTCTTGGCTGAAGCACCAGTCTTGCAACAGCGGGCTCGCGAAAAGCCTCTTTACTTGTACCTTGCTGTATCCGACTCCGCTATCAGCGTCGCCCTTATCTGGGTGGAAATTCGATAAAACATCCGATTCACTATGTCAGCCAGGCCCTTCAAAATGCCGAGCTCAGTACACTCATATGAAAAAATTGGCATATGCTCTTATAATGTCTTCCCATAAATATAGGTCTTACGTCCTCGAACATCGATTAGTCATCTTAACAAACTACCCCGTGAAACAAATCATGCACCAACGCGATGTTTCCGATCAGCTGATCAAGTGGGCCATTGAACTCGGGCAGTTCGACATAGTCTTTGAATCGCGAACCGCACAAAGGGACAGGTCCTCGCAGACTTCATTGCGGAGTTTACCTTGGCAATCACTCAAGAGAATGACTGGTCCGAAAGATGGTTGCTCTATGTAGACAGGTCAGCGACCGCCGACGAAGCAGGTGTAGGGTAGTACTCGTTAGTCCTAATCAAAGGTTGTTATGCTCTCCTGTTCGTCTAGGCTTTGTGGCCACTAATAACGAGGCCGAATACGAAGCTTTCCTGGCCGGACTAGAAATGGCGACTTCCTTGGGGCCTTAAGCGACTTCCTCACCTCGCCATCTTAAGCGACTCTCAGATGGTCTTTAACCAAATCAATGGCGAGTACAAGGCTAAGGAACCTTAACTAATCAAGTATCTCCACCTAGCTCGAGATCGGCTGCAGGACTTTCGTGGCATCGTACAGCATATTCCTCGATCAGAAAATGTCCAGGCCGACTCCTTTGGCGAAACTAGCATTCAGCACTGGGGCCGAGCACATGAACAAAGTCAGCATTAGATACCATGCCTCGTCGGTCCTAGAAATGGCAAAAATTCAGACAGCTAACCAGTCGGAACCGCATATATGGATCTGACCTATAATTGATATCTCCAAATGGTATATTTCGAAGGATCGGCTCGAGGCATGAATAGTCCGAACTCAATCATCCCGATTTACCATACAAGCGGGGATATTCGGTCTCACTCGAGGTGCTGTCAGTCGGAGTTAGACTACGCCCTCGAGAGAGGTGCACAAGAGTATATGTGACGGCCACTCGGAGGACAGGCGCTCGTCTTCAAGCTAATCGGACAAGGATATTCGGCCAAATCTCAAAAGGACGCCATCACACTTGTTCGAAATGTGCCCAGTGCCAAAATTTCGCCCGCCAAATCAAGTCACCACTTGAAACCCTCAGTTTCGTCTATTTCCCGTGGCCATTCGCTAAATGAGGAATTGACCTATAGACCCCCTACATAAGGGGCGCGAAGGGGGTACAAAGGCTATAGTAGCGGTCGATTATTTTACCAAGTGGGCGGAGAAATTTGAACCCATGGCAGAAAATAATCAAATTTATCTGGAAATCTCTTATATCCTCAGTCTATTGTCTCCGACAATGCTAAACAATTTGACAACAAGAAGTTCAGGACATTCTGCGATGGCTTCCACATACAGAATAACTTTTCAACTCCGTATTACCCAAAATCCAACGGACAAGTCGAGGCTGTTAACAAGATCATAAAGCAACACCTAAAGACATGCCTCGAAGAACTCAAAGGTTCATGGCCATAGGAGCTTCCCAGAGCCTTATGGACTTACAGGACGACCCATCAATCCATCACCGGGGAAACACCCTTTTCCTTGGCTTTCAACACTGATGTTGTCGTCCCGATTGATATCAGAGCGCCACCTATTGTGTGGACCATTTTGAGGAGCAGGATAACGATCTGGCCCTCCAAGTCAACTTGGACCTTGTTGCATAAAAATGGGCCTAAGCTGAAATGCGAAATGATACTTACAAAAGGAGGTGTGAGCGTTACTACAACTCGAAGGTCCGATCGAGGGGTTTCCAGGTTAGATACGTGGTTCTGTAAGGAGTTTTGGGGCCCGATCAAGGACCGCTTAGGCCAAAATGGAATGGACCATACATGATCAGCGAGATCCTCCAAAATGGAGTCCACCGAATAGAATATCTGAACGGTCAAAAACTGACCTATCTTTGGAACGGTATGTACTTGAAACAATATTATCAATAAAAACCGAGTTTTCTCACATGATTTGTGAGACCGGACTCACCTAGACACTCTAAGACTGAGTTTGCCTCGACACTCTAAGACCAAGCCCCTTGGCAAAGTGAATGACTGGCTCCTCTGGCAAAATGGATGATCGGCTCCTCCAGGAAAATGGATGACCGGATCCTCCAGCAAAATGAGTGACTAACTCCTCCTGCAAAATAAGTGACTAGCTCCTCCGGCAAAATGAATGACCGGATCCTCCAGCAAAATGAATGACCGGCTCCTCCGGCAAAATAAATGATCGGCTCCTCTGGCAAAATGAATGACGGCTCATTCAACAAGATGAATAACTGGGTTCTCCGGTGAAATATATTTTTGGCTTTCCCGGTAAAGAAATCTAAGGGGGAGATCTCAACACTTAAAAGGCCGAGCATAACTCGATACAACCCAAGCCCGCCTTGGCACAATTTTGTTTCATAATAAATCAAGAAGCAATGACCGGATCAATTCGGCCTAAAAACAATAGAGAGACCATGAAAAAACAGGTATCCGTGCAAAAAAAACTTTCATTTATTCAAAATATTACATAAACAGGCCAATGGCCAAGTAGGGCGAAAACTAAGCGGCACGCAGGCCATACACCAAGAAAAACCCTAAGGCAAGCACCTAACTACTCTACGCTCCCGCCCTAGCCAGCTGCCTGGAACAAATGCCTCTCACCCTCGCCGGAAGCCTTTTATCCGCATCTCCAGCAGCCTCGTCGGCCTCCTCCAGGTCGTCGATATCTATGGGCTTCACCTGCAGATCGGCCTCTCGGCCCTTGATGTATGCACAAACCTCCTCAACTGATTTGCCTTCCTTTATCAACTCTAACATCCCATGACACGTAGACATGTAGTTGAGGTTGAGTAGCTCCTTATACTCGTCCGTCTTCTTGAAGGACGCCGCTCCAGTGGCCAGCTCACTGGCGTAGCCTCTGGCCTCTTAGTTATTGATCTACTCAGTCATGTGTTCTATCTAGGCATTCATGTCCTTCAGAAAGCTCCCGTGCTCGGCCCAGACTTTTTCATACTGCCTATGCATGGCCTCGACTGACTCCGTCATTTCCCCGGCCTTCTCCCTCGAGAGGTCGGTCTCACTTGTCCGGCTCGCTAAGGCCGCGATCTCCTCATTCAGGGCTGAAACTTCACCCTCCAAAGACCGGACCATGGATGGACAGACATGGTGATTCTCCCTAAGGGCTTGAATTTCGGCCGCCATCAGCTTATGTTTCTCAACAAATGCTTGAAACTCCCCTACAGGCTTGACATATGTCCCCAGATCACGGCCCAGCTGAGCATTCAAAAGCTGGATCTGATCAGCTGGATCCATATCATTTTTCACCAACTCCATCTTCGGCGTGCAACCCCGAATGGTAACATGGATATATTCGGCCACGACTGCTTGGACCCTATCAAGCATCTCGGCCGTAGGAGTAGCAGCCCTGACATAATTAAATAACCAATGCGGCCTTTGTCCCTTTATGTCAGCACAAGGGTCCTCCCGATCCTTGTTAATCGATAGGTAGTACCCCTACATATCGATAATGGCCTCATTGCTCACCGATCGACCAGTCCGGATAGGGCTCGGTATCCCCCCTCCTCCGCTTGCCCCCACCGCGGCTCCTCTGCACGGCTGCTTTGGATGCTAGCCGCTCAACACGTTGAGCAGGGGTTTCCCTCCTTCCGGGAGCAGTTTTAGCCCCAGAACCTGGATAAAAAACTGGAAAAAAGTCAGACAGGGGCCAAACAGAGAAGAATAAAGGGAAAATAGAGGAAACATATACGAGGGATGGAGACATAGTTCCCGGATCGGTGGACCAAAGACTGACTGCCTAGAGATTCTCCTCGGTGGCCAAAAGATATGACTTCCTCTGCTCAAGTGATAGTTCCAACAGCCTGCCAACTCGGTCTTCGAACTAGAAAGATGTCTCCTCTATGGGAATATAATCTGTACAAGAAATAATGATGAGCTTTAGCCAAAAAAACGAATGGAACCACGAAAGAAAATGCTTACGAATCTTGGAAATAAAATGCTTTGGGAACCTCAGTGGCTCATCCATGACACCGAGATCACCCTCCTCGTTAGGGATCATCCAGTCCCACCCAACATAGAACCACCACTCCTTCCAGCTGTGGATGGTCTCAGGCACGTCCACCTCCTCCTTTTGCATTGCATGCCGGGCGGTCAAGTAAAACCAACTGGAGCAGATTTACGGACCGACCAACACAATAAAAGGCTATTGAACTCCTCAAAGATTCGTTGGGACCACCCCTTCGATTAAAAAGGATAAAAGACCCACAAGTCGAGCCCAGCGTTACGGTGGACACAGGCGATTGGGAGGCTCCACCGCCTCACAAAACGAGACAGGACCAAAGGGAGTGGAAACCTCGATCCCACCAGCCGACGAGTAGTATACGGCCTTGCATCCAATCGATGGCTGATATGGCCTCTCGTCGGGATAGGGGACAAACATCCGCACCACCGCGGAATCTTGAACCTTTGCCGCCACGCCGACAATTGCTCGTCTGATGATGATGCGGATCAAGGCCGAATCCCATGATGCCTCCCAAAAGGAGTAGGCGAGGCCAAGTCCAAAATATCTCGGGAGCAACTTTGCTCACCTCCCGTGCTGTCGCTCCACGAGGCCGCCACCGGGGCACCGCCTCCTCTGTCTCCAAGGATTACGGATATCCGTGACTCGCCACCGCCATCTTCCTCACTCCAATTCATGGGGTGGCCCCTAGAGACAGATGGCAACCCCCGACCGGTACAGAGACACGGTTAAATCCACAATCCTCTCATCCCCTCAGTCCGACATGATGGATTTTTAAAAAAAAAAAAAAAAAAAATCACCACCTTCTAATAATCGATGGGTTTTCACCTCATTTCTTCCCTTCTTCTCTTCTCCTTGCGGTTGACGGATGGGTGAGACTAGCGTATGGATTTTTGGTCGATTCTACTCAATTCCAAGGTGTTTTGGAGATTTATAGGTGATTTTAACATCATCTAATTCATTGTTCTTCGTCGGATCGAGGTAATTTCTTGATTTTTCTTAGGGTTGACTTTTTGGAGATTTGTTCTTGATTTCGATCCTAGTCCGATTTTGATGAATCGGTTGGTGTAGTATGATGTTATAAATCGAGTTCTATGGATTTTATATCCATATCTTCAATTCGTTTAACCCGGTTTATGATCCTACGGTTCTTGAGGAATTATTGAACATTTAATGTTCGATTAAATGTTCGAATGAGTTTCATTCGGTAGGTTGATGTGATTTCCATTGTTGTTGGTCTTGAACCTCATTGTGATCGTGTTTCCTTCGTGTCTTGTGGAAGTTGTATGTTTCGGGGCACTTCGGTCGAGCCGTGTTCGTCGGAGTATTTGCGTGCCGATTCCGAGGCAAGTATTTTGCTTATACGTTGTGTACCTTGTGAATATGACTTACGTGTTGGAATGGATGATTTTGGTTAGTGGTGATAATCTTGAATGTGTAACGTTGGGATATACATATTGGTTGATTGTACACTTGGATGTGTATTGTGTTATATGTATTAATCGTGAGATATGTGTTTGTGCATCAATTGATTTGGTGAATTGGATGAAGATATTATGTTGTGTAACGTATGCAGGATTGTTATGATCCTGTTGATCGGTTGTACACGTGGTTGTGCAATGTGTTATGTTTCGATCAGGAGTTATGCTTGATTATGTGTTATTGATAATGATGGTTAGACTTTTGAGATTATGTTATGTGCGCATGAGGGGTGATTTCCTGATCAATGTGATTGATTGACCGTGCTCATTGTTGAAGGAATGCGAACATGAATGTTATGTGTGGTAATGCTAAGTTCACTCGTGTGGATTCTACGGGACCTACGAGGATTCATGGCAGACGCCCATGGGATCAGAACTTAGTATGTGGTGCTGCGGTCCAATCGTGCGGGTCTGATGAGGCCTACGATGACACATGACGGAGGATCATGGGGTCAGGACACAGTACGTCCAACCATGTGGGCTCGAAGGTGTCTACGGTGACTCGTGACGATGGATCACGGAGTCGAGGACTGATATTTGTGATTGTTGTGTTTTGTTAAGACCGTGCTGGTTGATGAACCTACGGTGACTTGTGATGGTAGATCACGGAGTCGAGGATTGGTATTTGTGATTGTTGTGTTTGGCTAAGACCGTGCAGGTTGTTGAACCTACGGTGACTCGTGACGGTGGATCACGGAGCCGGAAAGTATGTTTTGATAAACAAGGTGCTTGTAAGAAAGTTTTTATGAAAACTAAATGACTGGGCCGAGATCCAAGTGATTTATGTAAAGATTTTCGTATTTTAAAATCTTTTAGTGTTGTAATAAGATTTTGGGCCGAGACCCTACGGTTTAATAAAGGTTTTTCCAAAACTTAGGACATGAGTTCCTAATGACTTTGGGGTTTTAAAACTTCCGAGATGATTGTTGTTTCCTTTAAAGACTACAGTTGTGTTGTTTTCTAGAGTTCTAAAACTTCTCGGGAGTACTTGGTAAATAGTTGTCCTTATCTGATACGTGGTTGTTAATTGCTTGTTACATTTCGTATAGAAATACTTGTACTAGCCATTCGAATGCTAACCCCTTAAATGGGGGAAATGCATTTCATGCATTTCAGGTATGCTTGGTTCGTAGGAGCAGTCATAGGGTCAACATGGGAGATAATGGGCCGCGATACTAATCAAGAGTTATGGAGTTCAGTTGTTGTTGCATCATTGTATTGTTCTCAGTTTTCTGCTGTGTTGTATTATTTTGTATATTGGACCCCTACGTGGGCACGAGTTGTGGAATTGTATTTTGATTATTTAAGTTATGTGACCTTATCGGTCCGTATCTTCATTCTGTTTGACCCCGGCCGGTCAAATATTTGGTCGTCTGGTTGTGTTCAGCCTGGTGGATCCTTGAGTGTAGCGTCCACGACGTGTAATATTTCCGGTTGAATTCTGGGGGTGTTACATTTATGGTATCAGAGCTTAGGTTGCGGAAACCTAGGTTGTCGAGTTGAGTTGAGTCGTGTTTTATTGTGTCGTTCGAAGTGTCGAGCGACAAATTGAGTTGTGTGTTGGCACACTATGTCGTCTGTGCTGTTGGTTGAGATTAGTACCGTTGGCAATCATCATCTTCGTGCGACCTATAGATGTAAGTCTTCTCTCCTATATGATATATCTGTGTATCGTGATTTCGTTTATGTGTATTTTTGAGATGAAGTCTGTGTTTGGTACTTGTGGTGTACTACATGTGTATTGAGCTACATGTATTGATGGTTTGGACACCGAGTGGTGCGGTATGATGTGTAAACCTTGAACATTGACGTGTTTCTGGAAGTGTGATTATGATAGAGTTTGATGAGAAACTCTGATAGATGGTTTTGAGATATGTTTTAGTGTAGTATTCATGAGGTGTGTTTGTTAAATCGGAAACTTATATGCCAGACGAGCATACATTTTGAGACCGATTGCTCTAAAAGTTGTTGTGATTTTATCTGCTGCGTGTCTGTTTGAGAACCATTTTTGAAGGATTTCATAAACTTGAGTATGTTTGTGGAAACCGATTGCTGAAAATGTTTCGACGGTACGGTTAAACAACGATGTTGTATGGATTTTGAAATTGATCGAACTTTGGCGAGTTGGCCTTGTATTTTCAAATGAAACTTTGTGATAGTATTTGAAAGCTATGTTTTGAAGTATTTTGACCATTTTTGCAAAATGTTACCGTCGGGAATTTTTTTTTTCTTTCTTTGTCATGAATGGGAGAATTTTTGAAAATGATTTTTAACATATTGGTTTTATTTTCAAACGACTCGAGTCTACGATTCAAAGATCTTTCACAACATACAAATTTTGTATTTTAAAACAAAAATGTGTTTTTCATTTTCAAAATAAGAGTGAAAGATGAAAAATCATACTCGACTTAAACTTTAAAATTTGGATGTAGTTGTTGATCTGTGGTGATATTCAGTGTGTATGGGTGGTTTCTCACTCGGGATGGTTCGGCGAAACCTCTAGGGATCGATGCCAAGGGAGCATGACCACATGATACCTTAGGTGTTGTAAATTGTGATGGTAATTGTATGGTAACATGTGATTACCACGTGTATTGTTAATTGTGATAAGGATATGTGATTACCATGTGTATTGTTCGATAATCCAATTTATTGTTTTGCAAATGATTTCAAAACAAGGCTTTGTAATTGTTTTGATTGGATATTCGTGTTGTGTTACTATGGTTTCCCACGTACTATGTTGTGAAAGTATTGTGGTATGTCGGTTATGTGATGCTATGTTTCTATATTGATCGAATGTGTGTTCAGTATGCCGAGAGGTCGAGGTCGAGACCGTGATCGTGGCCGTGGACGTAATCGGGAGCGTGATAGGGCGACTCACTCGTTTTCGAGTACCAATCAGCTCAGTACAAAGGGTCGGGATGACCAATCGCGTGATCAGGGGCAATCTGCGAGAGATGATGTTAATGTTGGCTCTGCCACCATCCTTCGGCAGGTGGCAGACCAATTAGCACAGATGAATCAGGTAGTGCACCGGAATGAGTCTCTAGGTGGAGATAATGAAGCTAGTAAGTGGCTACGAGACGTGATGAAGATGCATCCGCCTCATTTTGTGGGTTCCTCCAATCGGTTAGGTTGGGAGAATTAGCTCTTCCAATTGGGAAGGACATTTGATGCAATAGCCTGTCCGGATGAAATAAGGGTACCCATTGCTCAGTACCTCCTCGACAGGTAAGCTGTGGACTGGTGGGAGGCCGTAGCACCCAGTGATCATACAGCTATTTGGGCTGAATTCAAGACAGTCATGGAGGCCGAATATTGTCCGCCGCCTGTTCAGAGCGTAGGATTGTAGAGTTTTTCTCGGCTACGCCTCAGGATGTGTCGATATCCCAGGCGATAGTCGATTATAACCAACAATTGAGTTATGTGCGTGATCAAGTGAGAAGCGAAGCGGACAAGATCCGATACTTTAACATGCATATGAAACCCCGTATACGTGAGAGCATGGCTCCTCTCAGGTGCACCACTTTGAGAGATTATCAGGATCGAGCTTTATCCATTGAGATGGCCATTTCTATGTCGGAGGCGAATTCCGAGAGAAAGAAGCAAAAAATTTCGGGTAGCTTTTCAAAGGGTCAGGGAAGTGAGTTCCTTGATCCTGTTGTTCGTATCGTCCTTCTGGGAGCACTTCTCATCCATCTGATCAGCCCAAGAATCTTACTCCGGTGGTGAGCAAAGTGAGCGGTGTGAAGACTTATTTCAACTGCAGTCGCGTGGGCCATGTACGGCAGAATTGTCGATCAACTCCAGTTAATTGTTTGCGGTCAGGTGGGGCACCAAGCGGTGCATTGCGAGACTATCGCTGAGCTTTTGAGGAACCGGAATTCCGACCCTACTCGAGAAGGGCCCTGTGGTGCCTAGCAGTATAGTCGGGTGCTGTTGTGGATTGTATCTTGTGTGGTTGTTTGATTTCGTTGTGTGTATGCTTATGTTTTGTTATGTAACATTTTGGTGTTTATCATTTTAAGTTTCGGAACGAAACTTATTTTTAGTGGGATAGAATGTAATATCCGGGATTATCGTTTCTGTTTTCCTTGAATTATTTGCCATTTGTGTCGATTATTTTGTTCCGTTGATGATTATTTGGAATTTGTCCTTATTATGGGCGGTATGATGGACCGTGTCGTGGTGTTCGTCGGATACAAATTGTTATTGTGTAGGTCGTACAGGTCATGTATATGCATGTGTGACATGGCATATGGTACTCCGTTGACTTTTCGCCTCTTTGAGGGCGTTGTGACCCCTTGTTATCGTCCCCTCTCGAGTTGGTTATGTTCTGGGTGGTTTCAGAGCCGTGTCGGGCTCGATATTGGTCCATTAGTGTAGCACACGACCAGTCCACACGAGCAGGTACTCGTGCGTGATGCTCGTGCACAACCAGTGCACCAGACAGTGTAGTCTGGCCAAGAACAGGGACGCACGAGCAAGCCACAAGAGCAGGTGCTCGTGCGTGCTGCTCGTGCGTGATGTTTGATGTTGGGCAGTGGCCTAACGCACGACCAGACACACGAGCATTTGGTCGTGCGTGATGGTCATGCGTCCCTGTTAGTATAAAACGGGACAGACGGGTTTTTCACCTCATTTCTTCCCTTCTTCTCTTCTCCTCGTGGTTGACGGATGGGTGAGACTAGGGTATGGATTTTTGGTCGATTCTACTCAATTCCAAGGTGTTTTGGAGATTTATAGGTGATTGTAACATCATCTAATCCATTGTTCCTTGTCGGATCGAGGTAATTTCTTGATTTTTCTTCGGGTTGACTTTTTGGAGATTTGTTCTTAATTTCAATCCTAGTCCGATTTTGATGAATCGGTTGGTGTAGTATGATGTTATAAATCGAGTTCTATGGATTGTATATCCATATCTTCAATTCGTTTAACCCAGTTTATGATCCTACGGTTCTTCAGGAATTATTGAACATTTAATGTTCGAATGAGTTTTCTTCGGTAGGTTGATGTGATATCCATTGTTGTTGGTCTTGAACCTCGTTGTGATCATGTTTCCTTCGTTTATTTTGGAATTTTATGTTTCGGGGCACTTCGGTCGAGCCGTGTTCGTCGGAGTATTTGCGTGCCAATTCCGAGGCAAGTATTTTGCTTATACGTTGTGTACCTTGTGAATATGACTTGCGTGTTGGAATGGATGATTGTGGTTAGTGGTGATAATCTTGAATGTGTACGTTGGGATATACATGTTGGTTGATTGTACACTTGGATGTGTATCGTGTTATATGTATTGATCGTGAGATATGTGTTTATGCATCAATTGCTTTGGTGAATTGGATGACGATATTATGTTGTGTAACGTATGCAGGATTGCGATGATCCTGTTGATCGGTTGTACACGTGGTTCTGCAATGTGTTGTGTTTCGATCATGAGTTATGCTTGATTATGTGTTATTGATGATGATGGTTAGACTTTTGAGATTGTGTTATGTGATCATGAGGCATGATTTCGTGGTGATCAATGTGATTGATTGACCGTGCTCATTTATGAAGAAATGCGAACGTGAATGTTATGTGTGGTAATGCTAAGTTCACTCATGTGGGTTCGACGGGACCTACGAGGATGCATGGCAGACGCCCATGGGATCGGAACTTAGTATGTGGTGCTGCGGTCCAATTGTGCGAGTCTGACGAGGCCTACGATGACACATGTCGGAGGATCATGGGGTCAGGACACAGTACGTCCACCCGTGTGGTCTCGACGGGCCTACGGTGACTCGTGATGGTGGATCACGGAGTCGAGGACTAATATTTGTGATTGTTGTGTTTTGTTAAGACCGTGCGTGTTGTTGAACCTACGGTGACTCGTGACGGTAGATCACGGAGTCGAGGATTGATATTTGTGATTGTTGTGTTTGGTTAAGACCGTGCGGGTTGTTGAACCTACGGTGACTTGTGATGGCGGATCACGGAGTCGGAAAGTATGTTTTGATAAACAAGGTGCTTGTAAGAAAGTTTTTATGAAAACTAAATGACTAGGCCGAGACCCAAGCGATTTATGTAAAGATTTTCGTGCTGTAAAACCCTTCAGTGTTGTAATAAGATTTTGGGCTGAGACCCTACAGTTTGATAAAGGTTTTTCCAAAACTTAGGACATGAGTTTCTAATGACTTTGGGGTTTTAAAACTTTCGAGATGATTGTTGTTTCCTTTAAAGACTTATGTTGTTTTCTAGAATTCTAAAACTTCTCGGGAGTAATTGGTAAATGGTTGTCCTTATCTGATACGTGGTTGTTAATTGCTTGTTACATTTCGTATAGAAATACTTGTACTAGCCATTCGAATGCTAACCCCTTAAATGGGGGAAATGCGTTTCATGCATTTCAGGTATGCTTGGTTTGTAGGAGCAGTCACAGGGTCAGCATGGGAGATAATGGGCCGCGATACTAATCAAGAGTTATGGAGTTCAGTTGTTGTTGCATCATTGTATTGTTCTCAATTTTCCGTTGTGTTGTATTGTTTTGTATATTGGACCCCTACGTGGGCACGAGTTGTGGAATTGTATTTTAATTATTTAAGTTGTGTGACCTTATCGATCCGTATCTTCATTCTTTTTGACCCCGACCAGTCAAATATTTGGTCGTCTGGTTGTGTTCAGCCTGGTGGATCCTTGAGTGTAAGGTCCACGACGTGTAATATTTCCGGTTGAATTCTGGGGTGTTACTGATTTAATAGATTGTTATGATCATTGTTATTGATACTGGTGTGTTGCTATTGATGTTGTATTAGACGATTTAAGGCATTGATGTAATCGACTATCATCTCTATCTTTGGTAGCCGATTAAAGGTGCCGAGGCATCTGTTATCGTTGTTGTTATCAATTGGCCCTTCTAAGGCAATCGAGGTATTGAAATGGGACTGTTGAGTTCCCATCCGTTGAGTCATTGTTATTGATTGGTCGTTATGAGATAATCGAGGTATTTAATTGGGACTGTCAAGGACATTTCCCATCCATGATGTTATTGTCATCGATTGGCCATTTCTAGGGCAATCGAGGTATTGAATTGGGACTGTTGAGGACGGTTTCCATTCGTTGTGTCGTTGTTATCGATTGGCCATTCCAAGGCGATTGAGGTAAGTGAATTTGTACTGCTGAGGACGGTGCCGATCTGTGAGTTATTGTTGTCGTGTTGGCCGACTCAAGGCAGCACATTATCGTTCTTGTGGATTCGGTAATTTTGTGATCGTTGCCGCTTGTGATTGTTTGTGTTTTGAGGATAGTATCGGATAGTGCTCGATGGGTAAGATTGGGGCTTGAACCTTCGCGGTTGGTTTCCCAACACTTACAGTTCAGTAGGTCACGGTCATTTCGGTGATCTCATTATGGGTAAGTTTGGGGCTTGAACCTTCGTGGTTGGTTTCCCAACACCTACAGTTCAGTAGGTCACGGTCATTGGGTGATCTCATTATGGTTAAGTCTGGGCCTTGAACTTGTCCCAACACCTGCAATTCAGCAGGTCACGGTCATTGGATGACCTCATTCTGATACAGCTTCGGCTGTGTGGCTTCGGTCCCTCATTGTGATACAACTTCGGTTGTGTGGCTTCGGCCCCTCATTGTGATCTGACTTGGCCGTGTACCTTGACCCCTCATTGTGATCTGACTTGGTGTGTGGCTTGGCCCCTCATTGTGAATCTGATTTAATTTGTGTGGCTTCGGGCCCCTCATTTGATATAACTTCGGGTTGTTTGGCTTCGGCCATCTCATTATTGATTGACAGCTTCGGCTAAGTGGATTTCAGGCCATTGTGATGATTGACAGCTTCGGCTGAGTGGCTTTCAGGCTATTGCGATGATTTGCAGCTTCGGCTGAGGGCTTATGGCCATGTGCGATGTATTGGTGTTGTAACACCCCCAGACCACTCGGGAATATTATAGCGCCGCAGACCCTCCATGAAGATCTACCAAGCTAAAAACAAAAAACAATACATCGCATTACATGCCGACATAGCTACATAATGAACCATTATACCGATTTGGTCTTTTGCCACAACACAACACATCAAACATACATAAATCGTTCTCATAACTCATACCCATGCAGGGGTTGGGATACATCAACATACCCATAAAATGGGAAGACTACACAACGGAGAGCCCAACAATGAGACTCTACTAAAAATACTCAACGAATGGTCATCATGTGATTAGTATCGTCGTCTTCCATCACCCTTCGTATCGATCCTGTAATTCGCTCCCCAGCAACCTGCAAGTACCTAGACGCAATACAGACATCCACCCCCCGAATACTCGGGGGTTAGCAAAACTCCACTGTTTTGCTAGTGCAAGTATAAAATACGAACACAAGCCATACATATCATACTCTAGGAACATAATAATCGTGAACATACTTCCCGAGATAAATCACTTGATCAAAACACTTCAAACCATGAAAGGTGGGGATGAAACCCATATACATCTTACAAAACATTTAAGATCTCGGGAGGTTTGGAAACGTTGAGTTTTAAGAGTTCTCAAGCCTTTCGAAACCATTTAGGGACACACCTCAAAAGTTATTTTACCAAAATACAATTATGATAACAACACCCGGGGTTCACAACCTGATCATATCATAACAGCATGTTTCCACAGATTACTCGCGTCCCGTGCTAGCAAGCCACGGACCTTAGATGCTCCCGCAGAACATACCTGGGTGAATAACCCACAGGGAAACCATACCAAATCACATATCACCATAACAACAGTCACGTGACCACAATCATAGATACGTTCATAGTTATCCCGGCATCGCACTAACAAGCTACGAACCTTGAATGCTCCTACAGACCATACCCGATTGGACAACCTATGACACGTATGTCACATAACCAAATCACAACCATAAGTTATCCCGGCATTGCACTAACAAGCTACGAACTTCGGAGTCCCCGCTGTAATATCCGCAATTTCGATTTCCGGTAATTTTCATTTTCCCGGCAGAGGTCCGTTTTGATGACTCGCTTATGACCGTTTCGTCATTCTGAGAATATTTTATTCTGCACTTTTTGTCATCCGAGTTCGTTTCGGTATCGTTTTGTTGAGTTCCGTGTTCTAAAACGACTTTTCCGCACATGAGCTCGATTCTCGCGGATCTCGTCCGAAACTATTGTTTCGAGTTTCTCGTAAGTTCATTTAACGTTATTGTTCATGTTTTAAGTTTTGGTTTGGTGTTTCGGTCATGTATCGTGTATTTTGGACGTTTTGGGCCATTTTCGTAATTTCCCAAAGTTTGGGGTAATTACTTCCGTTGTCGAATTTCGAGCCCTCGGGTGGTCGGAATCGGGTGTTCTCTTAATTTTCGGATTAGTCTTTGCGAGTAATTCATAATTGTGTTATCGGTTTTCGTTCATGTCTGTGTTTTGGGATTTTTCGACCGTCGGATCGACCAGGCACTGGCTGGCAGCCGAGTAACGACCGTAATGGCCCGGCAGTAATGGCCGTAAGGCCTGTTACGTATGTAACAGCCTGCCGGTTACGTACGTAACATGTCCGGCAGAATGGGTACAGGGAGTTCGGCCTTGGCCGATTACGTACGTAGGCCTTGGCCGATTACGTACGTAAGCTGTCGGCCAGGGTCGGCTATTTAAGGCCTGGACCGAGTCACATCCGGCATTTTCCACTTTTCTTCGTTCCTTCCGCGATTTTTCACCATAGATCGATGGTTTTGAGTAGAATCAACTTATAACAACATGTTTTGGAAGTTGAAATCATAGATTAACATCATCTTCCACCCGGATCGAAGGTAAGAACACCTAAACTTTTGGATTTTGGATGTTCTTGGGGTTTCTTGGTGTTTTGGCCGATTTGCTTTGTTTTGATTCAGATTTTTGATGAAACTTGATTGTAAACTCGTAATCATTCAATACCCTTAAAGTTTTGTGGAACGAATTTGAGTATTTCTTTGAATAATCGATTGAATTAGACTACGCCTTCAAAGTGTCGGATAAAATGCTTCAATGGGTAGAACTTGGGAATTTCCATACGTTTTCGTAGAATTGTGATTTAAATGATATCGTTGTGACTGAGGAACGAATTCTTGTGAAGAACTCGAGTCGAAACCTTCCCGTTCGTCGCCTTCTTTGGGGTCCGAGCTTCCCGGTCGAACCGTGTTCTTCGGAGTATTCAGTAGCGGTTATTAAGGCAAGTATTTTACTATACGAATTGTGTCTTGTAAACAGGGACGTCGTATTATGGTTGTGATACATTGGTTTGCTTTTGTGTATATGCTTCGTATGAATTGAATTTTTATGAACGATTGACGGTAACGATGATACCTTCACTTAGTTAACATCTTGGAATTGTGTTGGATGTGCAAATCATCTAAGTTTGTGCCGGGCGTGGTTGGTCATTGTTGAGTTGTTGCAATGATTATGATGTGTGTTGTCTTGGTTTACATACTTGATTATGCACCTCGGTGTAATGTGGAATGGCTTGACATTTGATGATTATGAATTGTGTCGTGTCGATGTGTGTGTGTTCCAGGTAGGGTCTGATGAGGCCTCTGGAGTTCGGTACATGATGTGTACGAACAAAGTGTGTGATCCAGGTAGGGTCTGACGAGGCCTCTGGAGTCCGGTACATGACGTGTACGGACAAGGTGTGTGATCCAGGTAGGGTCTGACGAGGCCTCTGGAGTTCGGTACATGATGTGTACGAACGATGTTTGCGGCCGGGTAGGGTCCGTCGAGGCCTCCGGAGTTCGGTACATGATGTGTACGAACAGTGTGTGTGCGGTCCGGGTAAGGTCCGTCGAGGCCTCCAGAGTTCGGTACATGATGTGTACGGACAATGATCGTGTTATAGTGCTTGTTTGGGTAACATGTTAAATATGAGTCTCGGACTCATAGTGATATCTTATCTAGTGTGTTTTGAATCGAGAATCGGTCCAAGGCCCTAATGTTTACGAAAAGGTTTTGTAAATTGGGACTTGAGGTCCAAAAGAATTTCCGCTTTAAGAATCCCCGAGATGATGTGATTCCTTTTCAAATATCTCTTACTTGAGTTCGAAATTCTAAAAATTCTCGGGAACATTTTGATAATTGATTTCTGTATTAAATTCGTAGTTGCTATTTACTTGTTGCATTTCGTATCGTTTTATACTTGCACTAGTAAAACAGTGGAGTTTTACTAACCCCCGAGTAATCGGGGGGTTGATGTCTGTTCTGCGTCCAGGTACATGCGGGTTCAGGGGAGCAGTCACAGGATTGGCACAAGGGGATGACGAGCTGCGATACTAATCAGGAGTCGAGATTTGGTAGAGTTTGGTTGTATTGTTATAATTGATTCAGTCTTCCGCTGTATTGTGTTTCGACCCCTGTGTGGGTAATGTCGTTAGTCGATTACGTTGATAGAGTTGTGTGACCTCATCGGTTTGTGTGTGTTTATGTGTAAGTGACCTTAGCAGTGCATTATTATATTGTTTGACCCTGGCCGGGAAAGCATTTGGTTGTTTATGGATGTTTAGCCTGGTAGATCCTTGTGAAAAGGGTCTACGGCGTGTAATATTCCCATACGGTTTTGGGGGTGTTACATTTATGGTATCGGAGCTTGGTTGCGGAAACCTAGGCTGTCGGGTCGAGTTGAGTCGTGATTTGTCGAGTAATGTGTTGTCTTGTCGTTCGAGTTGTCAGGTGACAAGCTGAGTTGTGCGTAGTCACAACGCGTTGGATATGTTGTCGGATGAGATTAGTATCGTGGGCGACCGTCGTCTCCATGCGGCCTGTGAACGTAAGCCTCCTCTTTTATGCATAATATCTGTGTTCATGATTTCATTTATGTGTGATATTTGTGGTGCATAATTTTATTTACACGGTGTTGTGTAGTGAAGTTGTATTCGATACTTGGATACGTTGTACGTGTATAGAACTGGATGTATTGATGTTTGGCTCTTGAACCACAATGTGGGTTGGTATGGTATGAAAGTTGTGAACCTTGATGGGTTTCACGATAGAGTTCGCGAGAGACTCCGATGAATGGTTTTGTTGCATATTTAAACGTGATGCCATGAGATGTATGTGATTGAATTGGCGACCCTATTTGCCATTTGGGCATGTGGTTTTAATGTCGACTATTTTGGATTGTTGTAATTATGCCCGCTAAGGGTAGCTTTGAAAACGTTTTCCTAAAAGACTACTGATTTGAGCATTTTTGTGGAAATCAAATTTTTTGGAAAAATCTTGTTTTGCAAAACGACCATAATTTTCGGAATTTAAATGTTATGTGTTTGTGTGTTGGGGGCTACTGTGACAATACTGCAGTCCTGCAGCTAGATGTTACGACCGTAAGATGTTTTCCATTACGTCCGTAAGCTCAGAGTTGTTACGGCCGTAAACTATATGTTGTTACGGCCGTAAACTTTTGACTGACCCGGTAGTAAGTTGTTATTACAGTTGTACCCGTGCCCCTTGATTATTTAATCTCTGTTGATATATTAGTGATGGATGACGTGGTAACATGTTGTTACCCTGTATAACGCTAGTAAAGATAATGATATATTGATAAGGTCATTTGGACGATATTGTCTAGCGAAAAGATTGAAGCCTCAACGTGTTGTTTTGCAAATAGCTTCAATCAAAACAGTTTTGATAATGAGATACAAGGTTTTGATTAAACGACCGAGGTATTAAAAGTGCTTTCAAAAATTTCATTTCACCAAATTCTTTTTTTTCAAACTTGAGAATTTTAAAATTTTATCATTTGAATAATACCCCGGAAACATTTTATTTTTGTTGTTAGTGTTTGATCCCTGCGATATGTGTGTGGTTTTGACCGTGTTTGATTTGGTAAAATCCAAACATCTCTGTTGATGTGACTGGGTGAATTATTTTTGGAATGAAGTTCTAAAATTAAGTGTTAGTTCGTGCACTTGTGTGATGACTTGGAGTTAATGTTTTAACGTGCTTCTATTTATTGTCTTATCTTGATGTGATGATGTTTGTTTGGATGTGTTATTCTGATTGGTCGTCCGTCCAGTATGCCGAGAGGTCGAGGCCGAGGACGTGGTCGTAGTCGTGGTCGTGATCAGCAGCAATCATCCAGAGGTAATGTTGACATTGGCGCCGCCACCATCCTTCGTCAGGTGACTGACCAGTTGGCGCATATGAATCAGACCGTGCACCGAGAAGGGATTCCGGATGTAGATAGCGGAGCTAGTAAGTGGTTACGAGATGTGATGAGAATGCACCCGCCCTGTTTTGTAGCTTCTTCGGACTCGTTAGGCTAGGAGAACTGGCTCTTCCAGTTGGACAGAACATTTGATGCTGTAGCTTGCCCCGATGAGAGAAGAGTGCCTATTGCTCAATACCTACTCGACAGGGAAGCTGCAGACTGGTGGGAGGCCATAGCGCCTAGTGATTGTACCGCTACTTGGACTGAATTCAAAACTGCCATGGAGGCCGAGTATTGTCCGCCGCCTATTAAAGAGCGTAGGATTGTCGAGTTTTTCTCGGCTATGCCCCGAGACGTGTCGATATCCCAGATGATAGTCGATTATAATCGACAACTGTGTTATGTACGGGATCATGTGAAAAGTGAGGCAGATAAGGTTCGTTATTTCGATATGCGTATGAAACCTCAGATTCGGCAGTGTATGGCTCCTTTTATGTGTACAACCTTGAAGGACTATCAGGATCGAGCCTTGGCTTTTGAGATGGCTATAATGACTACTGAGCCCGTATCGGTAGCGAAGAAGCAGAAGATCTCCGATGACGCATCGGGAAGTAAGGGAATTGGGATTCCCACATCTCAACCCTCGTATCAGCCGAGTATGGGACCTTCTCGGTCAGTTAGAGAACCCAAAAGACCCAAGCCGGTGTCTTTGAGTTCTGGTAATGCTCCTAGGTGTTTCAACTGTAACGTTCTAGGCCATGAACGTGCGCATTGTAAGAAACCGCCAGTGACTTGTTATAATTGTGGACACTAGGGGCATCGAGTTCAGTATTGCGAGATTGTTGCCGAGATGATAAGGGACCGAAATTCCATTCCTACTTCCGGAGGGCCCAGTGATGTCCAGTGATGGTGTTTTTGGTACTCGCTGCACGGATTGTTTCGCGTCTAGAGATGTTTTTTGTGACGCTTTTACGTTTGGAACTTGTTGAATGATATTTTGTTTTGTGTAAGTCCCCGTTTAGTTGTTGAACCTACGGAGGCGTGACAGTGGACCGCGGGGTCATGAGCATGGTGTTTTATTATGTATCGCTATATTTTGTTTCGTATCACTGTGATAACCTTAGTTTAAGTTTCGGGACGAAACTTCTTTTTAGTATGATAGGATGTAATATCCGGTATTCTCGTTTTCTGTTATCTTGAATTGGTTGTGTTTTGATGTCGGACATTTTTTTTTGTTGATAAAAATCGGAGTGATTTCTATCGTGATATTCTATTCGTTTCTATCGCATAGTCGTTGTGGTCGGGTGCGACTTGTTGTCGCGTGCGTTTCGTAGATTAAATGTGTGCATGTGATGTGTTGTTAATTTCTCGTTGTTGTTTTGAATCATAGTCGGTGGCGTTGTGTTGGTCGTCGTGGAGCGTGTTTTCACGCCGTAAGTGTCTTTGCGTTTGCAACGCGTTACTGGCGCGAGTTTTCGGTTTTTATGTATCTCGTCGAGTTTTCCTGATGGGGATATTGCTTCTCTCTACTTGTTTTAAGTTTCGGGACGAAACTTCTTTTAAGGAGGGTAGAATGTAATATCCGCAATTTCGATTTCCGGTAATTTTCATTTTCCCGGTGGAGGTCCATTACGACGACTCGCTTATGACCGTTTCGTCATTCTGGGAATATTTTATTCTGCAACTTTTTGTCATCTGAGTTCGTTTCGGTATCGTTTTGTTGAGTTCCGTGTTCTTAAATGACTTTTCCGCACTTGAGCTCGATTCTCGCGGATCTCGTCCGAAACTGTTGTTTCGAGTTTCTCGTAAGTTCATTTAACGTTATTGTTCATGTTGTAAGTTTTGGTTTGGTGTTTCGGTCGTGTATCGTGTATTTTGGACGTTTTGGGCCATTTTCGTAATTTCCCAAAGTTTGGGGTAATTACTTCCGTTGTCGAATTTCGAGCCCTCGGGTGGTCGGAATCGGGTGTTCTCTTAATGTTCGGATTCGTCTTTGCGAGTACTTCGTAATCGTGTTTTCAGTTTACGTTCAGGTCTGAGTTTCGGGATTTTTCGGACCGTCGGATCGACCGAGGCCTGGCCGCCAGCTGGCCGCTGAACTGGCGAGTAACGGCCGTAATGGCCCGGCAGTAACGGCCGTAAGGCCTGTTACGTACGTAATAGCCTGCCGGTTACGTACGTAACATGTCCGGCAGAATGGGTACAGGGAGTTCGGCCTTGGCCGATTACGTACGTAGGCCTTGGCCGATTACGTACGTAAGCGGTCGGCCAGGGTCGGCTATTTAAGGCCTGGACCGAGTCACATCCGGCATTTTCCACTTTTCTTCGTTCCTTCCGCGATTTTTCACCATAGATCGATGGTTTTGAGTAGAATCAACTTATAACAACATGTTTTGGAAGTTGAAATCATGGATTAACATCATCTTCCACCCGGATCGAAGGTAAGAACACCTAAACTTTTGGATTTTGGATGTTCTTGGGGTTTCTTGGTGTTTTGGCCAATTTGCTTTGTTTTGATTCAGATTGTTGATGAAACTTGATTGTAAACTCGTAATCATTCAATACCCGTGAAGTTTTGTGGAACGAATTTGAGTATTTCTTTGAATAATCGATTGAATTGGACTACGCCTTCAAAGTGTCCGATAAAATGCTTCAATGGGTAGAACTTGGGAAGTTCCATACGTTTTCGTAGAATTGTGATTTAAATGATATCGTTGTGACTTAGGAACGAATTCTTGTGAAGAACTCGAGTCGGAACCTTCCCGTTCGTCGCCTTCTTTGGGGTCCGAGCTTCCCGGTCGAAGCGTGTTCTTCGGAGTATTCGGTAGCGGTTATTAAGGCAAGTATTTTACTATACGAATTGTGTCTTGTGAACAGGGACGTCGTATTATGGTTGTGATACATTGGTTTGCTTTTGTGTATATGCTTCGTATGAATTGAATTTTTTGAACGATTGACGGTAACGATGATACCTTCACTTAGTTAACATCTTGGAATTGTGTTGGATGTGCAAATCATCTAAGTTTGTGCCGGGCGTGGTTGGTCATTGTTGAGTTGTTGCGATGATTATGATGTGTGTTGTCTTGGTTTACATACTTGATTATGCACCTCGGCGTAATGTTGAATGGCTTGACATTTGATGATTATGAATTGTGTCATGTCGATGTGTGTGTGTTCCAGGTAGGGTCTGACGAGGCCTCTGGAGTTCGGTACATGATGTGTACGAACAAAGTGTGTGATCCAGGTAGGGTTTGACGAGGCCTCTGGAGTCCGGTACATGACGTGTACGGACAAGGTGTGTGATCCAGGTAAGGTCTGACGAGGCCTCTAGAGTTTGGTACATGATGTGTACGAACGATGTTTGCGGCCGGGTAGGTTCCGTCGAGGCCTCCGGAGTTCGGTACATGATGTGTACGAACAGTGTGTGCGCGGTCCGGGTAAGGTCCGTCGAGGCCTCCGGAGTTCGGTACATGATGTGTACGGACAATGATCGTGTTATAGTGCTTGTTTGGGTAACATTTTAAATATGAGTCTCGGACTCATAGTGATATCTTATCTAGTGTGTTTTGAATCGAGAATCGGGCCAAGGCCCTAATGTTTACGAAAAGGTTTTGTAAATTGGGACTCGAGGTCCAAAAGAATTTCCGCTTTAAGAATCCCCGAGATGATGTGATTCCTTTTCAAATATCTCTTATTTGAGTTCGAAATTCTAAAACTTCTCGGGAACATTTTGATAATTGATTTCTGTATTAAATTCGTAGTTGCTATTTACTTGTTGCATTTCGTATCGTTTTATACTTGCACTAGTAAAACAGTGGAGTTTTACTAACCCCCAAGTAATCGGAGGTGGGTGTCTGTTCTGCGTCCAGGTACATGCGGGTTCAGGGGAGCAGTCACAGGATTGGCACAAGGGGATGACGAGCCGCGATACTAATCAAGAGTCGAGATTTGGTAGAGTTTGGTTGTATTGTTAGAATTGATTCAGTCTTCCGCTGTATTGTGTTTCGACCCCTGTGTGGGTAATGTCTGTTAGTCAGTTCTGTTGATAGAGTTGTGTAACCTCATCGGTATGTGTGTGCTTATGTGTAAGTGACCTTAACGGTCTGCATTATTATATTGTTTGACCCTGGCCGGGCAAGCATTTGGTTGTTTATGGATGTTTAGCCTGGTAGATCCTTGTGAAAACGGTCTACGGCGTGTAATATTCCCATACGGTTTTGGGGGTGTTACACCCGCAAGACATACCCGATGGATAATCCCACAAGTTATCCTGGCATCGGGCTAGCAAGCCACGAACCTTGGACTCCCCGCAAGACATACCCGATGGATAACCCCACAAGTTATCCCGGCATCGGCTAGCAAGCCACGAACCTCGGAGTCCCCGCAAGACATACCCGATGGATAACCCTATGGTTCCACCCGACCCATACTAGCAAGTATGAATCCCGGAGATTCAACAATCTTACCCGGTGGCACATCACTTACAACAATCACAACAATAATCAATCATCAAGCCAAAAAACATTAAGCACCACCACCTCCTTTCAAAGGAGTAACAATTAATATCACAACATGTCACATTCTCACCAAACAAGTACACGTATCGACACACCATCCTCGGAAAGTCATCATGGTTTATTATATTCACAAAGTATGGTTATAACATCTATCAAAATACAACGCATACTCATATATTCCAAATACAAATTTATCTACGAATCATATGAGATATCTTGAAGAAAACCCTTTTTATCGAGAATATTCCGATCCTTTGTAAGGTTCATTAAAACATTCACGTTTCACATATAATCAATTATCAACTATCACATTTACGAAATACGATGTGTTTGGGCAAGATACTTGCCTCGAAACTACGAGCAACCGAACAACGACCGGATGAGGTTGAGCAGACCTCGAACTTCCAAAATGACCAAGAATCCGAAACCCACGAATACTACAAAAATAACACCAACACGAATCAATAACACTAATCGAATCCGAATCAACACTAAGAACAACAAGGATCTAAGGGTTTCTCAAAGAAATCAAGAACTATGTTCCGAGTGATATAAAATCATGAATGAGTTCAAAAATACAAAGATCATGACCAAAACAACAAGTATTACATAATCGATTCATCATCATCGGATTAAATCAAAGAACCAAGGAGAAACCCTCAAAATTCAAGACCTCGGGTTCTAAGAAGAGAATACCTTGATTTGGGCCAAGAAGGTGATTTGATGATGTTAGACATACATAAATCCACCTCAAGATGAAGCTTGATGATGAAGATCGCCAAAAATCACCTCTCGAACTCAATCCAGCGGAAAAGGACGAAGGAAGAAGGAGAAATGATGATATAAAGTTGCTGTCCAGTTTTTATACTGGACAGTTATTAGCATGCGCTAACCAGACAGCATTAGCGCCCGCTAATGGGGTCAACGCCCAGAACCTTCCGCCTGCAACACTGTTAGCGTGTGCTAGCCAATATGCAAAGCATGCGCTAACGAATCACGAATCCAGTCCAGTAGCTCCTGGATAGTTCTGCACCTACTGGGTAACGTGCGCTAGAAAGAACAATTAGCATGCGCTAAGCAGTCGATAGCGTGCGCCAGCTACCAAGCGTGCGCTAACGAGATTGCAGTTGCAGTCCAGCAGCTCCTGGACTGCCAGTTAGCGTGCGCTATACACCCGGGAGCGTGCGCTAACAATAACATAATAACGCGCACTAAACCACAAACGGTAGCGTGCGCTACACTGAAATGAGTCAAAACTCATGCAATGATCTGGAACGGAAATCAAACACGTGTCAACTCATGACATGACCATACGTGGCACAACAATCCAAAGGCATGGGCAACGCCAAACCGATAACCCGCAGAAAAACTCAACAAAACTGGAACGAAGATCTCGGGTATTACAGGTGTTTTCGTTGGAGCCTTCGGGCATTGGTTTGTATCTATTTCATCTTTGGTTTGGTTTACCTTCAGGTAATTCGTTGTTGTGTTCTATATTGATGATTCACCGTTGGTCACTTGTGTTCTAACCTGCTGAGCAGGTATTGATCATATGTCGTGGGCATAGTGTTTCACAAATGCTCGGTTCTTAACTTGGTTTGTGAGCATCTCGTATTATCATTGTTATATCATTTGTTCTGCCTTTGGATGCATATCATGTTGTACATGTATTTGATATTCATTATCTGGATGACTGACCCCGTGGGGGCGGAACATGTTTTCATATTTTAGGTGTTTCGGGGAGGGAGTTAAGATATAAGGGCATGATGATGGCGACGAGGCATTCGAGCGATACTAGTACTGAGTTGTTTCGGTGTTGATGTTGGTCAGTCAGTTGGAGTGTTCTCCAGCTTGTCAGTTGTTGACATTTTGTGTTATCCGAGCAAGGCTCGTGGATGTTGTTGTATTTTTATTTTTGCCATGTAGGCCCATCATAGTCATTGAAATTCCACGTCGGAATATTGTGTCGGATATCATAGTAGGGACTGTGATTTTCCTTTTTGGTCAGATTGATGTATGTTAGTCGTGTTGGCCTGATGGATCTCCTGGCGTGGGCTCCACATCATTGTAATAACCCAATGAGATTTTGGGGGTGTTACAATATTAATGGCATGCAGAATATAGAAAGCACTTAACATGATGTACATGAAGAAATTATAGCTTCGAAAATTTACCTTGAAATAAGGCCAATATCGTGAGTTGTTTGCTACCTCCGGAGGCACCTCTAGTAAATCATGGTGTGCTTTAATGATACCATGCGATAATATTACCAAAGCATCTAACACTTTCCGATGATTCATGCTTATTGTTGATACAAAATGTTTAAATGTGTCAGATGCATCACGATAGGAAGCTCATTTGGCCAATAAGAATAAGCAAATTCCTACTTGCTTGGAAACTTTTACATATTTACTATCCACTAACAGATTTCTTTGCACCGTCAAGTTCACTAGTTATACAAATATATCCCTATCAATTCGTAGTTGCACTTTACACGACGTGGGATTTTCATTATAATCTGTATATGTATTTGTTGTTACTCAAAATATTATCCGGAGATGATATGCTGGAATGGATGAGTAACAAACAAAATGCGAGAGCACATCTGTAGGGAAATAAATAACATAAGATTTGCCGGGGTTGTTAGTCCCTGGCTTGAATGCTCTCTCGAGATGTTATTAATATGAATACTGGTGAGTACAAATATTAATGTTAGAGTTCAATTACAATGAGTGTAAAAGACCCTAGTTATCTTAGCTCTTGAGTGGTGAAGATTGTCGGAAGAACCAGAGTTGAAGCTCTGTGAGTTCTTGTTACAAAGATGAGGAATTCTCTGTATTATTTTCTATGTGTAATCGTGTTAATCTTGTCACTGTCACTGTGTTAACGTTGTCACCCTTTTCTTGCCAATGTTGGAGGCCTCCTATTTATAGGAGAAAGGGTTGCTGGGACGTCTCTGTCCACCGCGGGCGATCGCCGTTCCTGCATTTGAATAAGGCGGGCGATCATCCTAGCACGTGGGACTGTTTCCTTAAATTCCGCAGCTGCTGCTGGCAACCAGATGCCTGAACCAATGAGGAGGCGATAGGTGCCTCACGTCGCTGTCTTGGGAGGTCCCACCTAGGACCTTTCGGCGGGTCTGTCGGTAGGTGAGGCCGTCCTTATCACTGACAGCTGCTGATGGGCTGGAGTAGGGCCTGTTCTTGCGGCGCCTTTTGCGGATCTGCACGTGGGTTTTCACCCGAGATTCGGTCTTCGCAGACTTTGTCAGGTGTCTGATCCACACGTGGCACGGGACGGTCGTCCCCGGTCGGAGTTTAGAGGCGATCGCCAGATGCCAAAAGACGATCGCCTTAGACATCGACCGCTAGGCGCTTGCCCAGCATCTGTCTTCTTTGGTTGGATCTCGACCATTATGTCGATCGCCATTGAGGCGTATAAATCGTCGCACAACAATTGCCCCCCAGCTCGCTCCGATGTTGAAGATGTGGGGCGAGGTGGCACTGCTGGCGATCGCTTGTTTTAGACGAGCGACTCATCTACTTTATGAAGCAGACGATGGTCTCCCGGACAAACTGATTTTGAATTTGGACGATCTCCTCGGATGCTGTAAAGAGCGGGAATTGAAGGCGGGCTTTGAGACGTCACTGGGGCACGCGTCGCGCTCCATTGGGGGAGTCCGACAGTTTTTGTCAGACTTGTCGTCTGGCGTGCCCTCGAAACGATGCGTACGTGGGTTTTGAGGGCTACATTAAATGTGGCTCACCCGACGGTTGCACTTCAGCACTCGAATTTCCGCTTAATTGCCCAGAAGTCCCTGCTCTCGCCTATAAAAGGGGCTAGGGATATTGGGGTTTAGATCTTTATGCGCTCTTGCCTTTAGAAGAAAACTTAGCCGAAATTTCTTGAAGCTTCCTACATCGATCGACGTTCTCTCTAGGTAAGAACAAAAACCTTTCTCCCCCCTTTCTCTTTGAACATGTCTGGAGGAGGACCTACTGTGTATGAGGCGGGTAGCACTTCCGCCATCGCGACTTCGGCTTCCAAGGATGAAACCTCCGCGGATTTTCACGTGGAGACGGCCGTTGAGGCCATTCCCGCGGGGATTGCACCCGTGGAGGTTGAGGAGCTTTTCAACGAGGCTGACGCGGCGAGGTCGACGGCGGCGGAGCAGAAGGGCTCGCCAATAGACGAGGACGAGGTGGTGAGACTGTATTGGGAGCAGAACAGTGTGTTCGGCCGGGCCTTTCTGGAATTTGCCGAGCTTATGAAGAGGCTGGCCGGACCACGTCCTCAGTTCGATTTTGGCGCATACTCAATCGCCCACCCCTATGAACCCGTGAAGCGGACGTCACTTCGGGCCGCGGACTGCTCCCCATGGACCCTCGGTCAGATCAGGAGTTCGGCGACTAAAAAGGACTTGAGTCGTTGGAGGGCGGAGTTCCATGTCCCCTCTGATGTCTCACTGTATTTTCCCGCCGAGAACGAGTGCGCCGACCGACCTCCTGAGGGTATGGCCGCCGTTAATTAATTGATCATGGGGTCCGGTTTGCGGTTCCCATTGCCGTTCGTCGTGTCATACCTATTGACCGCCTAGAATGTGGCGCCGCTCCAACTGACGCCGAACGCCTGGTTGTAGATCGTCAGTAATTTGACTCTCTTTGGCGGTCATCGGCTGTTCCGTCTTCCTTCTGTGCTAGAAATGAACTATCTCTTCAAGCTGACGGCGCAGAAGGGTTCAGTTGGCGGCTACCACATTCAGGGTCGCATGGGCAGGGTGGTCTTTGGGGTGCCGAACAAGGTCTGGGGAGACCTGACAAAATGGTGTTGGGTCGGTGGAGCATGGAAGTCGGCGGCGAGCGATAAACCAGAGGATGAGTTGGATATCCCCACCGGCTTTCGGGAGTGGAATCTGAGTAAGGATTTTGAATCTCCCTTTGTTTGAATACACCTTGAACTGATCTAATTTGTTTTTCTTTTTGCAGGCTCCCTTGTTCTAGCGGCCGGCGACCTTCCATTTGACTTTTTGATCGTCTGGGAGCGAGTCCGCGGTCTACCGGACAATTACATGGATGCTCGCGTGGTCAACAACGAAGCTCATTGGTTGGGCGCTCGTTTGTTTCACTTTCCCCGCCACTTGAAAGTCCCAGGTACAAATGTTTACGATCTCCTTTCTGCTTGACGATCGCCTTTGATTGAAAGAGATGTCTAACCTGGTTGAATATTTTCTTTGACAAAGATCTACTTCCCCCGCTACTCCGAGCCGCCGAGAGAGATTGCTATGTCGAACCCCGGCCTTATGAATCGTCTCCACCAAGGGAAAAAGGCGGGCCGTGCCCCTGCAACGATGACCCGTCCCATCCCCGAGAAGAGACCTCTCATGGTGCCGGTCGTTGAGCCAGAGGCTCAGAAAGAGGAGCAGCTTCATCGCAACCGCAAGAGGCGGAGGCCGGAGGAGCCCTTGCCAACTGTTACTGCTGAGGCGCCCGTAGTGGTGCCGCCGGTCGCCGCGCCTACTATTTCTGTTGTTCCAATGGCGGAGGGGCCTACGCCCTCGTCAGCTTTCCTACAGGCCATGGCGATCGTCGACGCCCAGACCCCGCGGGGCAAGCCTTATTTCGACCGCGACCCCGAGAAGGTCGAAAGGTAAGTTGGGTAGATCTTATTGAGTTAAGTTACTTGTGTAGGTATTAACTCCTTTGTTCTTTGTTGCAGGGTCCGCCTTGCCGACCCGAACACCTTGACGATGGTGTTGGACTTCCTGGTGAGCAGGTCTCCCCGCGAGCCTAGCGACGTTCCTCACTATGTCTCCCGGGCTAGCTCCTCCCTACCAAAGGCTTGGACGACCGACCTGGATACGATCGCGCGCCGGCGGTCTCGAGACGCAATGCAGGCGACTCTTGCCCAGACCCTCCAAGCGACGATGATGGCCTCTCAAGCTGTAAAGGATTATGAGGGGAGGCCCTCTACTGCCCGTCCCCATTCGGACCTCGAGGCTGCTCGGAGACGGAATACTGAGTTAGTCGACAGGATTGCGACGATGTAGAAGAAGTATGCTGAGACGGCCAAGCGGGCTAAACAGGATCTCGACCGGATTAGGCAGGAGCTCGACCGGTCCCGGTCGGCGACCGATCGGATGCGCGATCAGATGACGGAGGCCCGTCGGTTGCATGCGGCCTCGCAGGAGGAGGCGATCGGGCTGAAGGAGGTGGTGGATCGGTTGGATGGTGAGTTAGAGTCGTCGAAGGGGGAGCTGGCCGCCAAGGTTGTCGAGCTCCAGGACGCGGACAAAAACATCGCGGGTCTGAAGGAGAAGTTGGAGGCGACCGAAGCCGATCCATTCCTCAACGTGGAGTATGTCGGCGAGTTTGCCTATTACATGGCTTACGCTGATGCCATCCGCGCTGCCAAGAAGGGAGGGCTTGAGGTCGGCCCTCTGCTCGATAACTTCAAAGCCTATGTGCTTGAGCATCCCTTGCAGTCGACCTTCTTTGTGCCGATCCTTGACCTCACCGACCTCGGGATCGACCTGAGCTGGTATCCGTCGCCGGACAAACTCGTTCATACGGAAGTCGGCGAGAAAGCGCACGCCGATCCAGCTGCTGGTGACGAAGGCCAAGCGGGGGCGGCCTGAGTTAGCCCACTATAATTTTGTTTTTCCCTTGTAATTTTTTAGTTTCTTCGTGTTTTGCCTTCGGGTGTATGTACAAATGACTTGAATGAAATAAAATACGTATTTGCATCTGATTCCTTGTTTGTACGATCGTCTGTCTGAATGTTTTGCATACGAATTTACACAAGTGTTTGCATAATTGCACCTGATTCCTTGCTTGTACGATCATCTGTCTGAACGTTTCGCATTTTGACTTTACACAATTGTTTGTGGAGCGGTCATTGTTCGCATAATCGTGGGGTTCGATGGAACTGACCTCTACGACTATGTCTTGTGCGCGAGCGACATTCTGTCTGATGGTTAACTTCTCGTGACTCACTTAATTGTGAGGGTCCTCCGTAGGCTACGTTTCGCTTCGCAATGTAGCGAAGGGCGGTCGGTCTTTGCCTGGAGGAGTCCTTGCACGGGGTGCCGTTGGATAAATCGACTTCGCTACCATGGCTTGTTAGCACTTTTCTGCCTAAGAGGGCATACGTTGTGACGGGGGTAGGACGCGATCGCATGCCTAGGTCCATCAGGTTAGATGATGGATCCGAGGACGGGCAAGCGTGTCCACTGATCTATTTTGGAGGGTCCTTTGGCTTCGTCCGCCTCGTATTTAAACGAAAGGGCGGGCGATCTCTGCACAAAATAACCTTGCATGGACGGGCTATCGGTTCCATCGACTCCCAGAACTATAGCTGCACTTTTCTACCTCGGATTGCCATATTAGATGACGATCCTCGACGGTATATGTTGTGCTTGGAGGGGGGACGATCGCCTGCCTAGGTCCATCAGGTTAGATGATGAACTCTTGGAGGGCGAGCGAGTCGTCCTCTTTTTTATTTGTCTGTGTTGTCAAGGCGAATCATTTAAAGGGGATCGGGAAATATCATTAAGCTCTTTGTATACTGGTTAACTGAATACAGAATTTTTACTAATAGTATTTCTTCAAATGAACGGCGTTCCAGGGGTATTGGTCCGGAGTGCCATCTGGGTGTTGGAGTTCGTAGGCTCCTTTGGTCAGCCATTTGGATATCCTGAAGGGTCCCTCCCAATTCGGGCCAAATACTCCCGTGTGAGACTGGACCTTTTTGAGGACTAGGTCCCCCACTTGGAATCGCCTTTCCTTGACCTTCGAATTGAAGAATTTCTCAGATTTCCTTTTATGGATCGTGTTCTTCATTTTCGAGGTCAGTCGTCGTTCTTTGAGCATATCCAAGTCGATCCATCGGGCTACATCATTGTCCGTCGTCATTTCTTGTTCAGTTCGGTGGCTGAGGACGGCGATCTCTGAAGGGATCACTGCTTCTGTTCCGAAGGCGAGGGCGAATGGGGTTTCGCCAGTTGAATCTCGGGTCGTCGTTTGGTAGGACCACAAAACATCCGGGAGCTCGCTCGCCCATCGTCCTTGTTTGGATTCGAGTCTTGCTTTGATGGTGTGTTTGAGAATCTTGTTTACAGCCTCTACCTGCCCGTTCGTCTGAGGGTGGTAAGGGGCCGAGAACAACTTTTTAATTCCCCATTTCTCGCAGAATTGCATGACTTCCAAACCGTCGAACTGCTTTCCGTTGTCGGAGATTATAGCCTGTGGTAGACCGAATCGGCATATGATATTCTTCCAAATGTACTTGATCACTTGTACTTGGCCGATCTTGTTGAGTGGCTCGGCTTCAGCCCATTTCTTGAAATAATAGACCCCCACGATGGCAAATTTACATCCCCCTGGCGCCGTCGGCAAAGGACTGATGAGGTCGATGCCCCATTGGGCGAACGGCCAAGGACTGTACATAGAAGTGAGCTGCTCGGGGGAGAGATTGATGTTCGGGCCCATCACTTGACACCTGTGACAAGATCGGGCGTAGGTGATCGTGTCTTTTTGTAGTGTAGGGCAGAAAAAGCCTTGCCTGGTCATCTTGTGGATGAGAGCTCGCCCTCCAGCGTGATTTCCACAGATCCCATCATGGATTTCGGCTAAAACGAGTCAGCCTTCCTCCGGCGTAATGCACTTGAGGAGCGGAAGGCTGAAAGCTCGCTTGTAAAGTCGGTCGTCCAATAGGGTGTATCTGGTTGCTCGGAGCTGAAGCTGGCGAGTTTTGATCCGATCTGCGGGGACCGTTCCGTCCTTCAAGTATTTAATGAACGGAGTCATCCAGTTCTCTTCGGCGATGGCAACTGTGGTGACCAAGCTTCTGTCGGTCGCCGGCTTTGCTGACTTCGTGATTTGGATGTTAGAGAAGTCTGCCGCCCCATATGACGATGCGAGTTTGGATAGGGCATTAGCTTGGGAGTTGTGCTCTCTCGAGACTTGTTCGATCAGCATTTCTTCAAACTTTGTGCACATTTCGGCGACCAATTCTTGATATTTGATCATCTGTTCGCCGCGCGCCTCATATTCCCCCTTGACTTGGTTCACGACCAAGAGGGAGTCCATGAAGATGTGGAGGCGACGAACGTCCAGGGCGAGTACTAGATCGAGGCTGCCTACCAAGGCTTAGCACTCAGCTTCCTTGTTGGTCGCACGGAACCCGAAACGCACAGCATTTGTGAAACTTTGGCCGTCGGGGCTGATGACGACAATCCCTGCCCCTGCTCGTGAGCTGGTCGCCGAGCCATCTACGTACAATTTCTAGGCAGGACGGCCGACCTGGGTCGGATTGGGCGGGAACGTTAGTTCCACCACGAAATCCGCCAGAGCTTGGCCTTTGATCGCCGTGCGAGGAGCGTACGTGACACCGTATTGTGCGATCTCCAGTCACCACTTGAGGAGTCGCCTGTTGGTGTCTGGTCGGTGCAGAATTTTCCTTAGGGGGAGAGTCGTCAGAACCTCCACTTGGTGTTTGAAGAAGTAAGCCCTCAGCTTGACTAAAGAAGTAGATCGGCAAGTGGGCTTGCCCCTCTACTCGCACTAATACAGCGCTCAGTGCGACCTCCGAGGCCGCCAGGTAGAGGAATAGCTTTTCGCCGGGGATTGGCTTCACCAAAATTTGGGGATTAGACAGATACTCCTTGATTTTGGCGAACGCCATTTGACTTTCCTTCGTCCGTGCGAATTTCTTATTCTTTATGGTGGCAAAGAATGGCTTGCTTTTGTCTCCGAGCCTTGAAATGAAATGGTTAAGGGCTGCTAAACAACCCGTGAGACATTGCACCTGTTTGACATTCTGTGGCTCCTGCATGTCGAGGATCGCTTGGATCTTGGTGGGGTTCGCCTCGATCCCCCTTTGGCTCACAATGTGTCCCAGGAACTTTCTGGAGCTTACCACGAAGTTACATTTCTTGGGGTTCAATTTCATGTTAAATTTCTCGAGGATGGCCAACGTCTCGGCAAGGTCTTTGAGGTGGTCTCCCTTTTTTAGGCTCTTGACCACGATGTCGTCAATGTAAACCTCCATGGTCTTGCCGATCTGGTCGGCGAACATCCCGTTGACTAGTCGTTGGTAAGTCGACCCCGCGTTTTTCAGGCCGAACGGCATTCGGACCTAAAAGTACACGTCTTTTTCCATGTGGAATGACGTGTGTTTCACGTCTTTCTCCGCCATTGGGATCTGATGCTACCCAGCGAAGGCGTCCATAAACGACATCATTTCGCAATCTGCCGTGCTATCGACCAAGTGATCAATATGAGGCATCGAAAAGTGGTCTTTCAGACATGCCGCGTTGAGGTCGGTGAAATCGATGCATAACATCCATGAGTTGCTCGCCTTTTTGACGAGCACCGCATTGGCTACCCACTGTAGCTCGTCGGTAGCTACTCCGATCAGTTTGTTGTCGAGTAGCTTTTTGACTTCTGCGTCGAGCGAAACGTACTTCTCAGGACCGAATTTCCTACGTTTCTGGTGAATAGGCTTCCTTGCCGGGTCCATCTTTAGATGGTGGCAAGCGTGTTCAGGACTAATGCCGACCATATCTTGATGCGACCAGGCAAAGATTCCGATGTTCTTACGTAGTAAACCGATCGATCGTCTTTTAACTTGAGACCTACGCTTGTGCCGATCTGCACTTCCCGCTCCGGGCGAGCCAAATCTATCGTTATACTTTCCAACTCTTCAATGGGGACGGTCGTTTCTCATTTGGAACGATTGCCGGACTCGATCCTTGGATCAATGTCGAGGCTTGGCTCGAAACCGATCCTTGGCTCGATGTCATCCGACAATTGTCGCGAGATGCCGTCCTCTGAGTCGGGTTGGTATGAGGTGCTTGGCTCGTCGATCTCCATTGGTTGAATGTCGATCGTCTCAATGTTATAAATGGTACGGGAAGTGTTTAAAGGGGAAGTTACGACACAAGAGTAATTCAAACATTTCTTTGCCATTAGCTGGTCTCCATTTACAGTACCGATCGTCCCATCGGTGGTGGGGAACTTGATACAGTAAAAGAAAGAAGAGGCGACCGCCTCGAAGGTTTCTAGAAAGGGGCAACCTAGGAACCCATTATAGATGTTGGGCCTATCTATGATTACAAAATTGAGGTTCCTAGTGATCTTAACCTTGTGATCGTAACACCATATTAGCTCGACAGAGAGCTTGATCCTTCCATAGGCTTGGACCGTGTTGTCGCCGAACCCTTGAAGCACGGTATCAAATGGCTTGATGAATTTGGTTAGGTTGCCGAGCTAGTCTAGAGCAGATTTGAATATGATATTGCAAAAGCTCCCATTGTCAACCAGCACGCGGTCGACCATTTTCCTAAGGATACATGCAGAGATTACCAATGCATCCTATTTGGGGCACTGCACTCCCTCCCTATCCTTGTTGGAGAAGGTGATGAGCGTGTCTCTGGAGATGGTCGGCTCTGGGGGTACCACGACATGGACCCCGGCGAACACCCTCAACTCGGTCTTCCGCTTTCTATTTGATATGGTGGAAACCGGGGGAAGGCCTCCGAGGTTTCCACCTCCCGACTGAAGCATATTGATCCGACCGCCGGGGTTGATCGGAGGGATTGACTCTTCTGAGTAATCCGGCTCGTTTTACTCAATCCTGGCGATCGGATTGGGAGGGATTTCGTCATTCTGTCGGCGATCGCGCCCCCCGGTCCTTTCTGCCCGGGGTTCTGGCTTGGTCACCAAATTGTCCAGCTTGCCTTCCTCGAACAATATCCAGAGTTATCTTAGGAGGTCGCGGCACTGGCTGGTGTTGTGGCTGGGACTTTTGTGGTAGGTAAAATTTGCTGCGGTCCAGATGACCGTTGTCCCTCATCGGCTTCGGCTTGCAAAGCCACTCGCGCCCCTTGATGGCGTTGAAAATATGGGCCAGAGACAGATTGAGGTTGCGGAGGAGGTGAACTTCCACATCCTCGAAGGCCTTGAACTCACCGGGCGGCTTTGCGACCGCCTTTATGGGCTTGACGACCGCCTTCTTCGGGACGGAAGATGGCGCCTTCCCTTCTCCGGTAGATCCCTCGCCTAAACGAAGGGTGAGCATCTTCTGCCTAGCCAGAAGTCGGCGGCCCTGACGCGGAAGATCGCGTAGGTCGGGGGGATGCCCTTCGTGAGATGCCTATGAATAGCTCCGAATGTATTGGTATACTTAAAATTCTTACTTGTAAATTTCTGAACAAAACCGATCGTCATATGTATGTTTGAACAAAGCCGATCGTATGTGGTTTCGTCCTCCTGATCGCATGTATGTATGGCTCCGCTTTGCCCCTTGTTTTTGTTTACTTGGTGAAAGTAAGGGAAGGAAGATAATTCGTTTAGTGAGCTATCTTTAGTTTGGTTCTTGCGATCATCAATTTTATTGGTTCCTTGAGGGAGGCCGAACGTCCCGGCCTGGAAAGATTTCACACAATCGTGGGGTTCGATGGAACCGACCTCTATGACTATGTCTTGTGCGCGAGCGACATTCCGTCTGATGGTTAACTTCTCGCGACTCACTTAATTGTGAGGGTCCTCCGTAGGCTACGTTTCGCCTCGTAATGTAGCGAAGGGGCGGGCAGTCTTTGTCTGGAGGAGTCCTTGCACGGGCGTCGTCGGATAAATCGACTTCGCTACCGTGGCTTGTTAGCACTTTTCTGTTTAAGAGGGCATACGTTGTGACGGGGGTAGGACGCGATCGCCTGCCTAGGTCCATCAGGTTAGATGATGGATCCGAGGACGGGCGAGCGTGTCCACTGATCTGTTTTGGAGGGTCCTTTGGCTTTGTCCGCCTCGTATTTAAACGAAAGGGCAGGCGATCTCTGCACAAAGGAACCTTGCATGGATGAGCTATCGGTTCCATCGACTCCCAGAACCATGGCTGCACTTTTCTACCTCGGATCGCCATGTTAGATGACGATCCTCGACGGTATACGTTGTGCTTGGAGGGGGGAGATCGCCTGCCTAGATCCATCAGGATAGATGACGAACTCTTGGAGGGCGAGCGAGTCGTCCTCTTTTTTATTTGTTTATGTTGTCGAGGCGAATCATTTAGAGGGGATCGGGAAATCTCATTAAGCTCTTTGTACAATGGGTAACTGAATACAGAGTTTTTACTGATAGTATTTCTTCAAATGAATGGCGTTCCAGGGGTGCTGGTCCAGAGTGCTGTCTCGGTGTTGGAGTTCGTAGGCTCCTTTGGTCAGCCATTTGGATATCCTGAAGTGTCCCTCCCAATTCGGGCCAAATAATCCGGTGTGAGACTGGACCTTTTGAGGACTAGGTCGCCCACTTGGAATTGCCTTTCCTTGACCTTCGAATTGAAGAATTTCTCGGATTTCCTTTTGTGAATCGTGTTCTTCATTTCTGAGGTCAGTCGTCGTTCTTCGAGCATATCCAAGTCGATCCATCGGGATACATCATTGTCCGTCGTCATTTCTTGTTCAGTTCGGTGGTTGAGGACGGCGATCTCTGAAGGAATCACTGCTTCTGTTCCGAAGGCGAGGGCGAATGGGGTTTCGCCGGTTGAATTTCGGGTCGTCGTTCGGTAGGACCACAAAACATCCGGGAGATCGCTCGCCCATCGTCCTTGTTTGGATTCGAGTCTTGCTTTGATCGTGTGTTTGAGAATATTGTTTACAGCCTCAACCTGCCCGTTCGTCTGAGGGCGGTAAGGAGCCGAGAACAACTTTTTAATTCTCCATTTCTCGCAGAATTGCGTGACTTCCAAACCGTCGAACTGTTTTCCGTTGTCGGAGATGATAGCATGTGGTAGATCGAATCGGCATATGATGTTCTTCCAAATGAACTTGATCACTTGTTCTTGGCCGATCTTGTTGAATGGCTCGGCTTCAGCCCATTTCATGAAATAATCAACCCCCACAATGGTAAATTTACATCCCCCTGGCACCGTCGGCAAAGGACCGATGAGGTCGATGCCCCATTGGGCGAAGGCCAAGGACTGTACATAGAAGTGAGCTGGGGGGCAATTGTTGTGCGGCGATTTATACGCCTCAATGGCGATTGGCATAATGTTCGGGAGCCAACCAAAGAAGATAGATGCTGGGCAAGCGCCTAGCAGTCGACGTCCAAGGCGATCGTCTTTTGGCATCTGGCGATCGCCTCTAAAGTCCGACCGGGGACGACCGTCCCGTGCCACATGTGGATCCGACACCCGTCAAAGTCTGCGAAGACCGAATCTCGGGTGAAGACCCACATGCAGATCCACAAAAGACGCCGCAAGAACAGGCCCTACTCCAGCCCATCAGTTGTTGTCAGTGATAAAGACGGCCTCACCTACCGACAGACCCGCCGAAAGGTCCTAGGTGGGACCTCCCAAGACAGCGACGTGAGGCACCTGTCGCCTCCTCATTGGTTCGCGCATCTGGATGCCAGTAGCAGCTGCGGACTTTAAGGAAACAGTCCCACGTGCTAGGATGATCGCCCGTCTTATTCAAATGCAGGAACGGCGATCGCCCGCGGTGGACAGAGACGTCCCAGCAACCCTTTCTTCTATAAATAGGAGGCCTCCAACATTGGCAAGAAAAGGGTGACAACGTTAACATAGTGACAATGACAAGATTAACACGATTACACACAGCAAATAATATAGAGAATTCCTCATCTTTGTAACAAGAACTCACAGAGCTTCAACTCTTGTTCTTCCGGCAATCTTCAGCACTCAAGAGCTAAGATAACTAGGGTCTTTTACACTCATTGTAATTGAACTCTAACATTAATATTTGTACTCATCAGTATTCATATTAATAACATCTCGCGAGAGCATTCAAGCCCGGGACTAACAACCCCGACAAATCTTATGTTATTTATTTCCCCACGGACGTGCTCTCGTATTTTGTTTTTTACACATCCATTCCAGCATATCATCTCCAGATAATATTTTGAGTAACAACAGTATTCAGCACCACTTTCCCCTCCTTCTCTTTTACGTTGCCTAATTGACATTTCGGGTTGTTGAAATGATCTCCTCAACTCCTCCAAAGCAATAATTATTGTTGCAGATCTAACTTTATCATCCATTGTATATTATCAAAAAATTCCAATATAATATTATTGAAGAGAAATAAAATTAGCAGATTTCATGTAAATCAATACAACATTCAACATAAAAACAAAGTTCCGACATCTACCATCAAAAATACGCCATTCAAATTGAAATGCAAAAAAGCAAAGTTTTAACAACCAATAACAAATTAATTATACTGGGTATTTCTCTCAAATAAAGCCACTTCTGATTATCATTATGAAGTGCTAAGAAAATCTCTACATATTTCTCTTCACTCAAGTATTTCATAGTCGTAACAATAAATTGATCACCCTTCTCCTCGGCCACTTCCATCCTTCTCAATTCGTCACTAACCATTTGAACATTTGTATGGTCATTAGAAGAACCGGCACCAGCTTCTGACAATAATTGAATACCACTATCCAAGCTAGTTTGTCTTCTTTTATGTTCTTCCGATTCATTGTCTTGTATTTTTCGCCTTAGTAGTTTTTTCGCACAAATGCACCTTGGAGGAGATTTACTTTCTTCACCTGACAAGCTAGGGAATACATCATTATCATTGTTTTCATCTTCATTATCTGCAGACCCTTCCTTGGTGGTAAAATCCTCCATATTGAAATCCAAATCTAACTCCACACCTTTACCTTTAATTAGATATGAGTTTCTTTTTCCCATCCGTGGAGGAAAACAACCACCCAAACCATGGGCAGTCTTATCTTTAAATAAGGCAGTTCGTGGTCACGATTTGGTAAGCCCTTCTTAGACAAAATCGAACCATACTTGGGATACTTCTGTAAAAAACCGATTCAAATTTAATCATAGAACAAAACTAAATTATATATTCAAAGTAGTTATTTTGTAATTAATTTTACCTCTAGAAAAGCATTATATCTCTCCTGACTCCTCCCTTGCACATCCATTTCTCTAGTAATAGGATTGAATGCTATGCCGGACAAACTTTGCAAATCCTCCCAATACTTATATTTCTCCTTCAAGTTAGTATAGTGATTTCGCGCTTGTGTTGCACTTGCACTTAATTGTGTTTGAGCATTAAAATTCTTTGCAATATTTGTCCAAGTTCTCTTACTAACTCCTCTATTATTCTCGTTCACTAAAATTTCAATCAACTTCTTAGATGTCTCATCTGTCCAAGTTATTATCGTCGTCATTATCTCTAACCAAACAAATACTAGTTAAAAGGCATTCTAAACAACACACACACACACACACACACACACACACACACACATATATATATATATATATATATATATATATATATGGACGCGTTCTATGCAAAGACTAATATTAGATGCAAGATTTACAAGACTAATTTATGCATGAGTTTTGTACTAATTATGCATGAGTTAACATGGTTAACGTACGCTACAGACTTACGATAACATGAGGGACGACCCTAGCCTTTCGCTCGACCAGTTCCAAATCGCGGAACAGATCGAGGAGGCTATGGACGTCCTAAAGGAGCGACAGAGAGCATGCGCGGCGCCCGCTATAACTCCCTCGGCCATCCGCCTCGTGGGCAAACGGATGTTCAAAGGGTTACTGGCCGAGCGATCGTCAGAAAGCCCCGATTCGCGAGAAAAGGCTCTCGCAAGGTGGGACGGTTCCGTCTTCAGCCGCTTAGGGAGTGATCCATCATGGCGACCGGGGCATTCTGGCCCCGACCATGAGACGACGGAACCTGAGTCCGTCACCAGGAGTTCGGCATACGCAACTCCCAGCCAAATACAGGACAGCCGTTCGGCTCTCTTCCGCCAAAGAGTCGAGCCACACGGCAAGGAAATCATCAACAGCGGAGCCAGGGGGTCAGTACTTGATCGCCCCTCAGCTCCTGCTTCGAGCGCCTAGCCACGAGCAGTCAGGCCGCGGCGATGGCCGCTATGCAACGCCAGCTCGACGAGATGAATGTGCTCTTGGATACTAGGGCAAGCACCGGTAGAAAGATCATCGGACCGACTGAGTCACTCGCGGTCCACATCGAGCTTGCCCCCGTGCAACCAAGGATCGCTCCTCCCAAAATACCTATGTACGAAGGGAGATCGGACCCCGAAACCCACCTAAGCAAGTTCCGGATCTACATGACCGGGTGTGGGGCATCAGACGCGACCAAGTTCCGAATCTTCCCGTTAACATTGGGCGAGCTGGCCCATAGGTGGTACGTCTCACTACCACCGCGATCGATCATCTCCTTTGAGAAACTGGCGAGTGACTTCACGTCATACTTCGCCGCCAAGGTCGCCAGACCAGAAGGCCCCCACCGCATGATGAAAATCAGGCAGGGGGAAGTCGAATCCGACGCAGATTACATCGACCGGGTGGATGAAATAGTCCTCACCGGCGAGCCCATCAGCGACGAGCTTGCTCCCAACTCAGTCCGGGGAGGATTCTATGGTCATTCACCCATGTTCAGACATCTCACAAAGGACATCCCCCCAACCTACGCGATCTTCCGCGCTAAGGCTGCCGACTTTCTGGCCAGGCAGAGGCTGCTCACCCTCCGCCTAGGCGAGGGAACGCCGCCTCCTATGCGAAAGACGGCGATCGTCAAAACTAAAAAGGTGGTCGCCAAACCACCCGGCGATCTCAAGGCCTTCGAGGATGTGGAAGCCCATATCCTCCACAAGTTCAACCGAACTCCGGCACACATTTTTTACGCCATCAAGGGGCGCGGACCGCTAAAAAAGCCAAAGGCGATAAGGGACAACGGTCATCTGGACCACAATCAATATTATGCTTACCACAAGAGTCCCGGTCACAGCACCAACCAATGTCGCGACCTCCTCAGACAACTCTGGAGATTGTTCGAGGAGGGCAAGTTGGACAGTTTATTGGCTTAGTCGGAGCCCCGTCGATCTCCCAACACGGTCGCCCGAGTCGAACGCGAACAGGCCGGAAAGCTCATACGAGTTGACCCTCGATCAACCTCGGCGACCGGATCTACATGCTTCAATCAAGAGGAGGCAACTTCGGAAGTCTTTCCCCGATTCCCGCCTCATCAAACCAAAGGCTACTACCTAAGCAAACGCTTCGAAAAAGAGGATGACTCGCTCGCCCTCTAAAGTTCGTCATCAACATGATGGACCTAGGCAGCGATCGCCTCCCCTAGCACAACGTATACCATCGAAGATCGTCATCTGACATGACGGTCCGAGGTAGAAAGTGCCGCCATGGTCGCGAAAATCGATGAAACCGACGATCCGTCCATGCAAGGTTCATTTGGGCTTCGATCACTCGCCCTTCGTTTAAATACGAGGTGGGCATAGACGAAGGACCCTCCAAAATAAAATCAGAGGATGACTCGCTCGCCCTCTAAAGTTCGTCATCAACGTAAAGAACCCAGGCAGGCGACCTCCTCCCCTTACACAACATATACCGTCGAGGATCATCATCTGTCATGATGGTCCGAGGTAGAAGAGTGTCGATATGGCTGTGGAGGATGATGGAACCGTTCTCTGTGCCCGTGCAAGGTCCCTTTGGGCCACGATCACTCGCCCTTCGTTTAAATACAAGGCGGGCGTAGCCTGAGGGCCCTCCAAAACAGATATGTGGACCCGTTCGCCCGCCCTCAAAGGTCCATAACTTAACATGGTGGATTCTTCTCGGACAATGCAACGCGTCCCTCCCCCCGTCACAACGTATACCGTCGAGGGTCGCCATCTTAATGGTGGTCCGAGGTAGAAAAGTGCTAACAAGCCGCGGACGTGGAGTCGATTAATCCTACGACGCCCCGCGCAAGGAATCCTCCAGACCAAGACCGCACGCCTTTCGTTTAAATACGAGGTGAGGCGCAGCCTACGGAGGACCCTCACAATTAAGTGAGTCATGAAAACTTAGCCCTCAGACGGAATGTCGCTCGCGCACAAGACACGGTCGTGGAGATCGGTCCATCGAACTCCGCGATCGTGCATGGTTCCTCTAGACCGAGATGGACGGCCTTCCTCGAGGAATCTGCAAAATTGAAGACCGCTCACTCAATGATTTATTTTCGACCCCTTACTTTCACTAAGTGAACAAAAACAAGGGGGAAGATCGGAGCTATGTATACGACGATCATCCCTATTTAATTACATACGGATATTGGCATTTTTCAGATGTATGTGCAGCGACTGAATTTGTTGTAAAAGTTATCTATATGAGTTTATCAATTCACTTGGAGCTATACACGCAACAATCTCTCCTCACACATTTGTACAAAGTCATGCAAAGACTCAGAAAACAATCATTCAAGCAATAAATTGAAGAAGCAAACTTTCATTTCATTACTTGGAATGCAAAAGTACATACACGGTCGCCCGTAGGCCTAAGTACAACAAAGCTACAAATTACAAAGCTAAAACAAAATAAGGACGTAGAGCCTCATGCCCCTGCCTGGCCTTCGCCTTCAACCACTGGATCAGCCCGCGGCCCTTCGCCAGCCTCCGGAGCTGCCTCCCCGCCCTCCGGAGCATTTGGATGAACAACATTTTCGGGAGTCGGGTACCAGCTCAGGTCTATGCTGATTTCCGAGAGGTCTGAGATCGGCACAGAGAAGGCAGGATGAAGAGGGTGCTCCAGCGCGTATGCCTTGAAGTTTTCAGCAAGAGGGCCGACCTCCAGCCCTCCCTTCTTAGAAGCACGGAGCGAGTCAGCGAACGCCATGTAATAAGCAAACTCGCTGACGAACTCCACGTTGAGAAAGGGATCGGCCTCGGTCACCTCCAACTTCCCTTTCAACTCCGCGACCACCTGTTCCGCACCCTGGAGCTCGGACTCTTTAGCGGTCGTCTCTCCCCTCGACGACGCCAGCTCGCTAGTCAGCCGAGCGACAGTCACCTTCAGCTGATCGGACTCCTTCTGAGCAGCCGCGTGCGAACGACGAGCCTCTGTCATCTGGTCCCGAAGGCGGTCGACCGTCGCCCGGGCTCGCTCAGAATCCTGTCTCGCCAGCTCAAGATCCTGACTTGCCCGCTTAGCCGCGTCTAAGGAGTCCTTCTCCATAGCCACGATCCTGTCGGCAAACTCGGAGTTCTGTTTCCGAGTGGCCTCGAGGTCCGCCTGAAGACGAGAAGTAGAAGGACGCCCTTCGAATTCATTCACAGCCTGGACAGCCATCGTCGCCCCCTGGAGGGAGAGAGCGAAAGCAGCCTGCATTGTGTTCCCGGATCGCTGGCGAGCGATGGCATCCAAGTCGGTCGTCTAGGCCTTCGGCAAAGCAGAAACGGCCCGGTTGACGTATTGAGGGACATCACATGCCTCGCGAGGGGATCGGCTCGCGAGGAAATCCAGTACCATCGGCGGGAAAGCTGGGTTAGTGCTGCGGATCCTGCATCAAAAAACAAAGAGTTAGCACATCTCCCACGCAAGTAACGAAACTCAGCAAACAAGCAAAGTCTACCTCTTGGCTTTCTCGGGGACGCAACCAAAGTACGGTTTCCCGTGAGGGGTCTCGGCCTCGGCGATCGCCATGGCTTGCAAGAAAGCTGACGAAGGCGTAGGCTCATCCACTGGGGGGACCGCAGTGAGCGGAGGCGTGGCGATCGGCACCTCACCAGCAGGGGCAGAGACGGGAGGTTCGCCCAATCTCTGCCGCTTGCGGTTCGACCGGAGCCCCTCCTCCCGAACCTCCTCCTCCGCTACGATCGGCTCTATATTAGGCCTCACCTCCAGAATTAGAGGTAACACCACCGGAGGAACTCTACTCGACTTCTTCTAGCGCAGGCGACTCAAAAGTCCGGGGTTCAACATGGAAATCTCCGGCGGAGGCTCCAATAAGCGAGGGAAGCGGACCTCTGCGATAAGAAACGATCGAACAAACGGTTAGACACATTCTTCAAACAGGACGATTGCCAAGCAAAAGGAGATCGTAGAAATTTATACCTGGGACCGAAAGATGTCGCGGGAAATGGAACAACCGAGCTGACAGCCAACGGCTCTCTTTGTTAATCCGGCGAGCATCTAAGTCGTCGTCCGGAAGACTTCGTATCCACTCCCAGGCGACCAAAAATCAAAAGGTAGCTCGTCGGCCGCAGGAATGTGGAAACCTGCAAAAGAAAGACCAAATTAGATCAGTTCGGAACATATCCGAACAAAGAGAGAGTCAAAACCCTTACTCGGATTCCTCTCCCGAAAGCCTGTGGGAATGTCCAGCTCGCCCATAGGATTGTCGCTCGCATATGCCTTCAAGGCGTAACACCAATAACTAGTACACCCCTTCCGCAGGAGTCTCATCGCCTTCAAGGCGTTAATCACGAACTTCTGGTTTCCCCTCTTTCCCCCCGCGAAAGAGTGCTCTGTGCCATCCTTTGCTAACATAGTGATAATTGTCATGTGGTAATTCATGATCGCACCATGCCGCTCGAGCCAATCATCCCCGAGAATCAAATCCTCACCCTCAATACTCACAAAAATAAGATTAGAGAGCCAAGCCCTCTCCCAAATAAACACAGAACAGTCTCGGACCTCCTGATCACCAACGATCCTATCACCGCTAGGAAGCTTAACGATGAAAGGCTCACAAGGCATCAAACAATTGAGACTCAAACGGCGCACACACTTCAGAGAGATGAATGAATGCATAGCACCCGAATCAAAAAGCACACCGACAGGATAAGATTGAATATGAACGGTACCTGTGGCCACGGTGGCGGCTGGGTCATCGGCCCTCCTCATCTCATAAACACGTGGATGGGCAGAGCCGACACTGGAAGCTCCCCCTCTAGCGGGTTGACCCCGACCTCTCCCTCGACTGGCACTCGGCGGAGACTGAGAAGCAAATAACCCTTGGTTCACACTCGGTTCCCTAGGCACTGGGAAGGAAGTCTGGGTGCCAAGAGTTCTCTCTCTCAGCATAGAAAGCAGCCTTGTCGCCCGGCTGGCCACACCGATTACACGTCATCAAAGGACTCAGACAAGTTCGACTGATGTGTCCTGGTCGGCCACAGTTAAAACACTTCACATCACGGGAATAAGTACTGGAAACCCCACGGAAACCCCCAGTAGAACGAGCTGGAACACCATCGGCGGGAAAATTACCAGACTAAGATTTCTGCTGACCTCCACCCTTGTGGCCCGAAAAATTTCCGACGGACTTCTGGTTCTTGCTCTCACGAGCCGCCTCACTGTCCGTCAAAGACATATCGTATGCAAGAGCTCTACTCTGATAATCCTTTAAGGTGGTTCAGGCGAGCCCAGACATGTAGTCACGAATCTTCAGTTTCATCCGTCCGGAAAAGTGGAAATTTTGTCGCTCTCCTCTCTAACTTGGGCCTTCACGAAGCCCAACTCCCGGTTGTAATCAACAATAGCCTGAGAAACAAGAATATCCCGAGGCTGAGCATCATAAAAAGCATGGAATCGAGCCTGTTTAACTGGCCATGGGCAATATTCGGTCTCCATCAGGTCTTTGAACTCGACCCATGAAGCAACATGGTCCTTAGGCTCAACAGCCTCCCACCAGTCAGTAGCGTCCTCAGTGAGAAAGTACTGGGCAATAGGGACCTTGCGATCCTCGGGATAGTTGGTGGCAACAAAGACCTTGGATATCTCCTTGATCCACCCCTCCCAAGCAATCGGGTCTGAAGCCCCCGAAAACTGAGGAGGATGCATCTTGATGACATCCTGAAGCCAATGATCTGATCTGCGCCGAGTAGCATGGGCCGGAGTTGGGTTCTGAACCGCCTGAGCTATCGCAGCCATTTGGTTCACCATTTGTTGCATCACAGCTGCAACACCAAGATCGGCGCCACCACCGGTTGCGCCCTCATGAGTAGCACTATGGCTCTGATGACCATCAGTACTACCAGCCCCAGAATTGTGTGACGTGGCCGCCTCACTGGATGCTCCGCGTACACAACCACGGCCGCGACCTCTATCTCGGCCTCTCCCAGCATACATACTTAAAATTAGAGGTAGCAATTGCAATTCGATGATAAGTGCGAGAGGAAAAACAATCACATTTCGAGAATCGGAAGTACGATACAAGAAAACAAGGAATCGAGTAAGGAAAACTTACGAGTACTGGAAGTACCGAGATGATGGCAGCGGGGTGACAATGTGCAAAACAAAATACAACTAGACCCAATTAACTGACAAGCCTAGATATCCATAAACCTGGTCTATGATACCATTTTCTGTAAAACTCCTAAGATATTCAGGGAATATTACAGCGTCGTGGACCCCTACGTGGGACCCACCAGACTAATTAAGAAATACCACTCGTCTAACTATCTTAGTTAGCGAGAAAACACACACCACCAGAACGAAAATAAACGAAACGCCCGGTATAACCGGCAAAACAGACATCACTGACAATCATAAATAACATGTAATAATACAAACCATAATCCCAGTAGAAATGCCTAAGTACTCGCGAGTACTTTCTATAAGTTCACAAGTTTAAAGAAAAACAACTGCATCAAAAAGGACAACGGAAATAAAGAGACTCAATTGCACACGTCATCAACCCTGGACAGCATCCTCGTATTGCCCAAGTGCCCGATCATCCGGATGAACATAACCTGAAACTCATAACAAGAATTTCCCCAAAACGGGTCCCCAAAGGGGTTAGCAATTACGCTAGTACAAATAACCAAATGAACAACTTACACCTTACACGTATAGTCAAAGCATGCAAATGATAAAACATCAGTTCGAAACACACATTTCCGGAAACGCCATAACTCAAAACACATTTGTAAAATGCACCACAATTAACCGCAGATCCACGCCTCTGTGGACCCCTACCGAGACCCCGTCGGATCTAACCCATAGTGAGCATACACACACATACGTTACTCATGCAATACTACCATGTTAAGCATATAAATTCATTAAGGGTACTTGCCTTGATTATCACGACGAAAAGACGGGATGAAACAATCACGGTTGCGAGAAATTTGACACACCGAACCTAGACAATTCGTCAAACACCATTACAACCAATTCGCAAGAATAACAATAGCGGAAGACACCTGAAACCCCACCTACGATTCATGTAAGTTCGTACAAACAACGACGAGGACGGATCGCAACTGAACCCTCTCGATTTCACAAATACCACGAAACTTACCATGAACTCATAGGAAAAACGTGAATACCACCAAGATTAATCATATACATCATGGATTAATCAACAATACAGAACGAATCGGACAAAAACTCAAAAACCCCAAAATTTCCAAAAATAGGGTTCTAGGAGATTACCTTGGATTAAGGATGAAGAACCCAAGTAGATATTGATAATCTACACCAAGAACTCAAGAAGAATGATCTCTGAAGTGATTGGAAGAAGAAATCGCCTTCGAATCGCCTAAAGGATCGCCCGACCACGGAGAAGGAGAAAAAAATGAGAAATGAGGCGGATCTGGGTCAACTCTCTGGTTTATATACCCAGAGAGCTTAGCGTGTTCTAACGATCCATAGTTAGCGTGCCCTACCCAGTCAAAAACTCGTCCAGAACCTACATTTCTGTCCCGTTAGCGTGGGCTACTAGAGAATAACGTGCGCTAACGGCCCCTCGATAGCGCGCGCTATCGGGCCTTAGCGTGTGCTACCTGGACACCAGACCGAGTCCAGAAACATTCTGCCCAGTTTGGACTACCGAGTTAGTGTGCGCTACTGGTCACCCAGCGTGCGCTAAGTCTAAACCATAGCGTGCGCTAATATACAAATGTAGCGTGCGCTAAGCTGCTCGTCCAGGGAGCAGAGAGCAAAAACGACCCACTGTCACTGCTGTGCTCGAGTCGTTAGCGCGTGCTACCAAACGAACATAGCGTGCGCTACTCAACAACACTAGCGTGCGCTAGCAGGTGCAGACAGCACCCCAAAGATGGAAAACAGCAAATTCCACCTTGGATGAAAATAACGCGCATCCGACATCAAACAATGGGCCGAAGAAGACACACGAACAACAAGATCGAGTCAGAACCAAAGCGCTGAAAGAAAACACGATTCAGACTACCCGAGGGTTTGGAAAACTACAACGTTAGTAATCACCCCAAAACTTTGGGAAATTACAAAACGGCTCAAAACATCCAAAACACATGATACATGATCGAAACAACATACGAAATCTCACAACATGCATAATAACATTAGATGGATCTGCGGCAACCCCGAAATAGCAGTTCCGAACAATGATTATGAGAATCAAACGAAATAGCGATGAAAAGGCAATAAACACAAAATTCAGTATAACAGGTCCGAAATAAGCTCGGATGACAAAAAGTCCAGTATTAAATATTCTTGAAATATTAATGCGGTTACAAGCGAGTCGCTAAAAATAAAAAATACACCAAAAATGAAAATATCGGGAAAAGAAAAATGCGGATAGTACACCTACTGTGCCTCACCAAGTTCCCTAAAGTGACGAGGTTAAGTACATGCTGCAAACATGTCTGCAAGGATTATGTTCGGTCATGGATGTTCGTCACCTCTAAATGGTGATATGGTAACACCACAGATTGTGGTAGACGGTGTTTCTAGGCCATGGATCTCATAGAGTATTGGGATGCCACTTAGTTTGATAAAAACTGTCGTTAAGAATATATGCGAGTTTGGTACATTAAACTTAATCATTTGATCAACTGAACTCATCTGTCTCATGTGATTCTGGATTATAGTCATCATTGGGGGACGCCTCAATGAATGCAAATCCATAAAGTGTACTCTATGAATAAAGCCGGTTCCTGAGGATGTAGAATGTGAGTTTAGTCGAACCATACTTCGTTGAAAATCTACAACGTTGTAGCGTTTGCCTAAAATGGAAACATATGCGACCCTGGTATGAAAAAAGTGAGAGCCCTTTGTTGAAGTGGTGCCGACTCTCTAAAGATAAGATTTATCCGTATACTTTGTTAAAGCGAATGAGAGAAGGAGTTAAACTCACCGACATGAGGTTTCTTATGAACGCACTGAATCGACTATGATGACACAAAACTTAGTTGTGCTATCGTAATAGATGTTATAACATCCACTATCTTATCAGTTAGATAGCTTCCCAAAAATTCTGCAACTTGTGGTTAAATATTATCTTTAATGGAGAACTAAGTTAAGTGATAAAGAATCTCGTGGTGGATAAGGCTCAAATCAAGTGGCTCCTAACCACGGAGCGTTGAGTGATTTTCAGGAAAGCACCACTAAGTATACACTTGATTTGGAAGAGATATGAAGCTTTTGTGTGTAAAACTAAGGGTTTGTAGTGATGTACTGTTGTGAGACTAAGAGATTCCGTTAAATCCAAAGTTAAGAATAAAAGTATCTTGGGCACACGATGATGCATATTCATCAAATCGGTTTAAGGCAATATACGGGACAGTTTCTCTAAGAGATGATAAAGTAATACTTATATGATTCCCTATGACTAGTCGAAGTCATGATAAGACTCACTTAATTAATGTTACCGTCTTAAAAGAAGTTCTCTCTATAAAAGTACGGTAATATGTACTTACATTTGACTCGACAAACTCATTTGTAATAATCTGGTAAAGCCATTGTGATGATGGCCTAGGATGCGCTCACGCAATATTTGTGATTGATAAGAAGCTTGAAGCTTGCTCTATCTCGATAAAAGGACAACTGAAAACCGATACCCGAATTTGCCTAGAATGTATTGGTCTAACTCCCATATGACCTAGAGGACAGCTCAATTGTTGGAAAATAGTTAAATGGGTACCATGGGAATGCTCTATTTGGAAACCAGCCATTTGTTCACATCCATCATGTTCACATATGAATATTGTTGTAAAGTAGAACGGATATGTCCCGTAATTTGCTGAGTCAATTTGATAGAGCTTTTTGATATGCTTAGGTGTCGATCTAGGTTACGTACTGTATGTGAATGAAAAGTTATGAGTGTCTAATTTTCATAAGTTCCTACAGTTTCATTGATTCCTATAAGAAGTTATGACTGGTTTATAGAGATGTTAAACGGACTAGACCTAGCGGGCTTCGGGCTAAATGGTCTGGGCTAAAAAAGCCTGAATTTAAACGGGCTAGGAAATATCGGTCCTAACCCTAACCCTAGCAGGCTTCGGGCTAAATGGGCTAAATATTTAAAAAGTCTATTTTTTACTTTTTTATAAGTCATAAACAAAAAAAGTAACAATATATATTTATATATATAGTAACAAATATACTATTATAAATATATACTAACAAAAAATACACTTATATATATATATATATATATATATATATATATATATACACACGCACACACATACTATATTAACAAGTATGTGACAATATATATTATAAATATAATATTAATATATGTTATATATAATATTAATATAAGTTAAAATTAACAATATATGTTATATATTAATATTATATATATATATATGTGTGTGTGTGTGTGTAAAATATAATAATATGGTGTCAAGTTCTGGCCCGCGGGCCAGCCCGCCAGCCCGTATAGCCCGCTCGTTAAGCCCGCTGGTTAGTCGGTCCGGGCCAAATAAGCACATATTTAAACGGGCTCAAAAATATCGGTCGTAACCCAATTTTTTGGGGTGAAACGGTCCAGCCCGCCGGGCCAGGGCTCGTTTAACATCTCTACTTATTTAGTACATGAAAGTCAAGACTTTGGAGAACTTGATTTTCGGATAAGTCTTTAGCGACTCTTGCACGTTGAATGCCACAGATATGTTTGGTTTATGCTCGAAGGTTCTTTTCTCTTTTTAGGTATAGACAAAGAGTTAAGTGATTTATGTTTATAAATGGGTGTTTGTGCAGCATTACTGACATACAGTCCATCAGTATAAATACCATTGCAAATATATTCAATATTTCTTTTAACAATAGCATCACCATCAAAAGAAACTGAATAACCATCACAACTTAATTTAGAAACCGAAATAAAATATATTCTAAAATCTGGTACTAGTAATACATTATTAAGGACTAATATTTTATCATTAATCTTCAACTGCATGACTCTCACTGCAACAGCCATAAGCCTGGAATAATCACTCCAGTTGATGGTTATCTCGCCCGCACCAAGCTGTTTGGTTACCTTAAAACCATGCGAGTCAAAGCAAACATGATCAGTGGAGCCTGAATCAACTATCCACGAAGTGGAAGAACAAGTCGCCAAATATATTTTGACTACTAGTGCATGAGACATACCTTTCTTAAGAGCAGGGCGATCCGATCTAAAATGTCCTTTATGACCGCACTTGTAGCACTTTACCTTTGGCCTTTTGTTCGCCTCAGGATGAGGAGCTTTGCTCTTTACCTTGAGAGTTGCCACTTGCTTCTGGCCAATTTGTTTCTTCTTCCCCCACTTGGGTTTAGAAGTCGAAGCACCAGTTGCCGCAAGAACTTGATACCCTTGCCTGAAGAGACCTTCCGCAGCTTGAAGCTCTGTCAGCAATTCCGCCAAGGTATACTCCCTACGATTCATATTGTAGTTTATGCGGAACTGCTCAAAGCTCCTAGGTAACCTGCCTAGAATGATATCGACCTGCATTTCTGCATCGATAGTTGCCCCTAAGATATCAAGTTCGTTTAGATGAGAAATCATCTTTAGAACATGATCCCTTACCGAGGTTCCTTCAGGCATTTGGGTCGTCATCATGACCCTCATAGCATTTGCCTAGCCGCCCGATTTTGATGACCAAACATCTCGCCGAGATTTTTCATCATTTCCGCGACCGTGCCCATACTCTGATGCTGATGCTGCAATACATTTGCTAAAGAAGCTAAGATGTAACAACGAGCTATCTCTTCAAATTTCTTCTATTTGCGGTATCCTTTCAACTCATCAGGTTCGAATTCGCATCTGGTTCCAATGGGCATTCCTCAGTTAGAACAAACATGTGCTCCTCGGTAGTCAGGACAATATTAATTAAGATTATATTTCCAATCAGCAAGGTTAGTGCCATTTAGTTTGTTTGTTTTGAGAATTACAGCAAGTGGGTTGAAAGACATCTGAGATAAAATTAAAAATGTTCATCACATAGTGCATAGCAAAATATATTGAAAAAACTCAAAAGTACAATATATATGCTAGCAACCAACACCTCGAAAACCCCGCATATGCAAGCCACGATCGTGTGGATGTTTATACACACATTTTTCAAGTAGAGTTTTACGTCTTTAATTTTACTATCTAGTCAGCTTACGCTATAACAAGTAAAATTAATAGTTGGTTCCTCTTGGCCATGTATTAACATAGACTCCGATGGGGAGCTTATTAATTAATACACATAAGTGAACACCATAATTGAACAACCTTAAAATATTATCTTTTAAATAATAGTCCTATAGATGGAGAGATCCTATCATAAAAAATATATATACCTTTTGTTATCATATGAAATTAAAACCAGTGAACCTATAATTAGCACATCTGGTATGGAGGAAGACCCTAATGTCAACGCGTATGCTAAGTACTTCACAATTTAAATTAATTATGGAGGCCAATTTGGTTTTATTTAAATAACTAAATAAAGTTAATCACTTAGTTATTTTAGCTTTAAGGTTTTTCATTTCCTCGTCCTAACATGCAAGAAATATATCACGCATACATTCATACATATCATATATCCAAAACAATAAAAACCAACAATAAAAAAATTGGATAATTAAATCTAAATATCATGACTTTTATTCCTCGTTTTGAATAATGAAAAAATCTTCGGCTCGAGATCTCCCACTTATTCAAGCATCTCGTCACCTCTTCTCGGTTGGCCTTTAAATTTTTCAAGTTTAGAAACTTTTTTTTTCATGCAAAATTAATTGCACAAGAAAATTTCAAATTTAAATATTGTGCACCAACGGACACAATGAATGGGGAAAAATGAACAAGAACCATATTGGACGGCCCGACCCGACCAGTAGCCTAGACCGCGGTCCTGCGATCGGACCACATGGCAGATACTTGGTCCCGGTTGGTTCATCCGATTTGAGACTCCTTTTCGCGTGAGACTCCTTTTTCTTCGTACTTTGTGCACTCCAACTCGATTACAATTTTACACAAAATAAAATACATCGAATTTACAAAAAAATACTAGGAAAAATAAAATCATATTCTACCCATGGATTTTCTCACGGGAAAAACTTATACATGCCTCAAAAACGGGCCAAATTACCAAAACGCGTAAAATAAAAGAAAACTCATATAGCCATGATAATGGACCATATTCACCTGCAAGACAATTTCTAGCAAAAATATTCCCAAGATCATAATATATGAATATTTTTAAATCGCTAGCAATTAATCACAAAATTAACTAAATTTAACGGAACCTAAAAACTAGCTCCGATACCAATTGTTGGAAATAAAATGCAGCAGAAGCGGCGAGTTTGGATTTACTAAAATCGGCCCTCAAGAAACGGATCTATTTAGGCTCGTCAAATAATTAATTACGCAGATTAATAAGCAATTTAAACGAACAATATATATTTATGCGTCTAAACATGATAATTCGTAGTATTCTACCTAGATCTAAAAGATCTAAGAATATGTTACATTTGAAGCAAAGTCTTTGAATTTCTCTTTGATCTTCTTGTATTTCTACCTTTAAATCTTCTAGAGTATATCCCGCCTATATCCGGATGTCGTGTGAGCAACAATATACCGGACTTCCTTGAACAACAATTGGGATCGGTCGAACTCCTACAAAAAATCACCTTACAATTTTCTCTCTATTTTTCTTGAATATATTGGTAATTTAGAAAAATATTGTGTTATCCAATTATGGAATCGAAGACACAAGTCAAGATTCACAATCAAACACAAGACAGAAAAAATCAAAATTTCTTGGATTGTTACAACACAATTTTGGCCGACCCCTATGTTCTATTTATAGGTGTTATGGGTTACTCTAGGGATTTTAAGGAGGATTAGAGAAAGGACTCATAATAGATCTCAAATTTCCATATTAGGCCCTTTCGTAATATATTGAGTCTATTAAATATCAACTTAGACCACTAAAGAGTTAATATAGCACTTCCTATCCAAATCTTAATTTACGAAATCGGGCTCCTTAGTTAAATATATTATTTCTCGTGTTTAATATATCGAATATCCATTAATTAATTTAAGCTACTGACAACTTTAATTAGATAATATCTTATCCAAGAGTAGTACCACTCAAACCTTTTTATTATATCGGAATTAAATCCACCTGCAGGGTTTAATATAATAATCATTATTGAGCTCCTCCAGGTGATATCATCAAGCCGCATGAGTCGGGACACGATTTCTAGTTATAATAATAATTGTCATATAAATAATATTATTGCCCAAGATACGAAGCTTATTGAGTCAATCATTGTGACTCTCACCCATGGTAAATCAAAACAATAAATATATAAATACACAATTAAATATTATATACTTAGAATTAAGAAATAATAATTATCCGAGATCTACGTTCTTCTTACAGTCAGTACAGAAGATACTATCTCACTTCGATCCAGTTCAACGTATGCAAATACGCTAATGCGCGCGAACAGTCAAAACAAACTAATCTCAAACATACATTACAACATTTCACATAATTTATCTAGAATTATATAGGTTGTGAAATATTGTATTATTTTATAAGGCACCGATAATGTGATCTTCCGTGTGACACCAACAAACCACATTATCGATAATATAAAATAATTAGACATTATATTTGCATAACGATAACATGAATAAATATGCAAAACATGTGATTAAATATAATTAATATTCTCATAGGTAGTTACAGGGAAATAAGGTAATACAAGCCTAAAGTATGTTTTGCAGTATACAACCCTAACAATTGGATCTTTTTCTCCTCGGATGTTAAGCCGACTATTATAAGAGACCGCTCTGATACTAATTATTGGGTTGGTACCGCTATTATAAGGAGGATTAAATAGTGTGGTTAAGAGTAATGAACTCTTTTTGTGCGGAAGCAATAATCAAGTGCGGAATATAAATTACACAGAGTTTTATAGAGGTTCAGCAATTTGCCTACGTCCTCTCTCCATCACTATCTTTTTCTATAAGTTCAAGATAAACCTTTCCACCTTATCTTCGATCGGTCCGAGGTAAACCGTTACAATCTTGTCTTCAATCGGTCCAAGAGAAACCGTTATAATTTTGTATTTTGTCGGTCCGAGAAAAACCATTTTTTCTTTTCTATTGGATAAGAAAATAACCTTTCTAGCCTTTTATCAGTACTAGAAAAACCTCACTTGGATTTATATTATGATTATAATAATGTCGAATCCACGATCCCAATAACAACGAATCAAATCTACAATCCTTTCTTTCCTCTTGTGTATGGTTGAGTGAATAAAAAAATCTAACTCTTATCAATTAAGCTCGATTACAACGACAATGAATATATAATATTCTCAGGCGAATATGAATTACCCTTGGAGTTGTTGTTGTTTTGAATACCAAGTGAATTGGCATTTATAGGATCCAACACCTCAACTTGCCGTTGCTTCCTGCTCATTTATAGCATGCGCTATATACTGTGTTTAGCGTATGTTAAGCCTTTAGCATACGTAAGTCTTTCAGTGTTGCGTACGTTATCGTCTGTTCAGTGCAGTCTAGTAGCTACGTTTTCTTCCTTTGCGTACGTTAGATCTTCTTGTAGCATACATTAATGTTCATGTGTCTGTTGTGTCAGTTGACCTTCTAGAATCTAACCAATATGTTGATTATTTAAATTTGAACAATCATTGCGGCCGTTAATCACATCTCATAGCGTACGTTAACTACGTTACATAGCATGTGGTAACTGTGCTGTGACCGTTGTATTACTTGACCTTCTAGAATCCTCCAACAGGCTGATATTTGAATTCACATTTCAAACTTCATAGCGTACATTAATATTAGAGTATTGTGTACATTTGATTTGTCCCTTAGCGTGCGTTAACTGTATATGACCGTTGCATCACGGTCAAAAGTGTCCTTTTGAAATAATGATTCCATCGACTTTTGTTGTACCGATTATCTTCCTCTTTTGTTTTAATCATTTTTTTATATTCATGATTACCCTTTTTCTTTTCCTTTTCTTTTCTTTCCTTTTTTTTATGTCCTTTCGCTTTTGTTTTGAATTTTTGTCCGACTCTTGAGTCTTCGACTATTGCTGTCTAGTTATTGTTTCTTTGATCATCAACACATCATCAAAGTCCTTTAATATATTTGTGTTTAATAAATGTTCCAACGAAAGCCATACACTATTCGCTTATTAAATACTCCCACCCGTTCACCGAAGTTGTTACGTTTCTTTTGGACACAAAATTTTAGGAGAGGTTGAAAAGTAGTGTAAAGTGATGATAGAAATATAGTATATAAAGTTGTGAGTAATAAAGTTATCCAAAAAAGAAAACATAACAACTTCGGTGGACGGGACCGAAAAGGAATGCATTGCTAAATTCAAGTATAAAAGATAGTACAATTACTATTGGGAACAAAATAGCACAAGTATCGCACCTACCAAACAACAAACTGTCAGAACACTAAAATAAGTTTCCATAACTTAACCATCAAAATCAACAATAAGCTTTGTGAACATAATAAGCTTCAGGAACAAGACACCATCAAAATCGTCATTTTCTCCCACTACAATTTCGGGGACAACCATCAAAATCATCACTTAACCTTTACAAGTGTAATGAATCAATTGACATACTATATTTAAAAAAAAATCTCTAGAAATTTAGAAGCACAGATAATGAATGTGTTATATATAGCCTTGATTGAAATCAGACTGTAACTTCACATATTCATGCTTAAAAAAATGAGATTTATAGCACAGAGTTTCTTAGGAGTGACGATAGACAATCCGCTTTGGCATCAACTCACCCATACCATTCCAGCTCTGCCAACCCGGTACACCCGAACCGAGGGGCAATTACAGGAGTCCGGTCCGGTCGACCGAGCAAGGATGCCACGTGGAGGTCCGACCAGGTCGTGGGGCAGTCATGATCAGGGACTTAAGTGATCCATGGCCGATCAGAACAACAGGTGGTGGAAGAACGACCCAGTGATAGCCCCGATCCAACTAGGCAATAGATAACTATTGTCAAAAGCATACGAAACAGGCACACATGATAGTTATTGCAATCTGTCCCGCCTCTTCCCAAAGCCCACTCAGATGCTGCCACATGTCCCTGAACATTCCCTCCTTCTAACATGTGTTTTAGATGAATCTCAAACATTCCCCAACTGTCATCCTCCTGATTGGCCAAAGTCCTCTATAAATAGAAGGAATGTATGATAGATAGGGACTTTTGAAAAGCTCCACTAAAAAAATCAGACCTACATTCTGATACACCAAGTACTATAGACCAACCTGAAAAACCAGCTCGACTCTTCATGTAAAAACAAGATAATCAATAACATCTCATATTCTCATATCCAATTGGATTTTTATTTTTGCGTCATATTTATTACGTGACTTCGATTTATCTGTTCCAGATCAGCACATGTTTTGTTGACAAACACTGCATCAACAAATTGGTGCTAGAAGGAGGGGCTTGTTGCCCACAGCTGGAGAAATCAATATTTTTGCCGGAAGGGAACTTTATCCAATCACCATTATCATGTCACAAGGAAGTTCCATGCACCAACAGCGAGGGGAGGCAGATCCCCAGCACGACACGGAGGAAGAAAATATGATCAAGTAGCTAAGTGCTTCAAGCTCCCCGCGCCCTCATAGCGTAGGCCATATGGAGAAAAAATCCTCGGGAGAAGGCCCCGAAGACCAAACTGAGTCCGTATCAGACGACCTGTCCTGCCACACCTCGGAAGGACAAGAAGAGCGTCATTTCATGAATTGCCGAAGAAGAGGCGGAGGGCCACGAGAGAGTCCCCATCTATCCCGGAAACACTTGCCTCCGCCCCCCGTATTGGTTTTTGAGAGATTAAGCGACAGTAGAAAAGATGAGAAAATGGCATCGGCTCGGACTATTCAGAGTTGGTCCCATATCCCGGCCCAAACATATCCACAAGCTCCGTGCGATAGTGAGATCGTGTTTCTCAAACAACGCCTCACCGAACTTGAAAACAAAGAACACCAGCCGTCCCCAGGTTCAAGATGGCTTGACAACCACGAGAGCACCCTCGCCTCTAGCGTTTTGGTGGAGCCTCTCCCGCAAAGCTAAAAGTTCCCCAAATTCCACCAATGGGGAGACCGATTCCAATGCTCACCTCGGGCATTAAAACTCATGGATGGACCTACACGGGTCCCACGACACATTTAGATGCTGAATGTTTTCCTTAACCTTAGGATCAAGCTCAGAGGTGGTACCGCTCGCTCCCCTATCATTCTGTAAAAACTTGGGATCAACTCCACGCAGTGTTCCGATCCCACTTCATGGGATCTCTGGTATGCGTCGCCTCATGCTCCTCCATTGCTTTTATTATGCAGGATCCGAATCAGTTCCTAAAAACTATCTGTCCCACTTCAACAAGCAAATTTTGGAGACGGAGCCCATATCTGATGATGCACTGGCTATTATTGCTCAAGCCGGCCTTCTGAAAACTTCATTCTTTTGCTGGACGGTGTGCCAGAACACCCCGCGCACTTACCAAGAGTTCTTGGAATGCACCAACTCTCATATTACTACTGGAATGGCCATGCCGGCCCCAGTCTTGGTCATGCCATCTGATCAATGGGGTCGAACAAGAAGAAAGAAGAAAGAATGATCCCCCAAGCGAGAATCGTCAAGAATCACGCCGTGAAAGTAAGGGGGCAGGCTCCTCTAAAACTAGTCAGGCTATCCAAATTTTTGGGGGATGTCAGACTGAGCTTATGGCCAGCTATGCCGAGATCTATTTGGTGGGAGCTGCAGCCACATTCGATCAGATCAAGGGCCTAGGCTTACTCCTAGCCCTAGCCCGATCTACAAGGATCCGAAAGAGATGGACCAGACCCACTTCTGATATCACGAGTCTGCAGGCCATAACACCGGACAATGCCGGGACCTCGTTGTTGACTTGATCGAGGTATGCGACGATAATGGATTGAGGCGATTTACCCAGAACCATCCCCGGGACCGCCATGATTGGGCCGAATCGGCCAAAAGAAATAGTGACTGAGTACCACCACCGCCTAAGTCTCCCCGGGAGATATTCACTTTGATGGAACCGCCCGAGGGGGGAGATCATCAATCAAGGCGACATAGGAAAGCTTCGATCCGAGAGACCAAGACCTCCTACCAGCAAGCCGAGTACCAGTCAGAAGGTTTTTTGTCTTTGGCTGAGGGGGCCTCCAATAACCCCCAACTTTCCGTCACTTTTGATGAATCCAATGCGTACGGCTTAGTCTATCCTCTTTCAGATGCTGTCATCATCACTTTGCCAAAAATAAGGATCCCTGTGCACCGAGTGTTCATCTATTTGGGGGCCTACGCCAGCATCATCTACCTTCACACATTATGGAGGATGAAGGTAGACCAGTCCTATATTCGGCCTTGTAAAGAGGATATTCGTGGATTTGCTAACTGGCGTACCACTCCGCTGGGGGAGATTGACCTTGTCCTGGAATTTGGCCAATGATCGATCAAGAGAACAATGATCACCACTTTCAAGATCATTGACGTGCACAATGATTATAATACCATCATAGGCCGACCTGTGATGTCGAGGTTGAGGGTCATTCAGTCCACATACCATCTATCTACTGGGGAGATCAGCATGCGTCCCGAGAGTGCACTCTTAGCTTCTGGGTTCGGGACATAAATGCCTTTGAGGGTTCCCCCGAAAAGATAGCTGGGGAACTAGAGGGACTCAAATCGGAGCACCGCCCTGAAAAAGAACCCGAAGTGGGAGGTTCAAGGACCGATCAAGTACCCATACAGGGATCGGCTGGGATGGAGATCGGGGCCAAAGGCCTGGAAAAGAGCCTATTATCGTCGACCCCCAGTTTCAAAAGCCGAAGATAAAGATCTGCCATGCCTAACCAATGGAGGAGTTAGATTTTGTCAGCATGGATAATGATAGTCCTGCCCGGCAACTCTGGAACGGCCATAATCTACAAAAACTATTCCGATCGGAGCTCATTAGTGCAAAAATACCTTTTACATCGCACTTTCTAGATTGGTTGTACTACAACTGATTTAAAAAGTGTTGCAGTTGTATTTTACATCAGTTATTAGGGAACCGATTTACTATATCAGTTTTTTACATCATTTAACATAAAACTGATTTAGTAAATATATATTTTACATTAGTTAGTAATGAACCAATCTGGTATGTCTGTGTAGTACATCGGTTCGCTGAGAACCAATCTCATATACCCACACATAAAAATGGTCCCCAACTAATTTAGGTCATACACCCGTAATACTCAGAACAGAAAACCTCCACACTCAACCTTGCGATTCACTTACCGGCTAAAAGCTCCATCACCCATAGCCTAGAACCGTCACTCATCTTCTCCCTGTATCTACATCCTCTCTCATGTGATTTAACCTCTCCTCCCCTCAACCTTGCGATTCACTTACCGGCTAAAAGCTTTGTCACCCATAGCCTAGAACCGATACTGGTCTTTTCCCTGTATCTCCACTCTCTCTCACGAAACCACGCGCCACCACTCCTGTCGTCACTGCGCGACCACCACGTTGCCACCTAGGGCTTGCTTCCAGCTACTTCCAGGGCAAGAGGCAAGTATTCTTGTATATTTTTTGTATGAATATATGTCTTTGTCTTACCTTTTTGCATTTGTTTCTTTTGCAACTCCAATTCTTGCTTTTGATTTTTTAACTGTTGAAAATTTTCTTCAAAGTTCTTCTGTGCTTCAATATCAATCAACATTCTGTTGCCTATCTAAAACCTCTTTACTGCAAAAGATTTTCTTATTAGTACCTAATGTATATAAGAAAGCATTAGACTAGAGGAAACGAGTGATACCTAATGAAACCAAGTGAACTCTTGGATACTTCATGAAGTTTGATAAACTTATAACTCCATACCGTATCAATTCATCATCAGGAACTACTTCATTTCCAATTTAATAATGTAACCCGGTTATTAGTCAAAATATACCGTCTGATTGATTACGAAACAATCACATTTCAATTTCTAATTAACATTGTTGTGAAGGTGAATGAGCAACTTGAGAACTGTAATCTAAATTGGGTATTCATGGATCGTAATTGGATAACTGATGCACAAACAAGTAACAAATATGAGAATAGAGTGGAACAGTTTTTGGAGTTTGCTAGAAGAAATATTCCAGACAATAATGGGAGATTTTAATGTCCGTGTGTCATTTGCTTGAATGAAAGGTGATTTTGTAGTGAAGATATTAGGGAGCACATCAACTGCGATGGTTTCAACAAGAGTTGTACGCAATGGATATGGCATGGTCAATTTGACATGGCTAGAGTATCCCGAAATGAAGAATTAGATGAAGATATGTATGATCGACTAGAGGACATGATTAATGACGTTGGAGCAGAGGCCTTTGAGGAAGCTCATGTATACAAAGCACGTGAGAGTTTGTCCATGGATGCAGATAAACCTTTGTACAACAACTGTAAAAAGTTTTCACGATTGTCTGCAGTATTAAATTGCTCACCTTGAAGGCAACAAATGGATGGAGTGATAAGATCTTTACAGAGTTACTTTGCTTATTAAAACATATGCTTCCAGAGGATAATGAATTACTAGATTCCAACTATAAGGCGAAAAAAATCTTGTGCCCATTGGGCCTGGGTATAAGAAGATTCATGCGTGTCCTAATGACTGCATTTTGTATAGAAATGAGTACAAAAGTCTTAATGTGTGTCCGGTATGTGGGACATCACGTTACAAAAAAGAAGGTGAAGGTGATGCAATTAGCTTTGATGTTGGTAATAAAAGAGCACCTGCAAAAGTGTTATGGTATCTTCCAATAATACCAAGATTCAAATGTTTGTTTGCTAGTGCATAGGAGGCTAAAAACTTGCGATGGCATGCAGATGAGAGGATAATTGATAGTAAGCTCCGACATCCAGGTGATTCGCCTCAATGGAAGAAAATTGATCAATTGTTTCCTTCATTTGGCAGTGATCCTAGAAACCTCAGACTTGCACTTTGTACGGATGGAATGAACCCCTACGGTAACCTTAGCAGCAAGCATAGTGCATGGCCAGTGTTAATAGTTATTTACAACCTCTCTCCCATGTTGTGCATGAAACGCAAGTATATTATGCTGTTTATGATGATTTCGGGGCCAAAACAACCAGGAAACGACATAGATTTTTACCTGCAGCCGTTGATCGAAGACTTGAAAATGTTGTGGGAGAAAGTGTCAATGTGTTTGACACATACAAAAATGAAACTTTTAAGATGCGTGCAATTCTTGTTTGCACAATTAATGACTTTCCAGCATATGGAAACTTGTCAGGGTATAGCGTGAAGGGATATAAAGCATGTCTTATATGCAAAGAAGATAGATGTTACAATCAACTTGAACACGAAAGAAAGACCGTTTACCTCGGTAGTCGAAGCTTTCTCAAGCCAGACTATCCCTATCGTAGATTAGAAAAAAAGCTTTTAACGGTGAACAAGAGTATAAAAATGCTCTAGAAGCATTAACTCCACAGCAAGTTTATGACTGAGTGAAAGATATTAAGGTGATATTTGGGAAGAAACAAAAGCCTGCTGAGAAAATCTTATAGAAGAAGAGGTATATTTTTTTGAGCTACTCTACTGGCATAAGCTTGAAGTGAGACATTGTATTGATGTGATTCAAGTGGAGAAAAATGTGTGTGACAGTCTTATAGAACGTTTCTCAACATACAAGGCAAGACTAAAGATAGCGTGAATGCTCGAAAAGATATGGTTTTCATGGGGATACGGGGAGAAATAGCTCCAATACCAAAAGGTAAAAGGACTTATCTACCACCAACTTGTCATATATTATCTAAGAACGAGAAACGAAGTCTATATGAGTCCTTACGTGGTATGAAAGTCCCCCCAAGGTTATTCTTCGAATGTTAAGAGGTTGTTGTCAATGAAATACTTGAAACTAATAGGCTCAAAGTCTCATGACCATCATATGTTGATGCAACAACTTTTATCAGTGGCTATTTGAGGTAGTCTGCCATAAAAATTAAGACGCACCATAAGTAGATTGTGTTTCTTCTTCAATGCTATTTGTATGAAGGTCATTGACCCTAAAGTATTGGATGATTTGGAGAATGAAGCTGTAATTATCCTGTGTCATCTTGAAATGTATTTTCCGCCCTCTTTTTTTGACATATGGTATATCTAATCATTCATCTAGTAAGAGAAATAAGGTTATGTGTATCTGTACATCTACGGTGGATGTATCCATTTGAGCATTACGTGAAAATACTGAAGGGGTATGTGAAAAACCATCATCGGCCTGAAGCCTCTATTGTGGAAAGATATGTTGCAGAAGAGGTTGTTGAATTTTGTAATGAATATTTATCTGAAAGTAAATCGATTGGGATTCCTAAGTTTCGCCATAAGGGTAGGGGTCTTGGTAAGGGAACACATGGAGGGAAAATGAAAAATATTGGTCGTGAATAGTTGCTACAAGTACATCTGTACATCCTAACAAATACTCCTGAAGTTCAGCCTATTTAGACACACATAAGACACTCATAAAAGAAGAAAATCCTCGAAAATCTAATTTTTGGTTGGTGAATGAGCATAACAGGGCATTCTTATCGTGGTTCAAGAATCAGATCGTAAATGATGATTCTGTTTCGGATATACTTACATGGTTAGCGAGTGGACCTAATTTTGATGTCATATGTTGGCATGGATATGACATAAATGGTATTCTTTCTACACGAAGGACCAAGATGAGAAGACTACTATCCAGAATAGTGGGGTTACACTAGTGGCTGAAACAATGCATTTCTCAACCACAAAAGATAAAAATCCTTTGTTTGCAACAAGCTTTTATTTAGAATTATTTAAGAGATATGGGAGGTCGACTATATTAAATTTACCGTTTCTACTTTTAAATGTAAATGAGTTTATGGTAATAACGGTGTGAATGTAGATGAGTTAGGATTTACATTGGTTAATTTTAGTAAAATAGGCTATAAAAAGGAGCCATTTGTCATGGCATGCAAAGCAAGTCTTTTTTGTCACTCACTAGAGTAACAAAAATTGATCAGTTGTGCTCCAAGGCAAAAGAATAATATATGGTGACGATAAGGATGAGTGTATGTTATATATTTCTGAGATTCCTTCATTCTCGTCAAGGCTACCTAATTTGAATGAAGAAGATGAATTTGATGGTGTACATGCTGTGAGAGACGATCATCACGAAGGGACATGGGAGAACACACCAATTGATTAGAGCTCATGTTCGTTGATAGACAATAAGTATGAAATCTCCATAAGAATAAAAGTTACATTACTAATGAGCTGTTTTTCTACATGACTTAGTATAAACAATTCTTCTATATAACAAGCACCAAGAAAAAAAATTCTTCTATAGAACAGTTCACTAATATTATATGTACAAGTTTTATTATCCCATTCTGATTGTGTAACTGTTATACAACAATTCATTATTCATGGGGTTTATTTTTTGTGTGCAGGAATGGAGGAAGCTAGTGGTAATGATGCTCGGTCCCACCTTTCCGATCAGTCGACTCCTTCCGATCAGCCTGGCCGACAAAAAATTGGTCGGAAAGGAACACGTAAGAAGAATCTTACTCTTAAAAGGGGCAGAGGTCAGAGGGTGAAAGTGACATCTGATTGTTATTTGGAGCCAAACGGGCCCGACAAAGGAAGTATAGCCAGCTTTACTAGTTACCTCGCCCTTTTAGCACGGAGCAAGGTTAGCATTTTGTTTGAAAAATGGGACAATGTGCTCGAGAATATTAAAGAGCGGATTTGGCAAAGCTTTGTTGGTAAGACATTTTTACAAATATGTGGTACGGATTTGGATTGTGTTGTCTTCTCCAAAATGTGTGTAATAGCAGAGATGGCTTGTTTTTATACATGACTTGTTCTTATTCATAATTACTGTAGGAGACATTTGAAGTGCCCACTAGCGACAAATTGAAGTCTAAGTGGTTAGAATATGCTGGGGGACATTGGAAGGCTTTTAAGACTAGTCTCGGTAGATATATCTTTGGAGATCTCCAGGGCATCCTCTCGTATGTGGATGATTACAAGTTCCTTGATCCGGATACTTGGAAGGCTTTTGTTGCATCACGCCAGACTCCTGAATTTTTGGTAAGTTAAATTCGTTAACCAGCAAAAATTCCGCTTTTGAAATTTCACTCCCATTTTTTGAAATTTCCAGTTCTAAAATTCCGATTTTTGAAAATTTTAGTGTTGTTTCAGTCCGTTACAATGTTTTAAAAGGCGCGAGGCGAGTTTGGCATTTTGGCCGGATGAGGCGAGGCGTAAGCCTCAATTTTTTGTAAAGAAGTCATAAAAATTGTGTGGAACTTCCGTATATTGATAGAAATTACTAAAAAAACAAATAACTTCACAAATACAATAACAATCTCAAATAATCATGCAAAAATAACATCACTACATCAACATAAAGTTGTCGGTCATCAAAAAGTATCTCAGTTTCAGTATTTTATTTTTATATTAAAAAAAATTATTATAAAAAATCAAATTCAGTGCAACAGAGAAGAAAATTGAAAAACTGATGCTCTTTATTTTATTGAGAAAATGATGCTTGAAAAAGCAGGCTCCTAGCACCATAAGAAATTGGTGTTAACAAATATTTTATTATAAAAAAATTGAGTGCTGGGAAAAGAAAATAAAAAATAATTATGTATACTTTAAAATATGGATACTTTAAAATATGAACAAAAGATTGCCTCTGACTTCTTAATTAGTAGATAAGTTCATTCTCTTCAAAGACTTCTCAATCAATAGTTGTTTTTATGTTTCCAGGCAAAAAGACAGAAAGCTCAAGAAATTCAATCAAATAATAAGTGCCCACATAGATTATCTCGTGGAGGTTATAAGAACTTGGAAAACAAAATCATTGATGAGAAGTTTAGGGCGAGGACAGAGGCCTCGTTGGATCCATCTGTTGTTATTTCCCCTTCATCTCCCCCTCTCGACATGAGATATGGAAGAGAGCATGTATCAAATCCTGAAGGAAACTATGTCTCTAAGGATGCTCGTGTTATTGCTGAGAAGATTGTAAGTAATTATAATATATTCTGAACAATAACTTGCTCCACCGTTCTACCTACTGAAAACTAATAAAATGCAAACAAATGAGATGCTTTCCAATTGCCAATAACATTCTTTAATTTTGCTGCTTTTCCATTCACCGTATCAACAACCTCATACTTATTACTATTAACAATGGTACACATATAAAAGAATGCAGAAATAACTTTAAATTTCGACCTTTATGAATCCCGAATAACATGACTCACTAGAGAGTGAACATCAAGTGACATTTGTGTAGCAAAGAAATCTCAATATTCACTGGTAAAAATTCAATTTAATAGTCAATAAATGCTTTAGATATCCCTTCAAGTATGGTTAACCGAGAGTTTAAGAGGAGAATTCAAAAGGGTGAAGTGACAATGGCATTGAAGAAGATGGGGTCAAAGAAAGCAGAAGGACCAGATGGTATACCTATTAAAGTTTGGAGGTGTTTGGGGGAGAGAGAGATCAAATGGGTAACTATGCTTTTCAATAAGATTTGGAGAAGCAATAAGATGCCATCAGCATGGAGGAAAAGTATTCTCGTCCCTTTGTATAAGAACAAAGGTGATGTTCAAGATTGTTCTAATTATCGTGGAATTAAACTAATGAGTTATACCATGAAGTTGTGGGAACGAGTGATTGAACAAAGGATCAGAAAATGTGTGAAGATAACAGAAAATCAGTTTGGATTTATGCCTGGAAGATCGACCATGGAAGCAATTTAACTTACCCGGCAGTTGATGGAACATTATCGCGATAAAAAGAAAGATCTACATATGATTTTTATTGATTTAGAGAAGGCATATGATAAAGTACCAAGGGGAGTACTTTGGTGGGCCTTAGCAAAGAAGGGTCTATCGTGGAAATATATTGTCATTATAAAGGACATGTATGAGGGAGCTAGTACAAGTGTACGTACTAATGTTGGGAGGACAGAAGAATTCCCTATTACGATTGGGGTGCATCAAGGATCTGCTCTTAGTCCTTTTCTCTTTGCCATAGTCATGGACGAATTGATAAGAGAAATTCAAAATGACGTTCCGTGGTGTATGATGTTTGTAGATGATATTGCGTTGATTGATGAAACGAAGGTTGGAGTGCAACAGAAATTGGAACTTTGGAGGGATACTTTGGAAGCTCGAGGATTTAGGCTGAGCAGAAGTAAGACTGAATATATGGAGTGCAGGTTTAGCGAAAACAGTGATAGAGAGGCTGGGATGATCACATTTGAGGGGAAAGTTGTTCATCAGTCCACTTTCTTTCGGTATCTTGAATCTATTACCCAAAATGATGGAGAGCTAGATGGCGATGTGGCTCACAGAATAAAGGCAGGGTGGTTGAAGTGGAAGAGTGCCACAAGGGTTTTATGTGATCCAGACATGCCTCATAGATTAAAGGGTAAATTTTACCGCACGGCAATTAGGCATGCACTATTATATGGCACCGAGTGTTGGGCTGTAAAATAGTGTCATGTTCAAAAGATGAATGTGGTGGAGATGCGTATGCTACGATGGATGTGTGGTCATACAAAAAAGGATCGGCTCAGAAATGAGGTGACTAGAGAGAAGGTAAGAGTTGCGTCTATAGAAGACAAGATGATGGAGAATCGATTACGATGGTTTGGTCATGTGAGAAGAAGACCTGTTGATGCACCGGTGAGGAGGCTAGAAAGTTGGGGAACAAGTAATATTGTGAAAGGTAGAGGAAGACCCAAGAAAACTTGGATAAAGATGATTGAAAATGATATGCGGTTTCTTGGAATTGGAGAAAGTATGGCGATGAAGAGGCAAATGTGGCGGGAAAGAATACGGATGGTGGATGAAATCTAATTCCTTTTTTATTTGTATTTTTATTCCTATTTTCTTTTATTTCATGTTATTTTTTAATTTATTTTTCAGGATTTTTCCTTTTTTTCTTTTTTTTTAACATTCATTCTCTTTTGTTGAAGGGAAAATAACTGAAACAGAAAGTAGGGCAAAGTTGTTGTTGTATTATTCCATTGATGATCTCCCTTTAAATAGGGAGAAATACATACAATCAGGCCTTAGCCAAACCCTAACTAGGAAAGCCCATAAACTAACAGACTTAGGCACACAATGGGTATTATTCCTTTAACACTCCCCCTTGTGCCTAGTCTACAAGCGCATGTCATGTTGCCTCGTTAAAACCTCGTCAAGCAAAAACCCAGTAGGAAAAATGTCTTGATCGTAGGGAAAAGAGTATAGCATCTAGACACATCAAGTTTAGACTTCGTCCTTCGAATCTATCCTCTCATATGATCGTTACATTTGATCATAGCGCTACTAAGGTGACCATTCCATCGATCCCTAAAATCGTACATCTTGCTACCTCGTTAAAAACCCTTCCAAGTGATAAAAACCCTGTGGGAAAAATGATCCTTGGAAGGAAAAGAGTGTAACGTACGGTGTGGATGTAAGACTCCCCCTCAAGTCTACGTCTCCCCCTGATTTGTACATCAATCAAGTAGTCGTTGCCTCATTAAAAACTTCGCCAAGTAACAAAACCCAATGGGAGAAAATGAACCTTGGTCAAAGAAAAGAGTACAACACATGTGATTAAGTTTCTTTATAAATCACCATTTCCTTGTGATCTTTACATCAATCTCGGAAGTTGGAAAACTCTACAGCTCCCCTTAGTGCTTACATTCACATATCGTTGCCTCGTTAAAAATCTTGCCAAGTAACAAAACCCAGTGGGAAAAATAAACCTTGGTATAAGGAAAAGAGTGCAACCTATGTGAGTATGTTACGTTATATATCACATATTTCCCGTTATGATCATTCCATCAATCAAGGGGATTTACAAGTTACATCATGTTCATAAATGTAAGTATGCTCATCAGTGGTAGTACTTAACCGCTAGTTCCTCACACATGTAGAATGATAGTTCTTAATCATGTACACTCACGGATTGATTCATGCAAAGCAATAATCTTGTCGTGATTCGAGGAGGTAGCCAAAAAGGGGTTTGCATAGTCGATTTCCAAAACATAAGCAATTCATACCAACACATACTTTATGGTAGTTGCTTCGGCACCAGCATTTACTTTAGCATTTGCCTTTTCGTAAGCAGCATCCTTTGCCTGCTTGTAGGGAAAGAATAGTCCCAAATAAATGGTTTCTCTTAAGTATCAGAAGATATTCTTGATACCATTCCATTGATGTTGCGTCGATGCTGAACTAAATCTAGTCAGCGGATTAACTGAGGCGTGATAGCAGGTCGTGTATATTGAGCTAAGTACAATAATACGCGATTCCACTCAAGTAGGGAATTTCGGCTCCCAAAGCTCTTCGTCACTTTCGTTAAGACGAAATGGATCTTTCCTTTGCATCCAAATGTTCGACCTATCATGGGGTGCTAGTCGGGTTTACCTTGTCCATGTTAAAGTGCCTGAGAAACATCTGGACATAGGAAGACCGGTGGAATGAATTCCACAAACTCGATGTCAATGTCAATGCCTCGACAGAACCGAGTTTTCCTAAGATCTTTCATCTCAAACTCAGATTTTCAGTATCCGGTGGTTTCTCTTATTTCATCAAGACCGATTATGTTCATGTCATCGACATACATTGCGATGATCGCAAATTCGGAACTTGTTTTATTTACGAAGACGCAAGGACACAGTTCGTCGTTCTTGTATCCCTTTCCAATCAAGTATTCACTCATACGGTTATACCACATCCTTCCGGATTGTTTCAAACCGTAAAGTGAGCATTTCAAACGAACTGAATACGCACTCCGTGGACTAGAGTTACTTGATTTGGGTAGTGAAATGCCATAGGGCACTTCCGTATATATCTCCGTATCTAGATCCCCATAGAGATACGTAGTAACCACATCTATTCGCTGCATTTCCAGTCCCTCGGAAATTACTATGCTAATCAAATAGCGGAACGTATACGTGGGAGTACATTTCCTCGTAATCAATTCCAGGGCATTGTGAGAAGCATTACTTCGTGAACCTTGTACATTAGGACTCTATATTCTCACTACGATTTACGACAAAGGTTCGTTTATGTCTTTCAGGCTTTACACTTGGTTAGGTTAGCACTACCTACACCAAATACCTGTCTCTTTGTCGGAGAATCTAGTTCTTCCTGGAATATTTTTCTTATAGGCCAATCAGCTCTATGTTGATTTCATCCAACTGAGCGAGGTTCGACATCATCGTACTTTATGATTCATGACATATCATCAAAGTGGGTGGTTGATCAGGCCACACCCTCATAATTTCATCGAGATTCTTGATTTTCTGAATCATATCTTCGGGGCGTCCCCCTCGTCATGATTCATGGACATAATAAAATCAAGCATGGTCTCATGAAACGAGTTCATTGATGGTTAACATGTAATTTGTGCCATACTCTACCTCTTACTTGGGTGAGTATTTAGTCGAACCATGTGGCTTCCACCCATTCCTTCGCAGGGAGCCACGGCCTCAACCACACCTCCACCAAGTGCGGTTGCATCACCCGGTTCATTGGTGATGTGCCCCTTGGAGGGGACTTCTAACCTTACAGGCATATTTGCAGCTATAATGTGAGATCTTGTCACTTGAACGATATCAGTAAATGCATCAGGCATCGAATCTGCTACATCCTGAAGATCGAGTGTTCTTTGTGCTTCACGGTAACATTGTGAAGTTCGGGGATCATAATTAGACAAAGTGGAGACATCATGATAATTCCTGTCGTTCCCCGAGAAATTACATTTTCTATCCTCCCCCTAACGATGGGAAGGTTGTCTCATAAAAGTGATAATCCGCAAATCGTGCGGTAAAGAGATCATTGTGAAGGTTCTAAATAGCAGATAAACGTCTGGAGATTCTTATCCAACGTAAATACTTAATCGTTTCTAAAGACCGATGCGTTGTGGGGCGCAGAAGGCACATTTAATGCGCAACCAAATATGCGCAATTGGCACTCAAGTCCGTCTGGGTCCAAAATACAAAAATCAGGCTATCCAGTTACCAACTGGTACGCATAAAGTAATTGGTTAGCAAAAGGTCTAAATGAACGACTTAAGTAAAGTTGCATGCAATATTGCATAATCGCAAGCAAATATATGCAAATTGGTGCGCATAACCAATTACATAATCACCATACATATTCTTTCGACGGTGGTTTATGTGAGACATTTGCATATGCACATGGGACGAGATACTATTCATTAATCTCTATCATGCAATAAACATCAAGTACTTTTTGATGTGAACTCTCCAACATCACCTAGTACTTTAGATGTGATAAGGGAGGTGAGTCCTTATTAATTATTTTGGAAGTTCTGCAGCAGTTTAAGTGGACAGGAGAGCGACATGTGACCAACATGTCGGAGAATCCATCAAAACCATCAATACATAAATGGTCCGCATATTAGGTGGATGGATCCACAAATATCTCCTTATATTCAGCGTAAGAATGGAATGTTTGCTTTTGTTTCTTTAGCATAGGAAGGTCTCGTTCCTACTTTGGCTAAAGAGCAGGCTTTGCAACACTAACTGGTGGGCATTTGATATGCATATGGTTCTTTGGATAACATAACACGATTAACATCAACATTGTTATTTATGTCAAGTTGTTGCCACATTTTCACTCGAAAAGTAATGATGTTCGTACAAGTTCTTTAGTATATGGATCATTATACTTCGACCAGGATGACCTAGTCTATCGTGCCAAAGCCTATATGAGTCTATGTCCCAAAGTACATTGTTGGTGATAACATAGGATTTTAAAAACCTAATAATAGTGAGGTACATCCACTAGATCGACTCATCAGTTATTCTAAAATGCGTTTACGTCCACATTCATTAGAATTAATAAAAAAACTCTATTCCATTCTCACAGTGGGTTTCAATCTGGAAACCATTGCTACGTATATTATTGAAGTCAAGTAAGGTTCGAAGGGCTCTAGGTGCATACAGAGTAATGGTAACTTGTAATTGAGTGCCATTTAGGCATAAAAAATTGAGCATTACCTCGCCCTTTGATGAGTTGGAATGACCCAATCATCGTAGTTACCGAGGTTTGGCAGGCGACTTATTCAATGAATCGAAGCCTAATTCTAAGAACATTCAAGTTCTACTCGATTCATTCCTTAGAAAAGATTGAAATTTCGAACCATAAGCATTCAAGCAATATTCAGTACTTCGAAATAAAGCTAAGAATATAACGTAAGCAATAATAATATCTTGTTCTAGAAAAAACAAAGTTTCATCACACCATTACTGAAAATAAAACATCGATAAAATCGTTCTAAGGTAACAATGCCAAATGTAAACGAGAAAGTAAACATAATGAAAACATTCAGTCATAAAGGGGTGCCTCTAATGACTGTGACACGTATGGCTCATTGCGATTATCGGTGACTGTGAAATTGATGTCGGGGGACTCGTCGAGAGCATATTCCTCCATATAGTGAGCTTCCCGTTCTTTGGACTCTCTATATTTCTTGTAATGTGCTGTGACTTGCTTACTAGCTTGGCAGTTCTTGTACCAATGTCCAGCATCTCCACATCGATAGGACGGTTCATCGTCAACTCTGACTTTAGGAGCGTCAGGAGGGGTAGGTGCTTTATACTTTTCTTGGCTAGTAGAGCCAGGAGCACAAAGTCTTATCATTACATTGGAAGAGCCCCCACGTCCTCGACCACTACGCCCTTTTCCACATTGTGGTTTGGGGTTGCCATGACCAGTCCCCTGTACATTGGGGTTCTTTCCACCTTTCACATAATTGGCCTCGGGAATTTTCTTTGTCCCAACGGGCCTGGCATTGTTGCTCACTAACACTTCATTATGCCTCTCAGCCACTTGCAGTAGGTTGATAAGCTTATTGAAGGTAGTGATGCATTTATTGTCATACTCCAGCCTATACTGGTTCGCTAGTATAAGAGCAGAAGTAGGGAAAGTGGAAAGAGTTTTCTGAATCATATCATCTTCTGTGAGGTCCTTTCCACAGAAATTAAGGAATGCCTTCAGACGGAGCATATCTTTGTTGAAATCGTTGATCCGTTTATAATCAAGCAAGCGGATTTCATTCCACTGCACGGTCAACTCTGGGAGCAAAGTATTATGGATGTTCCCAAAACGGCCCTTAAGGGCATCCCATAGTTCTTTCGGGGATTTCAACTGCAGATATTCGCACCTTAGGCTCGGGTCGATATGTCGCCTAAGGAACATTAATGCACTAGCTTTGGTTTTGTCAGATGGTACTTCGCCTGCTTTTTCAAAGATAATAGCACTATAGTACTTAGCGACAAAAGTGGTCTCTACGTCAGAAACCCATCTATGGTACTCAAGCCCTTCTGAGTCCAAGATGTCAAATTCAAGACGAGTTGGATCAGCCATCTTGAGACAAGAAAAAAAGGAAAATGAATTTTCACAATATATCATGAGTACTTTCCATGATAAAATTTTCAATAATGTGGAGGGTTATTATTTTTCAGAACCAATATATGGTCAAAATTACTTTCGATGCTATTGGGGTTTTTACCGATGAAATTACTTTATCACGGTTCGAGTTGATATAGATAGTAGAAATAAGTCCTCTAGGTTCTACTAATGATGAACTTAATATACATGCCATAACTAACAATGCATGCAATATATATATATATATAATTATAGATATAATCACATAGCCCTATGAATATATCTATACACGTATAAATGCAGTCAAAGAGGTACCTTATGCCGCAATAATCTTTTTTAATTCAACGTGAATTTATTTTTAATTCAAGTTGCTTAAGCAATTTATTTTAATTTAGTTAAAATTATGAATGCATCATGCTTTTGCATAAATAAATTGCAGAGTATAAATATGCAATCAATAGTAATTAAAAAGATATAAATTCGCACATTGCAGATAGTAGGGTTCATATTTGTGTACTTTGTTTCGTGAATAGGAGCAGAAAATCTGGACTGGAAAAAAACGGATCTGGCGGGTCGGGCCGAGTCGACAACCGGTCTGGATCGCGTCGAGTCTTTGGGCTGCAGTGCAGGTCGGGCTTGACAATCGGGCGGGCCAAGTCTGCAGACGGGTCGAGGCCGGTCGGAGCAGGAGGTGGGACGGGTCATGGTATTTCACGGTGCATGCGGTCGGCTTTGGATTCGCGGTTAGATTTCCGGTAGGTGCGAAAAAAAAGCGATGGGTCGCGATCTGGTTGGGGCTGGGGAAGACGACCGAATCGGTGTGCTGAGGGTGGAGGTCGCGGCGCAGCGGCAAGGAGGAGATCGAGGGTTCGATCTGGTTCGGTTGTCTAGTGATCGGGATGATGGCGGTCGGTGGATTCCAACGGGGTTAGGGTTTCAGGCAATTTAGGTCGGACGAGGATGATGAACTTCAAGGCGGTCTTGGTGCAGACGGCGGCGATCTTCTTGTTGAAGAAGATGAAGGCTAGGGTTTCTCCAAAAAATAATTTTCGTTTTTTTTTTCGGAATTTGGCAGAAAATCGGGAGGAAAAAAAATTCTTGCTCAACTGGGAACTACGTGCTGATAACGTGTTGAAGGGAAAATAACTGAAACAGAAAGTAGGGCAAAGTTGTTGTTGTATTATTCCATTGATGAGCTCCCTTTAAATAGGGAGAAATACATACAATCAGGCCTTAGCCAAACCCTAACTAGGAAAGCCCATAAATTAACAGACTTAGGCACACAATGGCTATTATTCCTTTAACATCTTTTTTTTATTTGCTTTTTTCTCTATTTTTCCCCTCTTTTTTTCCTTTTATGTTATTTATGTAACGATCATTGACGGTTTCAAAGTTTGATTCATGTTAGCCGACCCCAAATCACTTTGGGACTAATGCTTAGATGTTGTTGTTGTAGTCAAGAAATGCTTTAGATTTGATATTATCTACTATCGTTTTCCTTTTTACGATAAGTTTTTAGAACCTGGATACGTGTGGAAGTCCTAATATTCTTCCTAAGATCAAAATCAAGATGCTACTAAAAGTTGATACTAATGTTTTAAAACGGATGTCATTTCCTTTCTATAGCAACATAAAAGAAAGAACAGAAAGATGCAACATAATGTCAAAGGAGTGTTGGTGATCTCTTAACAAATCACCATTGCAGGTTCAAGAAGGTTCATCTAAGAACAGGGAAAGAAAGGAAATCTAGATGATTTTCCTGCTCACAGACCTTTGACGAGATCCTATTCATGGATTCATAACAATAACATTATCAGGCTTTTTTGCAGTTTGCATTTGTTAGTAGTTTTTATATTAAACATTAAAAGATCATATAATACTCAAGCACAATAACAACCAAAAAATACATGCATAAAAGATCAGAAATAGAAAAGAGGGTTCATTTTCCATGCAGAACCTAAAAGCTTGTTAGTTGTTTCTATGCAGATAGGTACATTGTTTTCCATCTGCATTTGATAAAATTTCAATTTTTTGAATATTTCAGTTTTTTAAAATTTAAGTTTGACCCCCAAACGTTCAGATTTTCTAAAATTTCATTCAAGGTTTTGAAATTACAGTTTTGAGAAGACTTTTTACTTATATATGTAGGATATTTCTCTACCAAAACAGGTGGATCCCAAATTATCCCAACCAAAAGTGACGTGCTGAAACTTATGTGGATTGAGGTGGCTGATATTACAGAATCGATACATATACATCTTGAGGCCGAAATGGTAGGTGAGGAACAGGACCTCTATATATATATATATATCAGTGTTTCTAATAGCGTTTAATAGCGCGCTATATAGCGCGCGATAGCGCATATTTTTTGTAAAACGCTTTGTAGCGCAGGTCCAGTTGCGCTCAGGCTCCCTTTGCGCACGCGAACGGCTGACGTGGCGCCGATTTCGGGCGATTGCGCGCGCTATACACGCGATAGCGCTTAGTACTTGCGAGATGTGGGTTTCTCGAGAAAACCTAATATGAAATCTGAAACTTCCGAAGCGGCGCGATGACATCCAGCTCTGTTTGACCGAGAAAACCACTGCTCTATTTAAGTACTTATAACCTGCTCTATTTAAGTACCTATAACTATTGGGATTTTACGGGAAAAATCATCCAATGAGCAAAATCGCGGCAAAAAAAAAAATCATCCCTCGTGGAATCGGCGCCACGTCAGCCGTTCGCTCCTGGACGGCTACTACTAGAAATTAGAATTTTTAAGGGTCTCTAGAATTGAATATTTTCATATTGTGGCTTATTTAGGTTTGTTATTTTGGATTATTATAATTGTTCTAAGTTGTTTTGTTTATTTGAAATTATTTCATGGCTATTTTACTTGGGTTATTTACCTATTGATCTTATACAAGAATAATTATTTTATTTTTCCAGTTAAAAATGTCATGTTCGAATTACCTACGCTATGCGCTACGCTATTTTGCGCTACGCAATTCTTTACAAAAACGCTACAGACTTACGCAACGCAACTAAAAACACTGATATATATATATATATATATATATATATATATATATATATGGGCGATTTACATCTGACTACCTTTTTAGATGGTCTAATTACAGTTTGGTCCCTATTGTTTCAGATATTACAATGAAAGACAGCCTTTGCACTGTCCAGAAACTATATTTACAACGAAGGACAAAAGTCAAATTTTCAGATGATGTCACTGGAGAGAGAGTACTGATATTCCAAATTTGCCCTTTTATTTTTCATTTTCTTATTTACTCATTTATTTTTCGCCTTACGTGGGTGGCATCTTTGGGCCTCATTGTAATATATATAACACTTTTGACTTGACAGTAATAAATTTTCAAGCTTTCTAGAAAAAATATTTTTTCCAAAAAAAAGTATTTTACGGAAAAAATATTATTTTTCGAAAAAATAAAAAAAAATTCTGGAAAAAAATTTATCTTTTCGAAAAAAATATTATTTTATGGAATTTTTATTTTTTTTGAAAAATTAAAAAATATTTTCTGGAAAAATATTCTTTTCCAGAAAAAATATTATTTTTTCGAAAAAATTAAACTATTTTCTGAAAAAAAATAAAAAAAAATATTTTTTTGAAAAAAATTTAAAAAATATTTTTTGGAGAAAAAGGTATTTTTTGGCAAAATAATATTTTTTGAAATTAAATTATTTTCTGGAAAAAAATACTATTATTTTTTCGAAAAAATAACTCTATTTTCTGGAAAAAAAATAAAAAAAATATTTTTCGAAAAAATTAAAAAAATATTTTTTGGAGGAAAAAATATTTTTTGGCAAAATAATATTTTTTTCGAAATAAAATTATTTTCTTGAAAAAATATTATTATTTCGAAAAAATAAAATTATTTTCTGGAAAAAAATAAAATAAAATATTTTTGCGAAAAATAAATATATTTTCGGGAAAAAAAATTATATTTCGAAAAAAAATTATTTTCTGAAAAAAGAATATTTTTTAAAAGAAATGTATTAGTCAAATACTTTAATAACTTATAAGCTATTTGTTTAATATGAAATGTATTTTAAAAGAAATGTTTTATTCAAGTAAATAGAGGGGCATTTTCGTCTTTTTAATAGAAGTCAACACCAATTCAGATTTTTGTCCTTCGTTGTAATTTATGAAACAATAGGGACTAAAGTGTAAAGAGACCATCTAATAGGGTAGTTGGCTGTAATTTCCCCATATATATATATATAGAGGTAATACAACCATATAGCCACTTTGATTAGGAGAAATACAATATTTGTCAAGGAACTTTATATTGTCAAATTTTAGCCATTTTTAGGTATTTTGGACAATTTTACCCTTAATTTTCCTTTTTTTTTTTCTCTTTTTCTTTTCTACTTCTCTCTCTTTTCTCTCCACTTTTTTTCATTATTTTTTTCTTCACCTCTTTCTCTTTCTCTTCTCTTTTCTCTTTTTTCTCTTTCCCTCTTTCCTCCCCGTTTCTTCATTGTCTCTTCTCTCTCTTTTCTTTTGTTTTTCTCACCTCTCTCTTTCTCTTCTCTTTTTCTCTCTCTATTTCTCTCTCTCTCTCTCTCTCTCTCTCTCTCTCTCTCTCTCTCTCTCTCTCTCTTTCTCGCTTTTCCTCTTCATTTTTCTCCTCTTTTTTTTTCATTCTTCTCTCATCTATTCTTCTTCCTTCGATTTCGCCGGTGTTCTCCTCTCGCCGGCGTTCTTCGATTTCTCATCTCTTCTTCTTCCTCTGATTTCGCCGGCGATCTCCTCTCTCTTGCTCCGATTTTGCGACTTGACTTGAATTCGATTTTGAGGTATTATTTAGTATTTTGTCGGTATTATTTTCGTTGTCGCTGTTGTTTTGGATTGGTTGCTGTGGTTGCTGTTGTGGTTTTGTATTGGGCTATGTTTATCGATTTTGTACTGTTTTTGCATGATGTTGCGATTTTATTTTTGTGTTACGATTTATTTATTATCATTTGTGGATTTCGTAACGAAACGATTGGTTATGCTTTTGATTTGGTATTACGACTTGTTAAGATTTTATTAATTTCATTATGAATTTATCTTTTCGTATAATTTAGTGTGTTGCGATTCCCTTTATTTCGTACCAAAACGAGTTTTTACGGGTTTGTTTATATGTTACGATTTGTTGATTTCGGAACAAAACATTTTTGTTACGATTTTGTTTTTGTGTTACGATTTCTGGATTTCGTAATGAAAAGATTTGTGACGATTTTGTTATCATGTTAAAATTTGTTGATTTCATAACACAACGAATTGTTACTGCGTGATCATGCCATGTTACGATTTGTTGATTTTGTAATTGTGTGATCATGTAGGACAGTGGGACCAAAACGAGTTTTTACGGGTTTGTTTATATGTTACGATTTGTTGATTTTGTAACAAAAAATTTTTGTTACGATTTTGTTTTTGTGTTACGATTTCTGGATTTCGTAACGAAAAGATTTGTGGCTAGAATTTTGTTATCGTGTTACGATTTGTTGATTTCATAACACAACGAATTGTTACTGCGTGATCATGTTGTGTTACTATTTGTTAATTTTGTAACTGTGTGATCATGTAGGCCAGTGGGACCAAAACGAGTTTTTACGGGTTTGTTTATATGTTACGATTTGTTGATTTCGTAACAAAACATTTTTGTTACGATTTTGTTTTTGTGTTACGATTTCTGGATTTCGTAACGAAAAGATTTGTGGCTAGAATTTTGTTATCGTGTTACGATTTGTTGATTTCACAACACAACGAATTGTTACTGCGTGATCATGTTGTGTTACGATTTGTTGATTTCGTAACTGTGTGATCATGTAGGACAGTGGGGTAACACTGTAAGAATTTAAAATCGTAACTCCTTTTATGCAGATGAGTCCATCTTGCTTAATTGTTGTGCATGGAGGACAGTGGGATGAGAATATATATGTAGGTGGGAGAAAGGAGTGTATTCCCATTCCTCCAACGGGTATAACCTTTCAATAATTTTTGAGTAAGCTTGAGGTGCGATTGAAAAAAGACATTAGCATGTATGCGTTTGATGTAGATGCTTTAGTTCAGTCGCCTATAGGCGAGACTATGAGAATGAAGATAACAGATGATTTTGAGTTGTCTAGTATGTTGGGGTTGTTGGATTTGCCTACGGTATATATCACGGTTTCTCCCCTCATGAATGAATGTTCATCTAGCCGGAAACGTCGAAATGCTAAGGTTTTGTGTTTGCAAAGCAAGATTCAGGGTGAGCTTGATGTTGGAAATGATGAACCCAATTTTGAGAATGTTGGTGATGAAATGTACGATAATAAATTTCATGACATGGCTGATGTATATGATGGTTGTGATGATTCGGCTGATTATTACAGTGGAGATGAGCTTAATCAATGTAACACAATTATTAATGAGGAAAAGCGAAGAGGTTCGTTTGTGGATGATTCCCGGTGCAGCGGAGCAAGCTTCTATTGCATCAGAGGATTTCGTTAAACCTTCTGAGCCAGTAACAAATGAACTTGTTACTGGTGGTATATTTCGTGACAAGTTGACAATGACTACAGCTGTTGGGTATTTCCACATGAAAAACCATGTGGAGTCGGTGACAGCGCGCTCAAGTGGTACTCGTTCTCATCTCGTATGTAAATTTGGCGATAGATGTGAATTTGTTATTCGAGCGTCTGCGGTGGGCCGGGCTTGGAAAATCAATCAATGGAGACCTCATAATTGTGAATTTGATTTGAGATATCATCCTCATCCAAAGGTTTCTTCTAAAGTCGTAGCTGCTGAATTTGTTGATAATTTTACTGAAGATGGTTTTCTTCTTAGGCCTCTTGATATTCAAGGGAAGTTGTTAAGGGATTATGGTGTTCATGTGACGTACCGAACTGCTTTGGCTGGGAAGAACCATGCAGTAAAAGAATCATATGGTGATGCGGACAAGTCTTTTCAGGTTCTTTTGATAACCTCCACTTAAGTTTACATCTGTTGTTTTTTGGTACGCATGCTACGAATTTGATGAATTCGTAATGCGTAGTGTTACGAAATTGAAGAATACGTTGTTACGGAACTGATGACATCGTTGTTACGAAATTGATGATATCACGAATTTGATGAATTCGTGATGTGTAATGTTACAAATTCATTAAAAGCGTTGTTAAAAAATTAGTGATATTGTTGATACGAATTTGATGAATTCGTAATGCATTGTGTTACGAATGTGATGAATTCGTAATGCGTTGTGTTATGATTATGTTGTTTTAATGATTTTCTTTTGTATATTTTCAGTTGCTGCCTACGTACCTTTACATGCTAAAGGACTTAAACCCAGGATCGATGGTGGCACTACAGACATCTGATGATGGTATCTTTCAATTCGTTTTCTTTGCTCTTGGTGCATGTATAAGAGGATTTAGTTCATGTCGCCCTGTTATTGTGATTGATGGAACCCATTTGAAAGGAAAATACAAGGGTATTATGTTTATTGCTGCAACTAAGGATGCTAATGAGCAAATATTTCCTTTAGCTTTTGGGATTGGGGACAAAGAAAATGATTCGTCATGGACTTGGTTTCTCCAACAAGTTCGTAATGCATTTGGTTGTCCAGCTGATCTTTTGATTGTGTCTGATCAGCACTTAAGCATAAAGAATGGAGTCGATTTGGTTTATCCAGGGATCCCCCACGGGTTGTGTTCATTTCATATACAAACTAACATGAAGAAATGGGGTTATGGCTCTTTTGTGACCGATATTTTCCAAGCTGCAGCAACGGCTTATAAGCATTCGGATTTTGAGGAACACATTGCGAATCTGCAACAGACAGCTCCTCGTGCACATGCCAGGGTTATGAATCTTGACCCTAGTAGATGGGCTGTCAGTAAATGCCCTGTTCGCCGGTTTTACTTTGGAACATCAAATGCTGTAGAGGTTTTGAATGCTAGAATAAAATGGGCTTGATCTTTGCCAGTGTGTTCTTTGCTTGAGTATGTCCGTAAGATATGTCAGGATTGGCTTTTTAAATGCCGTACGAGAGCTGCATCTAGATCCCAAGAGTTATCGGAATATGCAATCGAGAGGCTACAGAAAGCTATCGAGTTGGGCAGGTCTATGAAGGTTGAACCTATCAGTGATATTAAATACAAGGTTATTTCTGGATCTCACAGCAATATGGTTGATCTTGCTATTCGGGAGTGCTCGTGTCACATTTTTTATCGTGATCTTATCCCTTGTTCGCATGCCGCTGCAGCAATAAGGTGATGTTACCTCGTTACGAAATTGTGTTTTTCGTAACATGTTTTTTAATTGTTACGATTTGTTTATATTATTTGTTACGAATCTGTGATATTGTTAACATTATTGTTAGATGTTACGAATATAATGTCATTTTGTAACTGCGTTACCATATTGACCCGTGTTACTAATTACGAATTTAACATTTCTTAATTGTAATATAAATTGTTTGTAGTTATCTTATTACTTTCTGGTATGTTTCTGGTTTTTGCAGTTTCGCCAGACAATCTTCAGTGTCATATGTGCATCGTTATTACTCGACTCAGACGTGGCTTGAAACTTATGCTGGGGAAGTGATGCCGATCCCAGATCAAGATGAATGGCTCGCACCCGATTACGTTGCCTCAAGGGTTGTTGGTACCCCTCCTAACCCTAGGCAAGCTGGTCGACCACGTGGGAAGAGGATTCAGCCTGGACATCGTGTGTGCTCTCGATGTCATCAAAAAGGTCATTACCAAAACACATGCACTACAGTTTTAGAGGAGATTACTAGGGAGGAGGAAGTGAGTAGCAATCAACCAAAGATTCGGAAAAAGAATAAATGCGGGATCTGCGGCGTAGAGGGGCATACTCGTTTAACGTGTGAAGACCCGAATAGATTTGGTTGATAGTTTTTTGTTGTGAAGACCCGAATAGATTTTGTTTTGGTATTACGTCTTGTTGAGATTTTATTAATTTCATTACGAATTTATCTTTTCGTACAATTTAGTGTGTTAATTTGTTTATTTCGAACCAAAATGATTTTTAACGATTTTGTTTTTATGTTACAATTTGATGATTTCTTTACAAAACCTTTTTGAATGATTTGTTTTTGTGTTACGATTTGTGTATTTCATAATGAAATAATTTGTTACGATTTCTTTTTGTGTTACGATTTGCGTTATGTAACGAAATAATTTGTTACCTTGTTACGAAATTGTGTTATTCGTAACATGTTTTTTAATGGTTATGATTTGTTTATATGATATGTTACGAATATGTGATATTCTTAACATTATTCTTCGATGTTACGAATATAGTGTCATTTCAGAATCAGGTTACCATATTATTTGGTGTTACTAGTTACGAATTTAACATTTCGTAACTAAAATTTATTGTGTTTGTAGTTATCTTATTACTTTCTGGTATGTTTGTGCAGTTTCGCCAGACAATCTTCAGTGTCATATGTGCATCGTTATTACTCGACTCAGACGTGGCTTGAAAATTATTTGTTACGAAATTATAACTCTTACAAACCAAGATACGAAATATGAATTTCGTAACAGAGTAACATCTAGTAATGTGTAACTCTTGCAAAACAGGATACGAAATATGAATTTAGTAACAGAGTAACATCTAATAGTGCGTAACTCTTACAAGACATGCCATAGAAATATTGTTTCAAAAATTACTTTCCAATACCATGGGAATGGGTTCCTCGGTGGTGTGAGCATATATAGTTCTCGCAATGTGGTCACGATAATTGTGGGCGTCCTGTTCTTTTTTCAAGTTTTTGGGCAGTGGGGTACTCGACAGGATCTGCTCCACGTACTTCAATGCATAGAGCCCACATTTTACATTACCTTGTTGTTTGAAAGGATTCTTTGTCTTTGGTGGTAGAGTCAACTCCCACTGTGTTAGAATCAGTTTTTTTATGCGATGATGCTGGAAGTATCCGATTTCCTTCAATATCTGAGGGAGTAGTCTTGCAATTGGTAGGAATATGTCCTTCCTATTTGTGATGTGATGATCCTCGAATATCCACTGAAATGAATCGTACAACACCAATTTTTGCTTTTTGAGATCTATTAGGAGCGTGCCCCAGTACTCTTTGTAGTTGCAGATGGCTACCACCTACAAGACATAGTGAGACGAAAATAAATTCATAACATCAAATCATGACAAACTGATAAGAATTCATAAAATCGTAACATGAAATTATGACAACGTGATACGAAATTCGTATCATAGAATCATGACAAAGTGATACGAATTCATACAATCGTAACAGAGAAATAGTAATGTTGATACGGAAAAAAATGTAATAGTTTTAGTTTTACCTTTTCGCAATCGATCCATTGCTTTATGTTCGGACCCCAATTCGGCAATGTACCCTCAGCAAATAAGCACAACCTTTCCATCAGCTCTACCGGAACAACCTCTTCAATTTTATTGTCAAACAATTTGTGATTAAACGGCTCATCGAATTGTTTCCTATCCTTATGCATTTCTTCGAACACATCATCAACAGTTTCCTAGTAACAAATCAGAAAATTAGTTAACAAAATCATGTTACGAATTCCCGCTAATAAATCAGAATCACATGTTGCGAATTGATAATTTCGTATCAGGGTAACACAGACAGCAAGACAAATACCATGAAGTAACATGACGTGATCGCAATATTGGACTGGATATGTTTGATTCCTGCAGAAATTTGGATCCGACGTGAGTACAGCGAGGTAAGCTTCAATGTGATCCGCGTTGAGCTGTTTATTTGCATGCAAGATGTGTTGGAAGAAATCTTTCTCCACACCATAAAGCAATCCAACATTCCTCCTGTTAGTTTTAGCATATTCAGTAAACAATTTGCATTATTCTCATTAACATAATAAAGATTTAATAAGCAAACTTACACTCCGTGGTCCAAGCTGAGGAAATGCTCAAACATATCTCTTCCCGGACGTATGTCATTGGGAAGGAATGGACTCCTATGTACGGCAGCCGGATATCTTCTTCTCACGGGCCTCACATTCAAGATCACTTTGGAAATTTCACTTTCAGTTGCAACATTCTTTGATGTAGTGGAGCTTGATGGAGCGTGCACTGTAGGAGCAGGCAATGTTGGAGGAACTTGACTCAATGGTTCGACCTTGCTAATTAGTGGATGGATGTCTGTTGGAGTGGACAATATATCGAGCTTCGGTGGTATTAGATTACCTAGTTCCCATATGTTGTCGAATATGGCATTGATCTGCGTGTCCGTCGGTTCAAAAAGCTCACTCTCTTCACCAAGGGCCTGGTAGATTTGTAACTATGTTATGCTGTTACGATTTATCAGATTCGTATCTTTGGTTTGAATTTACGCTGTTACGATTTTATGTACGAATGGTACGCATTACTATAATTCGTGTCATGAAAATAAAATAACTACGGTACGAACTACAAATATCGTACCATTCGTACTTGCATAATATTGTAGCCACAAAAGTTGTTGTGCTAATTTTGTAATGTCGGTTTGATGTTATGCTGTTACAATTTATATAATTCGTATCAAGGGTTCCTTGTCTCGAATGTGAAGATTTTATGTACGAATGGTGCGCATTACTATAATTCGTATCATGAAAATAAAGTAACTACGGTACAAACTATAAATATCGTACCATCTGTACTTGCATAAGACTGTAGCAACAAAAGCTGTTACGATTTATTAAATTCGTAATGTCGGTTTGAAGTTATGCTGTTACGTTGTCTCGTAACGCGTATCGGCGCCACTATATGAAATGATACGAATACATGAAAAAAATATAACGGTGCTACGAATAAGAAAATTCGTACCATTCGATTAAATAGTGATAATTTCGTATCAGTGTCACAAATTAATTAATTCGTAACGCATAATACAAGTAACACTGTTCCGAAATTAATAAATCGCAATCAATACACGTGTCACGAAATTTATTAAATCGTAACATCAGCATTAACAGCAGAATTAGTTACGAATTTTCTGAATCATAAATAGTGATAATTTTGTATCACTGTTACGAATTGATTAATTCGTAATGCATAATACAAGTAAAACTATTACGAAATTAATAAATCGCAACCAAAACATGTGTTACGAAATTTATTAAATCGTAACATGAGAATTAACAGCAGAATTAGTTACGAATTTCCTGAATCGCAACACATGTTACGAATAAGAAAATTCGTACCATTAGATTAAATAGTGTTACTACAATCCACCAAAAAACTCAAGATGCTTTAAATAACGATACGAATTGCGAAATTCGTAACACAGTTTGTCTATAAATATAACGATACGAATTGCTTCAAATTGTTTCAACCAAAAATACACCAACACAGTTTGTCCATAAATTAAAAAAAATAGATAAAACATCATTGTTTTTTATTCCACACTCATCTTCATTTTTATACCTGTTCGGACTCCGGCTCGGTCGGTTGTAGGCGCCTTGGCTTCTCTTGGCTTTCTCCTTCCGTCGTTCCTTCACCACCGGGGGCTAGCATTTCTTGAGCCATTTGTGGAAGAGTGGCTGCCGCTACTGCTGCTTCCGGTGTCGCCATTTGCAGTCGGTCTGACTGTATCCCTTTATGTGATTCGACTTCCAGCAACTTCTTCAAGATGTAATCTCCCACAGCTTCAACAAGTTGCTGTTGTTGCTCCTTTTGGCATTGGATAATGGCTTGTAGCATTTGCTCTTGCTGTGTTCGGAGAAGAGCTCAACCTCTATTTTTGCTCTCTTTGTTGCTACACTCCCGGCATATTCACCTATCTTCTTTAGGAAAGTGTCCCGATCTTTGTAATATCCGCAATTTCGGATTCCCGGTAATTTTCATTTTCCGGCGGAGGTCCGTTTCGACGACTCTCTTTTGACCGTTTCGTCATTCTGAAAATATTTAATTCTGCACTTTTTGTCATCCGAGTTCGTTTCGGTGCTGCTTTGTTGAGTTCGGTGCTTTTTAGCGACTTTTCCGCGCTTGAGTTCGGTTCTTGCGAATCTCGTTCGAAACTGTCGTTTGGGGTTTTTCGTAAGTTCATTTAACGTTGTTATACGTGTTGTGAGCTTCGGTTTGATTATTCGTTGTCGTATGGGGATTTTCGGGCATTTGGGCCATTTTCGTAATTTCCCAAAGTTTGGGGTAATTACCTTCCGTTGTCGAATTTCGAGCCTTCGGGTGGTCGGAATCGTGTGTTCTACTAGCTCTTAGATTCGTCTTTGTGAGTACTTCGTAACCGTATCTTCGGTTCGTATTCAGGTTCGGGTTTCGGTGTCGTTTTGTTGAATTCAGGATTACTAAACGACTTTTCTAAGTATGAGTTCGACTTTGTTAGATCACAATTAATTTTTGGTAACTCCAAAAATTCTGAATCTTTGCAATATTATAAAGCATCGAGTTAGCTTTCCAATGGTTCAAACGGTGAGTCAATCGGAGTCCGGACGAGAGAGTTATGGTCGTTTTAGCTCACCCGCTCGTTATTGGCCGATCACTGCCGGCCGAACCCGACCGTGTCGTCCGACACGGCCCGTGCCGTACTCGTCCGGAAATGCCGGAACCGACTGCCGACACGCCCGACCGTGTTCCAGGACACGGTCGAGTCGTCTTGAAGTCGGTCGGACGGGTCACTATCGGGCGACGCGGCCGTGTCTAGCGGGACACGGCCGAGTCACCGCCGACGAGTCGGCTATTTAAGGGCCTGGACCGAGTCATCCGGCCATTTTCACCCTTTTTCTTCGTTTCTTCGCGTTTCTTCGTCAATAATGGATGGATTTGGATGGATATGACATAGAGCAACATGTTTTGGAAGTTCTAATCATTGATTAACATCATCTTCCACCAGGATCGAAGGTAAGAACACCTAAACTTTTGGTTTTGGATGTTCTTGAGGTTTCTTGGTGTTTTGGCCGATTTGCTTCGTTTTGATTCATATTATTGTTAGAACTTGATTGTAAACTCGTAATCATTCAATACCCTTGAAGTTTTGTGGATCGGATTTGAGTATTTCTTTGAATAATCGATTAAATTGGACTACGCCCTCAAAGTGTCCGATAAAATGCTTCAATGGGTAGAACTTGGGAAGTTCCATACGTTTTCGTGGATTTGTGATTGAATTGATATCGTTGTGACTTAGGAACGAATTCTTGTGAAGAACTCGAGTCGGAACCCTTCCGTTCGTTGCCTTCTTTGGGGTCCGAGCTTCGGTCGAACCGTGTTCTTCGGAGCGTTCGGTAGCGGTTATTAAGGCAAGTATCTTACTATACGACTTGTACCTTGCGACTAGTAATCACGTATGAGATTTATGATGATTTTGCGTGCCTTCGTAAATATGTTCCGTTTGAGTTGGTTGTATTTTCCGAAATTTGAAGGCTTTGTGATAATAGTGTTATATTGGTATACGTGTTAGGCGTTGTGCCATTTGTGCAGGATTGCGATGTACATATGAGATGGTTGTACACGTGGTTGTGCAATGTATTGTGTACCGAATGTGTGTTATGTTGGTTAAATGTCGTTGATTGATGATAGTTGTTGCGAGTGTTGAGGTTGTGTTATGTGCGTGCAATGTATGATTTTGTGGTGATCAAGGTGATTGATTAATTATGCTCATTGTTGTATGTAATATGAATGTGATGTGCTGGAACGCTAAGTTCACTCGTGCGGGTTCGACGGGGCCTACGAGGATTCATGGCACAGGTCCATGGGATCGGAACTTAGTGTGTGGTCGAGGTCGATCGTGCGGGTCTGACGAGGCCTACGATGATTCATGGCACAGGTCCATCGAATCAGGACACAGTACGTCCAACCGTGCGGGTTCGACGGAACCTACGGTGACACGTGACACAGGTTCACGGGGTCGGGACTGTTTGTTGTGATTGTTGTGTTTGCTCAATCCGTGTGGGTTGTTGAACCTACGGAGACTCGTGGCAAGCGATCACGGAGTCATGAGCATGATTGATTGTTGTGATTGTTGTGTTTGCTCGATCCGTGTGGGTTGTTGAACCTACGGAGACTCGTGGCAAGCGATCACGGAGTCATGAGCATGATTGATTGTTGTGATTGTTGTGATTGGTTAAGTCCGTGCGGGTTGTTGAACCTACGGAGACACGTGACAGGGGATCACGGTGTCACGAACTATGTTTTGTAAATCAAACTTTTTGTAAGAAAGTTTTAAGAAAAGAATGTTGGGCCGAGCCCCATGAGATTTATGGAAATGTTTTCGTACTGTAAATTGTTGTAATACAATTTTGAGATTTGGGTTAAGACCCTAAGATTTTCGAAAGGTTTTGAAATTCTAAAATTTCCGAGGTGATAATTTTATTTTCGAATGCTTCATAGCTTATCTTTCCTTGTGAAAACCTCCCGGGGAGATTTTGATACTTGATTGTCATATTTGATCCACGATTATTACTTGCTTGTTATATTTCGTATGATTTGATACTTGCACTAGTAAAACAGTGGAGTTTTACTAACCCCCGAGTAATCGGGGGGTGGATGTCTGTTTTGCGTCCAGGTACATGCAGATTCAGGGGAGCAGTCACAGGATTGGCACAAGAGGATGACGAGCTGCGATACTAATCATGAGTCGAGAGTTGTTTTGATTTTTGTTGTGTTGTCAGAGTTGATTTCAGTCTTCCGCTGTATTGCATTTCGACCCCTGTGTGGGTAATGTTATTTAAGTCAGTTTTGTCGATTGAGTTATGTGACCTCATCGGTCTGTGTATTCACGTGTAAGTGACCATATCGGTCTGTATCATTTTATTGTTTGACCCTGGCTGGGCAAGCATTTGGTTGTTTATGGATGTTTAGCCTGGTAGATCCTTGTGGAAAGGGTCTACGGCGTGTAATATTCCCTTATGGTTTTGGGGGTGTTACATTTATGGTATCGGAGCTTTGGGTTTGCGAAAACCTAGGTACATCGGGTCGTTTCAAGTCGTGTTTTGTCGAGTAATGTGTTGTCTTGTCGTTCGAGTCGTCGGGTGACAAGTTGAGTTGTGCGTGGTCACAACGTGTCGGTTATGTTGTCGGACGAGATTAGTATCGTGGGCGATTGTCACCTCCGTGCGACTGTGGATGTAAGTCTCCTCCTTTATGCGTAACACTGTGTATCTCGATTTTATCTTAGTGAGTTAATTGCGGTGTATAATTTTATTTACACAGTATTGTGTAATGTAGTTGTGTTTAATACTTGTGGCACATGGTATGTGTATAGAACTGGGCACGTTATTATTTTATCTTTGAACCACCGGGTGGGGTGGTATGTTGTGAAGGTTGTAAACCTCGATGGGTTTCGAAAGGTACCAACGGTAGAGTTTGTGAGAAACTCCGATGAATGATTTTCTTTGTGTGTTTAAACTTGATACCACGAGATGCATTTGATTGAATTGGCGACCCTGGTTGCCATTTGAGTATGTGGTCTTAAATTACTGTTTTTGGAATGTTGTAATTTATGTTCGCTATGGGTAACTTTAAGAATATTTTCTGAAGGACTTTACAGTTTGAGAATTTTTGTAGAAATCGATTTTGGAAAATATTTTGGTGGTTCGGTCAAACCACGGTTTATACGGATTTTTAAAATTTGTAAATTTTGACAAATGGGCCGTGTATTTTCAAATGACACCATCGACGGTATTTGAAAAATGTGTTTAGAAGTACTTGGACATTGTAAAATATCGCCGTCGTTTTGTTTATGAACTAAAGGATTTTGGGAAATCTTTATTTTGCGAGAACAATTTTTGGTTTTCGGAATTTGGAACTTCTTATGTCCATGTGTTGGGGCTAAATGGTTGTGATAAGTTTGTAGTATTGTTGTGCTCGCCGGAGAATGTTTTAGTGTTTTCTAAATATTGAGATACATGGTTTTGATTAAATGACCGAGGTATTAAACGAAGTGCTTTCAAAATTTCACCCCAGCAAAATCTTTCGAACTCGCGAAATTTTTTTTTATATTATCATTCGAACAAATACCTCGATAAACTTATTTTTTTTTAATATTACCGGTGTTGGACCACAATGGTATGCTTAATGTTTTAACCATGTATGCTGTAGTATAGGTCGTTCATCGTTGTCAATGTGAACGTGTGAATATTGCATTGTGCTGCTGATTGTGGGCTTATGTCGATTATGTGAGGTTTGTTTTATCTTGTTATTCTGATTGGTTGTCCGTTCAGTATGCTAAGGGGTCGAGGTCGAGGCCGTGGCCGTGGTCGTGGTCGTGGTCGTAATCGAGAGCAGGAGAGGGCGACTCCCTCCTTGCCGAGTACCAATCATTCGGTCTGGATCGGGGACATTCGACTAGCGTTAATATTGACGTTAGCGCCGCCACCATCCTTCGTCATGTGGTTGACCAGTTAGTGCAGATGAATCAGGCCGTACGTCGGGATGAGAATCCAAATAGCGATAACGGAACTAGTAAGTGGGTACGAGATGTGATGAAGATGCAGCCGCCCCGATTTGTGGGTTCGTCTGACTTGTTAGGTTGGGAAAACTGGCTCTTCCGGTTGGAGAATATTTGATCTTGTAGCTTGTCCGGATGATAGGAGGGTACCCATTGCTCAGTACCTACTCGACAAAGAAGGCTGCGGTGGTGGCACGCCGTAGTGCTGCAGATCGTACACCTACATGGGCTGAGTTTAAGGCGCCATGGAGGCGAGTATTGCCGTTACTGTTCGTGAACGCAGGATCGTTGAGTTTTTCGGCCACGCCCGGGATGTGTCGATATCGGGCGATAGTCGATTTTAATCGACAGCTGGCTTATGTTCGTGATCAAGTGAGAAGTGAAGCGGACAAGGTCCGATACTTCAATATGCGCATGAAACCCCATATCCGTGAGAGTATGGCTCCGCTCATGTGTACCACCTTGAAAGATTATCAGGATCGAGCTCTAGCCATCGAGATGGCTGTTTCCATGTCAGAGGGTAGCTCAGGAGGTAAGAGGCAGAAGACCTCGAGTAACTTTTCAAGAGGCCAGAGAAGTGAGATTCGTGAGCCTGTTGCTTCACAGTTTCCTTCTGGGAACACTCCTCGTTCGGTTGACCAGTCTAAGAATCCTACTCACGAGCCGAGTAAGACAAACGACGTGAAGTTATGTTTCAATTGTAGCCGTGTGGGCCATACTCGTAAGAATTGTCGCTCGCCGCAAGTTAACTGTTTCAAATGTGGACACGTGGGACATCAGGCGGTACACTGCGAGACCGTCGTTGAGATGTTCGGAAGCCTGGATCCCGCCCCTACGCGTGGAGAGCTCAGTGGTGCCCAGTAGCATAGTTGCGTGTTGTATTTGTGTTGTAATTCGAGTAGAGATTGATATTTGTTGCGTGAACTTTTTGGTTTTGTTGTAGTCTACCCTGATGTTTTATTTTAAGTTTCGGGACGAAACTTCTTTTAAGGAGGGTAGAATGTAATATCCGCAATTTCGGATTCCCGGTAATTTTCATTTTCCGGCGGAGGTCCGTTTCGACGACTCGCTTTTGACCGTTTCGTCATTCTGAAAATATTTAATTCTGCACTTTTTGTCATCCGAGTTCGTTTCGGTGCTGCTTTGTTGAGTTCAGGATTACTAAACGATTTTTCTAAGTATGAGTTCGACTTTGTTAGATCACAATTAATTTTTGGTAACTCCAAAAATTCTGAATCTTTGCAATATTATAAAGCATCGAGTTAGCTTTCCAATGGTTCAAACGGTGAGTCAATCGGAGTCCGGACGAGAGAGTTATGGTCGTTTTAGCTCACCCGCTCGTTATTGGCCGATCACTGCCGGCCGAACCCGACCGTGTCGTCCGACACGGCCCGTGCCGTACTCGTCCGGAAATGCCGGAACCGACTGCCGACACGCCCGACCGTGTTCCAGGACACGGTCGAGTCGTCTTGAGTCATTGTCGGACGGTCACTATCGGGCGGCGGCCGTGTCTAGCGAGGACACGGTCGAGTCCACCGCCGTGGTCGGCTATTTAAGGGCTGGACCGAGTCATCCGGCCATTTTCACCCTTTTTCTTCGTTTCTTCGCGTTTCTTCGTCAATAATGGATGGATTTGGATGGATATGACATAGAGCAACATGTTTTGGAAGTTCTAATCATTGATTAACATCATCTTCCACCCGGATCGAAGGTAAGAACACCTAAACTTTTGGTTTTTGGATGTTCTTGAGGTTTCTTGGTGTTTTGTGGATCGGATTTGAGTATTTCTTTGAATAATCGATTAAATTGGACTACGCCCTCAAAGTGTCCGATAAAATGCTTCAATGGGTAGAACTTGGGAAGTTCCATACGTTTTCGTGGATTTGTGATTGAATTGATATCGTTGTGACTTAGGAACGAATTCTTGTGAAGAACTCGAGTCGGAACCCTTCCGTTCGTTGCCTTCTTTGGGGTCCGAGCTTCCCGGTCGAACCGTGTTCTTCGGAGCGTTCGGTAGCGGTTATTAAGGCAAGTATCTTACTATACGACTTGTACCTTGCGACTAGTAATCACGTATGAGATTTATGATGATTTTGCGTGCCTTCGTAAATATGTTCCGTTTGAGTTGGTTGTATTTTCCGAAATTTGAAGGCTTTGTGATAATAGTGTTATATTGGTATACGTGTTAGGCGTTGTGCCATTTGTGCAGGATTGCGATGTACATATGAGATGGTTGTACACGTGGTTGTGCAATGTATTGTGTACCGAATGTGTGTTATGTTGGTTAAATGTCGTTGATTGATGATAGTTGTTGCGAGTGTTGAGGTTGTGTTATGTGCGTGCAATGTATGATTTTGTGGTGATCAAGGTGATTGATTAATTATGCTCATTGTTGTATGTAATACGAATGTGATGTGCTGGAACGCTAAGTTCACTCGTGCGGGTTCGACGGGGCCTACGAGGATTCATGGCACAGGTCCATGGGATCGGAACTTAGTGTGTGGTGCGAGGTCCAATCGTGCGGGTCCAGCGAGGCCTACGATGATTCATGGCACAGTCCATCGAATCGGGACACAAGACGCGTCCAACCGTGCGGGTTCGACGGAACCTACGGTGACACGTGACACGAGTTCACGGGGTCGGGGCATTTGTTGTGATTGTTGTGTTTGCTCAATCCGTGTGGGTTGTTGAACCTACGGAGACTCGTGGCAAGCGATCACGGAGTCATGAGCATGATTGATTGTTGTGATTGTTGTGTTTGCTCGATCCGTGTGGGTTGTTGAACCTACGGAGACTCGTGGCAAGCGATCACGAGTCATGAGCATGATTGATTTTTGTGATTGTTGTTATTGGTTAAGTCCGTGCGGGTTGTTGAACCTACGGAGACACGTGACAGGGGATCACGGTGTCACGAACTATGTTTTGTAAATCAAACTTTTGTAAGAAAGTTTTAAGAAAAGAATGTTGGGCCGAGCCCCATGAGATTTATGGAAATGTTTTAAATCTTGTAAATTGTTGTAATACAATTTTGAGATTTGGGTTAAGACCCTAAGATTTTCGAAAGGTTTTGAAATTCTAAAATTTCCGAGGTGATAATTTTATTTTCGAATGCTTCATAGCTTATCTTTCCTTGTGAAAACCTCCCGGGGAGATTTTGATACTTGATTGTCATATTTGATCCACGATTATTACTTGCTTGTTATATTTCGTATGATTTGATACTTGCACTAGTAAAACAGTGGAGTTTTACTAACCCCCGAGTAATCGGGGGGTGGATGTCTGTTTTGCGTCCAGGTACATGCAGATTCAGGGGAGCAGTCACAGGATTGGCACAAGAGGATGACGAGCTGCGATACTAATCATGAGTCGAGAGTTGTTTTGATTTTTGTTGTGTTGTCAGAGTTGATTTCAGTCTTCATTTGTATTGCATTTCGACCCCTGTGTGGGTAATGTTATTTAAGTCAGTTTTGTCGATTGAGTTATGTGACCTCATCGGTCTGTGTATTCACGTGTAAGTGACCATATCGGTCTGTATCATTTTATTGTTTGACCCTGGCTGGGCAAGAATTTGGTTGTTTATGGATGTTTAGCCTGGTAGATCCTTGTGGAAAGGGTCTACGGCGTGTAATATTCCCTTATGGTTTTGGGGGTGTTACAATCTTCAGCAGATTGTATGTTTGAATGGAGTAGCGGATGATTCACAGGAGCAATAGTAGAAGTCGAAGCATCATTGGGGTCAGCCGCAACATCTTCGTCTTCATCCACTCCCCTCTTCCTCTTCTTCATGTTGTCATTTGGATCATATTGAAAGGAAAATGGCTTCTTCTCAGGATCTTGCTCAAGAGATTTCCAGTAAGTTGTCTCCTTCTCCTTGTCAGTTGGCTTAAGTTCGGCGACCAGCTCCTACAAAGACCATATCATACTATTATAATGGATTGAAACAATTGACACACTGTTACGAATTGATTAATTCGTAATGCATAATACAAGTAACACTGTTACGAAATTAATAAATCGCAACCAAAACATGTCGCGAAATTTATTAAATCGTAACATCAGCATTAACAGCAGAATTAGTTACGAATTTCCTGAATCGTAACACCTGTTACGATATTCGTAACACACGTTACGAATATCGTAATTCGTAACATTCGATTAAATAGTGATAATTTCGTATCACTGTTACGAATTGATTAATTCGTAATGCATAATACAAGTAACATTGTTACGAAATTAATAAATCCCAACCAAAACATGTGTTACAAAATTTATTAAATCGTAACATCCGAATTAACAGCAGAATTAGTTACGAATTTCCTGAATCATAACACATGTTATGAAATTCGTAACACATGTTACGAATAAGAAAATTCGTACCATTCGATTAAATAGTGATAATTTCGTGTTACGAATTAATTAATTAAATAGCATAAAATACAAGTAACATTGTTACAAAATTAATAAATCGCAACCAAAACATGTGTCACGAAATTTATTAAATCGTAACATCAGCATTAACATCAGAGTTAGTTACGAATTTCCTGAATCGTAACATATGTTACGAAATTCGTAACACATGTTACGAATAAGAAAATTCGTACCATTTGATTAAATAGTGATAATTTCGTATCACTATTACGAATTGATTAATTCGTAATGCATAATACAAGTAACATTGTTACGAAACTAATAAATCGCAACCAAAACATGTGTTACGAAATTTATTAAATCGTAACATGATAATTAACATCAGAATTAGTTACGAATTTCCTGAATCGTAACACATGTTACGAAATTCGTAACACAAGTTACGAATAAGAAAATTCGTACCATTAGATTAAATAGTGTTACTACAATCCACCAAAAAAACTCAAGATGCTTCAAATAAAGATACGAATTGCAAAATTCGTAACATAGATATAAAACCTAAATTCGCAGCTTGTTATTATTAATAATAATTGAAATTGTACCTTTGAGCTGAAGCTCGGCAATCCCTTTGAACTCATATATTTATACCTCAACATATGAGGTATAAATTCTTTGCTGTCCTTGCCTCCAATCAGTCTCCCAATAGTCGGTATTACTTCATGTATCCAAGCCTGAAATATTAGTAACATTTTGTCACTGACACGAATTATGTTTTTCGTAATGAAAAAATAACTCAATTTATTCGAAATCCTGAAATCAGAAGGGCGTAACAACATATACTCCCTTAGTCAATTCGGAATAGGAAAACAAGATAAATCAAACGAATTGCACGAAACTTACCAAGAATGCGATGGTGTTCCCTTTGAGATGGTAGGGGCTAGGAATGTCCTTTTTCACAAAGATCAATTTCTTTGAATCGATTCGATAAGCATAACTCCCCACGGGAACTCCTCCCAAGCCTCATCGTCTTCTACCAAAGCCCACATCCATTCTGGCACTTTATTCTTGTTAGGATCAAGTCCAAGCACATAAAGACAAGCCAAGAGAACCTTCGCCAATTTCAGGTAGTCGGCTTCGGTACCCTTCACTTCCAACTTTTTCAATTCGAATTTCTTGTTAATGAACTTTGTTCGGATGTAAGCAATCAGCAGTTCTTTGTTTCCAAGCAACTTTGTAAAGACTGAATTTCTGGGTATTCGGTGGGCCTTGTAGGGCTGGAAATTGGCAGGTGTAGGTCCAAATCAGAGGCCGGTAATCAATGCAAACTCGACCCTTGAGAACCGTAGAACTCTCCCTTTGACCTGGAACCACAAGGCTGTTTCATCAACCTCCGGATGTGGTGTCACTTGGCGAGATATCATGTAATGTAGAGCCCTGCCGGATCTCGAGACAATGTCGGGGAGCTTCATGAATGCCCCAATTGCTGATTGCCTCAATTCTTTGATTGATTTTTTGCTGAATGAATCGAGGACACACCGTATATCCTTCACTGTGCTCTCACCACCGGTTACCATGATCCGGTGGTGCTCGTCTGCCAGATTCTTTCGTTTGAAAACCCATTTGTTCTATAAAAAACAAACACTTTAACCAAATCAATAATTCAGAAAATGTATCCCATGTTACGAAATTGCAAACAACATTACGAAATGATAATTTCGTAACACCAGCTATTCGTAACAGCAGATTTTACACTCTTACTAAATCGCACAAAGAAACAAAACAAGCATCACATGACGTTACGAACTGTGAAAATTCGTAACATGTAAACCAAAAGTCCAATACAAAAAATTTCAAATCAGTACAGATGTGTTACAAAGATATAAAATCGTAACAGAATATGCAATACGAAATTCTATTTTCGTAACATGGGTAACAGATCTGAATGCTAGAATAAAATTGAAATTATCTTCATTTGATTTTCATCGTAACTCCTTTTAAATACAAATGGGCCAGATTCTGTCATTTGCAAACCCATTTGTTCTACAAAAAACAAACAATTTAACCAAATCAATAATTCAGAAAATGTAACCCATGTTACGAAATTACAAACAACATTACGAAATGATAATTTCGTAACAGGTGTCATAACACATATAAAAGGTACATGTTACGAAATTATAAACCGTAACATCAGAATGTACAATGTAACTAAATCTCACAAAGAAACACAATGAGCATCACATGATGATACAAAGTTCATGATACTTCGTAACATGTATAGGAAACATTCAATACGAGATTATCAAAACGGCACAAAAGTGTTACGAAATTCAAATTTCGTAACTTAACATAAACTTCTCACATTGCAGAGTCAGTTACGTATTGATAAATTCGTAACACCATCTATTTGTAACAGCAGATTTTACACTCTTACTAAATCGTACTAAGAAACAAAACAACATCACATGACGTTACGAACTGTGAAAATTCGTAACATTTAACCAAAACTCCAATACAAAAAAATTCAAATCGGTACAGATGTGTTACAAAGATATAAAATCGTAACAAAATATGCAATACGAAATTCTATTTTCGTAACACGGGTAACAGATCTGAGAAAAACTTAGGTTCAAGAAATTAGCGGATTAAGTCAAGAAATTCGTCTCAAGCCCGGGATATGAAAAATTCAAAATTTTTACCAATCGTTTCTCGTATGGGAGGGGTCGACGAGGTTGTTCTACTTCTTCGTTGTCTTCTCCGTCGTCTGTTGCTTCACTATCTCCACTCGTTTCACTTTTTTCCTCCTCAACTATATTCTTCCCTTTTTTCTTGTCTTCTTTTTTCTTCTTCTTTGCGGGATCGGATTCCACTATTTTCCTCTTCTGCTTTCGTTGTCTGGTGGCATCGGCGCTTGAATCCGACTCGGCGGCTGCAGCGGCTTCAGCGGTGACGGCGGCAACCGCTTCAGAGGTGGCGGCGGCAGCGGCTTCAGAGGCGGCGGCTTTGTGTTGTTGGTCGCCGGAATCAGTGAGGCAGCGGCGGCAGCGGCTTCTTCCCTTTTTTCTCCGTGGGGTTGCTTCTCATGGACGCTGCCGGAAGCCATGGAACAGAGTAGATGGAGATGGGATTTTTGGAACAGAGGAGAAGATGAGAGAATTTTGAGAGAGGGGATTTCTGACGAGAGGAGAAGATGAGAGAATTTTGAGAGAGAGAGAGAGAGGGAGAGAGAAAGTGACAACTAATAAATGAAAAAAAAAAAAAACTTGATTCCTGCGTAAGAAGCCCTAAGGTTTTTTTGACAAAAAAAAAATTCCACTCTTTAGTAAGGGCAAGGTTGTCCACAATTCATGAAATTGGCTAAAATTTGACAATATAAAGTTGCATGACAAAATTTGTAGTCTAAGGGGTCCATATGGCTATCTCCATATATATATATATATATATCAAAAGGATATCATAGAGTTGTTGCAAAATCAAAGGCTTAGCATTTCTATCTTGCAATTTTATAACAAGTAAGTATCTCATTTGTCTCGATGAAATGAAATGTATATCGCACGGTTGCTTAGGTAATATATTTTCCTCTTTAAGTTGTTTATCGAACTAGTAAGTAAAAAATGAGGTATCTCTACAACTTGTTAAAAATATCGGGTAGAGTCAACAAGTATGGATTGATGTATCCTCTCACCATTCAAGCAAAGGAAATGCCAAGCAATATATAGCGGTGTTTGTGCGGACAAGAATTACAGAAGGAAATTTTGACTGTTTTCTTGCACCGTACGTTAGCGAGTAAGTATTAATCTCTTGATTTTATTTTGGTCCCATAATACAAGTGCATCCATTATGTTAGTTTCTTATAAATGTTTTTGGTCTCAATGGTATGCTAAAATAATCATATAATAAGTATAAATAAATAATAGATTTAAATAAGTCTTATACTTTTTATTTAAGTTTAAATAGTTGCTATAAAAATAGTTTAGAATGATGCTATCCAATATTATTTACATGTCACATATGTTTCTTATTTTTGTTCGTATTTGACAGGGATCATTGGCAGTTTATGGTTCTTTGCTCGAAGCAGAACGTCGTCGCCTGGTTCCGTCCCATCTGGAGAAAGCCCAAGAAGGACTTGACCAACAAAATTGACACGTAAGGTCTTAAAATTTTATTTCCATAGTAATTTTGTTGTTTAATTGATGAACTTATCTGTCATATAGAGCATTTGAGGCATACCAACTCATTAAGGGCAAGCACACCTACAAATTAAAGAAGCCCACATGGGTCTTTCCAAAGGTAAATTTTATCTACACATTTATATTTCGTAAATATTAAATTAGGGCACTAAATGTTTCGGATTATAATCATTTGTTTTAACTTTTGTTTAAAGTGTCATCGACAAATTGAAAATGAGGCATGCGGGTACATTGTAATGAGGTATATGCTGGAGATCATCACACTAGACATCGATGAATCATTCGAAAAGGTAGATATAATTGGCAAATAATATAATTAGTGTTGTTTATTTTTGTTGAATATCTTATTAGCTTCTTAACTTAGTTAGTTCCGTTCATTGACTTGATTTTTAATGATTTATCCTTATATTAATTGTTGGGAAGCGAATCGTACTTATTTTTGAGGATGATTGGGTCACTACATATGCCGAGTTTTGGCCATACTTTTCAAGGCGTAAAGACGAGGCTAGACGACATTGCACCGCCTAACTGCCTAGGTAGTTACGCGCTTGCCTAGGCAACATTAGACGGATTATACGTTTAACGATAAATATTTCTTATATTTTTTATATATACATTTACATGCTATAATAAAATAGAATAACTATATTTATATGTCAAAAGTAAATCTTATAAAGAAGTTAAACGGTAATAAGTCTAGGACGAAAGTCCCAGAACTTGGAACAAACACAGAGGCACCAGTAGACTGTGTATTTTGACCCGGTATTTCTTGAACATCGTCACTGTTTTCATCACCATCATCATCTAATATGACAGGTTTTTTTTCTTTTCTTGCTCATCAACACTTCTCGCATTTCTTTCATGATTTCAGTAGTTGTTTTGGGACACTTGCTTACATCGGCCAAATTAGCAGCCAAGTGTTGCTTGAGTCTGTTAATCCCTTGTTTTATTTGTTTCCCGCAAAGTATACATTCAATACATTCTTTACGTTTCGGATTAGGCCAATATCCATACTTCCATCCGGGATCAGTGGAGTTAGCCTTATGTTTAGGATCAGTTTTTGGATCAATTACTTCATTGCTCTTTCCGGATTGAGCCATTACATACACTATCAAAAGAGTACATATTATATATGGGCAGGAGAGTCGTCCTCTTTAGTCGTCAAATTAGGGTTTATTTGTAATGGATGTTTGTCTTTATAACTATATATGGGTTGGACCTTAAATTGAAAAATTGGGGTTTATTTGTGATTAGGATTTTGTTTCCTCTTTTGATTTCGTAGAACGTTTACCAGTGGTTTTATAGTTCAATCCTAGATTGATCGGTCTAATTTTTCAACAAGGCTGCTATTTTCTCATAGTTTTGGTTGTGTTCAATTTCCTGAAAATCTTTTTGTTTAGCTCTGAATTTTTCAATTTGCCAATGATGATTGAAGTGCATTTTGTTAATGAGTATTCGTTGATTAAAACACACTACTGCCTTCCTTCTGAGGTGCTTTTTGCTTCCGATTCAATTTACGAACGCACTACACCGGTTTATTTAGTATCCGATGTAGAATATAAACTTACAAGGTCGGTTATTTGCAAATCGATGTGGTAAGTAGGGCTGAGCACAAATGGTCCAGACCCGGTTTTTACCCGGACCCGGACCAGACCTGTTAATCAGGTCCGAATTACGGGTCTGTATTTTGCCTAAATCCGGGTTTCGGGCCGGACCAGGTCAAAACCCGGAAAATTCAGGTCCAGCCCGGAACAACCCGGTAAAAATAAAAATACATGAAAATTATTTTTTTATTATAATTTACACTCAATAGTGATGAAATAATGATAATTAATAGCTCGATTATGATTGCATATTATTCTAATTAAGTTTATTTATCCTAAAATATTATTGAACTTGGGAGTCTGGTGACTAGATGAAGATATTAAAATTGATAACTGTGTTTTATGAGAGTATGTAATGAAAAAAGCATTTTAAATGTAATAATAGGACACTTAATATGCCAAAAATTTTTTTACAAAATCGGGCTAGAACCGGGCCAGCCCGAACCGACCCGGTTTTACCAGGTCCGGACCGAGTTGGCCCGGTTCTAAACAGTCCGGACTTCGGGCCAAAAAAGTTCTACCATTTATATTCCGGTCCATTCCGGACCGGGTCGGGCCCGGTGCTCAGCCCTAGTGGTAAGTGACTTTTTACATCGAGTTTTTTACATCAGCTGGATCTACAACGATTCCAGAACCGATGTAAAAAGTGTTTTTCACCCGACGTAAAAAGTGTTTTTTCTAGTAGTAGATCTCCCACTTGAGGCAGAATCTGGACATCTTCGCGTGGACCCATTCAGATATGCAGGGAATCGACCCAGAACGTGCATGTTGCCGATTGAATATTGACCCAACTTCAAACCGGTCAATCAAGAATGAACAAAACTGGACCAGAGAGGCAGAAGGGGTTCGAGGAAGAAGTGTAAAAGTTGATCGTCAATAAGTTTGTCCGGGAGTCTAGATACTCGACTTGGGTGGCTAACCCGGTCTTGGTAAAGAAGCTTACTGGGCTGTGGCGGTTCTGCATCGATTTTTCCTATCTGAATAAGGCTTGTCCGAAGGATACCTACCCCCTGCCCCACATCGAGTACATGGTTGATGTAACGGCCAGCCACGAAGTAATGAGCTTCATGGATAGATATTCCGGATACAATCAAATCAGGATGCATCCCTCTGATGAAGAAAACACTTCGTTCTATTCGGCCTGAGGTCTATACTGCTACTGCATGATGACATTTGGAATTAAGAATGCCGGGGCTACCTATCAACGCCTTGTAAGTAAAATATTTTGTAATTTGATAGGCCATACAATGGATATCTGCGTAGATGATTAGTGAAATCCTTGCATTCGGCGGAGCATGTAAATGATCTTAATAAAATGTTTGTTATTCAACGTGAGTATAAGATGATGTTGAACCCAAATAAGTATTCCTTCAAGATTGGATCGAAACTTCCTTGGCTATATGGTTAGCCAAATGGTAATTGAAGCCAACCCCTATAATATCAAGGCAGTGATCGAACTCATTCCACCAAATTCGGTCCAAAAAGTTCAGAGCCTCACAAGCCGAATAGCCGCGCTAAACCGCATCGTCTCTCGATCGATGGATAAATGTAAACCTTTCTTCGAGGCGATAAAAAAGAACAAGGATTTCCAATGGACCGACCAGTGTCAAAAAGCCTTTGAAGCAATCAAGAATTCTTGGCTGAAGCACCAGTCTTGCAACAGCGGGCTCGCGAAAAGCCTCTTTACTTGTACCTTGCTGTATCCGACTCCGCTATCAGCGTCGCCCTTATCTGGGTGGAAATTCGATAAAACATCCGATTCACTATGTCAGCCAGGCCCTTCAAAATGCCGAGCTCAGTACACTCATATAAAAAAATTGGCCTATGCTCTTATAATGTCTTCCCATAAATATAGGTCTTACGTCCTCGAACATCGATTAGTCATCTTAACAAACTACCCCGTGAAACAAATCATGCACCAACGCGATGTTTCCGATCAGCTGATCAAGTGGGCCATTGAACTCGGGCAGTTCGACATAGTCTTTGAATCGCGAACCGCACAAAGGGACAGGTCCTCGCAGACTTCATTGCGGAGTTTACCTTGGCAATCACTCAAGAGAATGACTTGTCCGAAAGATGGTTGCTCTATGTAGACAGGTCAGCGACCGCCGACGAAGCAGGTGTAGGGTAGTACTCGTTAGTCCTAATCAAAGGTTGTTATGCTCTCCTGTTCGTCTAGGCTTTGTGGCCACTAATAACGAGGCCGAATACGAAGCTTTCCTGGCCGGACTAGAAATGGCGACTTCCTTGGGGCCTTAAGCGACTTCCTCGCCTCGCCATCTTAAGCGACTCTCAGATGGTCTTTAACCAAATCAATGGCGAGTACAAGGCTAAGGAACCTTAACTAATCAAGTATCTCCACCTAGCTCGAGATCGGCTGCAGGACTTTCGTGGCATCGTACAGCATATTCCTCGATCAGAAAATGTCCAGGCCGACTCCTTTGGCGAAACTAGCATTCAGCACTGGGGCCGAGCACATGAACAAAGTCAGCATTAGATACCATGCCTCGTCGGTCCTAGAAATGGCAAAAATTCAGACAGCTAACCAGTCGGAACCGCATATATGGATACAGCCTATAATTCAATATCTCCAAAATGGTATATTTCCAAAGGACTGGGCTCAGGCATGAATAGTCCGAACTCAATCATCCCAGTTTACCATACAAGCGGGGATATTCGGTCTCACTACTGAGGTGCCTGTCCGAGTCGGAGTTAGACTACGCCCTCAGAGAGGTGCACAAGAGTATATGTGACAGCCACTCCGGAGGACAGGCGCTCGTCTTCAAGCTAATCGGACAAGGATATTACTGGCCAAATCTCAAAAAGGACGCCATCACACTTGTTCGAAATGTGCCCAGTGCCAAAATTTCGCCCCCCAAATCAAGTCACCACTTGAAACCCTCAGTTTCGTCTATTTCCCGTGGCCATTCGCTAAATGAGGAATTGACCTATAGACCCCCTACATAAGGGGCGCGAAGGGGGTACAAAGGCTATAGTAGCGGTCGATTATTTTACCAAGTGGGCGGAGGCTGAACCCATGGCAACAGAAAATAATCAAATTTATCTGGAAATCTCTTATATCCTCAGTCTATTGTCTCCGACAATGCTAAACAATTTGACAACAAGAAGTTCAGGACATTCTGCGATGGCTTCCACATACGGAATAACTTTTCAACTCCGTATTACCCAAAATCCAACGGACAAGTCGAGGCTGTTAACAAGATCATAAAGCAACACCTAAAGACACGCCTCGAAGAACTCAAAGGTTCATGGCCATAGGAGCTTCCCAGAGCCTTATGGACTTACAGGACGACCCATCAATCCACCACCGGGGAAACACCCTTTTCCTTGGCTTTCAACACTGATGTTGTCGTCCCGATTGATATCAGAGCGCCACCTATTGTGTGGACCATTTTGAGGAGCAGGATAACGATCTGGCCCTCCAAGTCAACTTGGACCTTGTTGCATAAAAATGGGCCTAAGCTGAAATGCGAAATGATACTTACAAAAGGAGGTGTGAGCGTTACTACAACTCGAAGGTCCGATCGAGGGGTTTCCAGGTTAGATACCTGGTTCTGAAACGAGTATTGGGGCCCGATCAAGGACCGCTTAGGCCAAAATGGAATGGACCATACATGATCAGCGAGATCCTCCAAAATGGAGTCCACCGAATAGAATATCTGAACGGTCAAAAACTGACCTATCTTTGGAACGGTATGTACTTGAAACAATATTATCAATAAAAACCGAGTTTTCTCACATTATTTGTGAGACCGGACTCACCTAGACACTCTAAGACTGAGTTTGCCTCGACACTCTAAGACCAAGCCCCTTGGCAAAGTGAATGACTGGCTCCTCTGGCAAAATGGATGATCGGCTCCTCCAGGAAAATGGATGACCGGATCCTCCAGCAAAATGAGTGACTAACTCCTCCTGCAAAATAAGTGACTAGCTCCTCCGGCAAAATGAATGACCGGATCCTCTAGCAAAATGAATGACCGGCTCCTCCGGCAAAATGAATGATCGGCTCCTCTGGCAAAATGAATGACGGCTCATTCAACAAGATGAATAACTGGGTTCTCCGGTGAAATATATTTTTGGCTTTCCCGGTAAAGAAATCTAAGGGGGAGATCTCAACACTTAAAAGGCCGAGCATAACTCGATACAACCCAAGCCCGCCTTGGCACAATTTTGTTTCATAATAAATCAAGAAGCAATGACCGGATCAATTCGGCCTAAAAACAATAGAGAGACCATGAAAAAACAGGTATCCGTGCAAAAAAAACTTTCATTTATTCAAAATATTACATAAACAGGCCAATGGCCAAGTAGGGCGAAAACTAAGCGGCACGCAGGCCATACACCAAGAAAAACCCTAAGGCAAGCACCTAACTACTCTACGCTCCCGCCCTATCCAGCTGCCTGGAACAAATGCCTCTCACCCTCGCCGGAAGCCTTTTATCCGCATCTCCAAAGAAATTTCGGCCTCCTCCAGGTCGTCGATATCTATGGGCTTCACCTGCAGATCGGCCTCTCGGCCCTTGATGTATGCACAAACCTCCTCAACTGATTTGCCTTCCTTTATCAACTCTAACATCCCATGACACGTAGACATGTAGTTGAGGTTGAGTAGCTCCTTATACACGTCCGTCTTCTTGAAGGACGCCGCTCCAGTGGCCAGCTCACTGGCGTAGCCTCTGGCCTCTTAGTTATTGATCTACTCAGTCATGTGTTCTATCTAGGCATTCATGTCCTTCAGAAAGCTCCCGTGCTCGGCCCAGACTTTTTCATACTGCCTATGCATGGCCTCGACTGACTCCGTCATTTCCCCGGCCTTCTCCCTCGAGAGGTCGGTCTCACTTGTCTGGCTCGCTAAGGCCGCGATCTCCTCATTCAGGGCTGAAACTTCACCCTCCAAAGACCGGACCATGGATGGACAGACATGGTGATTCTCCCTAAGGGCTTGAATTTCGGCCGCCATCAGCTTATGTTTCTCAACAAATGCTTGAAACTCCCCTACAGGCTTGACATATGTCCCCAGATCACGGCCCAGCTGAGCATTCAAAAGCTGGATCTGATCAGCTGGATCCATATCATTTTTCACCAACTCCATCTTCGGCGTGCAACCCCGAATGGTAACATGGATATATTCGGCCACGACTGCTTGGACCCTATCAAGCATCTCGGCCGTAGGAGTAGCAGCCCTGACATAATTAAATAACCAATGCGGCCTTTGTCCCTTTATGTCAGCACAAGGGTCCTCCCGATCCTTGTTAATCGATAGGTAGTACCCCTACATATCGATAATGGCCTCATTGCTCACCGATCGACCAGTCCGGATAGGGCTCGGTATCCCCCCTCCTCCGCTTGCCCCCACCGCGGCTCCTCTGCACGGCTGCTTTGGATGCTAGCCGCTCAACACGTTGAGCAGGGGTTTCCCTCCTTCCGGGAGCAGTCCTAGCCCCAGAACCTGGATAAAAAACTGGAAAAAAGTCAGACAGGGGCCAAACAGAGAAGAATAAAGGGAAAATAGAGGAAACATATACGAGGGATGGAGACATAGTTCCCGGATCGGTGGACCAAAGACTGACTGCCTAGAGATTCTCCTCGGTGGCCAAAAGATATGACTTCCTCTGCTCAAGTGATAGTTCCAACAGCCTGCCAACTCGGTCTTCGAACTAGAAAGATGTCTCCTCTATGGGAATATAATCTGTACAAGAAATAATGATGAGCTTTAGCCAAAAAAACGAATGGAACCACGAAAGAAAATGCTTACGAATCTTGGAAATAAAATGCTTTGGGAACCTCAGTGGCTCATCCATGACACCGAGATCACCCTCCTCGTTAGGGATCATCCAGTCCCACCCAACATAGAACCACCGCTCCTTCCAGCTGTGGATGGTCTCAGGCACGTCCACCTCCTCCTTTTGCATTGCATGCCGGGCGGTCAAGTAAAACCAACTGGAGCCAGATTTACTGACCGACCAACACAATAAAAGGCTATTGAACTCCTCAAAGATTCGTTGGGACCACCCCTTCTGATTAAAAAGGATAAAAGACCCACAAGTCGAGCCCAAGCGTTACGGTGGACCTGGGCGATTGGGAGGCTCCACCGCCTCACAAAACGAGACAGGACCAAAGGGAGTGGAAACCTCAGTCCCACCAGCCACGAGCAGTAGTATACGGCCTTGCATCCAATCAGTGGCTGATATGGCCTCTCGTCAGGATAGGGGACAAACATCCGCACCACCGCCGGAATCTTGAACCTTTGCCGCCACGCCGACAATTGCTCATCTGTGATGATGATGCGGATCAAGGCCGAATCCCATGATGCCTCCCAAAAAAGGAGTGACTGAGGCCAAGTCCAAAATATCTCGGGAGCAACCTGCTCACCTCCTGTGCCTGTCGCTCCACAGACCGCCACCGGGGGCACCGCCTCCTCTGTCTCCAAGGATTCTGGATATCCCGCTGACTCGCCACCGCCATCTTCCTCACTCCAATTCATGGGGTGGCCCCTAGAGACAGATGGCAACCCCCGACCGGTACAGAGACACGGTTAAATCCACAATCCTCTCATCCCCTCAGTCCGACATGATGGATTTTTAAAAAAAAAAAGAAAAAAAAATCACCACCTTCTAATAATCGATGGGTTTTCACCTCATTTCTTCCCTTCTTCTCTTCTCCTTGCGGTTGACGGATGGGTGAGACTAGCGTATGGATTTTTGGTCGATTCTACTCAATTCCAAGGTGTTTTGGAGATTTATAGGTGATTTTAACATCATCTAATTCATTGTTCTTCGTCGGATCGAGGTAATTTCTTGATTTTTCTTAGGGTTGACTTTTTGGAGATTTGTTCTTGATTTCGATCCTAGTCCGATTTTGATGAATCGGTTGGTGTAGTATGATGTTATAAATTGAGTTCTATGGATTTTAGATCCATATCTTCAATTCGTTTAACCCGGTTTATGATCCTACGGTTCTTGAGGAATTATTGAACATTTAATGTTCGATTAAATGTTCGAATGAGTTTCATTCGGTAGGTTGATGTGATTTCCATTGTTGTTGGTCTTGAACCTCATTGTGATCGTGTTTCCTTCGTGTCTTGTGGAAGTTGTATGTTTCGGGGCACTTCGGTCGAGCCGTGTTCGTCGGAGTATTTGCGTGCCGATTCCGAGGCAAGTATTTTGCTTATACGTTGTGTACCTTGTGAATATGACTTACGTGTTGGAATGGATGATTTTGGTTAGTGGTGATAATCTTGAATGTGTAACGTTGGGATATACATATTGGTTGATTGTACACTTGGATGTGTATTGTGTTATATGTATTAATCGTGAGATATGTGTTTGTGCATCAATTGCTTTGGTGAATTGGATGAAGATATTATGTTGTGTAACGTACGCAGGATTGTTATGATCCTGTTGATTGGTTGTACACGTGGTTGTGCAATGTGTTATGTTTCGATCAGGAGTTATGCTTGATTATGTGTTATTGATAATGATGGTTAGACTTTTGAGATTATGTTATGTGCGCATGAGGGGTGATTTCCTGATCAATGTGATTGATTGACCGTGCTCATTGTTGAAGGAATGCGAAAATGAATGTTATGTGTGGTAATGCTAAGTTCACTCGTGTGGATTCTACGGGACCTACGAGGATTCATGGCAGACGCCCATGTGATCAGAACTTAGTATGTGGTGCTGCGGTCCAATCGTGCGGGTCTGATGAGGCCTACGATGACACATGACGGAGGATCATGGGGTCAGGACACAGTACGTCCAACCATGTGGGCTCGAAGGTGTCTACGGTGACTCGTGACGATGGATCACGGAGTCGAGGACTGATATTTGTGATTGTTGTGTTTTGTTAAGACCGTGCTGGTTGATGAACCTACGGTGACTTGTGATGGTAGATCACGGAGTCGAGGATTGGTATTTGTGATTGTTGTGTTTGGCTAAGACCGTGCAGGTTGTTGAACCTACGGTGACTCGTGACGGTGGATCACGGAGCCGGAAAGTATGTTTTGATAAACAAGGTGCTTGTAAGAAAGTTTTTATGAAAACTAAATGGTGGGCCGAGATCCAAGTGATTTATGTAAAGATTTTCGTATTTTAAAATCTTTTAGTGTTGTAATAAGATTTTGGGCCGAGACCCTACGGTTTAATAAAGGTTTTTCCAAAACTTAGGACATGAGTTCCTAATGACTTTGGGGTTTTAAAACTTCCGAGATGATTGTTGTTTCCTTTAAAGACTACAGTTGTGTTGTTTTCTAGAGTTCTAAAACTTCTCGGGAGTACTTGGTAAATAGTTGTCCTTATCTGATACGTGGTTGTTAATTGCTTGTTACATTTCGTATAGAAATACTTGTACTAGCCATTCGAATGCTAACCCCTTAAATGGGGGAAATGCATTTCATGCATTTCAGGTATGCTTGGTTCGTAGAAGCAGTCATAGGGTCAGCATGGGAGATAATGGGCCGCGATACTAATCAAGAGTTATGGAGTTCAGTTGTTGTTGCATCATTGTATTGTTCTCAGTTTTCTGCTGTGTTGTATTATTTTGTATATTGGACCCCTACGTGGGCACGAGTTGTGGAATTGTATTTTGATTATTTAAGTTATGTGACCTTATCGGTCCGTATCTTCATTCTGTTTGACCCCGGCCGGTCAAATATTTGGTCGTCTGGTTGTGTTCAGCCTGGTGGATCCTTGAGTGTAGCGTCCACGATGTGTAATATTTCCGGTTGAATTCTGGGGGTGTTACATGTATGGTATCAGAGCTTAGGTTGCGGAAACCTAGGTTGTCGAGTTGAGTTGAGTCGTGTTTTATTGTGTCGTTCGAAGTGTCGAGCGACAAATTGAGTTGTGTGTTGGCACACTATGTCGTCTGTGCTGTTGGTTGAGATTAGTACCGTTGGCAATCGTCATCTTCGTGCGACCTATAGATGTAAGTCTTCTCTCCTATATGATATATCTGTGTATCGTGATTTCGTTTATGTGTATTTTTGAGATGAAGTCTGTGTTTGGTACTTGTGGTGTACTACATGTGTATTGAGCTACATGTATTGATGGTTTGGACACCGAGTGGTGCGGTATGATGTGTAAACATTGAACATTGACGTGTTTCTGGAAGTGTGATTATGATAGAGTTTGATGAGAAACTCTGATAGATGGTTTTGAGATATGTTTTAGTGTAGTATTCATGAGGTGTGTTTGTTAAATCGGAAACTTATATGCCAGACGAGCATACATTTTGAGACCGATTGCTCTAAAAGTTGTTGTGATTTTATCTGCTGCGTGTCTGTTTGAGAACCATTTTTGAAGGATTTCATAAACTTGAGTATGTTTGTGGAAACTGATTGCTGAAAATGTTTCGACGGTACGGTTAAACAACGATGTTGTATGGATTTTGAAATTGATCGAACTTTGGCGAGTTGGCCTTGTATTTTCAAATGAAACTTTGTGATAGTATTTGAAAGCTATGTTTTGAAGTATTTTGACCATTTTTGCAAAATGTTACCGTCGGGAATTTTTTTTTTCTTTCTTTGTCATGAATGGGAGAATTTTTGAAAATGATTTTTAACATATTGGTTTTATTTTCAAACGACTCGAGTCTACGATTCAAAGATCTTTCACACCATAAAAATTTTGTATTTTAAAACAAAAATGTGTTTTTCATTTTCAAAATAAGAGTGAAAGATGAAAAATCATACTCGACTTAAACTTTAAAATTTGGATGTAGTTGTTGATCTGTGGTGATATTCACTGTGTATGGGTGGCTTCTCACTCGGGATGGTTCGGCGAAACCTCTAGGGATCGATGCCAAGGGAGCATGACCACATGATACCTTAGGTGTTGTAAATTGTGATGGTAATTGTATGGTAACATGTGATTACCACGTGTATTGTTAATTGTGATAAGGATATGTGATTACCATGTGTATTGTTCGATAATCCAATTTATTGTTTTGCAAATGATTTCAAAACAAGGCTTTGTAATTGTTTTGATTGGATATTCGTGTTGTGTTACTATGGTTTCCCACGTACTATGTTGTGAAAGTATTGTGGTATGTCGGTTATGTGATGCTATGTTTCTATATTGATCGAATGTGTGTTCAGTATGCCGAGAGGTCGAGGTCGAGACCGTGATCGTGGCCGTGGACGTAATCGGGAGCGTGATAGGGCGACTCACTCGTTTTCGAGTACCAATCACCAAGACAAAGGGTCGGGATGACCAATCGCGTGATCAGGGGCAATCTGCGAGAGATGATGTTAATGTTGGCTCTGCCACCATCCTTCGGCAGGTGGCAGACCAATTAGCACAGATGAATCAGGTAGTGCACCGGAATGAGTCTCTAGGTGGAGATAATGAAGCTAGTAAGTGGCTACGAGACGTGATGAAGATGCATCCGCCTCATTTTGTGGGTTCCTCCAATCGGTTAGGTTGGGAGAATTAGCTCTTCCAATTGGGAAGGACATTTGATGCAATAGCCTGTCCGGATGAAATAAGGGTACCCATTGCTCAGTACCTCCTCGACAGGTAAGCTGTGGACTGGTGGGAGGCCGTAGCACCCAGTGATCATACAGCTATTTGGGCTGAATTCAAGACAGTCATGGAGGCCGAATATTGTCCGCCGCCTGTTCAGAGCGTAGGATTGTAGAGTTTTTCTCGGCTACGCCTCAGGATGTGTCGATATCCCAGGCGATAGTCGATTATAACCAACAATTGAGTTATGTGCGTGATCAAGTGAGAAGCGAAGCGGACAAGATCCGATACTTTAACATGCATATGAAACCTCGTATACGTGAGAGCATGGCTCCTCTCAGGTGCACCACTTTGAGAGATTATCAGGATCGAGCTTTATCCATTGAGATGGCCATTTCTATGTCGGAGGCGAATTCCGAGAGAAAGAAGCAAAAAATTTCGGGTAGCTTTTCAAAGGGTCAGGGAAGTGAGTTCCTTGATCCTGTTGTTCGTATCGTCCTTCTGGGAGCACTTCTCATCCGTCTGATCAGCCCAAGAATCTTACTCCGGTGGTGAGCAAAGTGAGCGGTGTGAAGACTTATTTCAACTGCAGTCGCGTGGGCCATGTACGGCAGAATTGTCGATCAACTCCAGTTAATTGTTTGCGGTCAGGTGGGGCACCAAGCGGTGCATTGCGAGACTATCGCTGAGCTTTTGAGGAACCGGAATTCCGACCCTACTCGAGGAGGGCCCTGTGGTGCCTAGCAGTATAGTCGGGTGCTGTTGTGGATTGTATCTTGTGTGGTTGTTTGATTTCGTTGTGTGTATGCTTATGTTTTGTTATGTAACATTTTGGTGTTTATCATTTTATGTTTCGGAACGAAACTTATTTTTAGTGGGATAGAATGTAATATCCGGGATTATCGTTCCTGTTTTCCTTGAATTATTTGCCATTTGTGTCGATTATTTTGTTCCGTTGATGATTATTTGGAATTTGTCCTTATTATGGGCGGTATGATGGACCGTGTCGTGGTGTTCGTCGGATACAAATTGTTATTGTGTAAGTCGTACAGGTCATGTATATGCATGTGTGACATGGCATATGGTACTCCGTTGACTTTTCGCCTCTTTGAGGGCGTTGTGACCCCTTGTTATCGTCCCCTCTCGAGTTGGTTATGTTCTGGGTGGTTTCACAGCTGTGTCGGGCTCGATATTGGTCCATTAGTGTAGCACACGACCAGTCCACACGAGCAGGTACTCGTGCGTGATGCTCGTGCACAACCAGTGCACCAGACAGTGTAGTCTGGCCAAGAACAGGGACGCACGAGCAAGCCACAAGAGCAGGTGCTCGTGCGTGCTGCTCGTGCGTGATGTTTGATGTTGGGCAGTGGCCTAACGCACGACCAGACACACGAGCATTTGGTCGTGCGTGATGGTCATGCGTCCCTGTTAGTATAAAACGGGACAGACGGGTTTTTCACCTCATTTCTTCCCTTCTTCTCTTCTCCTCGTGGTTGACGGATGGGTGAGACTAGGGTATGGATTTTTGGTCGATTCTACTCAATTCCAAGGTGTTTTAGAGATTTATAGGTGATTGTAACATCATCTAATCCATTGTTCCTTGTCGGATCGAGGTAATTTCTTGATTTTTCTTCGGGTTGACTTTTTGGAGATTTGTTCTTAATTTCGATCCTAGTCCGATTTTGATGAATCGGTTGGTGTAGTATGATGTTATAAATCGAGTTCTATGGATTGTATATCCATATCTTCAATTCGTTTAACCCAGTTTATGATCCTACGGTTCTTCAGGAATTATTGAACATTTAATGTTCGAATGAGTTTTCTTCGGTAGGTTGATGTGATATCCATTGTTGTTGGTCTTGAACCTCGTTGTGATCATGTTTCCTTCGTTTATTTTGGAATTTTATGTTTCGGGGCACTTCGGTCGAGCCGTGTTCGTCGGAGTATTTGCGTGCCAATTCCGAGGCAAGTATTTTGCTTATATGTTGTGTACCTTGTGAATATGACTTGCGTGTTGGAATGGATGATTGTGGTTAGTGGTGATAATCTTGAATGTGTACGTTGGGATATACATGTTGGTTGATTGTACACTTGGATGTGTATCGTGTTATATGTATTGATCGTGAGATATGTGTTTGTGCATCAATTGCTTTGGTGAATTGGATGACGATATTATGTTGTGTAACGTATGCAGGATTGCGATGATCCTGTTGATCGGTTGTACACGTGGTTCTGCAATGTGTTGTGTTTCGATCATGAATTATGCTTGATTATGTGTTATTGATGATGATGGTTAGACTTTTGAGATTGTGTTATGTGATCATGAGGCATGATTTCGTGGTGATCAATGTGATTGATTGACCGTGCTCATTTATGAAGGAATGCGAACGTGAATGTTATGTGTGGTAATGCTAAGTTCACTCATGTGGGTTCGACGGGACCTACGAGGATGCATGGCAGACGCCCATGGGATCGGAACTTAGTATGTGGTGTTGCGGTCCAATTGTGCGAGTCTGACGAGGCCTACGATGACACATGTCGGAGGATCATGGGGTCAGGACACAGTACGTCCACCCGTGTGGGCTCGACGGGCCTACGGTGACTCGTGATGGTGGATCACGGAGTCGAGGACTAATATTTGTGATTGTTGTGTTTTGTTAAGACCGTGCGTGTTGTTGAACCTACGGTGACTCGTGACGGTAGATCACGGAGTCGAGGATTGATATTTGTGATTGTTGTGTTTGGTTAAGACCGTGCGGGTTGTTGAACCTACGGTGACTTGTGATGGCGGATCACGGAGTCGGAAAGTATGTTTTGATAAACAAGGTGCTTGTAAGAAAGTTTTTATGAAAATTAAATGACTAGGCCGAGACCCAAGCGATTTATGTAAAGATTTTCGTGCTGTAAAACCCTTCAGTGTTGTAATAAGATTTTGGGCTGAGACCCTACGGTTTGATAAAGGTTTTTCCAAAACTTAGGACATGAGTTCCTAATGACTTTGGGGTTTTAAAACTTCCGAGATGATTGTTGTTTCCTTTAAAGACTTATGTTGTTTTCTAGAATTCTAAAACTTCTCGGGAGTAATTGGTAAATGGTTGTCCTTATCTGATACGTGGTTGTTAATTGCTTGTTACATTTCGTATAGAAATACTTGTACTAGCCATTCGAATGCTAACCCCTTAAATGGGGGAAATGCGTTTCATGCATTTCAGGTATGCTTGGTTTGTAGGAGCAGTCACAGGGTCAGCATGGGAGATAATGGGCCGCGATACTAATCAAGAGTTATGGAGTTCAGTTGTTGTTGCATCATTGTATTGTTCTCAATTTTCCGCTGTGTTGTATTGTTTTGTATATTGGACCCCTACGTGGGCACGAGTTGTGGAATTGTATTTTAATTATTTAAGTTGTGTGACCTTATCGATCCGTATCTTCATTCTTTTTGACCCCGACCAGTCAAATATTTGGTCGTCTGGTTGTGTTCAGCCTGGTGGATCCTTGAGTGTAGGGTCCACGACGTGTAATATTTCCGGTTGAATTCTGGGGTGTTACTGATTTAATAGATTGTTATGATCATTGTTATTGATACTGGTGTGTTGCTATTGATGTTGTATTAGACGATTTAAGGCATTGATGTAATCGACTATCATCTCTATCTTTGGTAGCCGATTAAAGGTGCCGAGGCATCTGTTATCGTTGTTGTTATCAATTGGCCCTTCTAAGGCAATCGAGGTATTGAAATGGGACTGTCGAGTTCCCATCCGTTGAGTCATTGTTATTGATTGGTCGTTATGAGATAATCGAGGTATTTAATTGGGACTGTCAAGGACATTTCCCATCCATGATGTTATTGTCATCGATTGGCCATTTCTAGGGCAATCGAGGTATTGAATTGGGACTGTTGAGGACGGTTTCCATTCGTTGTGTCGTTGTTATCGATTGGCCATTCCAAGGCGATTGAGGTAAGTGAATTGGTACTGCTGAGGACGGTGTCGATCTGTGAGTTATTGTTGTCGTGTTGGCCGACTCAAGGCAGCACATTATCGTTCTTGTGGATTCGGTAATTTTGTGATCGTTGCCGCTTGTGATTGTTTGTGTTTTGAGGATAGTATCGGATAGTGCTCGATGGGTAAGATTGGGGCTTGAACCTTCGCGGTTGGTTTCCCAACACTTACAGTTCAGTAGGTCACGGTCATTTCGGTGATCTCAGTATGGGTAAGTTTGGGGCTTGAACCTTCGTGGTTGGTTTCCCAACACCTACAGTTCAGTAGGTCACGGTCATTGGGTGATCTCATTATGGTTAAGTCTGGGCCTTGAACTTGTCGCCGTTGGTTTCCCAACACCTGCAATTCAGCAGGTCACGGTCATTGGATGACCTCATTCTGATACAGCTTCGGCTGTGTGGCTTCGGACCCTCATTGTGATACAACTTCGGTTGTGTGGCTTCGGCCCCTCATTGTGATACAGCTTCGGCTGTGTACCTTCGGCCCCTCATTGTGATACAGCTTCGGCTGTGTGGCTTCGGCCCCTCATTGTGATACAGTTTCGGCTGTGTGGCTTCGGGCCCCTCATTTGATATAACTTCGGGTTGTTTGGCTTCGGCCATCTCATTATTGATTGACAGCTTCGGCTAAGTGGATTTCAGGCCATTGTGATGATTGACAGCTTCGGCTGAGTGGCTTTCAGGCTATTGCGATGATTTGCAGCTTCGGCTGAGGGCTTATGGCCATGTGCGATGTATTGGTGTTGTAACACCCCCAGACCACTCGGGAATATTATAGCGCCGCAGACCCTCCATGAAGATCTACCAAGCTAAAAACAAAAAACAATACATCGCATTACATGCCGACATAGCTACATAATGAACCATTATACCGATTTGGTCTTTTGCCACAACACAACACATCAAACATACATAAATCGTTCTCATAACTCATACCCATGCAGGGGTTGGGATACATCAACATACCCATAAAATGGGAAGACTACACAACGGAGAGCCCAACAATGAGACTCTACTAAAAATACTCAACGAATGGTCATCATGTGATTAGTATCGTCGTCTTCCATGACCCTTCGTATCGATCCTGTAATTCGCTCCCCAGCAACCTGCAAGTACCTAGACGCAATACAGACATCCACCCCTCGAATACTCGGGGGTTAGCAAAACTCCACTGTTTTGCTAGTGCAAGTATAAAATACGAAAACAAGCCATACATATCATACTCTAGGAACATAATAATCGTGAACATACTTCCCGAGATAAATTTTCACTTCAAACCATGAAAGGTGGGGATGAAACCCATATACATCTTACAAAACATTTAAGATCTCGGGAGGTTTGGAAACGTTGAGTTTTAAGAGTTCTCAAGCCTTTCGAAACCATTTAGGGACACACCTCAAAAGTTATTTTACCAAAATACAATTATGATAACAACACCCGGGGTTCACAACCTGATCATATCATAACAGCATGTTTCCACAGATTACTCGCGTCCCGTGCTAGCAAGCCACGGACCTTAGATGCTCCCGCAGAACATACCTGGGTGAATAACCCACAGGGAAACCATACCAAATCACATATCACCATAACAACAGTCACGTGACCACAATCATAGATACGTTCATAGTTATCTCGGCATCGCACTAACAAGCTACGAACCTCGAATGCTCCTACAGACCATACCCGATTGGACAACCTATGACACGTATGTCACATAACCAAATCACAACCATAAGTTATCCCGGCATTGCACTAACAAGCTACGAACTTCGGAGTCCCCGCTGTAATATCCGCAATTTCGATTTCCGGTAATTTTCATTTTCCCGGCAGAGGTCCGTTTTGATGACTCGCTTATGACCGTTTCGTCATTCTGAGAATATTTTATTCTGCACTTTTTGTCATCCGAGTTCGTTTCGGTATCGTTTTGTTGAGTTCCGTGTTCTAAAACGACTTTTCCGCACATGAGCTCGATTCTCGCGGATCTCGTCCGAAACTATTGTTTCGAGTTTCTCGTAAGTTCATTTAACGTTATTGTTCATGTTTTAAGTTTTGGTTTGGTGTTTCGGTCATGTATCGTGTATTTTGGACGTTTTGGGCCATTTTCGTAATTTCCCAAAGTTTGGGGTAATTACTTCCGTTGTCGAATTTCGAGCCCTCGGGTGGTCGGAATCGGGTGTTCTCTTAATTTTCGGATTAGTCTTTGCGAGTAATTCATAATTGTGTTATCGGTTTACGTTCAGGTCTGAGTTTTGGGATTTTTCGGACCGTCGGATCGACCGAGGCCTGGCTGGCCAGGCCTGGCCGAGTAACGACCGTAATGGCCCGGCAGTAATGGCCGTAAGGCCTGTTACGTATGTAACAGCCTGCCGGTTACGTACGTAACATGTCCGGCAGAATGGGTACAGGGAGTTCGGCCTTGGCCGATTACGTACGTAGGCCTTGGCCGATTACGTACGTAAGCTGTCGGCCAGGGTCGGCTATTTAAGGCCTGGACCGAGTCACATCCGGCATTTTCCACTTTTCTTCGTTCCTTCCGCGATTTTTCACCATAGATCGATGGTTTTGAGTAGAATCAACTTATAACAACATGTTTTGGAAGTTGAAATCATAGATTAACATCATCTTCCACCCGGATCGAAGGTAAGAACACCTAAACTTTTGGATTTTGGATGTTCTTGGGGTTTCTTGGTGTTTTGGCCGATTTGCTTTGTTTTGATTCAGATTTTTGATGAAACTTGATTGTAAACTCGTAATCATTCAATACCCTTAAAGTTTTGTGGAACGAATTTGAGTATTTCTTTGAATAATCGATTGAATTAGACTACGCCTTCAAAGTGTCGGATAAAATGCTTCAATGGGTAGAACTTGGGAAGTTCCATACGTTTTCGTAGAATTGTGATTTAAATGATATCGTTGTGACTGAGGAACGAATTCTTGTGAAGAACTCGAGTCGAAACCTTCCCGTTCGTCGCCTTCTTTGGGGTCCGAGCTTCCCGGTCGAACCGTGTTCTTCGGAGTATTCGGTAGCGGTTATTAAGGCAAGTATTTTACTATACGAATTGTGTCTTGTGAACAGGGACGTCGTATTATGGTTGTGATACATTGGTTTGCTTTTGTGTATATGCTTCGTATGAATTGAATTTTTATGAACGATTGACGGTAACGATGATACCTTCACTTAGTTAACATCTTGGAATTGTCTTGGATGTGCAAATCATCTAAGTTTGTGCCGGGCGTGGTTGGTCATTGTTGAGTTGTTGCGATGATTATGATGTGTGTTGTCTTGGTTTACATACTTGATTATGCACCTCGGTGTAATGTGGAATGGCGTGACATTTGATGATTATGAATTGTGTCGTGTCGATGTGTGTGTGTTCCAGGTAGGGTCTGATGAGGCCTGTGGAGTTCGGTACATGATGTGTACGAACAAAGTGTGTGATCCAGGTAGGGTCTGACGAGGCCTCTGGAGTCCGGTACATGACGTGTACGGACAAGGTGTGTGATCCAGGTAGGGTCTGACGAGGCCTCTGGAGTTCGGTACATGATGTGTACGAACGATGTTTGCGGCCGGGTAGGGTCCGTCGAGGCCTCCGGAGTTCGGTACATGATGTGTACGAACAGTGTGTGTGCGGTCCGGGTAAGGTCCGTCGAGGCCTCCGGAGTTCGGTACATGATGTGTACGGACAATGATCGTGTTATAGTGCTTGTTTGGGTAACATGTTAAATATGAGTCTCGGACTCATAGTGATATCTTATCTAGTGTGTTTTGAATCGAGAATCGGGCCAAGGCCCTAATGTTTACGAAAAGGTTTTGTAAATTGTGACTTGAGGTCCAAAAGAATTTCCGCTTTAAGAATCCCCGAGATGATGTGATTCCTTTTCAAATATCTCTTACTTGAGTTCGAAATTCTAAAAATTCTCGGGAACATTTTGATAATTGATTTCTGTATTAAATTCGTAGTTGCTATTTACTTGTTGCATTTCGTATCGTTTTATACTTGCACTAGTAAAACAGTGGAGTTTTACTAACCCCCGAGTAATCGGGGGGTGGATGTATGTTCTGCGTCCAGGTACATGCGGGTTCAGGGGAGCAGTCACAGGATTGGCACAAGGGGATGACGAGCTGCGATACTAATCAGGAGTCGAGATTTGGTAGAGTTTGGTTGTATTGTTATAATTGATTCAGTCTTCCGCTGTATTGTGTTTCGACCCCTGTGTGGGTAATGTCGTTAGTCAGTTCTGTTGATAGAGTTGTGTGACCTCATCGGTTTGTGTGTGTTTATGTGTAAGTGACCTTAACGGTCTGCATTATTATATTGTTTGACCCTGGCCGGGCAAGCATTTGGTTGTTTATGGATGTTTAGCCTGGTAGATCCTTGTGAAAAGGGTCTACGGCGTGTAATATTCCCATACGGTTTTGGGGGTGTTACATTTATGGTATCGGAGCTTGGTTGCGGAAACCTAGGCTGTCGGGTCGAGTTGAGTCGTGATTTGTCGAGTAATGTGTTGTCTTGTCGTTCGAGTTGTCAGGTGACAAGCTGAGTTGTGCGTAGTCACAACGCGTTGGATATGTTGTCGGATGAGATTAGTATCGTGGGCGACCGTCGTCTCCATGCGGCCTGTGAACGTAAGCCTCCTCTTTTATGCATAATATCTGTGTTCATGATTTCATTTATGTGTGATATTTGTGGTGCATAATTTTATTTACACGGTGTTGTGTAGTGAAGTTGTATTCGATACTTGGATACGTTGTACGTGTATAGAACTGGATGTATTGATGTTTGGCTCTTGAACCACAATGTGGGTTGGTATGGTATGAAAGTTGTGAACCTTGATGGGTTTCACGATAGAGTTCGCGAGAGACTCCGATGAATGGTTTTGTTGCATATTTAAACGTGATGCCATGAGATGTATGTGATTGAATTGGCGACCCTATTTGCCATTTGGGCATGTGGTTTTAATGTCGACTATTTTGGATTGTTGTAATTATGCCCGCTAAGGGTAGCTTTGAAAACGTTTTCCTAAAAGACTACTGATTTGAGCATTTTTGTGGAAATCAAATTTTTTGGAAAAATCTTGTTTTGCAAAACGACCATAATTTTCGGAATTTAAATGTTATGTGTTTGTGTGTTGGGGGCTCTGTGACAATCTGCGATCCTGCTGACTAGATGTTACGACCGTAAGATGTTTTCCATTACGTCCGTAAGCTCGAGTTATTACGGCCGTAAACTATATGTTATTACGGCCGTAAACTTTTGATGACCGGTAGTAAGTTGTTATTACAGTTGTACCCGTGCCCCTTGATTATTTAATCTCTGTTGATATATTAGTGATGGATGACGTGGTAACATGTTGTTACCCTGTATAACGCTAGTAAAGATAATGATATATTGATAAGGTCATTTGGATGATATTGTCTAGCGAAAAGATTGAAGCCTCAACGTGTTGTTTTGCAAATAGCTTCAATCAAAACAGTTTTGATAATGAGATACAAGGTTTTGATTAAACGACCGAGGTATTAAAAGTGCTTTCAAAAATTTCATTTCACCAAATTCTTTTTTTTCAAACTTGAGAATTTTAAAATTTTATCATTTGAATAATACCCCGGAAACATTTTATTTTTGTTGTTAGTGTTTGATCCCTGCGATATGTGTGTGGTTTTGACCGTGTTTGATTTGGTAAAATCCAAACATCTCATTGATGTATTTGGGTGAATTATTTTTGGAATGAAGTTCTAAAATTAAGTGTTAGTTCGTGCACTTGTGTGATGACTTGGAGTTAATGTTTTAACGTGCTTCTATTTATTGTCTTATCTTGATGCGATGATGTTTGTTTGGATGTGTTATTCTGATTGGTCGTCCATCCAGTATGCCGAGAGGTCGAGGCCGAGGACGTGGTCGTAGTCGTGGTCGTGATCAGCAGCAATCATCCAGAGGTAATGTTGACATTGGCGCCGCCACCATCCTTCGTCAGGTGACTGACCAGTTGGCGCATATGAATCAGACCGTGCACCGAGAAGGGATTCCGGATGTAGATAGCGGAGCTAGTAAGTGGTTACGAGATGTGATGAGAATGCACCCGCCCTGTTTTGTAGCTTCTTCGGACTCGTTAGGCTAGGAGAACTGGCTCTTCCAGTTGGACAGAACATTTGATGCTGTAGCTTGCCCCGATGAGAGAAGAGTGCCTATTGCTCAATACCTACTCGACAGGGAAGCTGCAGACTGGTGGGAGGCCATAGCGCCTAGTGATTGTACCGCTACTTGGACTGAATTCAAAACTGCCATGGAGGCCGAGTATTGTCCGCCGCCTATTAAAGAGCGTAGGATTGTCGAGTTTTTCTCGGCTATGCCCGAGACGTGTCGATATCCCGAGATGATAGTCGATTATAATCGACAACTGTGTTATGTACGGGATCATGTGAAAAGTGAGGCAGATAAGGTTCGTTATTTCGATATGCGTATGAAACCTCAGATTCGGCAGTGTATGGCTCCTTTTATGTGTACAACCTTGAAGGACTATCAGGATCGAGCCTTGGCTTTTGAGATGGCTATAATGACTACTGAGCCCGTATCGGTAGCGAAGAAGCAGAAGATCTCCGATGACGCATCGGGAAGTAAGGGAATTGGGATTCCCACATCTCAACCCTCGTATCAGCCGAGTATGGGACCTTCTCGGTCAGTTAGAGAACCCAAAAGACCCAAGCCGGTGTCTTTGAGTTCTGGTAATGCTCCTAGGTGTTTCAACTGTAACGTTCTAGGCCATGAACGTGCGCATTGTAAGAAACCGCCAGTGACTTGTTATAATTGTGGAAACGAGGGGCATCGAGTTCAGTACTGCGAGATTGTTGCCGAGATGATAAGGGACCGGAATTCCATTCCTACTTCCGGAGGGCCCAGTGATGTCCAGTGATGGTGTTTTTGGTACTCGCTGCACGGATTGTTTCGCGTCTAGAGATGTTTTTTGTGACGCTTTTACGTTTGGAACTTGTTGAATGATATTTTGTTTTGTGTAAGTCCCCGTTTAGTTGTTGAACCTACGGAGGCGTGACAGTGGACCGCGGGGTCATGAGCATGGTGTTTTATTATGTATCGCTATATTTTGTTTCGTATCACTGTGATAACCTTAGTTTAAGTTTCGGGATGAAACTTCTTTTTAGTATGATAGGATGTAATATCCGGTATTCTCGTTTTCTGTTATCTTGAATTGGTTGTGTTTTGATGTCGGACATTTTTTTTTGTTGATAAAAATCGGAGTGATTTCTATCGTGATATTCTATTCGTTTCTATCGCATAGTCGTTGTGGTCGGGTGCGACTTGTTGTCGCGTGCGTTTCGTAGATTAAATGTGTGCATGTGATGTGTTGTTAATTTCTCGTTGTTGTTTTGAATCATAGTCGGTGGCGTTGTGTTGGTCGTCGTGGAGCGTGTTTTCACGCCGTAAGTGTCTTTGCGTTTCCTGCAACGTTTCGCCGCTGGGCGCGAGTTTTCGGTTTTTATGTATCTCGTCGAGTTTTGCTGATGGGGATATTGCTTCTCTCTACTTGTTTTAAGTTTCGGGACGAAACTTCTTTTAAGGAGGGTAGAATGTAATATCCGCAATTTCGATTTCCGGTAATTTTCATTTTCCCGGTGGAGGTCCATTTCGACGACTCGCTTATGACCGTTTCGTCATTCTGGGAATATTTTTTTCTGCACTTTTTGTCATCCGAGTTCGTTTCGGTATCGTTTTATTGAGTTCCGTGTTCTTAAATGACTTTTCCGCACTTGAGCTCGATTCTCGCGGATCTCGTCCGAAACTGTTGTTTTGAGTTTCTCGTAAGTTCATTTAACGTTATTGTTCATGTTGTAAGTTTTGGTTTGGTTTTTCGGTCGTGTATCGTGTATTTTGGACGTTTTGGGTCATTTTCGTAATTTCCCAAAGTTTGGGGTAATTACTTCCGTTGTCGAATTTCGAGCCCTCGGGTGGTCGGAATCGGGTGTTCTCTTAATGTTCGGATTCGTCTTTGCGAGTACTTTGTAATCGTGTTTTCGGTTTACGTTCAGGTCTGAGTTTCGGGATTTTCCGGACCGTCGGATCGACCGAGTCCTGGCTGGCAGGACCTGGCCGAGTAACGGCCGTAATGGCCCAGCAGTAACGGCCGTAAGGTCTGTTACATACGTAACAGCCTGCCGATTACGTACGTAACATGTCGGCAGAATCAGTACAGCGAGTTCGGCCATGGCCGATTACGTACGTAGGCATTGGCCGATTACGTACATAAGCTGTCGGCCAGGGTCGGCTATTTAAGGCCTGGACCGAGTCACATCCGGCATTTTACACTTTTCTTCGTTCCTTCCGCGATTTTTCACCATAGATCGATGGTTTTGAGTAGAATCAACTTATAACAACATGTTTTGGAAGTTGAAATCATGGATTAACATCATCTTCCACCCGGATCGAAGGTAAGAACACCTAAACTTTTGGATTTTGGATGTTCTTGGGGTTTCTTGGTGTTTTGGCCAATTTGCTTTGTTTTGATTCAGATTGTTGATGAAACTTGATTGTAAACTCGTAATCATTCAATACCCGTGAAGTTTTGTGGAACGAATTTGAGTATTTCTTTGAATAATCGATTGAATTGGACTACGCCTTCAAAGTGTCCGATAAAATGCTTCAATGGGTAGAACTTGGGAAGTTCCATACGTTTTCGTAGAATTGTGATTTAAATGATATCGTTGTGACTTAGGAACGAATTCTTGTGAAGAACTCGAGTCGGAACCTTCCCGTTCGTCGCCTTCTTTGGGGTCCGAGCTTCCCGGTCGAAGCGTGTTCTTCGGAGTATTCGGTAGCGGTTATTAAGGCAAGTATTTTACTATACGAATTGTGTCTTGTGAACAGGGATGTCGTATTATGGTTGTGATACATTGGTTTGCTTTTGTGTATATGCTTCGTATGAATTGAATTTTTATGAACGATTGACGGTAACGATGATACCTTCACTTAGTTAACATCTTGGAATTGTGTTGGATGTGCAAATCATCTAAGTTTGTGCCGGGCGTGGTTGGTCATTGTTGAGTTGTTGCGATGATTATGATGTGTGTTGTCTTGGTTTACATACTTGATTATGCACCTCAGCGTAATGTTGAATGGCTTGACATTTGATGATTATGAATTGTGTCATGTCGATGTGTGTGTGTTCCAGGTAGGGTCTGACGAGGCCTCTGGAGTTCGGTACATGATGTGTACGAACAAAGTGTGTGATCCAGGTAGGGTTTGACGAGGCCTCTGGAGTCCGGTACATGACGTGTACGGACAAGGTGTGTGATCCAGGTAAGGTCTGACGAGGCCTCTGGAGTTTGGTACATGATGTGTACGAACGATGTTTGCGGCCGGGTAGGTTCCGTCGAGGCCTCCGGAGTTCGGTACATGATGTGTACGAACAGTGTGTGCGCGGTCCGGGTAAGATCCGTCGAGGCCTCCGGAGTTCGGTACATGATGTGTACGGACAATGATCGTGTTATAGTGCTTGTTTGGGTAACATTTTAAATATGAGTCTCGGACTCATAGTGATATCTTATCTAGTGTGTTTTGAATCGAGAATCGGGCCAAGGCCCTAATGTTTACGAAAAGGTTTTGTAAATTGGGACTCGAGGTCCAAAAGAATTTCCGCTTTAAGAATCCCCGAGATGATGTGATTACTTTTCAAATATCTCTTACTTGAGTTCGAAATTCTAAAACTTCTCGGGAACATTTTGATAATTGATTTCTGTATTAAATTCGTAGTTGCTATTTACTTGTTGCATTTCGTATCGTTTTATACTTGCACTAGTAAAACAGTGGAGTTTTACTAACCCCCAAGTAATCGGAGGTGGGTGTCTGTTCTGCGTCCAGGTACATGCGGGTTCAGGGGAGCAGTCACAGGATTGGCACAAGGGGATGACGAGCCGCGATACTAATCAAGAGTCGAGATTTGGTAGAGTTTGGTTGTATTGTTAGAATTGATTCAGTCTTCCGCTGTATTGTGTTTCGACCCCTGTGTGGGTAATGTCTGTTAGTCAGTTCTGTTGATAGAGTTGTGTAACCTCATCGGTATGTGTGTGCTTATGTGTAAGTGACCTTAACGGTCTGCATTATTATATTGTTTGACCCTGGCCGGGCAAGCATTTGGTTGTTTATGGATGTTTAGCCTGGTAGATCCTTGTGAAAACGGTCTATGGCGTGTAATATTCCCATACGGTTTTGGGGGTGTTACACCCGCAAGACATACCCGATGGATAATCCCACAAGTTATCCTGGCATCGGGCTAGCAAGCCACGAACCTTGGACTCCCCGCAAGACATACCCGATGGATAACCCCACAAGTTATCCCGGCATCGGCTAGCAAGCCACGAACCTCGGAGTCCCCACAAGACATACCCTATGGATAACCCTATGGTTCCACCCGACCCATACTAGCAAGTATGAATCCCGGAGATTCAACAATCTTACCCGGTGGCACATCACTTACAACAATCACAACAATAATCAATCATCAAGCCAAAAAACATTAAGCACCACCACCTCCTTTCAAAGGAGTAACAATTAATATCACAACATGTCACATTCTCACCAAACAAGTACACGTATCGACACACCATCCTCGGAAAGTCATCATGGTTTATTATATTCACAAAGTATGGTTATAACATCTATCAAAATACAACGCATACTCATATATTCCAAATACAAATTTATCTACGAATCATATGAGATATCTTGAAGAAAACCCTTTTTATCGAGAATATTCCGATCCTTTGTAAGGTTCATTAAAACATTCACGTTTCACATATAATCAATTATCAACTATCACATTTACGAAATACGATGTGTTTGGGCAAGATACTTGCCTCGAAACTACGAGCAACCGAACAACGAACAGATGAGGTTGAGCAGCCCTCGAACTTCCAAAAATGACCAAGAATCCAGAAACCCACGAATACTACAAAAATAACACCAACACGAATCAATAACACTAATCGGAATCCGAATCAACACTAAGAACAACAAGGATCTAAGGGTTTCTCAAAGAAATCAAGAACTATGTTCCGAGTGATATAAAATCATGAATGAGTTCAAAAATACAAAGATCATGACCAAAACAACAAGTATTACATAATCGATTCATCATCATCGGATTAAATCAAAGAACCAAGGAGAAACCCTCAAAATTCAAGACCTCGGGTTCTAAGAAGAGAATACCTTGATTTGGGCCAAGAAGGTGATTTGATGATGTTAGACATACATAAATCCACCTCAAGATGAAGCTTGATGATGAAGATCGCCAAAAATCACCTCTCGAACTCAATCCAGCGGAAAAAGACGAAGGAAGAAGGAGAAATGATGATATAAAGTTCTTTGTCCAGCTTTTATCTTGGGCGATGCTTATTAACATGCGCTAACTGACAAAGATTAGCGCCCGCTAATGGGGTCAACGCCCAGAACCTTCCGCCTGCAACACTGTTAGCGTGTGCTAGCCAATATGCAAAGCATGCGCTAACGAATCACGAATCCAGTCCAGTAGCTCCTGGATAGTTCTGCACCTACTGGGTAACGTGCGCTAGAAAGAACAATTAGCATGCGCTAAGCAGTCGATAGCGTGCGCCAGCTACCAAGCGTGCGCTAACGAGATTGCAGTTGCAGTCCAGCAGCTCCTGGACTGCCAGTTAGCGTGCGCTATACACCCGGGAGCGTGCGCTAACAATAACACAATAACGCGCACTAAACCACAAACGGTAGCGTGCGCTACACTGAAATGAGTCAAAACTCATGCAATGATCTGGAACGGAAATCAAACACGTGTCAACTCATGACATGACCATACGTGGCACAACAATCCAAAGGCATGGGCAACGCCAAACCGATAACCCGCAGAAAAACTCAACAAAACTGGAACGAAGATCTCGGGTATTACAGGTGTTTTCGTTGGAGCCTTCGGGCATTGGTTTGTATCTATTTCATCTTTGGTTTGGTTTACCTTCGGGTAATTCGTTGTTGTGTTCTATATTGATGATTCACCGTTGGTCACTTGTGTTCTAACCTGCTGAGCAGGTATTGATCATATGTCGTGGGTATAGTGTTTCACAAATGCTCGGTTCTTACCTTGGTTTGTGAGCATCTCGTATTATCATTGTTATACCATTTGTTCTGCCTTTGGATGCATATCATGTTGTACATGTATTTGATATTCATTATCTGGATGACTGACCCCGTGGGGGCGGAACATGTTTTCATATTTTAGGTGTTTCGGGGAGGGAGTTAAGATATAGGGGCATGATGATGGCGACGAGGCATTCGAGCGATACTAGTACTGAGTTGTTTCGGTGTTGATGTTGGTCAGTCAGTTGGAGTGTTCTCCAGCTTGTCAGTTGTTGACATTTTGTGTTATCCGAGCAAGGCTCGTGGATGTTGTTGTATTTTTATTTTTGCCATGTAGGCCCATCATAGTCATTGAAATTCCACGTCGGAATATTGTGTCGGATATCATAGTAGGGACTGTGATTTTCCTTTTTGGTCAGATTGATGTATGTTAGTCGTGTTGGCCTGATGGATCTCCTGGCATGGGCTCCACATCACTGTAATAACCCAATGAGATTTTGGGGGTGTTACAATATTAATGGCATGCAGAATATAGAAAGCACTTAACATGATGTACATGAAGAAATTATAGCTTCGAAAATTTACCTTGAAATAAGGCCAATATCGTGAGTTGTTTGCTACCTCCGGAGGCACCTCTAGTAAATCATGGTGTGCTTTAATGATACCATGCGATAATATTACCAAAGCATCTAACACTTTCCGATGATTCATGCTTATTGTTGATACAAAATGTTTAAATGTGTCAGATGCATCACGATAGGAAGCTCATTTGGCCAATAAGAATAAGCAAATTCCTACTTGCTCGGAAACTTTTACATATTTACTATCCACTAACAGATTTCTTTGCACCGTCAAGTTCACTAGTTATACAAATATATCCCTATCAATTCGTAGTTGCACTTTACACGACGTGGGATTTTCATTATAATCTGTATATGTATTTGTTGTTACTCAAAATATTATCCGGAGATGATATGCTGGAATGGATGAGTAACAAACAAAATGCGAGAGCACATCTGTACGGAAATAAATAACATAAGATTTGCCGGGGTTGTTAGTCCCTGGCTTGAATGCTCTCTCGAGATGTTATTAATATGAATACTGGTGAGTACAAATATTAATGTTAGAGTTCAATTACAATGAGTGTAAAAGACCCTAGTTATCTTAGCTCTTGAGTGGTGAAGATTGTCGGAAGAACCAGAGTTGAAGCTCTGTGAGTTCTTGTTACAAAGATGAGGAATTCTCTGTATTATTTTCTATGTGTAATCGTGTTAATCTTGTCACTGTCACTGTGTTAACGTTGTCACCCTTTTCTTGCCAATGTTGGAGGCCTCCTATTTATAGGAGAAAGGGTTGCTGGGACGTCTCTGTCCACCGCGGGCGATCGCCGTTCCTGCATTTGAATAAGGCGGGCGATCATCCTAGCACGTGGGACTGTTTCCTTAAATTCCGCAGCTGCTGCTGGCAACCAGATGCCTGAACCAATGAGGAGGCGATAGGTGCCTCACGTCGCTGTCTTGGGAGGTCCCACCTAGGACCTTTCGGCGGGTCTGTCGGTAGGTGAGGCCGTCCTTATCACTGACAGCTGCTGATGGGCTGGAGTAGGGCCTGTTCTTGCGGCGCCTTTTGCGGATCTGCACGTGGGTTTTCACCCGAGATTCGGTCTTCGCAGACTTTGTCAGGTGTCTGATCCACACGTGGCACGGGACGGTCGTCCCCGGTCGGAGTTTAGAGGCGATCGCCAGATGCCAAAAGACGATCGCCTTAGACATCGACCGCTAGGCGCTTGCCCAGCATCTGTCTTCTTTGGTTGGATCTCGACCATTATGTCGATCGCCATTGAGGCGTATAAATCGTCGCACAACAATTGCCCCCCAGCTCGCTCCGATGTTGAAGATGTGGGGCGAGGTGGCACTGCTGGCGATCGCTTGTTTTAGACGAGCGACTCATCTACTTTATGAAGCAGACGATGGTCTCCCGGACAAACTGATTTTGAATTTGGACGATCTCCTCGGATGCTGTAAAGAGCGGGAATTGAAGGCGGGCTTTGAGACGTCACTGGGGCACGCGTCGCGCTCCATTGGGGGAGTCCGACAGTTTTTGTCAGACTTGTTGTCTGGCGTGCCCTCGAAACGATGTGTACGTGTGTTTTGAGGGCTACATTAAATGTGGCTCACCCGACGGTTGCACTTCAGCACTCGAATTTCCGCTTAATTGCCCAGAAGTCCCTGCTCTCGCCTATAAAAGGGGCTAGGGATATTGGGGTTTAGATCTTTATGCGCTCTTGCCTTTAGAAGAAAACTTAGCCGAAATTTCTTGAAGCTTCCTACATCGATCGACGTTCTCTCTAGGTAAGAACAAAAACCTTTCTCCCCCCTTTCTCTTTGAACATGTCTGGAGGAGGATCTACTGTGTATGAGGCGGGTAGCACTTCCGCCATCGCGACTTCGGCTTCCAAGGATGAAACCTCCGCGGATTTTCACGTGGAGACGGCCGTTGAGGCCATTCCCGCGGGGATTGCACCCGTGGAGGTTGAGGAGCTTTTCAACGAGGCTGACGCGGCGAGGTCGACGGCGGCGGAGCAGAAGGGCTCGCCAATAGACGAGGACGAGGTGGTGAGACTGTATTGGGAGCAGAACAGTGTGTTCGGCCGGGCCTTTCTGGAATTTGCCGAGCTTATGAAGAGGCTGGCCGGACCACGTCCTCAGTTCGATTTTGGCGCATACTCAATCACCCACCCCTATGAACCCGTGAAGCGGACGTCACTTCGGGCCGCGGACTGCTCCCCATGGACCCTCGGTCAGATCAGGAGTTCGGCGACTAAAAAGGACTTGAGTCGTTGGAGGGCGGAGTTCCATGTCCCCTCTGATGTCTCACTGTATTTGCCCGCCGAGAACGATTGCGCCGACCGACCTCCTGAGGGTATGGCCGCCGTTAATTAATTGATCATGGGGTCTGGTTTGCGGTTCCCATTGCCGTTCGTCGTGTCATACCTATTGACCGCCTAGAATGTGGCGCCGCTCCAACTGACGCCGAACGCCTGGTTGTAGATCGTCAGTAATTTGACTCTCTTTGGCGGTCATCGGCTGTTCCGTCTTCCTTCTGTGCTAGAAATGAACTATCTCTTCAAGCTGAGCGCAGAAGGGTTCAGTTGGCGGCTACCACATTCAGGGTCGCATGGGCAGGGTGGTCTTTGGGGTGCCGAACAAGGTCTTGGGAGACCTGACAAAATGGTGTTGGGTCGGCGGAGCATGGAAGTCGGCGGCGAGCGATAAACCAGAGGATGAGTTGGATATCCCCACCGGCTTTTGGGAGTGGAATCTGAGTAAGGATTTTGAATCTCCCTTTGTTCGAATACACCTTGAACTGATCTAATTTGTTTTTCTTTTTGCAGGCTCCCTTGTTCCAGCGGCCGGCGACCTTCCATTTGACTTTTTGATCGTCTGGGAGCGAGTCCGCTGTCTACCGGACAATTACATGGATGCTCGCGTGGTCAACAACGAAGCTCATTGGTTGGGCGCTCGTTTGTTTCGCTTTCCCCGCCACTTGAAAGTCCCAGGTACAAATGTTTACGATCTCCTTTCTGCTTGACGATCGCCTTTGATTGAAAGAGATGTCTAACCTGGTTGAATATTTTCTTTGACATAGATCTACTTCCCGCTTCTCCGAGCCGGAGAGAGATTGCTATGTCGAACCCGGCCTTATGAATCGTCTCCACCAAGGGAAAAAGGCGGGCCGTGCCCTCGCGATGACCCGTCCCATCCCCGAGAAGAGACCTCTCATGGTGCCGGTCGTTGAGCCAGAGGCTCGAAGAGGAGCGGCTTCATCGCAACCGCAAGAGGCGGAGGCCGGAGGAGCCCTTGCCAACTATTCTGCTGAGGCGCCGTAGTGGTGCCGCCGGTCGCCGCGCCTACTATTTCGTTGTTCCAATGGCGGAGGGGCCTACGCCTCGTCGGCTTTCCTACGAGGCCATGGCGATCGTCGACGCCTTGAGACCCGCGAGGGCAAGCCTTATTTCGCCGCGACCCGAGAAGGTCGAAAGGTAAGTTGGGTAGATCTTATTGAGTTAAGTTACTTGTGTAGGTATTAACTCCTTTGTTCTTTGTTGCAGGGTCCGCCTTGCCGACCCGAACACCTTGACGATGGTGTTGGACTTCCTGGTGAGCAGGTCTCCCCGCGAGCCTAGCGACGTCCCTCACTATGTCTCCCGGGCTAGCTCCTCCCTACCAAAGGCTTGGACGACCGACCTGGATACGATCGCGCGCCGGCGGTCTCGAGACGCAATGCAGGCGACTCTTGCCCAGACCCTCCAAGCGACGATGATGGCCGCTCAAGCTGTAAAGGATTATGAGGGGAGGCCCTCTACTGCCCGTCTCCATTCGGACCTCGAGGCTGCTCGGAGACGGAATACTGAGTTAGTCGACAGGATTGCGACGATGTAGAAGGAGTATGCTGAGACGGCCAAGCGGGCTAAACAGGATCTCGACCGGATTAGGCAGGAGCTCGACCGGTCCCGGTCGGCGACCGATCGGATGCGCGATCAGATGACGGAGGCCCGTCGGTTGCATGCGGCCTCGCAGGAGGAGGCGATCGGGCTGAAGGAGGTGGTGGATCGGTTGGATGGTGAGTTAGAGTCGTCGAAGGGGGAGCTGGCCGCCAAGGTTGTCGAGCTCCAGGACGCGGACAAAAACATCGCGGGTCTGAAGGAGAAGTTGGAGGCGACCGAAGCCGATCCCTTCCTCAACGTGGAGTATGTCGGCGAGTTTGCCTATTACATGGCTTACACTGATGCCATCCGCGCTGCCAAGAAGGGAGGGCTTGAGGTCGGCCCTCTGCTCGATAACTTCAAAGCCTATGTGCTTGAGCATCCCTTGCAGTCGGCCTTCTTTGTGCCGATCCTTGACCTCACCGACCTCGGGATCGACCTGAGCTGGTATCCGTCGCCGGACAAACTCGTTCATACGGAAGTCGGCGAGAAAGCGCACGCCGATCCAGTCTTTGGTGACGAAGGCCGAGCGGGGCGGCTGAGTCGACCACTATAATTTTGTTTTTCCCTTGTAATTTTTTAGTTTCTTCGTGTTTTGCCTTCGGGTGTATGTACAAATGACTTGAATGAAATAAAATACGTATTTGCATCTGATTCCTTGTTTGTACGATCGTCTGTCTGAATGTTTTGCATACGAATTTACACAAGTGTTTGCATAATTGCACCTGATTCCTTGCTTGTACGATCATCTGTCTGAACGTTTCGCATATTGACTTTACACAATTGTTTGTGGAGCGGTCATTGTTCGCATAATCGTGGGGTTCGATGGAACTGACCTCTACGACTATGTCTTGTGCGCGAGCGACATTCTGTCTGATGGTTAACTTCTCGTGACTCACTTAATTGTGAGGGTCCTCCGTAGGCTACGTTTCGCCTCACAATGTAGCGAAGGGCGGTCGGTCTTTGCCTGGAGGAGTCCTTGCACGGGGTGCCGTTGGATAAATCGACTTCGCTACCATGGCTTGTTAGCACTTTTCTGCCTAAGAGGGCATACGTTGTGACGGGGGTAGGACGCGATCGCATGCCTAGGTCCATCAGGTTAGATGATGGATCCGAGGACGGGCAAGCGTGTCCACTGATCTATTTTGGAGGGTCCTTTGGCTTCGTCCGCCTCGTATTTAAACGAAAGGGCGGGTGATCTCTGCACAAAATAACCTTGCATGGACGGGCTATCGGTTCCATCGACTCCCAGAACCATAGCTGCACTTTTCTACCTCGGATTGCCATATTAGATGACGATCCTCGACGGTATATGTTGTGCTTGGAGGGGGGACGATCGCCTGCCTAGGTCCATCAGGTTAGATGATGAACTCTTGGAGGGCGAGCGAGTCGTCCTCTTTTTTATTTGTTTGTGTTGTCAAGGCGAATCATTTAAAGGGGATCGGGAAATATCATTAAGCTCTTTGTATACTGGTTAACTGAATACAGAGTTTTTACTGATAGTATTTCTTCAAATGAACGGCGTTCCAGGGGTATTGGTCCGGAGTGCCATCTGGGTGTTGGAGTTCGTAGGCTCCTTTGGTCAGCCATTTGGATATCCTGAAGGGTCCCTCCCAATTCGGGCCAAATACTCCCGTGTGAGACTGGACCTTTTTGAGGACTAGGTCCCCCACTTGGAATCGCCTTTCCTTGACCTTCGAATTGAAGAATTTATCGGATTTCCTTTTATGGATCGTGTTCTTCATTTTCGAGGTCAGTCGTCGTTCTTTGAGCATATCCAAGTCGATCCATCGGGCTACATCATTGTCCGTCGTCATTTCTTGTTCAGTTCGGTGGCTGAGGACGGCGATCTCTGAAGGGATCACTGCTTCTGTTCCGAAGGCGAGGGCGAATGGGGTTTCGCCAGTTGAATCTCGGGTCGTCGTTTGGTAGGACCACAAAACATCCGGGAGCTCGCTCTCCCATCGTCCTTGTTTGGATTCGAGTCTTGCTTTGATGGTGTGTTTGAGAATCTTGTTTACAGCCTCTACCTGCCCGTTCGTCTGAGGGTGGTAAGGGGCCGAGAACAACTTTTTAATTCCCCATTTCTCGCAGAATTGCATGACTTCCAAACCGTCGAACTGCTTTCCGTTGTCGGAGATTATAGCCTGTGGTAGACCGAATCGGCATATGATATTCTTCCAAATGTACTTGATCACTTGTACTTGGCCGATCTTGTTGAGTGGCTCGGCTTCAGCCCATTTCGTGAAATAATAGACCCCCACGATGGCAAATTTACATCCCCCTGGCGCCGTCGGCAAAGGACTGATGAGGTCGATGCCCCATTGGGCGAACGGCCAAGGACTGTACATAGAAGTGAGCTGCTCGGGGGAGAGATTGATGTTCGGGCCCATCACTTGACACCTGTGACAAGATCGGGCGTAGGTGATCGTGTCTTTTTGTAGTGTAGGGCAGAAAAAGCCTTGCCTGGTCATCTTGTGGATGAGAGCTCGCCCTCCAGCGTGATTTCCACAGATCCCATCATGGATTTCGGCTAAAACGAGACGGCCTTCCTCCGGCGTAATGCACTTTAGGAGCGGAAGGCTGAAAGCTCGCTTGTAAAGTCGGTCGTCCAATAGGGTGTATCTGGTTGCTCGGAGCTGAAGCTGGCGAGTTTTGATCCGATCTGCGGGGACCGTTCCGTCCTTCAAGTATTTAATGAACGGAGTCATCCAGTTCTCTTCGGCGATGGCAACTGTGGTGACCAAGATTCTGTCGGTCGCCGCCTTTGCTGACTTCGTGATTTGGATGTTAGAGAAGTCTGCCGCCCCATATGACGATGCGAGTTTGGATAGGGCATTAGCTTGGGAGTTGTGCTCTCTCGAGACTTGTTCGATCAGCATTTCTTCAAACTTTGTGCACATTTCGGCGACCAATTCTTGATATTTGATCATCTGTTCGCCGCTCGCCTCATATTCCCCCTTGACTTGGTTCACGACCAAGAGGGAGTCCATGAAGATGTGAAGGCGACGAACGTCCAGGGTGAGTACTAGATCGAGGCTGCCTACCAAGGCTTAGCACTCAGCTTCCTTGTTGGTCGCACGGAACCCGAAACGCACAGCATTTGTGAAACTTTGGCCATCGGGGCTGATGACGACAATCCCTGCCCCTGCTCGTGAGCTGGTCGCCGAGCCATCTACGTACAATTTCTAGGCAGGACGGCCGACCTGGGTCGGATTGGGCGGGAACGTTAGTTCCACCACGAAATCCGCCAGAGCTTGGCCTTTGATCGCCGTGCGAGGAGCGTACGTGACACCGTATTGTGCGATCTCCAGTCACCACTTGAGGAGTCGCCTGTTGGTGTCTGGTCGGTGCAGAATTTTCCTTAGGGGGAGAGTCGTCAGAACCTCCACTTGGTGTTCGAAGAAGTAAGCCCTCAGCTTGCGAACACTCATGACTAATGCGTAGGCGAGCTTCTCCAGAGGCGTGTAACGCGTTTCCGCGTCATGGAGCGCTTGACTAAAGAAGTAGATCGGCAAGTGGGCTTGCCCCTCTACTCGCACTAATACAGCGCTCAGTGCGACCTCCGAGGCCGCCAGGTAGAGGAATAGCTTTTCGCCGGGGATTGGCTTCACCAAAATTTGGGGATTAGACAGATACTCCTTGATTTTGGCGAACGCCATTTGACTTTCCTTCGTCCGTGCGAATTTCTTATTCTTTATGGTGGCAAAGAATGGCTTGCTTTTGTCTCCGAGCCGTGAAATGAAATGGTTAAGGGCTGCTAAACAACCCGTGAGACATTGCACCTGTTTGACATTATGTGGCTCCTGCATGTCGAGGATCGCTTGGATCTTGGTGGGGTTCGCCTCGATCCCCCTTTGGCTCACAATGTGTCCCAGGAACTTTCTGGAGCTTACCCCGAAGTTGCATTTCTTGGGGTTCAATTTCATGTTAAATTTCTCGAGGATGGCCAACGTCTCGGCAAGGTCTTTGAGGTGGTCTCCCTTTTTTAGGCTCTTGACCACGATGTCGTCAATGTAAACCTCCATGGTCTTGCCGATCTGGTCGGCGAACATCCCGTTGACTAGTCGTTGGTAAGTCGCCCCCGCGTTTTTCAGGCCGAACGGCATTCGGACCTAAAAGTACACGTCTTTTTCCATGTGGAACGACGTGTGTTTCACGTCTTTCTCCGCCATTGGGATCTGATGCTACCCAGCGAAGGCATCCATAAACGACATCATTTCGCAATCTGCCGTGCTATCGACCAAGTGATCAATATGAGGCATCGAAAAGTGGTCTTTCAGACATGCCGCGTTGAGGTCGGTGAAATCGATGCATAACATCCATGAGTTGCTCGCCTTTTTGACGAGCACCGCATTGGCTACCCACTGTAGCTCGTCGGTAGCTACTCCGATCAGTTTGTTGTCAAGTAGCTTTTTGACTTCTGCGTCGAGCGCAACGTACTTCTCAGGACCGAATTTCCTACGTTTCTGGTGAATAGGCTTCCTTGCCGGGTCCATCTTTAGATGGTGGCAAGCGTGTTCAGGACTAATGCCGACCATATCTTGATGCGACCAGGCAAAGATTCCGATGTTCTTACGTAGTAAACTGATCAGATCGTCTTTTAACTTGAGACCTACGCTTGTGCCGATCTGCACTTCCCGCTCCGGGCGAGCCAAATCTATCGTTATACTTTCCAACTCTTCAATGGGGACGGTCGTTTCTCATTTGGAACGATTGCCGGACTCGATCCTTGGATCAATGTCGAGGCTTGGCTCGAAACCGATCCTTGGCTCGATGTCATCCGACAATTGTCGCGAGATGCCGTCCTCTGAGTCGGGTTGGTATGAGGTGCTTGGCTCGTCGATCTCCATTGGTTGAATGTCGATCGTCTCAATGTTATAAATGGTACGGGAAGTGTTTAAAGGGGAAGTTACGACACAAGAGTAATTCAAACATTTCTTTGCCATTAGCTGGTCTCCATTTACAGTACCGATCGTCCCATCGGTGGTGGGGAACTTGATACAGTAAAAGAAAGAAGAGGCGACCGCCTCGAAGGTTTCTAGAAAGGGGCAACCTAGGAACCCATTATAGATGTTGGGCCTATCTATGATTACAAAATTGAGGTTCCTAGTGATCTTAACCTTGTGATCGTAACACCATATTAGCTCGACAGAGAGCTTGATCCTTCCATAGGCTTGGACCGTGTTGTCGCCGAACCCTTGAAGCACGGTATCAAATGGCTTGATGAATTTGGTTAGGTTGCCGAGCTAGTCTAGAGAAGATTTGAATATGATATTGCAAAAGCTCCCATTGTCAACCAGCACGCGGTCGACCATTTTCCTAAGGATACATGCAGAGATTACCAATGCATCCTCTTTGGGGCACTGCACTCCCTCCCTATCCTTGTTGGAGAAGGTGATGAGCGTGTCTCTGGAGATGGTCGGCTCTGGGGGTACCACGACATGGACCCCGGCGAACACCCTCAACTCGGTCTTCCGCTTTCTATTTGATATGGTGGAAACCGGGGGAAGGCCTCCGAGGTTTCCACCTCCCGACTGAAGCATATTGATCCGACCGCCGGGGTTGATCGGAGGGATTGACTCTTCTGAGTAATCCGGCTCGTTTTACTCAATTCTGGCGATCGGATTGGGAGGGATTCCGTCATTCTGTCGGCGATCGCGCCCCCCGGTCCTTTCTGCCCGGGGTTCTGGCTTGGTCACCAAATTGTCCAGCTTGCCTTCCTCGAACAATATCCAGAGTTATCTTAGGAGGTCGCGGCACTGGCTGGTGTTGTGGCTGGGACTTTTGTGGTAGGTAAAATTTGCTGCGGTCCAGATGACCGTTGTCCCTCATCGGCTTCGGCTTGCAAAGCCACTCGCGCCCCTTGATGGCGTTGAAAATATGGGCCAGAGACAGATTGAGGTTGCGGAGGAGGTGAACTTCCACATCCTCGAAGGCCTTGAACTCACCGGGCGGCTTTGCGACCGCCTTTATGGGCTTGACGACCGCCTTCTTCGGGACGGAAGATGGCGCCTTCCCTTCTCCGGTAGATCCCTCGCCTAAACGAAGGGTGAGCATCTTCTGCCTAGCCAGAAGTCGGCGGCCCTGACGCGGAAGATCGCGTAGGTCGGGGGGATGCCCTTCGTGAGATGCCTATGAATAGCTCCGAATGTATTGGTATACTTAAAATTCTTACTTGTAAATTTCTGAACAAAATCGATCGTCATATGTATGTTTGAACAAAGCCGATCGTATGTGGTTTCGTCCTCCTGATCGCATGTATGTATGGCTCCGCTTTGCCCCTTGTTTTTGTTTACTTGGTGAAAGTAAGGGAAGGAAGATAATTCGTTTAGTGAGCTATCTTTAGTTTGGTTCTTGCGATCATCAATTTTATTGGTTCCTTGAGGGAGGCCGAACGTCCCGGCCTGGAAAGATTTCACACAATCGTGGGGTTCGATGGAACCGACCTCTATGACTATGTCTTGTGCGCGAGCGACATTCCGTCTGATGGTTAACTTCTCGCGACTCACTTAATTGTGAGGGTCCTCCGTAGGCTACGTTTCGCCTCGCAATGTAGCGAAGGGGCGGGCAGTCTTTGTCTGGAGGAGTCCTTGCACGGGCGTCGTCGGATAAATCGACTTCGCTACCGTGGCTTGTTAGCACTTTTCTGTTTAAGAGGGCATACGTTGTGACGGGGGTAGGACGCGATCGCCTGCCTAGGTCCATCAGGTTAGATGATGGATCCGAGGACGGGCGAGCGTGTCCACTGATCTGTTTTGGAGGGTCCTTTGGCTTTGTCCGCCTCGTATTTAAACGAAAGGGCAGGCGATCTCTGCACAAAGGAACCTTGCATGGATGAGCTATCGGTTCCATCGACTCCCAGAACCATGGCTGCACTTTTCTACCTCGGATCGCCATGTTAGATGACGATCCTCGACGGTATACGTTGTGCTTGGAGGGGGGAGATCGCCTGCCTAGATCCATCAGGATAGATGACGAACTCTTGGAGGGCGAGCGAGTCGTCCTCTTTTTTATTTGTTTATGTTGTTGAGGCGAATCATTTAGAGGGGATCGGGAAATCTCATTAAGCTCTTTGTCTGATGGGTAGCTGAATACGAGTTTTTACCGATAGTATTTCTTCAAATGAATGGCGTTCAGGTCTTTGGTCAGTCTTTGTCTCGGTGTTGGAGTTCGTAGGCTCCTTTGGTCAGCCATTTGGATATCCTGAAGGGTCCCTCCCAATTCGGGCCAAATAATCCGGTGTGAGACTGGACCTTTTTGAGGACTAGGTCGCCCACTTGGAATTGCCTTTCCTTGACCTTCGAATTGAAGAATTTCTCGGATTTCCTTTTGTGAATCGTGTTCTTCATTTCTGAGGTCAGTCGTCGTTCTTTGAGCATATCCAAGTCGATCCATCGGGCTACATCATTGTCCGTCGTCATTTCTTGTTCAGTTCGGTGGTTGAGGACGGCGATCTCTGAAGGAATCACTGCTTCTGTTCCGAAGGCGAGGGCGAATGGGGTTTCGCCGGTTGAATTTCGGGTCGTCGTTCGGTAGGACCACAAAACATCCGGGAGATCGCTCGCCCATCGTCCTTGTTTGGATTCGAGTCTTGCTTTGATCGTGTGTTTGAGAATATTGTTTACAGCCTCAACCTGCCCGTTCGTCTGAGGGCGGTAAGGGGCCGAGAACAACTTTTTAATTCCCCATTTCTCGCAGAATTGCGTGACTTCCAAACCGTCGAACTGTTTTCCGTTGTCGGAGATGATAGCATGTGGTAGATCGAATCGGCATATGATGTTCTTCCAAATGAACTTGATCACTTGTTCTTGGCCGATCTTGTTGAATGGCTCAGCTTCAGCCCATTTCATGAAATAATCAACCCCCACAATGGTAAATTTACATCCCCCTGGCACCGTCGGCAAAGGACCGATGAGGTCGATGCCCCATTGGGCGAAGGCCAAGGACTGTACATAGAAGTGAGCTGGGGGGCAATTGTTGTGCGGCGATTTATACGCCTCAATGGCGATTGGCATAATGTTCGGGAGCCAACCAAAGAAGATAGATGCTGGGCAAGCGCTAGCTGACGTCCAAGGCGATCGTCTTTTGGCATCGCGATCGCCTCTAAAGTCCGACCGGGACGACCGTCCGTGCCACATGTGGATCCGACACCGTCAAAGTCTGCGAAGACCGAATCTCGGGTGAAGACCCACATGCAGATCCACAAAAGACGCCGCAAGAACAGGCCCTACTCCAGCCCATCGATTGTTGTCGGTGATAAAGACGGCCTCACCTACCGACAGACCCGCCGAAAGGTCCTAGGTGGGACCTCCCAAGACATGACGTGAGGCACCTGTCGCCTCCTCATTGGTTCGCGCATCTGGATGCCAGTAGCAGCTGCGGACTTTAAGGAAACAGTCCCACGTGCTAGGATGATCGCCCGTCTTATTCAAATGCAGGAACGGCGATCGCCCGCGGTGGACAGAGACGTCCCAGCAACCCTTTCTTCTATAAATAGGAGGCCTCCAACATTGGCAAGAAAAGGGTGACAACGTTAACATAGTGACAATGACAAGATTAACACAATTACACACAGCAAATAATATAGAGAATTCCTCATCTTTGTAACAAGAACTCACAGAGCTTCAACTCTTGTTCTTAGGCAATCTTGACAGACTCAAGAGCTAAGATAACTAGGGTCTTTTACACTCATTGTAATTGAACTCTAACATTAATATTTGTACTCATCAGTATTCATATTAATAACATCTCGCGAGAGCATTCAAGCCCGGGACTAACAACCCCGACAAATCTTATGTTATTTATTTCCCCACGGACGTGCTCTCGTATTTTGTTTTTTACACATCCATTCCAGCATATCATCTGCAGATAATATTTTGAGTAACAACAGTATTCAGCACCACTTTCCCCTCCTTCTCTTTTACGTTGCCTAATTGACATTTCGGGTTGTTGAAATGATCTCCTCAACTCCTCCAAAGCAATAATTATTGTTGCAGATCTAACTTTATCATCCATTCTATATTATCAAAAAATTCCAATATAATATTATTGAAGAGAAATAAAATTAGCAGATTTCATGTAAATCAATACAACATTCAACATAAAAACAAAGTTCCGACATCTACCATCAAAAATACGCCATTCAAATTGAAATGCAAAAAAGCAAAGTTTTAACAACCAATAACAAATTAATTATACTGGGTATTTCTCTCAAATAAAGCCACTTCTGATTATCATTATGAAGTGCTAAGAAAATCTCTACATATTTCTCTTCACTCAAGTATTTCATAGTCGTAACAATAAATTGATCACCCTTCTCCTCGGCCACTTCCATCCTTCTCAATTCGTCACTAACCATTTGAACATTTGTATGGTCATTAGAAGAACCGGCACCAGCTTCTGACAATAATTGAATAACACTATCAAAGCTAGTTTGTCTTCTTTTATGTTCATCCGAGTCAATGACTTGAATTTTTCGCTTCCGGTTAGTAGTTTTTTCGCACAACAGACCTTGGAGGAGATTTACTTTCTTCACCTGACAAGCTAGGGAATACATCATTATCATTGTTTTCATCTTCATTATCTGCAGACCCTTCCTTGGTGGTAAAATCCTCCATATTGAAATCCAAATCTAACTCCACACCTTTACCTTTAATTAGATATGAGTTTCTTTTTCCCATCCGTGGAGGAAAACAACCACCCAAACCATGGGCAGTCTTATCTTTAAATAAGGCAGTCCGTGGTCACGATTTGGTAAGCCCTTCTTAGACAAAATCGAACCATACTTGGGATACTTCTGTAAAAAACCGATTCAAATTTAATCATAGAACAAAACTAAATTATATATTCAAAGTAGTTATTTTGTAATTAATTTTACCTGTAGAAAAGCATTATATCTCTCCTGACTCCTCCCTTGCACATCCATTTCTCTAGTAATATGATTGAATGCTATGCCGGACAAACTTTGCAAATCCTCCCAATACTTATATTTCTCCTTCAAGTTAGTATAGTGATTTCGCGCTTGTGTTGCACTTGCACTTAATTGTGTTTGAGCATTAAAATTCTTTGCAATATTTGTCCAAGTTCTCTTACTAACTCCTCTATTATTCTCGTTCACTAAAATTTCAATCAACTTCTTAGAAGTCTCATCTGTCCAAGTTATTATCGTCGTCATTATCTCTAACCAAACAAATACTAGTTAAAAGGCATTCTAAACAACACACACACACACACACACACACACACACATATATATATATATATATATATATATATATGGACGCGTTCTATGCAGTACCAATATTAGATGCAGTACTTTACAGTACTAATTTATGCATGAGTTTTGTACTAATTATGCATGAGTTAACATGGTTAACGTACGCTACAGACTTACGATAACATGAGGGACGACCCTAGCCTTTCGCTCGACCAGTTCCAAATCGCGGAACAGATCGAGGAGGCTATGGACGTCCTAAAGGAGCGACAGAGAGCATGCGCGGCGCCCGCTATAACTCCCTCGGCCATCCGCCTCGTGGGCAAACGGATGTTCAAAGGGTTACTGGCCGAGCGATCGTCAGAAAGCCCCGATTCGCGAGAAAAGGCTCTCGCAAGGTGGGACGGTTCCGTCTTCAGCCGCTTAGGGAGTGATCCATCATGGCGACCGGGGCATTCTGGCCCCGACCTTGAGACGACGGAACCTGAGTCCGTCACCAGGAGTTCGGCATACGCAACTCCCAGCCCAACATAGATGCCTGCTCGGCTCTCTTCCGCCAAAGAGTCGAGCCACACGGCAAGGAAATCATCAACAGCGGAGCCAGGGGGTCAGTACTTGATCGCCCCTCAGCTCCTGCTTCGAGCGCCTAGCCACGAGCAGTCAGGCCGCGGCGATGGCCGCTATGCAACGCCAGCTCGACGAGATGAATGTGCTCTTGGATACTAGGGCAAGCACCGGTAGAAAGATCATCGGACCGACTGAGTCACTCGCGGTCCACATCGAGCTTGCCCCCGTGCAACCAAGGATCGCTCCTCCCAAAATACCTATGTACGAAGGGAGATCGGACCCCGAAACCCACCTAAGCAAGTTCCGGATCTACATGACTGGGTGTGGGGCATCAGACGCGACCAAGTTCCGAATCTTCCCGTTAACATTGGGCGAGCTGGCCCATAGGTGGTACGTCTCACTACCACCGCGATCGATCATCTCCTTTGAGAAACTGGCGAGTGACTTCACGTCATACTTCGCCGCCAAGGTCGCCAGACCAGAAGGCCCCCACCGCATGATGAAAATCAGGCAGTGGGAAGTCGAATCCGACGCAGATTACATCGACCGGGTGGATGAAATAGTCCTCACCGGCGAGCCCATCAGCGACGAGCTTGCTCCCTACTCAGTCCGGGGAGGATTATATGGTCATTCACCCATGTTCAGACATCTCACAAAGAACATCCCCCCAACCTACGCGATCTTCCGCGCTAAGGCTGCCGACTTTCTGGCCAGGCAGAGGCTGCTCACCCTCCGCCTAGGCGAGGGAACGCCGCCTCCTATGCGAAATATGGCGATCGTCAAAACTAAAAAGGCGGTCGCCAAACCACCCGGCGATCTCAAGGCCTTCGAGGATGTGGAAGCCCATATCCTCCACAAGTTCAACCGAACTCCGGCACACATTTTTTACGCCATCAAGGGGCGCGGACCGCTAAACAAGCCAAAGGCGATAAGGGACAACGGTCATCTGGACCACAATCAATATTATGCTTACCACAAGAGTCCCGGTCACAGCACCAACCAATGTCGCGACCTCCTCAGACAACTCTGGAGATTGTTCGAGGAGGGCAAGTTGGACAGTTTATTGGCTTAGTCGGAGCCCCGTCGATCTCCCAACACGGTCGCCCGAGTCGAACGCGAACAGGCCGGAAAGCTCATACGAGTTGACCCCTCGATCAACCTCGGCGACCGGATCTACATGCTTCAATCAAGAGGAGGCAACTTCGGAAGTCTTTCCCCGATTCCCGCCTCATCAAACCAAAGGCTACTACCTAAGCAAACGCTTCGAAAAAGAGGATGACTCGCTCGCCCTCTAAAGTTCGTCATCAACATGATGGACCTAGGCAGCGATCGCCTCCCCTAGCACAACGTATACCATCGAAGATCGTCATCTGACATGACGGTCCGAGGTAGAAAGTGCCGCCATGGTCGCGAAAATCGATGAAACCGACGATCCGTCCATGCAAGGTTCATTTGGGCTTCGATCACTCGCCCTTCGTTTAAATATGAGGTGGGCATAGACGAAGGACCCTCCAAAATAAAATCAGAGGATGACTCGCTCGCCCTCTAAAGTTCGTCATCAACGTAAAGAACCCAGGCAGGCGACCTCCTCCCCTTACACAACATATACCGTCGAGGATCATCATCTGTCATGATGGTCCGAGGTAGAAGAGTGTCGATATGGCTGTGGAGGATGATGGAACCGTTCTCTGTGCCCGTGCAAGGTCCCTTTGGGCCACGATCACTCGCCCTTCGTTTAAATACAAGGCGGGCGTAGCCTGAGGGCCCTCCAAAACAGATATGTGGACCCGTTCGCCCGCCCTCAAAGGTCCATAACTTAACATGGTGGATCCTTCTCGGACAATGCAACGCGTCCCTCCCCCCGTCACAACGTATACCGTCGAGGGTCGCCATCTTAATGGTGGTCCGAGGTAGAAAAGTGCTAACAAGCCGCGGACGCGGAGTCGATTAATCCTACGACGCCCCGCGCAAGGAATCCTCCAGACCAAGACCGCACGCCTTTCGTTTAAATACGAGGTGAGGCGCAGCCTACGGAGGACCCTCACAATTAAGTGAGTCGTGAAAACTTAGCCCTCAGACGGAATGTCGCTCGCGCACAAGACACGGTCGTGGAGATCGGTCCATCGAACTCCGCGATCGTGCATGGTTCCTCTAGACCGAGATGGACGGCCTTCCTCGAGGAATCTGCAAAATTGAAGACCGCTCACTCAATGATTTATTTTCGACCCCTTACTTTCACTAAGTGAACAAAAACAAGGGGGAAGAGCGGAGCTATGTATACGACGATCATCCCTATTTAATTACATACGGATATCGGCATTTTTCAGATGTATGTGCAGCGACTGAATTTGTTGTAAAAGTTATCTATATGAGTTTATCAATTCACTTGGAGCTATACACGCAACAATCTCTCCTCACACATTTGTACAAAGTCATGCAAAGAGTCAGAAAACAATCATTCAAGCAATAAATTGAAGAAGCAAACTTTCATTTCATTACTTGGAATGCAAAAGTACATACACGGTCGCCCGTAGGCCTAAGTACAACAAAGCTACAAATTACAAAGCTAAAACAAAATAAGGACGTAGAGCCTCATGCCCCTGCCTGGCCTTCGCCTTCAACCACTGGATCAGCCCGCGGCCCTTCGCCAGCCTCCGGAGCTGCCTCCCCGCCCTCCGGAGCATTTGGATGAACAACATTTTCGGGAGTCGGGTACCAGCTCAGGTCTATGCTGATTTCCGAGAGGTCTGAGATCGGCACAGAGAAGGCCGGATGAAGAGGGTGCTCCAGCGCGTATGCCTTGAAGTTTTCAGCAAGAGGGCCGACCTCCAGCCCTCCCTTCTTAGAAGCACGGAGCGAGTCAGCGAACGCCATGTAATAAGCAAACTCGCTGACGAACTCCACGTTGAGAAAGGGATCGGCCTCGGTCACCTCCAGCTTCCCTTTCAACTACGCGACCGCCTGTTCCGCACCCTGGAGCTCGGACTCTTTAGCGGTCGTCTCTCCCCTCGACGACGCCAGCTCGCTAGTCAGCCGAGCGACAGTCACCTTCAGCTGATCGGACTCCTTCTGAGCAGCCGCGTGCGAACGACGGGCCTCTGTCATCTGGTCCCGAAGGCGGTCGACCGTCGCCCGGGCTTGCTCAGAATCCTGTCTCGCCAGCTCAAGATCCTGACTTGCCCGCTTAGCCGCGTCTAAGGAGTCCTTCTCCATAGCCACGATCCTGTCGGCAAACTCGGAGTTCTGTTTCCGAGTGGCCTCGAGGTCCACCTGAAGACGAGAAGTAGAAGGACGCCCTTCGAATTCATTCACAGCCTGGACAGCCATCGTCGCCGCCTGGAGGGAGAGAGCGAAAGCAGCCTGCATTGTGTTCCCGGATCGCTGGCGAGCGATGGCATCCAAGTCGGTCGTCTAGGCCTTCGGCAAAGCAGAAACGGCCCGGTTGACGTATTGAGGGACATCACATGCCTCGCGAGGGGATCGGCTCGCGAGGAAATCCAGTACCATCGGCGGGAAAGCTGGGTTAGTGCTGCGGATCCTGTATCAAAAAACAAAGAGTTAGCACATCTCCCACGCAAGTAACGAAACTCAGCAAACAAGCAAAGTCTACCTCTTGGCTTTCTCGGGGACGCAACCGAAGTACGGTTTCCCGTGAGGGGTCTCGGCCTCGGCGATCGCCATGGCTTGCAAGAAAGCTGACGAAGGCGTAGGCTCATCCACTGGGGGGACCGCAGTGAGCGGAGGCGTGGCGATCGGCACCTCACCAGCAGGGGCAGAGACGGGAGGTTCGCCCAATCTCTGCCGCTTGCGGTTCGACCGGAGCCCCTCCTCCCGAACCTCCTCCTCCGCTACGATCGGCTCTACATTAGGCCTCACCTCCATAATTAGAGGTAACGCCACCGGAGGAACTCTACTCGACTTCTTCTAGCGCAGGCGACTCAAAAGTCCGGGGTTCGACATGGAAATCTCCGGCGGAGGCTCCAATAAGCGAGGGAAGCGGACCTCTGCGATAAGAAACGATCGAACAAACGGTTAGACACATTCTTCAAACAGGACGATCGCCAAGCAAAAGGAGATCGTAGAAATTTATACCTGGGACCGAAAGATGTCGCGGGAAATGGAACAACCGAGCTGACAGCCAACGGCTCTCTTTGTTAATCCGGCGAGCATCTAAGTCGTCGTCCGGAAGACTTCGTATCCACTCCCAGGCGACCAAAAATCAAAAGGTAGCTCGTCGGCCGCAGGAATGTGGAAACCTGCAAAAGGAAGACCAAATTATATCAGTTCGGAACATATCCGAACAAAGAGAGAGTCAAAACCCTTACTCGGATTCCTCTCCCGAAAGCCTGTGGGAATGTCCAGCTCGCCCATAGGATTGTCGCTCGCATATGCCTTCCATGCACTGCCGACCCAGAACCACTTCGCCGGATCACCCCGCATCTTGTTCGGGACCCCAAGGATCACCCGACTGGAATGGCCTTGGATATGATAGCCTCTGACCGACCCCTTATGAACCGTCATCTTGAACAAGTGGTTCATCTCTAATTGCGAAGGAAGGCGGTACAGTCGGTGACCACCGAACAAGGTGAGGGCACAAACGATCTGGAGCCAGGCGTTCGGCGTTAGCTGAAGCAGCGCCACATTACAAGCAACCAGCAAATGGGAGACGGCGAACGACAAAGGGAACCATAGCCCGACCTCCATTATTGCCTCATTCACGGCGACCAAACCCTCAGGGGGTTAGTCAGCTCGCTCGTTCTCTGCCGGCGCGAAAAGATCCACATCTGAAGGGATATGATACCTCGCCCTCCAGACGGTCAGGTCCTTCCTGGTCGCCGAGCTCCTGATTTGGCCGAGGGACCATTGAGAGCACTGCGCGGCCCAAAACAGCGACCGCTTCGCCGACTGATAGGGATGAGCGATCGAGTACTCCTGGTAATCGAACTTGGGGCACGGACCGGCCAACCTCTCCATGATGTCTGCAAAGGCCAAATAGGCTTGGCCAAAAGCACTATGCTGCTCCCAGTACACCCTCACCGCCAAATCCTTCTCCATCAGCGAACGTTTTTGCTCAACCGCAGCCTCCCTGGCGGCGTCGGCTTCATTGAATAGTGCCTCGAATTCTGTGGGATCAATACCGGTGCGGATAGCCTCGGTGGCCATCTCCAAATGGAATTCTGCGGAGGATCCTCCCCGGACAGTCGAAGTCCCGGAGGCAGAGGTGGTGCCCATTCCAGACGATGAAGGTACTCCAGACATTCTCGAGAAGAAAAGAGGAGAAAGAGGATTGTTTCTTACCGAGGGTTGAATCAATCGACGATCGGCAGTCAAGGCTTCAAAAAAAATTTCAACTATCTTCTTCTTCTCCGATGAAATCGCATAAGGTTCTTAACACTATAACCCAGCGCCTTTTTATAGGAGATGGCAGGGGCTTCCATGCAATTAAGGAGAATCTCAGGGGCCGGGGTGCAACCGTCGCAATTAATGCCTCCCTTGAAACCCGCGTATGCATCGTTTCAAGGACACGCCAGACGAGGAGTCATAACTAACTGTTGGTCTCCCCCAACAGGAACCCGACACATGCCCCGGAGACTTTTCCACGACCGCTGTCATTTCCCGCTCAGTTCAGCGACCGACCAGGTCGTCCAAATTCAAAACCAATCCACTCAAAGACGATCGCCAGTTCCGTAAAATACTGAGTCACTCGTTAAAGTTAAGCGATCGCCAGTAGAACCACCTCACCCCACGTTTCCAACATCGGAGCGAGCTGGGGGGCAATTGTTGTGCGGCGATTTATACGCCACAACGGCGATCGATATAAGGGCCGAGCGACCGAGTCCACGACCAAATGAGCTACGGCGAACTTGTCAAAACGAAGGTAACAATCTACCTTCGAGCGTCTAGCGATCGACTCTCAAGGCGATCGCCATTTGGCACCTAGAGATCGACTCTGGTGCCCGACCTAGGACGACCGTCCTGCGCCACGAACAAGGCCTTCGTCCGTCAAAGTCTACGAAGACTGAGTCACGAAGCAAAGCACCCATGTGCAGATCCGCAAAAGGCGCCGCAGAACATGTATCGTTGACTCCAGACCATCAGCAGCTGTCAGTGACAAGGACGGCCTCACCTACCGACAGACCCGCCGAAAGGTCCTAAGTGGGGCCTCCCGGGACAGCGACACGAATGCGTGTTGGCCTCTCATTGGTTCGTACTACTGGCAGCCAGCAACTTCTGCGGACTTTAAGGAGACCAATCCATGTACTAAAGACGATCGCCCGCTTATTATAATACAGCAGAGGCGATCGCCTAGCAACTCCCAGTCCTATAAATAGAGAACCTCCAGCAACTGGAGAAAGGTTCCTCTCACGACAGAAAAACGTTCAGACGTTCCACTCACGACAGAAAAATGTTCAGACGTTCCACTCACGATGGAAAAACGTTCACAAACGTTCCTCTCTGAAAATACAGATACACGTACACACTTTCAGGCTCTCGGCTTCCTCTCTTAAATCTATCTCACGATTTCTTTCTCAGCACCTCCTAACCAAAATACGGTCGGCAGAGCCAAGAACTCCCTACAGTTCAGATTCGAAGAGACTCGCAAATCCAGGAGCTCGGACACTCAGCTAATACACATTGTGAGAAACCGTCGATTTCTCACAGTCGTCACTAGGGGTGTTCAAAAAAACCCGACCCGACTACCCGTTGATCCGAGTTAAATTTACCGGGTATTTTTATAAATTTTAAAATTATTTCGGGCCGGGTACCCGACCCGGCGAAAGAGACTAAATTCGGGTCCGGGTACGGGCCGAGAATATTTTTTGGACCGGGTACCCGACCCGATATATATATATATACCTTTATATCTTTGGTCACTGGACAGGATCCGAAAAAACCGGTCAATTCCAGCTAATCAATTTTCATCTACATTCGGCTAAAGAGGGTTCATTCCCTTATTATTAATATTTTTTTTAATCGAGGCATTCAGTTTATATATATATATATATATATATGTAGTAGGGTTTCTTTCTGCGTCTCCAAGACCCCAAGTCCAAGCATTTCTGCACCGCCGCCTCCAAAGTCCAGCACTGCACTTCATCATCCCGCGTCCACAGACCACGGCTTTCGGCCGATTTCAGACGGAATATAATCTACCCGATACTTGAGAGTTTCAATCGGCTGTAATTGTAAGTTCATCGATTTGCTCCTTTTTTTTTCAGATTTCCAGTAATTTATTTTTGTTCTGTAAAACACACACACACAATCTCTGTAAAAAACACACACACAACGGCTCAGACTTGTAATTTATTCTTGTTCTTCTTTTGTTTTCGTTTTTTCTTTCTGTGAGTTTCTTTTTCGCCGGGTTTCCAGTAAGCTACTGACTGGGATTATGTAGTCAATTAATTTAGTCATTTATGTAATTTAAATCTACAGGTTCGACCTTTAACTTTGAATATGTGAGAAAGAGCTTCATATCAAAAAATTTGTTTAATTTTTTCTGTAACTTCAGCATAGGAGGAAATAGAATGAGTGTGTTGCGATATAAAATTTTGAGAATCAGTGTGCACCGACCGGTCGAACCAAAATAATATATTACTACTTAATATAAAAAATAATATATAGTACTTAACGTAAAAAAATAATTGCCACTTGTTCTACCCCGGTCGAACCAAATTGATTTCCTTTTTCTTCTGTAAATATTTATGTAATTTAATTGATGTTGTCTAATTTTTTTAATACAGAGTATGTCACAGTCATGGTGTGGGGATAACAATGATGATCATTTGATCGATATCACTTCCAAAGATGTAGAGCCTGAGATAGTGAGGGTGGCAGAGACTCTAACACAGAAGAAGAAAAAAAAGAAACGCACCAGCAGCTCCACAGAAGTTTCTAAAGGAGCAACCACAAGAAAGAAAAAATCAGGTGCATGAGAACATTTTATTGAAATTTGTGGTGATAAAGATCATGCAAAATGTGCTTATTGTTCGTCTTTGATTAGTTGTTCAGCTAAAAATGGAACTAATACAATGTCTCGTCACACCGATAGGTGTAAGAAAGCTCCTTTTAACTTGGATAAAAGGCAAACCATCTTGGATTTTGAATCTAGAACTAAAGTTAACAGTGATGGGAGTGTTGAGACGGTTAATATTCCTAAGTTATGGCGGTATGATCAAAATGAGATTAGAAGGGCTCTTGTGAGGATGTTGATTATTGATGAGTTGCCTTTTTCATTCGTTGAACGAGAGCATTTTATCTTGTTTTGCAAGGTTGCGATTCCTGATTTTATTCTTCCGTCACGTCCTACTGTTACGAGAGATTGTTATGCACTTTATATTGAAAAGGTGGAAACTTTAAAGAAGTTTTTTGAGAATTTCACTTCAAGGGTTTCTCTTACCACTGACACATTGGACTTCTAGTCAAAATTTATCATATATGTGTCTCATTGCTCATTTTATTGATGATAATTGGAAATTGCATAATCATTAACTTTTGTCAAGTTAGTGGTCATTCTGGAGACTTTATTGGTAAGAGTGTCGAAAAATATTTGCTAGCATGGGGTCTGAAGAAGATTTTGACTGTGACTGTTGATAATGCTAGTTCAAATGATGTAGCAATAAGATATTTGAAAAAAGTTGCTAAAGTATGGGATGGATGTGTGTTAGATAATGAATTTTTACATATGAGGTGTGCAGCACATATTTTGAATTTGGTTGTCAAAGATGGTTTGAAAGAGGTTGATGTTGCTATTGTTAAAGTCCGTGCTGCAGTAAAATATGTGAGGTCCTCTCCTTCTAGGCTTCAGAAGTTTAAGTCTTGTGTTGAAGAAGAAAACTTGAAAAGTAAAGGCCTTTTTTGTTTGGACATTGAAACGAGATGGAATTCCACTTATTTGATGCTTAAGACAGCTTTGGAGTTTAGGAAGGCTTTTAAGAATTTGAAAACTAAGTATACTCCTTATAATAAGGAACTTAGGAAGTTGGGTGGGGCACCCGATGATATGTAATGGGATATAGTTGCTTGTTTCTTGCCTTTTCTTGGTATTTTTTATGAAGCTACATTGAAATTATCTGGTTCTCGATATGTGACGGGTAATTCTCTTGTTGAACATATATATGATATTGGTTATGAGATTTCTGATTATACTAATAGTGAGAATGAGGGCCTTGCAAATGAAGGGCAAGTTTGACAAGTATTGGTCAAATGTTACGAATGTTAATATTTCGATGTTCATTGCATTGGTTCTTGATCCTAGGCACAAATTGAATTATGTTGAGTACATTGTTCGTCGATCTTATGCTGAAGCCTCGTCAGTTTTCTTGTGTCAACGGATTAAACATGTTGGAAACTTTATTTGATTTCTATGCATCATATGAAGCTCCGCCAAAGCAAATTGTGTCATCTTCTTAGGCTTCAACACCTTCTCTTGCGGGTGAAGGTGGAATGGGAGTCAAGAGAAAAAGCTTGAGAAAGGATTATAAGAGGGAAAATGTGAATATGGATTCTTTTATTTCAAAGACTGAATTGGAAAAGTATTTGGGTCATGAACCAGAATGTGATGCTGATATTGACGAGAAATTTGATATATTGGATTGGTGGTCGGCACAAAGAAATAGTTATCCCATTCTTATGAAAATGGCTCGTGACATATTAGCAATCCTTGTTTCAACAGTAGCTTCAGAGTCTGCCTTTAGCACGGGAGGGCGTGTACTTGACTCTTTCCGAACCTTTTTGACTCCAAGGATGGTTGAAGCTCTTATATGTTCTCAAGATTGGATGCGTGCCTCTCATGAACCAATCAATATAGAGGAAAATATGGTTGATTTGGAAACTATGGAAGAAGGAGAAGGTAACTTTCTGCATCTTTTATTTACTTTAGTATCATTTTTGTGCTTAATATATATTAAGCACAATGTATTTACTTTCTGCATCTTTTTGTGCTTCATATTTACTTTCTGCATCTTATATTTTTGCTAACACATGTAAATTTTTTCTTTTGTTTGACTGGGCTGTCTTATATTATTTTTTCTGCATCTTCTGTTTGCTAATATTTTATGCATCTTTTTGTAGGTATGAAACTTTTAATTTCCAAGCAACCGATAATCATAATTGATGAGACTAGTGACGACGGTTCAGATATAACATATGAAGCAGGCTAGTACTTTATCCCTATTTTCTCTACCTTTGAATTGTAAATGATATAATTAGTTCCTATTTCTTATGAGTTGAAATGTGCACCTTAAAGGCTTGTACTATAGCTTACATGTTTCATAATTATACTACAGGCTCAATGTGACCTCTTGAGCTAGAAATCGTGTTGACGGATGATGGCATTGGCAATGTCTTTGGCTTTTGGAGTTGATGGTGTCTTGAGGATGTAGTTTTAAAATGGGCTGTCTTGAAATGTGACCTTTTAATTTTACTTTGTAAACTTGGGTTGTCTTGAAATGGGACTTTTTATTTGATTTTGTATTAAAACTTTAATTTCTTATGTTGTTTTAAATTATTGTAATTCATTTTGGATTGATGCATATTTGATTTGGTGAGTTATTTGATTTTGATGTATTAATTATTAAATAGTTGTTTTATTTTTATAATTTAGAATTATGCAAAATACAATTACAATTTGGGTTCGGGTACCCTATTGACCCGATCTGAAAAAATAGGTACCCGATAAAACGGGTACACGATTTATCGGGTCGGGCCGCGGGCCGCTTAAACTGATACCCGGTTTTCCGGGTACCAAGTTTTACGGGTACCGAAAAAACCGAGTACCCGGTTATGAACACCCCTAGTCGTCACAGCACTCCATCATTGTTACAAGAACTCACAGAGAATCATATCTGGTTCTTTCGACACTCTTCACGCTCGATAGCTAAGATAACTAGGGTCTTTACACTCATTGTAATCGTACTCTAACAATAATATTTGTACTCCAAAGTATTTGTATTAATAATATCTCGCGAGAGCATTCAAGTCCGGGACTAACAAACCCGGCAAATCTTGTGTTATTTACTTTCCCCACGGACGTGCTCTCGCATTTGTTTGTTACTCGACCATTCCAGCAATATCATCTCCGGATAATATTTTGGGTAACAACACATTAGTCTGGAATAAAATATTCTAACAATCTCCCCCTTTTTGATAATGACAAAACAACAATTCTTGATAGGATATATACCTGTAAAAATAAAAAAAAAATATACAGGTCAAAGTTTTCGGCTTTGTCCATTTTTATTAGTTTTCTTCTCCCATCATTTCTTCTCCCATTTTTTGTTATTAGAAAAAAGTATATGAAATCATAAGACCAATAAAAGTCATTTTGACAAGAAAATGGGTATACTCCCTCTGAATATAATAACTCTCTATGAGTTAAATACCAATTTATTTGATAAATATAGAAATAAATAATAAATAATTAATTTTGAATCTTGGGAATCCAACCAACTCTGGGTCGTTTCTGATTTGGCAAATAAACGATATTCGGTACTATGGTTATTTTTGAAATCCATATTTTCTTAATTTTAACAGTTCGTCTTGGGCTTTTGCAATTTGAAATGTGATGCAACATTTACCACGGTGGAGTAATTTCAAATTTAAAGATTTATTGGATTTATCAAATTGTTTGAATCGAGTACCTTATTTATTTAACGAAAATTTTTGAATTGAAAGAAGTTTTTCAAATTTATCATTTCCAAAAGAAAATTTATTCGTTAAATTTAGGGTTGGGACTTTTGAAATTGAGAACCGCAGAATCGATCCAAACCGCATCGAACCGACGGTTCGGTTTGGTTCTTAGCAACACATTTTTTTCTTTTTGTCGGTTCGGTTCTTACTATTAATAATCGGTTCGGTTCGCGGTTCTTGTCCATTTTAAAGAGGAACCATCTAAACCGCAAGAAACCGTCCGAACCGCACCGAACCGGGAAACCGACCCATCTGAATAAAATATAATATAATATATTCTTATTAAACATAATTAATATAATATAATATAATACAATATATTCTTAATAAAATAAAATATTGTATAATATATTCCGTCTGAACCACACGAAATCGGTTCCGGTTCGGTTTCGATTCTGTTCGGTTCCTACGCGGTTCGGTTTCGAGTCGGTTCGGACAAAAAAACTGGCAAACCGAACCGCAAAAAACTATGCGGTTCGGTTCCCGTTCCTGTATTTTTATCTCTGGAACCGAAAAGTCCCAGGCCTAGTTAAATCTTTAAGTTTATTTTGAACTTTTAGTATATTATCCTTTAATTTATTTTATTTTTCTAAATACAAAGAATGATCATTTTCAATTAATTTTCCGTTTTCTCCCATTTTAGAAATTTCGTCTTCCAATAATTTATTTTTAATTTAAGGGATTTATTTTCTTTAAGCAAATTTTAAAAATCCGTATACAATAATTCGAAAGCGTTAAGAAGTTCATCTTGAGGCGAAGTACTTACCTGACTTTCGTTGTCGCTGTTGTTGTATGAGCTCCTGGCTATGAGAGCGAGATTCTTTTGATCATTTTCATAATCTTCGTCATCGTCACTCCAAGTGGCTATATATGCTTCATTTTTGGAAGTTGTACAACAACAGTTTTTCGCAAAGTGGCCAAGTTTGCCACAATTTTGATAATTATTGTTGAATCTTTTTTACTCATTCGGGGATTGCGAGTTGATATCTTCTCTTCTTCGGTTTGATAGATTTTGAAATTTATTGATGTGTTTGGCATAGAATGCCGATTCTTCATCATCATCATGTACCAGGATTTTTTTCTTTATTCTCCGACATCTTTTTACCTTTTAAAGCTGTGGATTTCTCCTTGGGCTTCGGTTTTGCATTTCGTGATTTAAACACGATCTCGTAATTTATTAGCGAACCAACAAGGACGCTAAAATATAACGTGTGAGATCTTTTGATTCCATAATGACCGTGACTGTCCCATCTCATTCATGAGGTAGTAGTCGTAATCTTTTCTTGATTTTTTCACTACTTGGTAATGCTTTCTCAAAGCAAGTTAGTCCATTTGTGATGACCGAAAATCAGTCGAGCATGTTTGATATGGACTCGTCATCTTTCATCATGAATAACTCGTAGTCATGAAGATGCATATTTATCTTTGTCTCTTGAGTTGAGTTGTTCCTTCGTGAGTTACCTTGAGTTTTCTTTTGATCAGGTAATAAAGAATTTATTAAAAAATAGAACATGGTATGAGTAATACCCTTAATTACAATAGCTAGAAAGTAAACCTGAATAGAGGGGGGAGTGGTCCTTTTTTTTTTTGATACCGAGGTTCCAAGCTTACACATGACTAGTCCTCGGGATAACAGCTCCGACCCCACAGTACTGCTACCACTTAAATCGCGAGATATGTATCCGGCTCCGAGGTTCTTAAATATCCTCAACTACTGCGCACAAGGAGTCGTTCCCCAAGTGATTGCTCCATGCTGGACCCCCTCAAATCCAACTGCAATGGCCCACCGAGATCTGGCCTCCCACACTGTCGTTTGAAGCCCTCAATATTTAATTATTCCACCAGCGTACCCCAGAGGACTAGGGTCTCTTCTTTAATAATAGGTTAAAAAATCATAAACCCTTAAAAATTCTTGTGCTCAGACGAACTCGAACCCGGATCTCCCACTTGAAATGGAAAATCCATGGCCAGTGAACCAAGGTCACTGGTTGGAGGAAGTGATCTTTGATAACACGGTGAGGTACTGTACTTACCCCGAACCACGTAAAGCATGCTGACCAGATTTCGAAAGCTCTGGGACATAGAAGAAAAAGATATTGTGCACTTTCTTAACCGGCCCATGCACTGACACAAGCACTCTAGCCCATAAACTATCAACATCTACCAAGAAACGCACTTACCCAAAAGAGCTCTATTGAAACAACCTCTCTCTCTAATCCCTAAACCCCTCTTATATTTTAACGAACAAATATAATTCCATTTCACCCAGACAATTTTATTCACATTCTCACTCCCCCCACAAAGAAAATTACGAATAATGGAAGTAAATTCTTTCACAGTTTCATTTGGTAGACAATAAAAGGATAGGTGATAAAGCGGTATTGCTGAAAGAACCGCATTTAGAAGAGTAACTCTTCCCCCCAAGGACAACTTCATGTCTTCCCACATTTTCAACCTCATCTTCACCTTGTGCACAAGATTCGACTATTCCGCAGCTTTCTTGTAACTCATACCAACTTTGATACCAAGACATAAGAACGGAATTGTTCCGATCTCGCAATTCAAAATTCTAGCCATCGCCTCCATCTCGCCTCTGTCGATATTTATCCCCATTAAACTGCTTTTGCTGAAATTCACACTCAGCCCAGATAATGCCTCAAAATTCCTTAGAATGTTTTTCATTGCCCATACATTGTTCTCGCTTGCCCTTGAAATAAATATGGAGTCATCCGCATATTGAAATACGAGACCTTAATCTTATTATCGCTGATGTCTGCTGTCTCTAACAGCCCCTCCTCAACTGATTTATTTACACGGATTCCCTAATCTTTCGCTACAAGAAGATACAGATATGGCGAGAGTGTATCCCCTTGTCTAAGACCTCGCTCTAGATTAAACTCACCTGACGGGCTGCCGGTAACTAGAACATTTGTAGAAGTCATGGTCACACACTCCATTATCCAGGATCTCCATTTTCAAAAGTTGAACTGTGCAAGCATCTCCTCCAAGAAGTTCCACTCTACCGAATCATATGCTTTAGCAAAGTCTATCTTGAAAACAAGAATTCTCTTGAGTCTTTTCCTCTTCGCCTCCTCTAATGCCTCATTTAAAACCATAATCCCGTCTTGAATCAATCTATTTCCCACAAATGCAGTCTGGTTTTCAGAAATTATGGAATCGATAACCTTTCTTAATCTTCCTGCAAGAATTTTTGCAACAATCTTGTACACTCCCCCAATCAACGAGATAGGCCTTTAGTCGCTTAGTTGCCTCGCATCTTCTTCTTTGGAATTAGTACAATATAAGAAGTGTTCAGTCCTTTCACTAATCTGCCATTGCAATGAAATTCCTCCAAAGACCTCATAATATCTTCTTTAATAATGTCCCAACACTCTTTGAAGAACTTGAAATTGAACCCATCTGGACCCGGACTTTTCGAGCTATCGCAACTCCAAATCGCTTCAAGAACTTCGTCTTCTGAGAATGTGCACACAGTAAAATGTTATCAGCCTCGGACAACTATCTACTCAACTTCCCTACGTTCAGTTTGGTTTTTTATCTTGTTTCTCTAAACTGCAGATAACTTCGCTTCAATTCGATTCAGAATTATGGTTTGTATAGGTAGTTTTTTTCGTTCATTGTTTGTTCTTATTCAACCTTTTTGGTAATATTTCTGTTCGTTCTTTCTTATTCAATCAATTTTCAGTTACCCTTATTTTTTCGCTTGTGTTTGAGTCATATTTCGTTGAAACTTTTTTCGTTCATTTGTTTCATATTTTTTCTTTGAATTATACATATTTTTATTCCAATTGAATTTTTATTTGCTAATTTCGTTGGGTTTTATTTTCTTCATTTGTTTGATATTTATCTATATCGTTGAGTTGTACGTAGTTTTTTCGTTCATTATTGTTCTGGGTTTTTTTGTTGTTATATAGCAACGTATTACCACCCTAGGTAAAGGCTATTTATGTTGCACTGTTGAACAATTCCATAGCACTTTATATTTTTTTTGGCATTCAATTCTGTTTTGGCTGAAGGCTTTATGTGTTTATACTTTCTCACAATCCAGTAGCAGTATTTATGATTGTTTTTGCCATTGTATTGTGTTTTAGTTGAAGACCTTTTTGTTGGCACTTTCGTACAATTAAGCACTTTTGTCTTATTTATTGGCATTGAATGCTGTTTTAGTTGTAGGCTGTTTGTACTTGCACTTTCGCACAATTCAGTAGCACTCATTTTGTTTGCTTTTGGCATTTATTCTGTTTTACAGAATGCCATAATTTATATTCAACTTTTTAGCATAGAATCTTTACGTTCTGCATGTAATATGTTTTCTGCTTGCATATTAAAAAAAAATTGCTGTTTAATTGAGTTGTTATTTTTGAACTTCCAGCGGTGGGCAGTACGTCGAAAGATGTCACCAAACTTATTGTACCTTCTTGCAAAGAAGGTATGAAACCTTATGTGGGTAAGGTTTTCCATAATTTGAAAGAGGCGGAAGTTTTTTATAAGGATTACGCTTCTGATTGTGGGTTTCAAGTGCGCAAGGCAATGACCTCAAAGCCAATGACAAGAAGACCATTTGGCGGTATGTGGTATGTAACAAGGAGGGATCAAAGAACGTGGCCAATAAAGCACTTTCTGGTAACAAAAAATGATATAGGATGGACACCAGAACTGGATGTAAAGCTCGTGTAGTCTGTAACACCCCCAAAACCATCCGCGGATATTACAGCGTCGTGGGCCCCGTGCCGGAACCCACAGGCTAAAATCATTTTCGTAATCATTTCAAATATGCCAAAAAGGCCGATGACGGTAATATACAGTATTTCAAATACTCAAATAGTCTCCAAAAATCTATTTCCAAATACCGTCATAAAATACCATTTGAAAGTAAAAGGCCAAAAATACCAAAATTCAACAGTTCCAAAATGTACGCTAAGCCACCACTTACACGTACCGACGAAGAATAGTTTGGGGAAAAAGGTTTTGCGAGATAAACCCAACTTTACGAAATACCTAAAAGGCCATTTTAAAATATACACGAGTTGGTAAAAATATCGAAAAACCATTTTAAAATACACACGCAGCGGATATAATCACAGTTTAAAATATACATTTGCAGCGGAATAAAACAACCAGTCAAATACTCGGTTCCCAAAATAATGCCATAGCCAGTATCACCCTGGAAGTTCGTCTTTTCACGACCGCAACTAGCTCGATCTCCGAGTACCTTAAAATAGAGCCCACGATGGGGTCAGCCACAATACTCAATAATGATAACGATCACATCACAAAAATAATTACATACCAATGTAATTACAAAGTGAGATACTATCAATGTAATCTTACCGTCATAACCTTACCGTCTCGTGATAATCCATATCAACTTAATACTTACCATAACCCACATTTCACATTCTCAAATGACGAAATGAACTCAACTACAACCATCTGTACTGTATTCAAACAATACCAAGAATTCTCAAAACATCATCAGAACTCATAAGTGTGGAATAATCCATCCGTGCCAAATCCTGTTCGTCGGATCGCACAATCAGATACCAATCCTAATAAGAACCAATATACATAATACATCTGAAGGCCAAAGACAACAAGTCAAAAAACATGGACACGAAGCCCAAACGCTCATATGATCAATAACCAAATCAACCAATACATCAACCGAGAATATCATCAACATAATAACTCTAATACGACCAACCAAAGGTCAAAACACATCCGAGAATATCATCAACATGATAAACTCCAAACAAGACTAACAAAGGATCAACAATAACCGAGAATATCATCAACATGGTAAACTCCAAACACGATCAACAAAGGATCAACAATAACCGAGAATACTATCAACATGGTAAACTCCAAACAAGATCAAATATAATGGATCTCAAGAAAATAACCCCGACTGTCGAATATACCCCTCGGGTGTATGAACAACCAGTCGCAAACCATCGAACATACCCAACCATAAATGGAGGATGAACGACCAATCAATATGGCTCAAAGATGGACGTCACAATATGCCCGATCCGGAAATGTGTCCGTCCACAAGCCACCTCAGGTATCGATCGAATACACGTGTGGTCTTGTACCTAATCAGTCTCACGAAGTACGTCTCGTGTGCACAACTCAATGTGAGGTCATGAACCCATCACATGACTATACATGCCCGCCCTGAAAATCCTACACATAACCAATCGGCACGCAAATATGACTCCAGACATGTCACGATGCAACATAACAACGAAACTCAAAGCATCACATATCCAATAAGGATCAGAAAGACTCACCAAAGTGAACAACGGCAAACTGACAATGAAAAGTCGACACGACCAGTCTGTAACACCCCCAATCCGCTCAGGGATATTACATGCCGTAGAACCTTTCCTCAAGGATCTACCAGGCTGGTAACAACATCGAACATCTCAACAATGCCTTTAAGGCTAAAATGACTAAGTAGGCCGATTTGGTCTTTCAATTAATACATACAACTCAATCTCAATACATGTCCACGCAGGGGTCAAATACAAAATACTCTCGTACAACGGGGAAAATATTGCAGTGGAAATAACATACAACTGAACCAATACAGCAATAGACGGGTCCTCATGTGATTAGTGTCGATCATCTTTCATCACCCTTCATGCCGACCCTGTGCTATGCTCCCCAAAACCTGAATGCAATACAGACATCCACCCCCCGATTACTCAGGGTTTAGCAAAATTCCACTATTTTGCTAGTGCAAGTACAAAGTGCAAAATACGAGTCATACAATTCAAGTTCCAAGAATAACAATAATCAGGAATCCTCAAAGATTCAAACACAACGAAGAATACTTCCCGAAACAAGAGTTTGAGTAAAACATTCCAAAATCGAAAGATCACAATTCAAGAGAAATAATTTACATAATGGTTTAATAATCCATCGGGAGTTTTAATAGAAAACAATTTAAGATTATCGAATCCTTCTCTTTTCAAAATCAACAGGGATCACAACCCAAAGGTTTTTGTTTTCGCAAATAGAAAACCAGCAACAATTCACAGGGTCAAAACCCACGTCACGTGTTCTCGACGGATATAAAAATCGACACAACATAATCACCCAAGATACGCAACTCTTGGTCAACAAATACAACACCAACTCGTGAATCCAGGGCTATACCATTGGATTCCCTCGAAGCCTCGAAGGACCCTCCCGAGGTGAGCAAAATACATTCACAAATCATATACACACCAATTCGTGAATCCAGGGCTATACCATTGGATTCCCTCGAGGCCTCGCAGGCCCCTCCCGAGGTGAGCAAAATACATTCACAAATCATATACACACCAACTCGTGAATTTAGGGCTATACCATTGGATTCCCTCGAGGCCTCGCCGGACTCTCCCGAGGTGAGCAAAATGCATATACATAACACCGTGAACACATGCCACGTCATCTCATGGTTGGATCAATCACTCGTTGTCTCCTGACCATATGATCACATGCCATATGTCACCGCAGGTCTTGTCTTAGGCTCTCACAGTTGGATCAATCACTTGTTGCATCCTGACCACATGGTCACATGTCATATGTCACCGTAGACCTTCGACCATATCCACATATTCACACAAATAACATAGCACGCCAAGGATATCCGAACAACTCAACCAAAGGCAATAAACACATAGTACGACACAAGTGTCAAATCACCACACCGGAATGAGATAATATATGTATGTATATTATCAAAGCACAACAACAACACCAAGCGTATTTATAGGGTTCAGTTATCCATTCACAAACCACACCATTCACAAAACACACGCATTTTGAAAGTGAGCCTTTGACGAGGCTAAACTGAATCTTTTGAAAGTTCATCTCAAACAATCAAACAAACATACCAAGACAATCACCAATCATCATATCCACAAAACAAGAGATGTATGGACAAGGTACTTGGCTCGAATCAACACGCGAATACTTCGACGGACACGGTTCAAACGGGACAACCTCGAATACCTATAATCCTCCGGCAAAAACAACAAAGATACGATTACAATAAGAATCAAGACCGAGAATAATGGAAACCTCATCAAACTACCGGAAGGAAACTCATTGGGACATTTAATCGAACATTCAATGTTCGACAACTCCCAAGAACACTCGAATCATCAATCGAGTTGAACAAATCAAAGATATGAGCATCCAATCCGTAGAACATGTCCAAAACGATGTTTATACAACAATTAATTGATTAAAAACGGATTGGAATCGAAATCAAAAAGGAAAATCCCCAAAATCTTCAAAAACATGGGTTCAAGCCAAAATACCTCGATTCGGACGAAGAACAAGGATTAGATGATGATAATAATCATGATTCAAGCTTCCTAACTGATGTACTACCGATTTCCGATCAAAACCTTCGATTTCCGTCGAATATACGCGAAGAAGGGAGAAGAAAAGTGAACAATGGCTCAAAAACCCATCTGCAGGCCTTATATAGGCAGCCTGCCGACCGCCTTACGTACGTAATCGGCCATGGCTTACGGCCGTAACCGACCATGGCCGAACCTTCTGCCCAAAACTGCCGACAGCGTTACGTACGTAATAGGCCTTACGACCGTAATTTCTGGACCATTACGGCCGTAACTCGGCTAGGTATGTATTTGCCCCAAAACGTACGGCCATGACTCGGTCGTGGCCATCTCCGACAGTCCGGACAACCCCAAGACCCAAACCTGAATATAAACCGAAGATACGGTTATGAAGTACTCGCAAAGACCAATCTATGTGCTAAGAGAACACACGATTCCGACCTCCCGAAGGCTCGAAATTCGACAACAGAAGTAATTACCCCAAACTTTGGGAAATTACGAAAACGGCCCAAAACATCCGAGATACATGAGACACGATCGAAACACTAATACAAAGCTCGCAACATGAATAATAACATTAAATGAACTTACGAGAAACTCGAAACAACAGTTTCGGACGAGATTCGCAAGAATCGAACTCAAGTGCGGAAAAGCCGCTTAAGAACATGGAACTCAACAAAACGACACCAAAACGAACTCGGATGACAAAAAGTGCAGAATTAATCATTCTCGGAATGACGAAACGGTCACAACAGAGTCGCTAAGATGGACTTCCGCCAAAAAAAGAAAATTACCGGAAATCGAAATTGTGGATATTACATACTACCCTCCTTAAAAGAAGTTTCGTCCCGAAACTTACATCAAGTAGGGGGAAGTAATATCCCGCCAGGAAAACTCAACGAGATACACAAGAAACGCATAACTTACGCCCAACGGCGAAACGTTACAAGCAACGCAAAGGAACATACGGCGTGAAAACACGCTCCACGATGACCAACACAACGCCACCGGTAGAGACATAATAAAACCAACAAGTGACAAGCGTCATCAAACAGATAATACAATCAAGTCGATTATCCGAACACTCACAAAACACAAAGAACATATTACAAGGAAACACGCACAGTCGAGAAAATGGAAAGTAAACACAAACAATTCACGAGGGCAATCACAAACAATTCGGACTACGTCGAAATTTTCAAAAACCACACTAGGAATCTCCATGTTATTTCGGAGCAGAGACGCAACCTCGATCCCCAAATCTCTCAGCTACCGTCTCGCAATGCATGGCATGGTGACCCACCTGGCCACACTCAAAATAGCTGATTAACGGTGAACGACAATTCTTCACGGTATGGCCCGCTCGACAACAGTTATAACATGTCTTCATGCTGCTAACATTACTCACTACAGGGGTACTACTCCTCTGATCACGCGATCGAGGATCCATCTTAGGACGACAAAACGAAGTCCCAACCTCAATGGGGCCACTCTCCTGATTTACCGAAAAGTCCTCAATGGTTTTCTGTTTCTTCGACTCAGACATATTCTCGGTCGATAATCTGGATAGCTCATAGGTTAACGCCTTATTCTGATAATCTCTCAAGGAAGTACAAGTGAGACCTGCCATGTACTGAAGAATCTTCGGCTTCATTCGCCTACTAAAATGACAGATCTTGTCCTCCTCCGTCCTTACTTGATCCTGCACATAGCTGAGTTGTTTGCTAAAATCAATAATAGCTTGAGACAGTGGTACATCTTGCGGTTTCGCTGAAAAGAATTCATTAATCCTCTAATTTCTGATCGGCTCCAGACAAAACTCATCTCTCATGAATCTCTGGAACTCTGCCCACGTGATAACATGATCTCGAGGCTTAACAACCTCCCACCAACTGGCGGCATCCTTGTCAAGAAGATACTGAGCGACTGGCAACTTATGCTCTTCTGGACAATCAACTGCCTCGAATATCTTTTCCAACTGGAAAAGCCAACCATCCCAGCCTAATGCATCTACAGTACCAGCGAAACGAGGGGGATTTATACGAACCACTTCTCGAAGCCACTGATTTGCACCAGTGTTCTGGGTCACATATGTAACACGCTGAACTGCCTGAGTCAACTGAGTCATCTGTGTAGCTACCTGCTGTAAAATAGTAGCAACACCGATACCGATATCATCACCAGCAGCACGATCCCAATCACACACCCGGTCGCCACGACCACGACCTCTGCCCCTCGGCATACTAAATAAGCAACCACTCAGCACAACAGAAAATCATAACACGCAACACTTACAATGATTAGCATCGTAAAGCAACACACATACAAACACCACTGCAACGACGGTATCGTTCGACGACCTCAACGGCCCGAACAATAACCAGCATACAATTACTAAACATCACGAAACAACCACGTATGTACGCAATCATACAAACTGAAGTTCTAACAGCTCGCACGGGTGCGATAACACACAAATCACCACAAAACGACAACATTAAATACCAACATCTCACCTCTCACAGAGGGCTAATCACAACAAATGCGTGGCAAACGACTCAACGTTCACGCCACCAATTCCATCATACTCGGGAGCTAACATTCTAACGACAATGCGAATATCATACATACATTCCCGAGCCGCAAACAGGAATGATAGGTTTTAAAAACGAAAACTACCTTTTTAAAAACAATTTGGAAACACCGGTTGATCTTGAGTATCACCTTTCAAAAAGTAGTACAAACATCGTTATCGAGACTTTGAAAACCATCTTGCGTTTGATAAAAAAAATGAGGACACTTTTTCTTTAGTGAAAAACTTTCAGAAATATTCGACCCTAGGGTCTAAGCAAAGCATTTCTAAATAATTGAAAATACCTCAAAATATTTTGGTCCTCAACTGGAATAATTTTGAATCATACTGTGGCACCTTGAAGGTACCGCGAGAAAATAATTTGCTTTAAAAGACGTCTCGAAATTTATTTTCTAAGATACTCAAGGTTTTCAAAAATCCAATAGGCCAGAATGCCTAAAACTCACACATGTCGACATTCACTTATACACATCATAGTACACACATCAATACGTTCAAAATCAAGACAATACATGTCTTCTACCGGAAAACAAACAGTCAAAATATCACAGTCATAAGGACATAAATAGCGACAACACCCCTCATATAAATGGAATATGAGAGTCACATAAACACACATCACGAAACCAAGAATATACATGAAGATTCCATCACTAAACAAATAATCATACAAGTAGATAGTGTCACACGAGACACAACACAAAGAGCGGAGACTTACATCCACAGGTCGCACGAAGGTGATGATCACCCCACGATACTAATCATGACCAACAAACTCAGACGACGCATCGCAACAAGACTCAGTCAAAAAAAATCCGACGAGACAAAACTCAACAGACACCACTAAACCCGACAGCCTAGGTTTCCACAACCTAAGCTCCGATATCATTTATGTAACACCCCCAATCCGCTCAGGGATATTACACGCCGTAGAACCTTTCCTCAAGGATCTACCAGGCTGGTAACAACATCGAACATCTTAACAATGCCTTTAAGGCTAAAATGACTAAGTAGGCCGATTTGGTCTTTCAATTAATACATACAACTCAATCTCAATACATGTCCACGCAGGGGTCAAATACAAAATACTCTCGTACAACGGGGAAAATATTGCAGTGGAAATAACATACAACTGAACCAATACAGCAATAGATGGGTCCTCATGTGATTAGTGTCGATCATCTTTCATCACCCTTCATGTCGACCCTGTGCTATGCTCCCCAAAACCTGAATACAATACAGACATCCCCCCTGATTACTCGGGGGTTAGCAAAATTCGACTATTTTGCTAGTGCAAGTACAAAGTACAAAATACGAGTCATACGATTCAAGTTCCAAGAATAACAATAATCATGAATCCTCAAAATTCAAACACAATGAAGAATACTTCCCGAAGCAAGAGTTTGGGTAAAACATTCCAAAATCGAAAGATCACAATTCAAGAGAAACAGTTTACAAAATGGTTTAATAAGCCATCGGGAGTTTTAATAGAAAACAATTTAAGATTATCGAATCCTTCTCTTTTCAAAATCAACAGGGGTCACAACCCAAAGATTTTTGTTTTCGCAAATAGAAAACCAGCAACAATTCACAGGGTCAAAACCCACGTCACATGTCCTCGACGGATATAAAAATCGACACAACATAATCACCCAAGATACGCAACTCTTGGTCAACGAATACAACACCAACTCGTGAATCCAGGGCTATAACCATTGGATTCCCTCGAGGCCTCGCAGGACCCTCCCGAGGTGAGCAAAATACATTCACAAATCATATACACACCAACTCGTGAATCCAGGGCTAGACCATTGGATTCCCTCGAGGCCTCGCAGGACCCTCCCGAGGTGAGCAAAATACATTCACAAATCATATACACACCAACTCGTGAATCCGGGGCTATACCATTGGATTCCCTCGAGGCCTCGCCGGACCCTCCCGAGGTGAGAAAAATATATATACATAACACCGTGAACACATGCCACATCATCTCACGGTTGGATCAATCACTCGTTGTCTCCTGACCATATGATCACATGCCATATGTCATTGCAGGTCTTCTCTTAGGCTCTCACGGTTGGATCAATCACTTGTTGCATCCTGACCACATGGTCACATGTCATGTATCACCGTAGACCTTCGATCATATCCACACATTCACACAAATATCATAGCTCGCCAAATATATCCAAACAACTCAACCAAAGGCAATAAACACATAGCACAACACAAGTGTCAAATCACAACACACCAGAATGAGATAATATATGTATGTATATTATCAAAGCACAACAACAACACCAAGCGTATTCATAGGGTTCACTTATCCATTCACAAACCACACCATTCACAAAACACACGCGTTTTGAAAATGAGCCTTTGACGAGGCTAAACCGAATCTTTTGAAAGTTCATCTCAAACAATCAAACAAGCATACCAAGACAATCATCAATCATCATATCCACAAAACAAGAGATGTATGGACAAGATACTTGCCTCGAATCAACACGCGAATACTCCGACGGACACGGTTCAAATGGGACAACCTCGAATACCTACAATCCTCTGGCAAAAACAACAAAGATACGATTACAATGAGAATCAAGACCGAAAACAACGGAAACCTCATCAAACTACTGGAAGGAAACTCATTGGGACATTTAATCGAACATTCAATGTTCGACAACTCCCAAGAACACTCGAATCATCAATTGAGTTGAACAAATCAAAGATATGAGCATCCAATCCGTAGAACATGTCCAAAACAACGTTTATACAACAATTAATTGATCAAAAACGGATTGGAATCGAAATCAAAAAGGAAAATCCCCAAAATCTTCAAAAATATGGGTTCAAGCCAAAATACCTCGATTCAGACGAAGAACAAGGATTAGATGATGATAATAATCATGATTCAAGCTTCCCAACTAATGTACTACCGATTTCCGATCAAAACCTTCGATTTCCGTCGAATATACGCGAAGAAGGGAGAAGAAAAATGAAGAATGACCCAAAAACCCGTCTGCAGGCCTTATATAGGCAGCCTGCCGACCGCCTTACGTACGTAATCGGCCATGGTTTACGGCCGTAATCGACCATGGCCGAACCTTCTGCCCAAAACTGCCGACAGCATTACGTACGTTATCGGCCAGGGCTTACGTACGTAATAGGCCTTACGGCCATAATTTCTGGACCACTACGGCCGTAACTCGGCCAGGTGTGTATTTGCCCCAAAATGTACGGCCATGACTCGGTCGTGGCCAACTCCGACAGCCCGGACAACCCCGAAACCCAAACCTGAATATAAACCGAAGATACGGTTATGAAGTACTCGCAAAGACCAATCTAAGTGCTAAGAGAACACACGATTCCGACCACCCGAAGGCTCGAAATTCGACAACGAAAGTAATTACCCCAAACTTTGGGAAATTACGAAAACGGCCCAAAACATCCGAGATACATGAGACACGATCGAAACACTAATCCAAAGCTCACAACATGAATAATAACATTAAATGAACTTACGAGAAACTCGAGACAACAGTTTCGGACGAGATTCGAAAGAATCGAACTCACGTGCGGAAAAGCCGCTTGAGAACACGGAACTCAACAAAACGACACCAAAACGAACTCGAATGACAAAAATTACAGAATTAATCATTCTAGGAATTACGAAACGGTCACAACAGAGTCGCTAAGATGGACTTCCGCCAAAAAAAAAATTACCGAAAATCGAAATTGCGGATATTACACAGTCAACATCCAAAACAACAATCCTGGGATCATCATCCCCAATGAATGATAACCACGATCAACGATCTCAATATCAACAGTCCTGGGATCAACATCCCTCAACAATCGATCAACACAACCATCGATACCAAACAATGGCCCTGGGATCAACGTCCCTCAACGAACAATCAATACGAATGTCATTATACGAAACTTCAACATACAACAATTCAACAGAATAATTATTCTCATAACTGAATGATACTTAAATTACCTTAAAGCCGAAGATAATATCCTTTCCATGAACAAACATCCCTGAATGAATACACAGTTATCCGAATAATCTAGAATGAGGTACAGTCCATTAATATCAATAAACCATCATCGTGACATCAATGTCGATACGATAAACTATCCTCAATATCCGACATTCCATATAACAGACCGAAAATAACTCACCTCTCCGTCTTCACCAAACACATTTAAATCATATACATTATGATTTAATCCAAACCAAAGCACATTATACAAAATATCATCCCGACAATTTACATTTATAGTATCATTGCTATATGAATTATAAATTAAATGAAATCAAAATCATTCATTAATTATTATGAACTGGACAAGTATAACTTGCCTCGATACCGATACGATAAAGTCGTTACCAATTCCATTTCCTTTCTCTACGAGCTCCTCAGCCCCGACCAAAAGCAATCTACGAACTCTTCAACCTCAAACGCAACACAACGGTCATAATCAATGATGAATTATCACAACCTATTGCAATAATCGATTAACAACAAGTTTGATAACAATCAACAATCACTATACCCAACCAACAAACTCAACGGTTCAACAATACCTCAATCATATACAAAACCGAACAATAAAACTCAAACAATTATGAATTCATATCCACAATACAAGCCAAAATCCGATAATCATAACAATAATCAATTCAAACCAATAACAAGGGTCTAAACATTATCGATTCCAAATTTAATCTTGTAAATTCATAGTTAAAAACCAATTACCGATATCATCATCAATCCGGACCATCCAATTAGTTCAACATTATAAATAATTATATTCCAAGGCTGTCAAATAATTCAATCATTTGAATTGAACACTTGTTCAATACTTATGAACTTCCAAACTCAAAGATGACTAATAATCTCATCAAACTTGTAATCATATTCGTATTCCTATACGAATATTATACCAAAACACATACTTGGTTCTAGATATGAACATTCCATATTCATATCCAAAACACCAACACCTTATACAGATTCATCATATCATGACATATAATTCAAGAGTTCTTTGAGGACATGAATTAAGCCATAATCATATCCAATTAACATCACTTTGTTCAGAATCACCAAGACAACATAATCCAATATGTTATCCAACTTCCAAACTATCATCTTATTCAACAAATACTTCACATAACATCAAGAATCACAACATTACTACCATATCCATGTTTATAATCAAAACCAAGAGCACCATGATTCCATAATCATGTTCATAACAACAACATATATATATATATATACATATCATCATCTTCCTCAACTCAAACCCTACGAAACTTCAAGAATCATCACAACACTCCCATAATATATCATCACACGGATTAATCATCAACAATAATCATCAAAACCCAAAAATAATACCAACATACCTCTTAAAGATGAACAACACAATCAACACCTCAAGAATCAACAACATCCTCATATCTCGAGCTCCAAATACATGCCCTCAAGCTCATAATCAAGTTAGAAGAGCCAAAATCCATCTCTGAGGGTTGAAGGGCAAAAAAATAAAGTGGAGTTCTGAAATATCGAAGCGACGTACATCTCACTTATATAAACTTCCAATCGTTACGTACGTAACATGCAACCATTAACGTACGCAACAACTCTTTATGTCCGCTATCTGACCTTGATAGCGTACGTAACGACAGTCCAGAGGCTACTGCCTCATTTCCATTCCATGATTACATACGTAAGGCCCATGCCATAGCATACGGAATACAGGTATTGACTTACTACAGTAACTCAGTTACGTACGTAATGTCCAACTCCTTACGTACGCAACAATCCATTAGTGTACGTAATCACCTAAGAATAACGTATGTTATCCTCATTCCAGAAGCTACTGCTCTTATCAACTGATACCATTACGTACATAGCACAATCGGTATAACGTATGTAACCTTCATACTCTATTAACGTACGTAACATCGTTAACATAACGTACGTTAAATCATCCTTTGACTCACCTGTCCACATCCACGCCGAAAGTTGCCGACCACGGGGCTCACTGTCGGCCACAGACTGGATCATGTCTGATTCCCCTCATAGCGTACGTAATGCATGATACATAACGTACATTATGCTTACCAACTTAACGTACGTAAGCTCCTCATCTTAACGTACGTAATGGCTTCTGCACTTAGTCAATACAGCTACTCCTGCCTGTTCGTCTCAACATACTGAATACACTTACACATCCCAATAACATTCTCATATGATATACACGATATCAAATCAAAACAACCTGATACACGATATCCTAAAATATAACTGTCGACCAATCACGTCAATTATACAAATACAACTGTCTCCATTCTGAATTCATTTTATCCATACTGTATAGACACCATGCTATCCAGTATATCTCAAATAAAATAACACAAAAAATTTATATTGAAAATCCGGTATATTACATACTACCCCCCTTAAAATAAATTTCATCCTCGAAACTTACAATCCTGTCACAAACAACAGTTCAACCAAAATTTTCAAACTCATCACAAAAGCAATCAATCGTCGCCACAAGCGAATAACCAAAACAATATACTTACAGGTGTGTGAATCCGATGATCTCCCATGATACTAGCATACGACTCTCATGCGAAGTCTCAACACAATACTAACATACACCAATATCGCAATTATAGAAATTTTGAAAATATCTCAAAAAATTTGGAACCTCCAAAAATCGGTTTGACTCAAAAGTCAGAAAAATCATTTTCAAAGGCCGCGCTACTACCGTACTGGTAGAGCCACAGAACACACATGCCCGGATTTCACAAAACTCAAGCTCCGATACCATCTTCTGTAACACCCCCAAAACAATTCGGGGATATTACAGTGTCGTGGGCCCCGCGCTGAAACCCACCAGGCTAAAAAATACGCCAAAAAGGCCGATGACGGTAATATATTTCAAATACTCAAATAGTCTCCAAAAATTATTTCCAAATACCGTCATAAAATACCATTTGAAAGTAAAAGGCCAAAAATGCCAAAATTCAACAGTTTCAAAATGTACGCTAAGCTACCACTTACACGTACCGATGAAGAATAGTTTGGGGAAAAAGGTTTTACGAGATAAATCCAAATTTACGAAATACCTAAAAGGCAATTTTAAAATATACACGAGTAGGTAAAAATACCGGAAAACCATTTTAAAATACACACATAGCGGATTTAAACACAGTTCAAAATATACATTTGCAGCGGAATAAAACAACCAGTCAAATACTCGGTTCCCAAAATAATGCCATAGCCATTATCACCCAGGAATCTCATCTCTTCACGACCGCTACTAGCTCGATCTCCGAGTACCTAAAAATAAAGCCCACGATGGGGTCAGCCACAATACTCAATAATGATAACGATCACATCACATAAATAATTACATACCAATGTAATTACAAAGTGAGAATACTACCAATATAATCTTACCGTCATAACCTTATTGTCTCGTGATAATCCATATCAACCCAATACTTACCATAACCCACATTTCGCATTCTCAAATGACGAAATGAACTCCACTACAACCATCTGTACTCTATTCAAACAATACCAAGAATTCTCAAAACATCATCATAACTCACAAGTGTGGAAGAATCCATCCGTGCCAAATCCTGTTCGTCGGATCGCACAATCAAATACCAATCCTGATAAGAACCAAATATACATAATATATCTGAAGGCCAAAGACAACAAGTCCAGAAACATCGACACGAAGCCCAAACGCTCATATGATCAATAACCAGATCAACCAATACATCAACCGAGAATATCATCAACATGATAACTCTAATACGACCAACCAAAGGTCAAAACACATCCGAGAATATCATCAACATGATAAACTTCAAACAATACCAATGAAGGATCAACAATAATTGAGAATATCATCAACATGGTAAACTCCAAACACGATCAACAAAGGATCAACAATAACCGAGAATACCATCAACATTGTAAACTCCAAACAAGATCAAATATAATGGATCTCAAGGAAATAACCCCGACTGTCGAACATACCCCTCGGGCATATGAACAACCAGTCGCAAACCATCGAATATACCCAACCATAAATGAAGGATGAACAACCAATCAATATGGCTCAAAGATGGACGTCAAAATACGCCCGATCCGGAAATGTATCCGTGCACAAGCCACCCTGGGTATCGATAGAATACATGTGTATTCTTGTACCTAATCAGTCTCACGAAGTACGTCTCGTGTGCACAGCTCAATGTGAGGTCATGAACCCATCACATGACTATACGTGTCCGCCCTGAAAATCCTACACATAACCAATCGGCACGCAGATATGACTCCAGATATGTCACGATGCAACATTACAACGAAACTCAAATAATCACATATCCAATAAGGATCAAAAAGACTCAACAAAGTGAACAACGATAAACTGACAATGAAAAGTCGACACGACCAATCAATATCCAAAACAACAATCCTGGTATCATCATCCCCAATGAATGATCAACACGATCAACGGTCTCAATACTAACAGTCCTGGGATCAACATCCCTCAACAATCGATCAACACAACCATCGATACCAAACAATGGCCCCGGGATCAACTTCCCTCAACGAACAGTCAATGCGAATGTCATTATACGAAACCTCAACATACAACAATTCAACAGAATAATTATCCTCATAACTAAACAATACTTAAATTACCTCAAAGCCGAAGATAATATCCTTTCCCCGAACAAATATCCCTGAACGAATACACAGTTATCCGAATAATCTCGAATGAGGTACAGTCCATTAATATCAATAAACCATCATCCCGACATCAATGTCGATAGGATAAACTATCCTCGATATCCGACATTCCATATCACAGACCGAATATAACTCACCTCTTCGTATTCACCAAACACATTTAAATCATATATATTATGATTTAATCCAAACCAAACCACAATATACAAACTATCATCCCGACAATTTACATTTATATATCATTGCTATATGAATTATAAATGAAATGAAATCAAAATCATTCATTAATGTAATATCCGTACCTTTCCATTTTAGCAGTTTTCATTTTTGGTGTATGTCTATTCTTATCGACTCACTTGTAACCGTTTCAATGTTTTGAAACTATTTTGTTGTTGGTGTTTTTCCATTTAGTGGAGTTTCGGAGGTGTTTTTACGTGATTTTGTCTGACATTATGATCTTGTCGTATGTACGTTCGATTCTCGTAAAACTCGTTCGTTTTCATTGTTACTTTGTTTACATGAGTTCGTATGGTTAAGTTGTTCGTGTTGTGAGTTTCGTTTGTTAATCCGACGCCGAATCGTGATTTTCGAACGTTTGGGCCGTTTTGTAATTTCCTTAAACTTAAGGGAAATTTACTTCCGTCGTCGAATTCCGAATGAGTCTAACTATTCTAATGACAAACTAAACGTCACAGACACATCTCTTACTGAACCCTCAAGTCAAAGGTCCACGTATGCTATCACAACCTTTCGATTCGTTATCGACTCTCCAAGAGTGAATACCGTGTGACTGAATCAAGTATGAGTCGTGTTCGAGTACACTGGTCCCATCAATATACTTATAACTATGCTATCAAGACATGCACATGTCCTAGCATCAATTATACAAGTCTTACTCAAAACTTAATGCCCAATTAAGTTTATCGATTTGCGAACGGTTTACGTAAATAAGCTTTAAACACTTTCAGTGCATTTTCTCTTATCCGATAACGAGGGTGGAATGTTTGCTCTTATTTACATGGACTTCACTTCAATGTTTACCAAATCAAGAATGCATTTGAAATACAATAAACAATGAATGAATCATATTTCCTTTTATTAATTATTCCATAATTACAAGTACAATATCCCTTCTCTCTCATCCCCTGAGTGTCATTTGAGGACATATTCCTATCCTTAAGTGAGGACCGGGCCAAAAACAAATCGTAATCGCCTAACTTAACAATGGATTGAGCCGATTTTGTACTGGACCAAATCGATTTTGTCTATGGACAGATCCAGGGGGAACTAGGTGGGGCTAGGACGGGTTGTTCCAGCTCTGCCCATTAGCCATCTCTTTCGGTCCATTGTCGAATTATCATGTTATTGTTTGAGGAGAAAAGTAAAGACAACAATCAATTGTATTGATAACAATGAATAGAGGGGCCTTTATATAGGCATTACAAAGAGAGTCTTTCCATACATAGGATTCCTAGTTAAGGTAAGACATCTAACAGGATCCAACTACTTATGGAAGAGTCTAGAACCTACCATAACTCTTATCCCCCTACAACTAGTATTAGGTAAGACACCAATACGGGAAGGATTTCCCGAAACACTCCCCCTGTGTCGAACGCTAATACTAACATGGTGCACAATGTGTTGCCTCGGTAAAAAACCTTTCCAAGTCAAATAAAACCCCGTGGGAAAAACAAAGACTTTGGTGAGGAAAAAGAGCGCAACGCACCAACTACAAATGTCAGAATCATGTGAAGTATACTCCCCTAGAGGTATACATGACAGCTCATTCCATCGAGCCATCTTTAGTTGAGCTCGGATAATCGATACATTCCGATGCTTCTCACATGTTTCTCAAATGTAGATTTCGGCAGAGACTTAGTGAACAAGTCTGCGATATTCTCATCGGAACTCACTTGTTTCACTTCGATATTCAGCAATTTCTGCTGCTGATTATAAAAGAACTTCGGCGCAATATGCTTGGTATTGTCACCCTTTATGAAACCTAACTTCATCTGCTCAATGCATGCCGCATTGTCCTCAAAGATGCAAGTAGGAGTTGCTGTAGTGGGATCTAATCCACACGTTCCTCGTATATGGTCTATGACTGACCGGAGCCAAATGCACTCCCTTACGGATTCGTGCAATGCAATTATCTCTGCATGGTTCGAGGAAGTAGCAACTAGGGTCTGCTTGGTAGATCGCCAAGATATCGCCGTATTCCCAATGGTGAACACATAACCAGTTTGGGAACGTCCTTTATGTGGGTCAGAGAGATAACCGGCATCAGCAAATCCAACTAACGTGTCGTTAGGATTCTCTGCATAAGGGGTAAGCTTGCTCGCATTAGCACTTCTGGTAGTCAAGCTACCATGCTTAGCTGCAATATCAGAGGAAGATCGACGGTCGGTATGCATCGTCTTCACCTCAACAATTCCTTTCGGAATATCACTCTCTTTTGCGTAGGGAAAGAACAATCCAAGGTCACTGGAGCCTTTCAAGTATCGAAAGATGTGTTTTACTCCATTCCAATGCCTTATCGTGGGAGCGGAGCTAAATCTCGCTAATGATTCACAGAGAATGCGATGTCCTGGACGAGTACATTGAGCCGATACAACAACGCACCAATTGCGCTAAGGTACGGTGTTTACGCTCCAAGGACCTCTTCATCCTCCTCTTTAGGACGAAACGGATCCTTGTTCATTTCAGGACTTTCACCAATCATGGGGGTAGCAAGAGGATGTGCCTTGTCCATGCTAAATCGCTGAGCATTTTATGGACATAGGCGATCGATGAATGAGTATACCATCATCTCGATGTTCTAGCTCTAAGCCCAAGAATCGAGTCCTCCCGGATCTTTCATCTCGAATTCGGATTTAAGGTAGCGGGCCGTTTCATTGACCTCATCTATGGTACCGATGACATTCATGTCATCTACATAGACGGCTACAATCACGAATCCTGCATCTGTTCTTTTCACGAATATGCATGGACAGATGTCACTGTTCTTGTATCCCTTCCCAACCAAGTATTCACTTAGGCGGTTGTACCACATCCTTCCGGATTGTTTCAAGCCATATAGTGAACGACGCAATTTCACAGCGTACGCGCTCCGTGGTTTAGAGCTACTTGATTTGGGCCATGAAATCCCTTCGGGGACTTTCATATAGATATCCGTATCTAGATCCCCATAAAGATACGCTGTAACCACATCCATAAGCTGCATGTTCAGTTTTTCGGACACTACCAAACTGACTAAGTAGTGGAAAGTGATGATGTCCATAACGGGAGAATACGTCTCCTCGTAGTCAATGCCAGGGCGCTGCGAGAAGCCTTGGGCAACTAGTCTCGCTTTGTAACGCATGACCTCATCCTTATCATTGCGTTTACGAATAAAGACCCATTTATGTCCAACTGGTTTAACACCCACGGGTATTGGCTCGATACGGCCAAATACCTCACGTTTAGCCATTGAGTCTAGTTCAGCCTGCATTGCATCTTTCCATTTCGGCCAATCGGCTCGTTGTTGACACTCAAAGAACCGAGCACGGCTCAGCGTCGTCGTCTTCAATAATTTCTTGAGCGACGGAGTAGGCAAAAGCATCGTCGACTAGCGTGGACGACTGGCCCAATAAATGCGTATTCACTCGTACATTGCATCGAGATTTCTTTATTTTCGACATCAACAAAGTTTCCGACGCGTCCGTCGATTGTTCCATTGTTGATTCGAGGACATATCCATAGTCGAGATAATCTCGTGTGACGGAGTCACCGTGTCGATGATGAGAGGATTTTGTGCCTCCGTTCCTCTTCTCTTTCGAGGTTCGGTATCCTTTCTACCCACCGGCCTCCCCTCTTTCGAGCAGGATAAGAGCACCAAGGCCGGCCCCACCACTAAGGTTGACGCCGGTGGCATCATTCCTTTGGGCGGTGAACCTTGCCCTATAATCGGGACTTCCAACCTTGCGGGAACATTCGCATGGGAATGGTAGATCTTGTCACTTTCGCAGACGCAAAGGCGCCGGGCATCGAATCCGCAACTTTCAAGGCGAGAATACGTTGCACTTCTAGCTTGGATTGAGCTGTGCTGGGATTTTGATGAGGCAAGGAGGGAGCACACCAGACAATTTCCTGGCGTTCAACTGGAATCGTTCGATTCCTCTCTCCCCATAACGACGGGAAGTTTGTCTCATCAAAGTGACAATCTGCAAATCTTGCGGTGAGCAGATCTCTGTCAAAGGTTCCAAATAGCGGATAATTTTAGGCGATTCATAGCCAACATATATACCTAATCGTCTTTGCGGACCCATTTTAGTACGTTGTGGAGGCGTAATTGGCACATATACCGCACAACCAAAAATGCGTAAGTGTGAAATATCAGGCTCATATCCGATTACCAACCGTACGCACTAAACGGTTGATTGGCGGTGGGTCGGCGAATAAGTATAGCCGCATGCAAAATTGCATAACCCCATGCGAAATCGGCAAGTTGGTGCGCAATACCAATGCTCGGGCGATAAGTCAGAATCGCTTAATCATAGCCTCGGCAAGGCCATTCTGCGAATGAACGTGGGGGACGGGATGTTCAACATCAATCCCAATCGACATGCAATAGTCGTCAAAAGACTTTGACGTAAACTCTCGGCATTGTCCAATCTTAATGACGAGATTGGGAAGTCGGGGTGGTTAGCCCGTAACTTGATGATTTGTGCTAGGAGTTTAGCAAATGCAGCGTTTCTTGTGGATAGCAGAGCGACGTGTGACCATCGCGTCGATGCATCAACCAGAACCATAAAATATCTAAATGGTCCGCACTCTGGTTGAATAGGTCCACATATGTCCCCTTGAATTCTTTGTAAGAAGCGAATATTTTGTGTTGAGTCTTTAGCAAAGGACGGAGAGGGTATCAACTTTGCTAGTGAACAGGCTTTACAAAATGATTTATGGGCATTAGAAATTGCCACGGAAGCCTCGGGATTTACGAGAGATGCACCGTCAACCTTATTAGGGCGTGCGATCTTTGGTCCCGGTGATACGGTATCAAGCTCACTCACATCAATGCCGATATCGAGTGGTGCTTCCAATCGTTTTCTGGACTTGAAAAACGGATGACCATGTGAGTTTTTCAAAATACGAATCATCATGTCGCGTCGAGTGGTGACCGAGTCGGTCATGCCATAGTTGGTATGCTTCGGAATCACACGATTCGTGACTCACAAAGATAGATTCAATAACTCTTATTGTAGTCTGGTATAAACCACTACTTAGACTCATAAGTTTCTCGAGAACGCGGCGTCTTCCGCATTCTGCCAGAGTAACACACAAAAATTCTGTTCCATTCTCACAATGTGTATCAAGGTGATAACCGTTGGCACGGATGTCCCTAAAACTTAGCAAGGTTCGGTTTGCTCTTGGGGCATAGAGAGCATTTGTGACATTAATATGCGTACCGTTAGGTAGCAAGAAATGAGCAGTCCCCTCCCTTGAATTACTTGGGAGGAACCAATCATTGTTGTCACTGAGGATATGTATGGCACAATATCCTTGAATAATTGCCTATTCAGAAGAATAGTGTGGGTTGTTCCACTATCAGCAAGGCACTCAATTTCGCCACGAGACATCTACAATAAGACATGAAACTCGATTAGTCTTATGTTTAGAGACATAGCGAAAACTCATTTACATCGAGTTTGGGGAAATTCGACCAAGTTGGTTAGGATCAAAGTTAGCACAATCGCTGGAAATAATTTCCGCGCAGCTTGACCTTTGTTCACTAAAACAGCAATAACTTCTTCGTTAAGAAGGCTATGGACGAACGGTCAGTTGTTCTGGAAACTAGACTTCCGTATCTTTCTATCCATAGGTCGTGCACTTTCTGGAACATTAAACTCAGATCTCAGTGCTCGTTTTAATTTGCTATTTTGGTATTTTCCTATTGTTGAGTGAAAGAGCAAGGTTTAAGCCTTTTTCAAAGGCATTATTTTTGATACAATACTATGGAAATATGGCCATAGGAGCGTTTAGATACTTTAAAACGCGTCTTGGTTTACGATTTATATCTCTACTAATGATCCTTTCGGTAACTCCAACTTGGTAGACTTGCAGAGAAAGTAGGAATGTCGGTACAGCTAAGGCTGTTTAAAAACCACTGATTCCGTTTGAACTCTCAAAGCATAAACAAATACCAAGGAGGATGCGCCTAGTCTTGATCAAAAGTTTTGATGAAATCCTACCAATGTATCAAATTTTTAACCAAGCAATTCGTTGCTAGCAATTATTTTGTGATAAACCAAACATGCTTTCGAAGGGAAAAATAAAATTCATCTTTGCACAATCACAGCAATTAAAAGAATTTTATTCATCATAGCCAACTTTATTACATTCATGAAAATCCAAAGTAGTTCTCGGAAACTAGAAACAAGACAAAACATAACCAAAGCGTAAAACTAGTCAAAGTCGGCAACATCCATATGTTGGTCTTTGTCCGCAATGGTGAGAGGAGGGATCTCAGTCTGGATCTCAATATGGTTCACCTCCGTATTCTCATTATCTACTTCCATGTAATTCGACTCTTGAGCCAAATATTGTTTATAGTGCTTGTAGTAAGCTTGGATGTTCTTTGGCGCTTTGCAATTGCGGTAAGTATGCTTCTTCGATCCGCAAGTATAGCAATTCCGGCCTTCCTTTGGAGTGGTTCCATTCCCGGTGGCAGGAGGCGGCCCACGTGGTTGGGTTCCACTAGGTCCCGTGGCCGAGCCACCTTGCCTCTTCCACACGTTGGAACGACGACCTCGTCTTTTCCCTTGCTTGCTCGAGTCATGCATCCGTGGTGCTTGTAAAAGCGAGTAGCGTTGCCTTTTCTATTTTGTCGTGGTGCTTTCCTGTGGGTAGCCCGATTCACTTCGGAATCGGCTTCGTACCACCGGGCGCGCATTGCTATTGAGAATAATCTCATGGTGCCTTTCTTTTTCGCGAGGTGGGAGATAAGGTCACTAAAGTTCTTAATTCTCCCTTCCTCATAGGCAACACGCGGTGATGAGCAATTACACTTGCTCCCACGGAAACGTGTTAAGAGTCTTCTCGATCAAATCTTGATCGACTTCTTGACACCACAAAAACCAAGATCAGCGCGAAGATCGAGGAAGCTTGATTATAGGCTTCCACATTCGCATAATCCAAAATCGGATTTGCTCCCACCGAAGTTGCAATTCGGGAAGCGCCGATCATGCACATTATTAAATCGTTGTTCGAGTGTGTCCCATAGTTCTTTAGGGGTTTGTAAGTTCATATAACACTTTTTCAACAACGGATGTATATGTCTACGCAAGTACATCGGCATTAGCCTTGGTTTCCTCGCTCGGTTCTTGAGCGGTAGGCTCGTTAGAGGGAAAGATGGTGGTAGTAAATCTCTACCGACGAACGCCAAGCGAACGTCTGAGACCCACCTATGGTACTCCTTACCAGCATGGTCAAGGATGTCGAACTCCGGATGAACATTGGAACTTTGTGCCATCTACAAGATATAAACAAGAGGAAGTTAGTCTTGTTGGATTTTCAGTGACAATGTAAACGGTCACAATCGATGCTTTTAAAAGCGTGTAACATAACCGTTACTCGATTTACTTCCCTTAATTGTTGTTTAGTAAAGTCGACAAAAAAACGGCGATATCAGATCGCACCCAGATACGTGGTGTATGCAACAACCACAAGTATCGACTTTTCAACAATTCCGTGACTCCCCCAGGACCGTCACACAGTTTTCTTCGACACGCAGAGATACCGACTTCTCTCGCGGTCTCATCCACCGCAAAGTAGCGTGGGAGATAAAGAACCCAAAACCCGTATCCCCAAAAGAAAAATTCCCAAAAAGGAGAGAATTGAAAAAGGGACAAGTCAGATAGTTACCTCGATTATAAAATTAGGCACGTGCTGAATCGTGTTGTGCTTCGATCTACGGTTGGTACTCGATGCGACGACGTGAAACCGGAGGCGCAATTTTGACGGCTCAAGATAAGTTGATGTTCGGGTTTTGGTCCGAGAGTCGGGCCCAGGTCGGACTAAGCTGAGTGGTCGGCGGTCGGCGGTCGCGGCGGCGGTGGGCGGGCTGGTACAGTGGCGCGGGCGGTGGCTGGGCGGGCGGTTGGTGGCGGCGGTCCGGTGGCTCGGGTGGCGAGGTCCGTGGCGGAGAGGCGTCCGGCAGGCGGTGGTCCGGTTGAGGCGCTGACGTCCGGCGGGCGTACTGGCGGCGGCCAGCGCGGCGCTGTGGCAATGGGCATGGCGGAGCGGCAGCTGGGCGGCAGCGGCAGCAATGGCGTGGCGGTCCATTGTGATGGTCAAGCTAGCGGCGACGGCTGGTTGGAGCGATTTTGGGCGGTGTCAGCGGCGGTCGGAGGCTGACGGCGGCGGTCGGCGGCGGAGCTCGGCGGTAGGCTTTTGGCCGATTTTTTTTTTTTTCTTTCGTTCGAGCTACGTGCTGATAACGTGTTTGAGGAGAAAAGTAAAGACAGCAATCAATTGTATTGATAACAATGAATAGAGGGGCCTTTAAATATGCATTCTGAAAGAGAGTCTTTCCATACATGGATTAGTTAAGGTAAGACATCTAAGAGGATCCAACTACTTATGGAAGAGTCTAGAACCTACCATAACTCTTATCCCCCTACAACTAGTATTAGGTAAGACACCAATACGGGAAGGATTTCCCGGAACAGTTATTAGTATACATAATAAATAAAAGGGCATAATATATTGAAAAAAAAAAAAACTATCAAATTTTGGTTCCGGGACTACTTTTTATTTTAAAGAACTCTTTGCAGAGTCAGATTAATTATTTCCATTATTGACACCTTGACACAATTCCATTTAAAATATTTTAAATTTCGTTGTAATATCAATTTCAAACACATTGAAATTATTTTATATATGTTTAGAAATTATTGAACCCTGAAAAAACTGAAAAATTTAATAAGTAAAAAATGAACAAATAGAAAACTAATTGAATCTGAAAAAACTGAAAATTCAAATTAAAATATTTAGAAACCTTACAATATTATTTTAAATAATCTATAAATTAATTCATTTTTTTAATTTCAAAACTTAAAATATTATATGTCTTTTTAACATAATCCAAAGGGGAAGAAGAGTAACACAAACGAGCAATTTTTTAATGTTTATATTACCATATATCCACTAATATATATCTCTATTAAATTATTTTTCTTGCGTAATTAACTAGTTTTATTTTTTGGTATTCAGGTAATTCATTTCTCCTTTTTTTTTTGATAACTCAGTTTCTAAGTTTACACCTTACTATATCTGAGGGTAACAGTTCCGCTTTCTCATTACTGTCATCAAGTTAAATCGCGGGATGTGCACGAACTGACCAGTGTCTTGTCGGGTTCTGCTGACGTACAACCAGATCCTCCCAGATAAAGAGAACATGAAGTTCTCCCCCGAATCGAACCCACACGGATGATATTCAGTATAGATCCTGTCAAAGACTTAATTAGAACGTATATGCCCCGGAAATTTTTTAAATTGAAGACAAGAGGGCCCACATGAATTTTTACACCCATGTGGTAGCCAGCTGGTCTAGTCATTTCTCCTTGTCGCAATTTTATGGCCTATTCTTATTACGCAATAGCACAACTTTTTTCATATAATTGTCCCAATTTTATTTAACAATTTTATAAGTTCAAATTTATACTCCGTGTAAATTTTACTTCAGACTTTGGCAAATGTGGACGCGAATAAAAAAAAAGAATAATTATCTACGTGTAAAAACTAATACAGACCATCGATCAAATTACTATTCACACTTCTATAAACATGAAATAAGCTCACTGACGGACTGTCAAAGAAGGCCTCCTGAAATATGATTTATATAATTTAAGAACTCTTTAAAATAAAAATTAGTTCAGGGGTTTTTGAAACAAAATTAATAGTTCTGGGTTCTTTTGATGTATTATTAGGGCTGAGAATTTAGGATCGGGAAATCCCGAGTCCCGGTCCCGTCCCGAGTCCCGACGGGAAACGGGACCCCTAGTCCCGAATTTTACGGGACCGGGACCTTAAATTTTGATAATTTCGGGACTTGGGAGTCCCGAAATCCCGATCGGGACTATCCGAAGTCCCGATTGAAATTTCTAATTTCAATCAATTTTTTTCCTTTTTTGATTTCGGGACATTTCGGGACATTTCAAAAAATTATCCTTGGGATCTGCCCATTTGACCGACTACATTCATTTGTCCGAGTACATGAATACTTAAATACTCAAAATCCTTAAATACGATTTAAGTACGAAAGACTTAAAGACTCATATGCACGTATAATTGCATCATGTGGTGGTCGGATCCAAAATCAAGTTTGAGATTCCAATTTGATGTTCTGAAAAAACACCATACCCTTTATGTTATAACTACAATATTTGAATCCTAAAATTTGTCAATACTTAATTTTAATTATTAATACTTTTAACTATTTATTATTTTTTAATATAAAAATTAATGTTTTTAAAAAAATAGAGATAATCTAACAAACTCGCGTCCTCGAAAAACAAACAACGTTGTAATTATTGAATTTGGCTTTGCTTCTTGGGAGTAATGTCTAAGGAGGCTCCTTAAGCTAATATCAATCATACGATTACTTTAAAAGCAAGATCCTGACATTTAAAATACAGAAAAAGGGCAGATTAGTAATTCTCCCTTCCAAAACCTGATCTTCGGATCAATTTAAATGGAAAGAACCAATTTTTTTTCTTCTATTTTAATTAAATCTTTATTTTCAGCCTATACATGTAATATCCGGATTAATTATTGAGTATTTTGTCTGTAATTGAACCATGTATTACTCGGATTTGTGATATCGATAATCGAAGTATGATATTTCTCGTATTTGTATCATTGTGCATGATTATAGCAACATGTAAATTTTCTCATGCAATTACGTGATAACGTACGCTAAAAAGGAAGCTTAACGTACGTTATCCGCCCAAATAAAAACTCAAAAAACCCCATTCTTGCCAAAGTTAGCGTACGCTACGAATGAAGCGTAGCGTACGTAAAGAGACCAATAATTGAGCTGGGCGGCTAGCACATGCGCCAGCCAGACGATGGGTCCGGATAAGATTCCCGCGGATGAACCTGGACAGTTTTGAAGTCAACGAGTGTTAACGAACACTAAGGTATGTGTCTAGCGCATGCTAATGGGTGTTACTTACGTACGTAACCTAATGGTGTAGCGTACATAATCGAGTACAGAATGAGAACAGTTAACTATCGGTGATGATAGCGTATGCTAAGCATACTGGGTAGCGTACGCTAAGCGACTAACGTACGTTATGCATGAAGGCTAACGTACGTTAAGGTCAGAAAGTTATAAATAGGACATCACCCCATTTCATTTCATTCGTTTCTTTCACTTGGCTTTCAACCTACTTCATCCCCAGAGAGTTCCCAACCACTTTGTATGCCGTTAGAACACCTTTAGATCACTTAATACTTGGTCATTGAAGATTGGAGATTACTTATACTTGATCATTGAAGTGGAGAATCATCTTTAATTGGCATACAAGCAACCGGAGTTGGATTCTACCTATTGTCTCAGCATTTTCTTCATCTTAAGGTATGTTATGCTATCTCCACCCTTGGATATGTGTCCTTAAGGATATTATGATCATGCTACCAAGGATATTAAGTTCCATGGATGATTTATTCAACCAAACATCATGTTTAGGAAGTTGGGATGATTATGCTTAAGTTACCTTTGTTGAGAACATGAGTTGGATAATCCATATTGAATGGTGTCGCCATATTGATCATAGACTTGGAGTTGATATCACTTTTGCTAAACGGACTTAAGAAAGAATCATCGAAGGTTGTATCCTTTCTTATAAGTTGGATTTGTTAGTTCATCTTTAAGATAAAGTTTGAATGTAATGATGATATTGGAAACAAGCGCATCAACCTTAGATCACCCGAACTTCACATGAGAATTGTAATCGAGATTGAATATAGTGTTGTGATGATATACGTATCCTTGAATTCGAAGATGTTTTAATCCGTAAGATCATTCATAATTGTATGAGCATGATATGTATGAGGATAACGTATGTTAATCAGTGAGGATTTCGTACACTTCATCACCAATCGAGACAGTCGTCTGCTCAGTGAGAAACTGTCATATGTGTGTTTAGCGTGCGCTAGGATCTGTAGCTTACGTACGCTAAAGGGCAGAATTAATGTACGCTACGTTTGGTACGTAATGTACGTTATATCATCAGACGAGTCAGTCGACTGATCAGAGAGGAACTGTCGATGTATGGTTAGTGTACGCTAGACTTAGTAGCTTACGTACGCGAGTAGGCTTAACGTACGGTACATAGGGTATGTAACGTACGTTATGCAGGTCAGACAGGATACGTTTTATGAACTTCCGACCGTAATTTGGATTGTTAGATGTTCGTACGATGTGAGATGAACTCTATATTATTTCTTTTGTTTAAGGTTCGAGCTTTGCTACGTGATTGATCGAAGGGGCGACCTTCGAGTGTTTTGATATTCGTGGAAGTGTTATTCTTGTCAACGAATCGAGGCAAGTACTTTAATTGCTCTATATATTGATGTTATACATATTGTTGTGCATATATGTCGTTGTTGTATGTCCACCTCGTGTTGGTCCGACCGGATCATAGGGGGATCTATGCTAGCGTGAGCTGGATCATCGTACGGGTTTTCCACCTCGGGTTGGTTTGACGGAATCATCGGGGGATCTAGGCAGTGAACGCTGGATCATCGGAATTACCATGTGTATGTTGTGATGTCATGTTGTGATTATCATTTGTGTATGATATTTATGAGTTTCTCGCAGGAAGAGTCTCGTTCGTATTTTATCATTTATGTTAGTTTTGTTCTTCGTGAATCGTTGAATAAAATGTTGTGGTTACTTGTATTAGCATCGTTATGCTAACCCCTTCGGGGGTGAACATTTGTTTATGTTCAGGATCCAGGAGAGCAGGAAAACAACCACTGGAGCTGCATGACGACGAGGGTGCAGAGTGATGTTCCGGTCGGGTTCAATTTTCTGTTGTTTATGTTGTTTTAATAAGTACTCGAGTACGTCGTCGTTTGTGATGTTGAATTTGGTGATGTATTAATATTCTTCATTTGTATGTTTGTATTTTCGGCATTGGCTCAGAACTATTGTATTTTATTTCAGTTACTTTCATATGTTGGTATCTGTTATTGTATTTTCATTTCTTCAGCCTTGTAAATTCTTATGTAAAGGATTTACGGCGCTGTAATATTCCTGAATATATCGGGGGTGTTACAGAATATGGTATCGGAGCTAAAATTATGGATATCTTGTCCATTGGGTTAAAATAGGGGTCATATATGTCTTTTGAGGTAATCGATCGAGAATAACATCACTGTACTGCCTACGTCTTCGTGCGAACAGTGGTTGTAAGTTCCTAAACTCTATCTCGTCCTTTATATGTTATACCTCTTTATACTTGAACATTAGAACAATATTGTTTCCTGTATATTGAGTATTTATGCTTACAGTATGTTGAGAGGTGGACGTGGACGTGGTCACGGTCACGGACGCGGACGAAGGAATGCTGAAAGAGAAGTTTCTCCTTCTAATTAGGCCAGCCACAGCTCAGACGAGCCACAAAGATCTATTAACAATGAACCAGAACCTGTTGTTCCCGAAATCCTTCGTCAGGTGGTTAACCAGATGACTCAGTTTTCCCAGGTCGTGGACCGAATGCAGGTGGCAGTAGGATTACAACAGGGAAATCCCATGGGAAATTGAGGCGACCGATGGCTGCAAGAGGTGCCGAAGATGCAACCACCCAAATTTGACGGCTTTTCTGAGACACCAACGTGGGATTATTGGTTAAAAGAACTGGACAAAATTTTTACCGGGATTAATTTCCCAGACGACCGGAGAGCGTCTATTACTCAGTACTTTCTGATAGGGGAAGCGTCCGAGTGGTGGGAAGCCATCCGGCCTGTAGATCATGATGCCGACTGGGGAGAATTTAAATTGATGACGGAAGCTCAGTATTGCCCTCGTCCGGTGAGGGAAGCCAAAGTTCGGGAATTTTTCTCTGCGCAACCTTTAGATGTGCCAGTATCTCAGGCGATTAAGACATTTAACCAGCAGATGGCATTTGTTCGATATCTGGTCAGAACAGATGCAGAAATGATGATCCATTTCGATATGAGAATGAAACCAGAAATCCAGAGGTACATGTCCGATTTCGAATGTACCACTCTCCATCAATATCAGGATAAATCATTGGCGTATGAAATCAACGAAGCAGTAATGGAAAAGTTTAGAGAATCCAAGAAGCAGAAAGTCTCTGGTAGTTTCACAGAGCACAAGAGCCCGCAAGGCCCAGTCATCCTTTCATTCGTTCAAGAAACCTCCGCACCCAGATAAGAGCGGAAAGAACTTCGGATCAGCATCAGCCACGACGGATGTAACAAGGAAGTGCTTTAACTATGACCAGACGGGGCACTATCGACGAAATTGCCCCCTTCCTGCCGTGACTTGTTTTGATTGTGGTTGAGAGGGACATCGTGCGGTGTCCTGTGAAGAGGTTGCAAAATCTTTTAGAGCTCGTACATCACATCCAGCTCAGAAGGAAGCCAGTATTCAGCAGACGCAGCAAAGTGTTCAACTGCCCCAAAATTTTGATTGCGGACGAGGCAGAGGACAGTTGGACCAAAAGGGGACATCGAGTGTCGGATATGTTCCCCCACATCTGTACGAGATGAGGAGGGCAGACGATCAGGATGCTGCTGTCGCATCAGGTACTGTTCAGATCCTTTCACATCTAGTTAGCGCTTTATTCGATACAGGAGCTACGCATTCATTTATATCCTTGTCTTGTGTAAATCGTTTGAATATTTCCGGTTTTCATAATTGTGAGCCTTACATTGTGGGTTTACCTAGTGGAGAGGGGATTGTGGGAAACTTAGAAACTAGAGATTTCTCTGTATCAATTGGAGGCAGAGAGTGGCCCTCAAATCTGATTGTGATAGAAATGTAAGGAGACGACCTGATACTCAGAGATGATTGGCTTAATCGATATGGAGCTGTTGTAAACTACCGGAAGAGGAATATTTTGATGATAGCTGATGATGGTTCCGAAATACTATTTGAGGGATGGAGACCAGGAAGCTCAAGAAAGATGATCAAGGCGATGAAAGCTGTCAAATTGTTGAAACAGGGTTGTACTGGATACTGGTGCTACGCAATGAAGAAGGAAGACGGAAAAGTAGAAATTTCATCCATTCCTGTTGTGAATGAATTTCCGGATGTGTTTCCTGACGAATTACCTGGACTACCTCCACGACGGGATGTAGAATTCACCAATTTCTAAAGCACCGTATCGTATGGCACCTACTGATATGTACGAAATGAAGAAGCAACTGGAAGAGTTACTGAACAATGGCTATATCCAGCCAAGCATTTCGCCCTGGGGTGCACCAGTTCTTTTCGTCCGGAAGAAGGATGGATCGCTTCGATTGTGTATTGACTATCGAGAGCTGAACAAGATGACGATCAAGAACAAGTATCCGTTGCCACGGATTGATGATTTGTTTGACCAGCTGCAAGGAGAAACAGTGTTTTCCAAAATCGATCTGAGGTCGGGATATCATCAGTTGAGGATTAAGGAATCCGATGTTCCAAAATCAGTGTTCAGAACTCGCTACGGACACTATGAGTTTGTAGTGATGCCGTTTAATCTCACTAACGCACCTGCTGTATTCATGCAATTGATGAACTAAGTGTTCATAGAGTATTTGGACAAGTTCGTAGTCGTATTTATTGATGACATTCTGGTTTATTCCAAGAGCCCGGAAGAGCATACGCAACATTTGCGGATCATTTTAGACCTTTTGAGAAACGAGCAATTGTACGCCAAGCTTTCTAAGTGTGAATTCTAGCTAAAGGAAGTAATGTTCCTCGGTCATGTGGTATCATCAGAAGGAGTCCGAGTAGATCCCCAGAAAATCGAAGCAGTTATGGATTGGAAGTCTCCTAAGAACGTGAAGGAAGTCCAGAGTTTCTTAGGACTTTCTGGGTATTATCATCGGTTCGTGGAAGGGTTTACCAAAATTACCCACCCACTTCCTCGATTACTGCAGAAAACCCAAAAGTTTGAGTGGAACAAGATGTGCCAGACTAACTTTGATGAATTGAAGAAGAGATTGATGATGGCACCGATTTTAGCACTCCCATAGGGAACTGGAGTTTTCATAGTTTACAGTGACGCTTCGAACCAAGGACTCGGGTGTGTATTGATGCAGAATGAGAAGGTGATCGCCTATGCATCACGACAGCTGAAGCCTTATGAAGTAAATTACCCAATGCATGATTTGGAGTTGGCAGCGATAGTTTTTGCTTTGGAAATTTGGAGACATTACCTGTATGGGACTCACTGTCAAATCTTTATGGATCACAAGAGTCTCAAATACATCTTCAGTCAGAAGGAGTTAAACATACGGCAAAGGAGATGGCTGGAACTGATTAAAGACTACGACTTGGAGATTCTTTATCATCCAGGCAAAGCAAACGTGGTTGCTGATGCACTGAATCGCAAGCCTGTTTCTATTCAAATGCTGGAGACTCTCACCTCCCAGACCAGCATTCAACGGGAATTGATTCGTGAATGAATCGAAATTTGGTTGCAAAGAGTCCAAGGACAACTGTGTGTGATGGAAATAACTTCATCGTTAACCAAAGAAATCAAATCTAAGCAATTGGATGATCCTTTGATGATTCGGTTACGCGATGAAGTGAGCAAGGGAAAAGCCCCAGGATTTATAATTCATAATGATGAAGTCTTGAGATTTCAGAGCCGACTTTGTGTTCCCGATGTCGATGTTTTGAAGCAAACAATTCTGAAAGAAGCTCACAGTATGCCCTATTCTATCCACCCGGGCACCAGTAAGATGTATAAGGATCTGAAGCAGAATTTCTGGTGCGGAAACATGAAGAAAGACGTAGCTGATTATGTCTCGAAATGTTTGGTTTGTCAGCATGTTAAGATCGAGCATCAACGACCTGCCAAGATGCTGAAGCCGCTCCCGATTCCTGAATGGAAGTAGGAGGACATATCGATGGGCTTTATCACTAATATGCTGAAGACCAGAACAGGGATGAACATGATTTGGGTGATAGTTGACCCTTTAACCAAATCAGCTCATTTTTAGGCATTAAGGACACGTGGGGACCAGCGAAGTTGGCACGAGTGTTTATTGCACAGATAGTCCGATTGTATGGTACGCTGAAGACCATTATTTCTGACCGAGACGGTCGCTTTGTGTCTCATTTTTGGAAAGAAGTTCATAAAACCTTGGGAACCGAATTGAACTTCAGCACAACTTATAATCCGCAGACAGACGGACAATCCGAGAGGACTATTCAAACAGTGGAAGACATGCTGAGGGCTTGTGCCTTAGATTGGTCAACTGATTGGGAAGTGCATCTGTCGTTGATTGAATTCACCTACAACAATAGTTGGCATACTTCCATTAAGATGGCACCGTTCGAGGCATTATACGGGAGGAGATGCAGATCGCCCCTATGTTGGGACGATTCATCAGACTTGATCGGGACGGAACCGAAATTGATCGTACAGACACGATATAAGATAGCCTTGATTCGCAAAAGATTGTTGACCGCCCAGATTCGACATAAATCTTACGCAGACGTGCGCCGTCGTCCATTAGAGTTCAGTATTGGAGATCACGTGTTTTAAAAGTTTCTCCTACTCGGGAAATCTTTCGTTTCGGGAGAAAGGGAAAGCTGAGTCTGAGATATATCGGACCGTTTGAGATTCTTGAGAGAGTTGGAGAGTTGGCATACAGGTTGGCATTACCGCCGTCATTGAGCCATGTTCACAACGTATTCCACGTATCCCGGTTACGGAAGTACATACCAGATCCTAGTCATGTCATTGATTTCGGCGAGATCGAAGTCGCTCAGGATGGCACGTTTGAAGAGAGACCGATCAGGATACTCGAGATTCTAGTTAAACAATTGAGAAACAAACTGATCGCGTTGGTTAAGGTTCAGTGGTCGCGTCATGGAGTGGAAGAAGCTACTTGGGAAACGAAAGATAGCATGAGGTCCAGATATTCAGAGTTATTTTTGTCTTGAGTTTCGGGACGAAACTCCTTTTTAGAAGGAGAGTATATAATATCCGGATTAATTATTGAGTATTTCATCTGTAATTGAACCCTGTATTACTTGGATTTGTGATATCGATAATCGAAGTATGATATTTCTCGTATTTGTATCCTTGTGCATGATTATAGCAACATGTAAATTTTCTCATGCAATTACGTGATAACGTACGCTAAGAAGGAAGCTTAACGTACGTTATCCGCCAAAGTTAGTGTACGCTACGAATGAAGCATAGCGTACGTAAAAAGGCCAATACTTGAGCTGGGCGGCTAGAACATGTGCCAGCTGGACGATGGGTCCGAATAAGATTCCCGCGGATGAACCTGGACAGTTTTGAAGTCAACGAGTGTTAACGTACGCTAAGGTATGTGTCTAGCGCACGCTAATGGGTGTTACTTACGTACGTAACCTGATGGTGTAGCGTACGTAATCGAGTACAGAATGAGAACAGTTAACTATCGGTGACGATAGCGTATGCTAAGTATACTGGGTAGCGTACGCTAAGCGACTGTTGTTACCCAAAATATTATCCGGAGATAGTATTGCTGGAATGATCGAGTAACAAACAAATGCGAGAACACTTCCGTGAGAAAATAGATAACACAAGATTTGTCGGGGTTGTTAATCCCGGGCTTGAATGCTCTCGCGAGATGTTATTAATAAATATACTGTCGAGTACAAATATTAATGTTAGAATCTAATACAAAGAGTGTAAAGACTTCTAGTTATCTAGGCTTTAGAGCGCGTAGATTGCCGGAAGAACCAGATAGATGAATCTGTGAGTTCTTGCTTGGGATGTATGATGAATGTGTATGAATATCACTATGAATGTGTTAGTGGTTGCCAAAAGAGCCTTTGATTCTCTCTTTGGTGTGTATTTTGCACTTAATTCGTAGTAGAATTCGCCTCTTTTTTGGCCGCAGCAGTGAGTCCTCTATTTATAGGGGACAAGGTAGTTGGGATCCCTCAGGCGATCGCGGGCGATCGCCGTTTTCTATATTAAAATAAAACGGTCGATCATCCCGTCACGTGGGCCTGTTCCCTTGAGGTCCGAGGTTGCAGTTGGAGGCCAGCTGGGTGAACCAATGGGAGGCCAGCACGCGTTGCGAGTCGCTGTCCGAGGAGGGCCCACTTCGTACCTTTCGGCGGCCTTGTCGGTAGGTGTGGTAGGTGACAGGCTGGGGTCAATGGTCCTATCTGTCGGTATCCTTTGAAGATCCGCGGGTGGGCTATCGTCTAAGATTCGATCTTCGACGACTTTGACGGATGCTGGATCCATACGTGGCATGAGACGATCGCCTCTGGTCCGCTCATGAAAGACGATCGTCAGATAACAAAAGACGGTCGCTGGGTACCAAAAGACGATCGCCGCATTGTGCCGAACTCTAGGCGTTTGTCCTGAGTATGTCTTCCATGGTTGGCTTCTCTGGAAGGTCGCCGATCGCCTGTCGTGGCGAATTAATCGCCGCACAACAATTGCCCCCCAGCTCACCTCGATGTTGTAAACACGGGGTGAGGTGGCTCTGTTGGCGATCGCCAAAGTTTTAAACGACCGGCCGATCTGAATTCAAATATGAACGACCTTCTTTTGCGTCGGGAGCAGCGGGAAAAGAAGGCGGGCTTTCTAAAGTGGCAGGGACACGCGTCGCGCCGCTGTTGGGGGAGTCCGACGGTTTTCTCGGTCTTGTCGGTTGGCATGCCCTCGAAAAGACGCGTTTGCGAGATTCGAGGGCAGCATTTAATGCGTCCCCACGTGACGGTTGCGATCCAGCCCTCGAGGTTTCTCCTATTTGCATTTAGACCCTCGTCCCCATCTATAAAAGGGCCTGTGCTTCTTCTCCTTCACTTTTTTACGCGCCCTTTGTATCCATAGCCGAAATTCTGCAGAAATTTCTGGAGCTTGTTGTGCCGACCGTCTTCCTATCTTTAGGTAAGAAAACCAATTTTTCTTTCTCCCTTAATTTTTTGAGAATATGTCGGGAGGATCTAAGGTCTTCGAGGCCGGAAGCACTTCTGCCGCCGCGGCTTGGGACAGGAGGGAATTCTGTGGGAATCCCCGTGGAAACGGCCGTAGAGGCTATTCGTGCGGGGATTGCACCCGCAGAGCTTGAGGACCTTTTTAACGAGGCCGTAGTGGCGGGATCTGCGGCGGCGGAGGAGCGAGACGTGTCGCCGGTAGAGGAGGACGAACTGATGCGTCTGTCTTGGGAAAAAGATAGCGTCTCCGGCCCCGTCTATACGGCTTTTGCTAAACTTATGGAGGGGATTGCCGGGCCCTGTCCGGAGTTTGATTTCGAGGCTTACTCTGCCGCTCATCCCTACGTACATGTGAAGCGGACGGAGTTTCGGGCTGCTGACCCGTCTCAATGGACTCTTGGTCAGATTCGGAGTTCGGCGACCTGGAAGGACATGACCCGCTGGAGGGTCAAATATCATATCCCCTCTGATGTGTCATTGCACGTGCCCTCCGAGAACGAACGTGCTGACCAACCTCCCGAGGGTATGGTCGCCATCAACGAAATGACCCTGGCTGCCGGACTGCGGTTTCCCTTGCCGTTCGCCGTTTCGTATCTGCTGATCGCCTGGAATTTGGCGCCTCTTCAGTTGACGCCGAACGCCTGGCTGCAGATTATCAGCACATTGACATTGTTAGGCGGTCACAGGTTGTTTCGCTTGCCTTCTGCGCTGGAGATGAATTAACTTTTTAAGCTGACTGTGCAGAAGGGATCGATCGGCGGTTACCATATCCAAGGTCGCCAGGGTAGGGTGGTCATTGGGGTGCCGAGCAAGGCTCGGGGCGACCTGACTAAGTGGTGCTGGGTTGGTGGTGCATGGAGGTCAGCATCGAGCGAACCGCCGGAGGAGGAGTTGGATATCCCCACCAATTTTCGGGAGAGGAATCCAAGTAAGGGTTTCCATTCTCCCTTTGTTTGAATCCGCTTGGGTGATCTAATTTATTTCCCTTTTGCAGGATCCCTTGTTCCATCGATCGACGATCTCCCCTTTGATTTCTCGATCATCCGGGAGCGGATTCGCGCATTGCCGGATTCCTATAAAGGCGTTCAATCGGCCAAGAATCTCATCGGTTGGGAGCTCGACTGTTTCGCTTCCCTCGCCACCTGAAGGCCCCTGGTATGACTTTTCATCTACTCTCTTCTGCGAGGCGATCGTCTCCAAGAGGTCGCCATGTCTAAGTAAGTGTCTAACTTGTTTGAGTTTCTTCTTTGGCAGAGATTTATTTTCCCCGTATCGCCGAGCTACCGCAGGAGATTGCCATGTCTAATCCCGGTTTTATCGGTCGCCTTCATCTGGGAAAGAAAACGGGTCGCATTGCTGCGACGTCGTCTCGCCCTGCCCCTGTGGTGAGGCCCGCTGCGGTGCCGGTCGCCGAACCGGAATCTCAAGGTGAGGAACAACTTCAGCGCAACCGCAAGAGGCGGAGGCCGGAGGGGTCCCTTCCGTCGGCTGAGGCGGATTTAGCTATTTTGGAGCCGCCGATCGCCGCTCCCCCTGTTTCTTCCGTTCCGATGGCGGAGGGGTGCAGTCCTGTGCCATCGGCATCAAGCTCAGGACACTGCCGGATTTTTGAAAAGGACGGCGATCGCGACGCCGAGACTTCTGGGAAAGCCCTATTTCGGCCGTGATCCGTGAGCCGGGTCAACAGGTGAGAATGGTTTGAACCTTCCGAGCTAGGCGTTCTGAGTAAGGTTTATGCTAACTCCTTGGTTTCCTTGGTTTGCGCTGCAGGGTTCGTCTTGCCGATCCGGACGTTGCTCCCATGGTGCTGGACTTTCTGTCGAGCAAGGCTCCGCAACAGTCTCTCGAAGTCCCTGCTTACGTTCGCCAGGCTATCACCTCTTTGCCCAAGGCTTGGACGACCGATCTTAATGCGATCGCTCGTCGGCGATCTGGAGACGCCATGCAGGCGACCGTTGCCCTGGCTCTTTAGACGGCGACGATGGCCGTCCAAGCTGCTAGGGATTTTAAGGGGCGACCCTCCACTGCTCATCTCCATCGCAACCTCGAGGCCGCCCGGAACAAAAATATCGAGGATGCCAACCGGATCCGGTCTATGGAGAAGGAGTATGAGGAAACGGCCAAAAGGGCTAAGCAGGATGTGGATCGATTGATGCAGGAGCTGAGCCGCTCTAAGGAGGCTGCCGATCGGTCCCGTGATGAGGAGAAAGAAACCCGCTAGAAGCTCGCGGCGTCACAGGAGGAGGCGGCCGGACTGAAGGCGATGGTGGATCGGCTCAGCGGTGAGCTGGACGTGGCGAAGAAGGAGCTGGAGAAGGCCCAGGGTGAGAATGCCGCCAAGGTTGTCGAGCTGGCGGAGGCTGAGAAGACGGCCGTGGAGTTGAAGGGCCAACTGAAGGCGATCGAGACCGATCCCTACCAAAGTGTGGCGCTCGCCGGCGAGTTCGCCTATTACTTGGCCTATGCTGACGCTGTTCGAGCCGCAAAAAAGGCAGGGATCGAGATCGGTCCCTTGATGGAGAGCTTCAAATCCTACGCCCTCGCGAATCCTCTGCACCCGGAGTTCTCCTTGCCGATCCTTGACTTAGCCGACTTCGGGATCGACTTTAGTTGGTATACGGGTAAACTCATTCATCCCGAGGCCGAAGCCGATCCGCAACCCCAGGGCGAAGACCAAGAAAGGGGCCTTGATAGGCATTTTTGTTTTTCCTCCATAACTTGTACTTTTTGTTTTCCTTTTGTAATGCCTTGGGCCGTAATGTATGAAACTCGCGTTATGAATAAAATGTTCCTCTTTTCATACTGTCTTTTTATATACGATCGCCCTTTGAATGTTTTGCGTGCAATTTTTACGAGTACGTGTATGATTGCTCTCGTCGTTTTGCTCATCCGACCGATCGTCTGAGTGTTGAAAGTATTGACATGTTTTGAATCGGAATTCTTACTTGTAATTTTTGTCGGACGACCCCGATCGCCCTGCATGTTTTTGAGCGAAGACGATCGAGTGTGGTTCCTCTTTGTTCGATCGTATTTGAGATTAGCTCGACCTATCCCTGCCCCCTTGTTTTTGTTCACTTATTGTAAGTAAGGAGACAAAAACTAGTTTGTCTGGCGAGCTATCTTCATTTTGCCGATTCTGAAGAGTCATGTGTGGTTGGGGTGTTCGATGGACCGATCTCCCCAATCGTGTCTTCGTGTGCGAGGAATATTGTGTATCTCGCGACTCACTTTTTGTGAGGGTCCTCCGTTAGGCTACGCCTGCCTTGTGTTTGTAATATCCGCAATTTCGAATTTCGGTAATTTTCTTTTTTTTCGGCGGAAGTCCGTTTTGACGACTCGCTCATGACCTTTCGTCATTTCGAGAATGATTAATTCTGCACTTTTTGTCATCCGAGTTCGTTTCGGTGTCGTTTTATTGAGTTCCGTGTCCTTAATCGACTTTTCTAAGTATGAGTTCGACTTTGTAAAGTCACCATTAATTTTTGGTAACCCCAAAAATTCTGAATCTTTGCAATATTATAGATCATCGAGTTAGCTTTCCAATGGTTCGAACGGTGAGTCAATCGGAGTCCGGACGAGAGAGTTATGGTCGTTTTAGCTCACCCGCTCGTTATTGCCGATCACGCCGGCCGAACTTCGGCCGTGTCGTCCGACACGGCCCGTGCATTTCGTCCGAAAATGCCAAAGTTTCTGCCGACTGACGGCCGTGTCGTCCGACACGGCCCGTGCTGCATCTCTTCCGGATAAGCTCGAGCGATCGCCAAGACGCCCGACCGTGTCCAGGACACGGTCGAGTCGTGCCGAGTCACCGCTTGACGGGTCGCTATCGGATGGCCCTACGCGCCGCGACCGTGTCAAGCAGGACACGGTCGAGTCCTGTCGCCGGCCACCAGCAACACGACCGTGCCGATCGGCACGGGCCGTGTCCGGCAGGCAGTCAACCCCTATAAAGGCCCTGCAGACGTTTTTCTTGCCATTTTTCACCTTCTTCTTATCTTCTTCCGCAGCTTGGAGTGTTTCAATCTTGTAGCCATGTTGTTTAACAACATATACATGAAGTTTGGAGGTTCATATCATCAATCATCCGTCCTATAACATCCTTTGATCGAGCGAATCAGGTCAGATTTTCTAGAAATCTAATTTTGGGGATTTTGGGTATTTTGTTCGATTTCGTCCGTTTAATCCGATTTAACGTAGATTTTGATGGATTGATGATTATTTAGATGTATTATATCATTTCCTTTATTATTCCATGGTTGGATCGTATCGATTCGTTGTTTGAGTCGAGTTCTTGACCGACGCCTTGAAGGTGTCCTAGAATGTCTTAGAGGGTTTTCGGGCGTTCTACGATTATCCTTCCTCGTATGATCGATGATTTATTGATTATATTGTTGTTAGGTCGAGTTTCTTGTGAAGAAACCGTGTTGAACCCTTTCGTTCGCGTCGCCTTCCGTTTCGATAGCTTTGGGCGTTTGAAGCTTTCGGTTGAGCCGTGTTCGTCGAATACTTGCGTACCGATTTTGAGGCAAGTATCTTGCCCATACATTTCATATTTCATCAGCATAATTATTGATAATTGATTTTATGCGAAATCCAATATTTAATGAACGTAAAAGGGATTGGTATGTTCTCGATAAATGTTGTCTTTCAACGATAATTCGTATACTTCGTGAATATGTATTCTCGGAATATGTGTGTTGGTTTTGTATGTTGAAAGATAATATGATCAATTCGAGTGAGTTTGATAGACCGTAATCCTTTGTCGGGGATTACGATCTTGTTATTATGTACTCGTTCGGTAAGAACGTAATGTGTGTGATATTAGTTGTTACTCCTTGAAAGGAGTTTGTGATGCTTAATGTTGTTTGGATTGATAAGTGATTATTGTTGTGTGCTTGATGTATGTGATGTGCCTCGGGTAGGATTGTTGAATCTCAGGATCCATACTTGCTAGTATGGGTCGGCGAAACCGTAAGGTTATCCAATGCGGGTATGTCTTGCGGGGACTCCGAGGTCCGGGGCTTGCTAGCCCGATCTGGGATAACTTGTGGGGTTATCATCGGGTATGTCTTGGGGACTCCGAGGTTCGTGGCTTGTTAGCGCGATGCGGGATAACTTATGGTTGTGTTTTGTTTGTGATATTCGTGTCGTGGAGTCTTGTGTTTTTATATTTTTTTCCTATTGGGTTATTCACTCGGGTTTGTTCTTCGGGAGCATCGAGGTTCGTGGCTTGTTAGCACGGGACACGAATAATCCTTAGGAACATGTGAATTGTGATTTGGGTCACGGACCCGTGTTTTGTGAAATGGGTTGTGGACCTGCGTATTGTTACAGGAACTTGAATTTTGGAAAATGACCTTTGGTTTGTGTCCCTAAATGTTTTCGAAAGGTTTTAGAATTCTTATATCCCAAATGTTTTCTAAAACTCCCGAGATCGTAAAATGTTTTGTAATATGGACATTGGGTTATTTCCTACCTTTCACGTTTTGAATGGTTTGATCAAGTAAATTTTCTCGGGAAGTATATTCGTGATTAATCTGTTTTTGTGGAGTATGATATGTATGGCTTGTTTTCGTATTTTATACTTGCACTAGCAAAACAGTGGAGTTTGCTAACCCCAGTATTCGGGGGTGGATGTCTATTTTTGCATTCGGGTTTTGGAGCATGGCATAGGGTTGGCACGAAGGATGATGAAAGATGAACGATACTAATCACACGAGGATCCGTTGATGTCGTATTGGTCTAGTTGTACTTTATTTTCCGCTGCTATATTTTTCCCGTTGTACGGGTGTGGTTGTATTTTGACCCCTGCGTGGGCATGAGTTGTATTCGAGTTGTATGTATTTATTGAAAGACCAAATCGGTCTACTGAGTCATTTTTGCCTTGAAGGCATTGTCGAGATGTTAAATGTTGTTACCAGCCTGGTAGATCCTCGAGGAGAGGGTCTGCGGCATGTAATATCCCTGAGTGGATTGGGGGTGTTACAGAATGGTATCGGAGCTTAGGTTATGGAAACCTAGGCTGTCGGGTTAGTGGTGTCTATTGAGTTTTTGTCTCGTCGGATTTTGTCTGACTAAGTCGTGTCGCGACGCGTCGTCTGAGTTTGTTGGTCGTGATTAGTATCGTGGGCGATCATCATCTTCGTGCGACCTGTGAATGTAAGTCTCCCTTCTTTGTGTTGTGCCTCGTGTGACACGAGCTATTTTTATGATTATTTGTTAAGTGACGGAATCCTCTTATGGATTTTGATTTCGTGATATGTGATTATTTAACTCCCATTTTTTTCGTTCATATGAGGAGTAATGTTGCTGTCTTGTGCATGTTTGACTTTATTTCTTTTTATCCGCTGCGTGAGTTCTTCTTTAATGGCTTTCGGTATTTTACCGACTGAGTTTTATTTTGAAAACCAATTCTTTAACCGAGTTTTTGGCATTACGGCCTTGATCGTTTTGGCGAAATTCTTATGACGGTATTTATTATTTTCTAAATGGCTTCTGTGAGTTTTTGAAATATTACCGTCATCGGCCTATTTGGCGTTTTTGTAAATGGTTTTTTTTGCCTGGTGGGTTCCGGCGCGGGACCCACGGCGCTATATTGTTCCTTGTAATTACGTGAAATTTTTGGACATTCTAGCCCATTGAATTATTTTTGAAAACCTTGAGTATCTTAGAAAAATTAAAATTCGAGACGTACTTTTAAAACGAATTATTTTCTTGCGGTGTTTTCAAGGTGTTTTCTAATGCCGCAATACATTTCAAAAAATTTCCGGTTGAGGACCAAAAATATTTTGAGATATTTTCAAATGCGATTGCTTAGACCCAAGGGTCGAATATTTTTGAAAGTTTTTCACTAAAGGAAAGGTGTCCTCATTTTAGTTCAATCGCTAGATGATTTTCAAAGTCTCGATAATGGTGTTTGTACTACTTTTTGTAAAATGATACTCAAGATCAACCGTTGTTTCCATCTTGTTTTCAAAAGGTGGTTCTCGTTTTAAAACCTATCATTCTGTTTATGACCGGAAATGCGTGTATGGTTTTCGAACTTTCTTTACGTTGTTAACCCAGAATTGTTATCGAATTGGTTGCATGAACTTCGAGGCGTTGCCACACATTTGTTGTAATATCCCTCTGTGAGAGGTGTGAACTGGTGTTCTTGTTTATCGCCTCGTGGTGATTTGCGTGTTGACACACGAGTGTGAGCTGTTGAAGCTTGGGTTGGTATGTTCGTGTATATGTGTGATTGTTCCATGATGTTTTGTGATTATGTGCTGGTTATCGTTCGGGCCATTGAGATTCCGAACGATACCGTCGTTGCTATGATTTTAGTATGCATGTTGCTTTACGATGGAAATTGTTGTATGTGGTATATGTTATGATTTTTCTTTGTCTTGAGTAATTACTTATTCAAGATGCCGAGGGGCCGAGGTCGTAGTCGTGGCAATCGACGCGTGGTCGAGATCATGCCGGTGATGATATCGTATCGGTGTCGCTACTATTTTACGCAGTAGCTACAGATGACTCGATTGACTCGGGTAGTTCAGCGCATTACATGTGACTCGAACACCGGTGCAAACCGGGCTTCGGAGGTAATTCGTATGAATCCCCCTCGATTCGCGGTGTTGCGGATGCGTTAGGTGGGATGGTTGGCTTTTCCGGTTGGGAAAGATATTCGAGTGTCGATTGTCTGAAGAGCGAAAGGTACCTATTGCGCAGTACCTTCTTGACAAAGATGCCGCTAATTGGTGGGAGGCTGTTAAGCCTCATGATCGTGATGTCACGTGGGCGGAGTTCCAGGCATTTATGGAAGCTGAGTTCTGTCCGAAACCGATTAGAGAGCAGAGGATTCACGAATTTTATTCGGCAGAACCGCAAGATGTTTCAGTGTCACAGGCTATCATCGACTATAGCAAACAACTCAGTTATGTGCGAGATCGGGTGAGAACCGAGGAAGAGAGGATCTTTCATTTTGACAGACGAATGAAGCCAGAGATTCGCGTGTATATGTCGGGACTCACTTGCACTTCGTTGAGGGACTACCAAGATCGAGCATTGGCCCGTGAATTAGCTTCGTTATCGTCGGAGCGTGTGCCCGAGTCGAAGAAGCAGAGGAAGTCCAATGACCTTGTGGATAGTGCAGGAGTTGGTGTTTCTAGTTCGCAACGTCGTAGTCTTTCGGCTGTGAAGCTCTGTCGCTCGTTGCGTGGGACTGAGAGTTCTAAGTCTTCTGTTTTGACTCCTGGTAAAGCCAGGAGGTGTTTTAACTGCAATGTGGCAGGGCATGTCCGTGCACATTGCCCTTCTCCGCTAGTAACGTGTTACAAGTGCGGGCTTGAGGGACACCGAGTTCAGTTTTGCGAGTTGGTCACCGAGCCTTCCGAGGCACGGATTTGAGCACTGAAATCAGGACCAACTCCGAGGAGTCCCCGAGGCGTGGTCTATCGGTTGTATGTTATGTTATTTCCTTACCCGGTTGTTTGAATCTCGGAGATAAAGTTCTTTTATTCGAAGTGGATCGTTTTGTGTTTATTTTTCGTTTTCTCAACCATGCACGGTGCTTAGTGTTTTGTGATTGTTCGGATAATTGACTTGATTGTATTATCTATTTGATGACGTTTGTCACTTGTTGATTTTATCATGTCCCTAACGGCGACGTTGTGTTGGTCGTCGTGGAGCGTGTTTTCACACCGTATATTCCGTTGCGTTGTATGTAACGTTTCGCCGTTTGGCATTAGTTACGCGTTTCTTGCGTATTTCATTGAGTTTTCTGGCGGGATATTGCTTCTCCCTACTTGTTTTAAGTTTCGGACGAAACTTCTTTTAAGGAGGGTAGAATGTAATATCCGCAATTTCAATTCGGTAATTTTCTTTTTTCGGCGGAAGTCCGTTTTGACGACTCGCTCATGACCTTTCGTCATTTCGAGAATGATTAATTCTGCACTTTTTGTCATCCGAGTTCGTTTTGTCGCTTTTATTGAGTTCCGTGTCCTTAATCGACTTTTCTAAGTATGAGTTCGACTTTGTAAAGTCACCATTAATTTTGGTAACCCCAAAAATTCTGAATCTTTGCAATATTATAGATCATCGAGTTAGCTTTCCAATGGTTCGAGCGGTGAGTCAATCGGAGTCCGGACGAGAGAGTTATGGTCGTTTTAGCTCACCCGCTCGTTATTGGCGATCATCACGCGGCCGAACTCGGCCGTGTCGTCCGACACGGCCCGTGCCGTACTCGTCCGGAAAATGCCAAAGTTTCTGCCGACCAGACTCGGCCGTGTCGTCCGACACGGCCCGTGCCGTACTCTTCCGGATAAGCCTGGAACGACTGCCGACGCCCACCGTGTCCCGTGACACGGTCGAAGTCTTGGCCGAGTCACCGTCGGACGGGTCGCTATCGGATGGCCCTACGCGCCGCGACCGTGTCAAGCGAGGACACGGCCGAGTCCCTGTCGCCACCGGTAACACGACCGTGCCGATCGGCACGGCCGTGTCCGGCAGCGCCAACCCCTATAAAGGCCCCCGCAGACGCTTTTTCTTGCCATTTTTCACCTTCTTCTTATCTTCTTCCGCAGCTTGGAGTGTTTCAATCTTGTAGCCATGTTGTTTAACAACATATACATGAAGTTTGGAGGTTCATATCATCAATCATCCGTCCTATAACATCCTTTGATCGAGCGAATCAGGTCAGATTTTCTAGAAATCTAATTTTGGGGATTTTGGGTATTTTGTTCGATTTCGTCCGTTTAATCCGATTTAACGTAGATTTTGATGGATTGATGATTATTTAGATGTATTATATCATTTCCTTTATTATTCCATGGTTGGATCGTATCGATTCGTTGTTTGAGTCGAGTTCTTGACCGACGCCTTGAAGGTGTCCGGTAGAATGTCTTAGAGGGGTTTTCGGGCGTTCTACGATTATCCTTCCTCGTATGATCGATGATTTATTGATTATATTGTTGTTAGGGTCGAGTTTCTTGTGAAGAAACCGTGTTGAACCCTTTCGTTCGTGCCGCCTTCGTTTCGATAGCTTTGGGCGTTTGAAGCTTTCGGTTGAGCCGTGTTCGTCGGAATACTTGCGTACCGATTTTGAGGCAAGTATCTTGCCCATACATTTCATATTTCATCAGCATAATTATTGATAATTGATTTTATGCGAAATCGATATTTAATGAACGTAAAAGGGATTGGTATGTTCTCGATAAATGTTGTCTTTCAACGATAATTCGTATACTTCGTGAATATGTATTCTCGGAATATGTGTGTTGGTTTTGTATGTTGAAAGATAATATGATCAATTCGAGTGAGTTTGATAGACCGTAATCCTTTGTCGGGATTACGATCTTGTTATTATGTACTCGTTCGGTAAGAACGTAATGTGTGTGATATTAGTTGTTACTCCTTGAAAGGAGTTTGTGATGCTTAATGTTGTTTGGATTGATAAGTGATTATTGTTGTGTGCTTGATGTATGTGATGTGCCTCGGGTAGGATTGTTGAATCTCGGGATCCATACTTGCTAGTATGGGTCGAAACCGTAAGGTTATCCAATGCGGGTATGTCTTGCGGGGACTCCGAGGTCCGGGGCTTGCTAGCCGATGCCGGATAACTTGTGGGGTTATCATCGGGTATGTCTTGCGGGGACTCCGAGGTTCGTGGCTTGTTAGCGCGATGCCGGGATAACTTATGGTTGTGGTTTGTTTGTGATATTCGTGTCGTGGAGACATGTGATTTGATATGTTTTTCCTATTGGGTTATTCACTCGGTTTGTTCTTCGGAGCATCCGAGGTTCGTGGCTTGTTAGCACGGGACACGAATAATCCTTAGGAACATGTGAATTGTGATTTGGGTCACGGACCCGTGTTTTGTGAAATGGGTTGTGGACCTGCGTATTGTTACCTAGGAACTTGAATTTTGGAAAATGACCTTTCAATGTGGTCCCTAAATGTTTTCGAAAGGTTTTAGAATTCTTATATCCCAAATGTTTTCTAAAACTCCCGAGATCGTAAAATGTTTTGTAATATGGACATTGGGTTATTTCCTACCTTTCACGTTTTGAATGGTTTGATCAAGTAAATTTTCTCGGGAAGTATATTCGTGATTAACTGCTTTTTGTGGAGTATGATATGTATGGCTTGTTTTCGTATTTTATACTTGCACTAGCAAAACAGTGGAGTTTGCTAACCCCGAGTATTCGGGGTGGATGTCTATTTTTGCATTCAGGTTTTGGAGCATGGCATAGGGTTGGCACGAAGGATGATGAAAGATGAACGATACTAATCACACGAGGATCCGTTGATGTCGTATTGGTCTAGTTGTACTTTATTTTCCGCTGCTATATTTTTCCCGTTGTACGGGTGTGGTTGTATTTTGACCCCTGCGTGGGCATGAGTTGTATTCGAGTTGTATGTATTTATTGAAAGACCAAATCGGTCTACTGAGTCATTTTTGCCTTGAAGGCATTGTCGAGATGTTAAATGTTGTTACCAGCCTGGTAGATCCTCGAGGAGAGGGTCTGCGGCATGTAATATCCCTGAGTGGATTGGGGGTGTTACAGTGTTAAAACGAAAGGCGGGCGATCTCGGTCTGGAGGAGTCCTTGCGCGGAGTGTTGTCGGCTTATTCGACACCACGTCCGCGGCTTGTCAGCTCTGCTTCCACCTCGGCCCGCCATGAAGATGGCGACCCTCGACGGTGTACGTTGAGACGGGGGTAACGGCACGTCGCATTGTTCGGGTTCACCATGTTAGATGATGTACCTTGAGGACGTGCGATCGTGCCTATTGATTATTTTGGAGGGTCCTTCAGCTACGTCGGCCTCGTATTTAAACGAAGGGCAGGCGATCTCAGCCCAAAGGAACCTTGCATGGGCGAAGCTGTCGGTTCCATCGACCTCCAGGACCATGGCTGCATTAATTTTACCTAGGATCGTCGTGATCAGCGATCGTCGGCGGTATGCCATATGCCTGGTGGGGCGATCGCCATAATAGATGGGATAGGAAAAAATCTCATTATATTCCGTGTACATCATTGAAATTGAATACAAATTTATCACTGATAGTATTTTTTCAGATGCACGGCGTTCCAGGGGTATTGGTCCGGAGTACCGTCAGGATGTTCCAGTTCGTAGGCTCCTTTAGTTAGCCATCTGGATACTCTGAAAGGTCCCTCGATTCGGACCAAAAACGCTGTATGGGTTTGGATCTTCTTAAGGACGAGATCGCCCACTTGAACTCTTCATTCTCTGACCTTTGAATTGAAGAACTTCTCGGCTCTCCTTTCGTGGATTGGGTTCTTCAGTACTGAGGTCAGCCGTCTAACTTCGAGCCTGTCTAGGTCGATACGTCGGGCTACATCGTTGTCGGTCGTCATCTCCTGCTCGGTTCGATGGCTGAGGACGGCGATCTCTGAAGGAATCACCGCTTATGTTCCGAAGGCAAGGGCGAACGGGGTTTCTCCGGTTGAATTGCGGGTCGTCGTTCGGTAGGACCACAAAACGTCTGGGAGCTCGCTCGCCCAACGTCCTTGCCTGGATTCGAGTCGCGCTTTAATCGTGTGTTTGAGGATCTTATTCACTGCCTCTACCTGCCCGTTCGTCTGAGGGTGATAGGGCGCCGAGAATAACCTTTTGATTCCCCACTTCTCACAGAATTGCATGACTTCTAAACCGTCGAACTGTTTTCCGTTGTCGGAGATGATGGCCTGGGGCAGACCGAATCGGCATACGACGTTTTTCCATATAAACTTGATCACTTGCTCTTGGCCGATCTTGTTGAGCGGTTCGGCCTCAGCCCATTTGGTGAAATAGTCGACCCCAACGATGGCGAACTTACAGCCCCCTGGAGCCGTCGGCAAGGGACCTATAAGGTCGATACCCCATTGCGCAAATGGCCAAGGGCTATACATGGAGGTGAGCTGTTCGGGTGATAGTTTAATGTTGGGGCCCATTATCTGACACCTATGACACGATCTAGCATAGGCGATCGCATCTTTCCGAAGTGATGGCCAGAAAAATCCTTGTCTGGTTGTCTTATGGATGAGGGCTCGCCCGCCCGTGTGGTTTCCACAAATACCGTCATGGATCTCAGCTAAAACGAGCCGACCTTCCTCCGGTGTAATACACTTGAGGAGGGGAAGGCTGAAGGCTCGCTTGTAAAGTCGATCGTCCAATAGGGTATACCTGGTCGCACGAAGCTGGAGTTGGCGAGCTTTAACACGGTCGTCAGGGACCGTTCCATCCTTTAAGTATTTGATGAACGGAGTCATCCAATTCTCCTCGGTGATGGCGACCGTGGTAATGAGATTTCTGTCGATCGCCGGCCTTGCTGACTTTGTGATTTGGATATTGGAGAAGTCGGCTGCCCCGTCCGATGATGCTAGCTTGGAAAGAGCATCGGCCTGGGAATTGTGCTCTCTCGGGACTTGTTCGATTAGCACTTCTTCAAATTTTGTGCACATTTCGGCGACCAGCTCTTGGTGTTTGACCATCTGTTCGCCGCGCGCCTCATATTCTCCCTTGACTTGGTTCACGACCAAAAGGGAGTCCATGAAGATATGGAGGCGACGAACATCTAGGGCGAGGGCTAGATCAAGCCCGCCTACCAAAGCTTCGTATTCAGCTTCATTGTTGGTCGCACGAAAACCGAAACGCACAGCATTTGTGAAACTCTGACCGTCGGGGCTGATGAGGACAATCCCTGCCCCTGCTCTCGAATTGGTCGCTGAGCCATCCACATATAACTTCCAGGCAGGTCGGCCGACCTGGGTTGGACTGTGAGGGAAAGTTAATTCCACCACGAAGTCCGCCAGAGCTTGGCCCTTGATCGCCGTGCGAGGAGCGTAGGTGATACCGTATTGGGCGATCTCCAGCGACCACTTGAGGAGTCGCCCGTTGGTGTCCGGTCGGTGCAGGACTTGTCTTAGAGGTAGAGTTGTTAGGACTTCCACTTGGTGATCGAAGAAGTAAGCCCTCAGCTTACGTACACTCATGACAAGGGCGTAGGCGATCTTCTCCAATGGTGTATAACGTGTCTCAGTGTCGTGGAGCGCCTGGCTAACATAGTAGATCGGCAAGTGGGCTTGCCCCTCTGCTCGCACCAGAACGGCACTCAGCGCGACCTCCGAGGCCGCCAAGTAAAGGAATAATTTTTCATCGGGGATCGGCTTTGCCAGGATCTGGGGGTTAGATAGATATTCCTTTATTTTGGCGAATGCTATCTGGCTTTCTTTCGTCCATGCGAACTTCTTGTTCTTGATGGTCGCGAAGAAAGGCTTGCTTTTATCGCCGAGCCGTGATATGAAACGGTTAAGGACGGCTAGACAACCTGTGAGGCGTTGCACCTGCTTGATGTTTCGCGGTTCCTGCATGTCAAGGATCGCCTGTATCTTGGTGGGGTTCGCCTCGATCCCCCTTTGGCTCACTATGTGCCCTAGGAACTTCCCGGAGCCCACCCCGAAGTTGCATTTCTTGGGGTTTAGTTTCATGTTAAACTTCTCAAGGATGGCGAACGTCTCGGCGAGATCGTTGAGGTGATCTTCCTTCTTGAGGCTTTTGACTACGATATCGTCAATGTAGACCTCCATGGTCTTGCCGATCTGATCGGCGAACATTCGGTTGACTAATCGCTGGTAGGTCACCCCCGCGTTTTTCAAGCCGAACGGCATTCTGACCCAAAAGTATATATCTTTTTCTGTGTGGAAAGATGTGTGTTTTATGTCTTCCTCCGCCATTGGGATTTGATGATATCCGGCGAAGGCATCCATAAACGACATCATTTCGCAACCCGCCGTGCTATCGACCAGGTGATCAATATGAGGTATCGGGAAGTGATCTTTTGGACATGCCGCGTTGAGGTCGGTGAAGTCAATGCATAATCTCCAGGAGCCAGTTGGCTTTTTGACGAGCACCGCGTTGGCGACCCACTGCGGTTCGTCTGTGGCTACTCCGATCAATTTGTTGTTGAGTAACTTCTGGACTTCTATGTCGAGCGCCGCGTATTTCTCGGGACCGAACTTCCTACGCTTCTGGTGAATAGGCTTCATCGCTCGGTCGATCTTCAGATAATGGCAAGCGTGTTCGGGACTTATGCCAACCATATCTTGATGCGACCAGGCAAAGACTCCGATGTTCCTACGTAGCAAGTTGATCAGATCCCCCTTTAATTCGTGGTCGATGCTTGCACCGATCTGTACTTCCCGTTCTGGATGATCCGGATCCATCGTAATACTTTCCAACTCTTCGACAGGACGCCGCCTCGCTTGGTACGATCTCCGGACTCGGTCCTTGGATCGATGTCGAGACTTGGCTCGAAACCGATCCTTGGCTCGATGTCATCCGTCAATTGATGAGAGATGGCGTCCCCTGAGTCGGGTTGGTACGATGTGTTAGGCTCGTCGATCTCCATGGGTTGATCGTCGATCGCTTCAATGTTACATATAGTATGGGAAGTATTGAAAGAAGTAACAACATAGGAGTAATTCAAACATCTCTTTGCCATTAGCTGATCTCCTTTTACAGTACCGACCGTCTCATCGGCAGTGAGGAATTTGATACAGTAAAAGAAAGATGAGGCGACCGCCTCAAAGGTTTCCAAAAAAGGGCGACCTAGGAACCCATTATAGATGCTGGGCCTATCTATGATTACAAAGCTTAGGTTCCTAGTAATCCTAACCTTGGGATCATAAAAGCATACTAGCTCAACGGAGAGCTTGATCCTCCCGTAGGCTTGGACTGTGTTGTCGCCGAATCCTTGGAGCACGGTGTCGAAAGGCTTGATGAATTTGATTAAGTTGCCGAGTTGGTCTAGGGCGGATTTGATTATGATGTTGCAGAAACTCCCATTGTCGACCAACACGCGATCGACCGTCTTCCCAAGGATACAAGCGGAGATCACTAGTGCATCCTCTTTGGGAAATTGCACTCCTTCCCTGTCCTTGTTGGAAAAGGTGATGAGCGCGTCTCTAGAGATGGTCGGCTCCGGAGGTACTACAACATGGACTTCGGCGAAAGCCCTCAGCTCGGCTTTTCACTTTCTGTTTGACAGGGTGGAAACCGGGGAAAGGCCCCCGAGGCTCCCACCTCCTGCTTGAAGCATGTTGATCCGCCCGCCAGGGTTGATCGGAGGGATCGACTCATCAGAGTACTCCGGCTCATGCTCGATTCTGGCGATCGGATTAGGAGGAATTCTTTCGCTTGGTCGGCGCTCGCGCCCTCCGGCTCTTTCCGTCCTGGGTTCTGGCTTGGTGATCAAATTGTCCAGTTTGCCTTCCTCAAATAGTCGTCGAGGCCTCGAGGAGGTCGCAAAGATTGGCTAGTGTTGTGGCCGGGACTCTTATGATAGGCACAGAATTTGCTACGGTCTAGGTGACCGTGGTCCCTTATTGGCTTTGGCTTGGAAAGCCACTCGCGACCCTTGATCGCGTTGAAGATGTGGGCCGGAGATAAGTTGAGGTTGTGAAGAAGGTGGACCTCTACATCCTCGAAGGCTTTGAACTCGCCAGGCGGCTTGGCGACCGCCTTTCTGGGCTTGGCGACCGCCTTCTTCTGGACATGGGAAGGTGCTTTTCCTTCTTCGGACTGTCCCTCGTCTAAACGGAGCGAGAGCATCTTCTGCCTGGCCAGAAAATCGGTGGCTCTGACGCGGAACGCTGTATAGGTCGGTGGAAAATCCTTTGTGAGGTGCCTGAACATGGGCGAGCGTCCGTGGAAACCGTTCAGGACTGCGTGGTGAGCGATCTCTTCGCTGACAGGCTCACCGGTGAGGACTATCTCGTCCACCCGGTGGATGTAATCCTCATCCAATTCGTCATTCCCCTGCCTGATTTTCATCATGCGGTGGGGACCTTCCGGGCGAGCGACTTGGGCGGCAAAGTACGACGTGAAATCGTTCGCCAGCTTCTCAAAGCAATTGGTTGAGCGAGATGGTAGTGAGATGTACCACCTGTGGACGAGATCGCCCAGAGTTAGCGGGAACATTCGACATTTCGTCGCATCTGAAGCTCCGCATCCGGTCATGTAGATCCGGAATTTGCTTAAGTGGGTTCCCGGATCCGATCTCCCCTCGTATAGAGGTGTTTGTGGGGGATTGATCGTTGATTGGACTGGGGCGATCTCGATCTGGACCGCGAGTGGTTCATTTAGCCCAGCGATCGGTTTCCTGGCACCTGCCCCAATTTCTAGGAGCATCTTCATCTCGTCGAGCTGGCGTTGCATGGCGGCGATCGCCGTTGCTTGACTGCTCGCCGATTGGCTCTCAGAATGCGAACCAAGGCGATCGTGTACTTATCCCCTAGCTCCGTGGTGAATGACGATCTCCCTGCCAGTGGGTTCCTTTCTTGGGCGAGCAGGGGCTCGTTGACCGGTCTGTCTCCTGGGAGTCGGATATGCCGAACTCCTGGTAAAGGATTCGGATACCGATGTCTCATTTGGGGCCTGAGTGCCCGGGTCGCCATGAGGGATCGCTCCCAGCGGTGAAGACGGAATCATCCCGCCTCACGAGAGCCTTCTCCTGCGGCTCGGGGCTTTCTGTCGATTTCTCGACATAGATCCCCTTGAGCTTTCGTTTGCTTGCCCGGCGAATGGTTGACGGAGTGATGGTGGGCGAGTCGTAGGCCTTCCGTCGCTCCCTTAGGATGGCTATAGCCTCCTCAATCTGTTCCGCGGTCTGGAACTGATCGAGTGAGAGGCTAGAACCGTCCCTCGGGGGCGGGAGTGAGAGCCTAGCGTCGCCACGGTCGCCGTCCGCCGTGGGATGGGATTCGGTCCTCGCCGGAATAAGATTTCCGGCAGATCTCAGGGTGGCCCTCTTGGAGGTTGTTGCTGATGTCATTTTCTGAAGGTTTTTCTATTGAAGAACAGTGAGTGTTTCTTCAAGTATATGTCAGGAGAATGTGAGTGTTCTTCGAGACGGTAGGAATAAAAATGAAGGTTTAGATGCCCCTTCTTCTAGCGCCAATTGTTGTTACCCAAAATATTATCCGGAGATAGTATTGCTGGAATGATCGAGTAACAAACAAATGCGAGAACACTTCCGTGAGAAAATAGATAACACAAGATTTGCCGGGGTTGTTAATCCCGGGCTTGAATGCTCTCGCGAGATGTTATTAATAAATATACTGTCGAGTACAAATATTAATGTTAGAATCTAATACAAGGAGTGTAAAGACTTCTAGTTATCTAGGCTTTAGAGCGCGTAGATTGCCGGAAGAACCAGATAGATGAATCTGTGAGTTCTTGCTTGGGATGTATGATGAATGTGTATGAATATCACTATGAATGTGTTAGTGGTTGCCAAAAGAGCCTTTGATTCTCGCTTTGGTGTGTATTTTGCACTTAATTCGTAGTAGAATTCGCCTCTTTTTTGGCCGCAGCAGTGAGTCCTCTATTTATAGGGGACAAGGTAGTTGGGATCCCTCAGGCGATCGCGGGCGATCGCCGTTTTCTATATTAAAATAAAACGGCCGATCGTCCCGTCACGTGGGCCTGTTCCCTTGAGGTCCGAGGTTGCAGTTGGAGGCCACCGGGTGAACCAATGGGGGCCAAGACGCTGCTAAGTCATTTGCCCGAGGAGGGCCCACTTCGTACCTTTCGGCGGCCTTGTCGGTAGGTGTGGTAGGTGACAGGATGGGGTCAATGGTCCTATCTGTCGGTATCCTTTGAAGATCCGCGGGTGGGCCATCGTCTAAGATTCGATCTTCGACGACTTTGATGGATGCTGGATCCATACGTGGCATGAGACGATCGCCTCTGGTCCGCTCATGAAAGACGATCGTCAGATAACAAAAGACGATCGCTGGGTACCAAAAGACGATCGCCGCATTGTGCCGAACTCTAGGCGTTTGTCCTGAGTATGTCTTCCATGGTTGGCTTCTCTGGAAGGTCGCCGATCGCCTGTCGTGGCGAATTAATCGCCGCACAACAGCGACTAACGTACATTATGCATGAAGGCTAACGTACGTTAAGGTCAGAAAGTTATAAATAGGACATCACCCCATTTCATTTCATTCGTTTCTTTCACTTGGCTTTCAACCTACTTCATCCCCAGAGAGTTCCCAACCACTTTATATACCATTAGAACACCTTTAGATCACTTAATACTTGGTCATTGAAAATTGGAGATTGCTTATACTTGATCATTGGAGTGGAGAATCATCTTTAATTGGCATACAAGCAACCGGAGTTGGATTCTACCTATTGTCTCAGCATTTTCTTCATCTTAAGGTATGTTATGCTATCTCCAACCTTGTATTTGTATCCTTAAGGATATTATGATCATGCTACCAAGGATATTAAGTTCCATAGATGATTTATTCAACCAAACATCATGTTAGGAAGTTGGGATGATTATGCTTAAGTTACCTTTATTGATAACATTATAGTTGGAACCTTGTTACGACAAATAATAAGAGTAGAGTTATGAGTTGGATAAAACATATTGAATGGTGTCGCCATATTGATCGTAGACATGGAGTTGATATCACTTTTGCTAAACGGACTTAAGAAAGAATCATCGAAGGTTATATCCTTTCTTATAAGTTGGATTTGTTAGTTCATCTTTAAGATAAAGTTTGAATGTAATGATGATATTAGAAACAAGCGCATCAACCTTAGATCACCCGAACTTCACATGAGAATTGTAATCGAGATTGAGTATAGTGTTGTGATGATATACGTATCCTTGAATTCGAAGATGATGTAAGATCATTCATAATTGTATGAGCATGATATGTATGAGGATAACATACGTTAATCAGTGAGGATTTCGTACACTTCATCACCAATCGAGACAGCCGTCTGCTCAGTGAGAAACTGTCATATGTGTGTTTAGCATGCGCTAGGATCTGTAGCTTACGTACGCTAATGGGCAGAATTAACGTACGCTACGTTTGGTACGTAACGTTATATCATCAGACGAGTCAGTCGACTGATCAGAGAGGAACTGTCGATGTATGGTTAGCATACGCTAGACTTAGTAGCTTACATACGCGAGTAGGCTTAACGTACGCTACATAGGGTATGTAACGTACGTTATGCAGGTCAGACATGATACGTTTTATGAACTTCCGACCGTAATTTGGATTGTTAGATGTTCGTACGACATGAGATGAACTCTATATTATTTCTTTTATTTAAGGTTCGAGCTTTGCTACGTGATTGATCAAAGGGGTGACCTTCGAGTGTTTTGATATTCGTGGAAGTGTTATTCTTGTCATCGAATCAAGGAAAGTACTTTAATTGTTCTATGTATTGATGTTATACATATTGTTGTGCATATATGTTGTTGTTGTATGTCCACCTCGTGTTGGTCCGACGGGATCATCGGGGGATCTATGCTAGCGTGCGCTGGATCATCGAACGGGTTTTTCCACCTCGGGTTGGTTTGACGGAATCATCGGGGGATCTAGACAGTGAACGCTGGATCATCGGAATTACCATGTGTATGTTGTGATGTCATATTGTGATTATCATTTGTGTATGATGTTGTGCGGCGATTTATACGCCTCAATGACGATCGGCGTAATGATCAAGAGCCAACCATAGAAGACAGATACTGGGCAAACGCCTAGCGGTCGGCGTCCAAGGCGATCGTCTATTGGTATCTGGCGATCGCCTATAATGTCCGATGTTGGGAAAACAAGAACCCTGTATCGAAACAGCCGGGATATTCAATCCCTGTATCGAATAGTATTTGATAAGAGGTTTTGACATATATGCCAATCCGCATACAGTAAAGGAAAATGTATCGAAGTGTTAAAGCATCAACCTGTATCGAAGACCTGTCTCGAATCCAGCATATAGTGGAACCCTTCAATACAGCAAAGAAGTCTTATAAAGATCAAGTATGGAAACTGTCTCGAATCACCAATACAGTTATCTTCCATACAGCTCTCAACAGTAAAAGAAGGAATCTTCAGAAGTCAAGTCCCGTTGAATAAAGAAGTATTTAAATACTCAAGGATAAAGTATTTAAATACTGTCAGTCAACAGATCTTCAAATCCCGCTAAATCCGGTTCGTGCTTTTAATCCCGTTGGAACGGAATCTTGCTCAACGGATACATCTCAACAGATATATATATTTCAGAGACTATATATATCTCATGAAGGCATTAAAGATCAGTTACCGAAACCAAAATCATTCAAAGCTATCAAGTTATCATCAGAGCAAAATATATCTCCAAGCTTACTGCAACTCAGATAAAAGAGATATACAGTGCTCATCCTCTTGAACAACACTTCATCAGCTACAAGCTCATAAAGTCAAAGCTGTTGTTCACACTCTGTTCTATACTTTGAACAAACCCAGATCAGCCCTGTGTGGACTGAGGAAGACGAAGCTTCGTAACTCGTGAAGAAGTCAGTCAAGCTTTAGCTCAAACCAATCTGTGTGAACGGTTGAAGCTAAGATCTTTATATCAATCTGTGTGAACGATATATTGATTGTATAACTGTTATAATTACGTAGTTGTGTACGTAGTAATTATAATAAACATTTTACTCTTATGTGGAGGACCAGTGGACGTAGAGGGGTTTACCTCGAACCACTTTAAATACTGTGTTATTTACCTTCGCTTTTCTTGTTTTATTTCTTGTGATTATTTAAGTATACATCAGACACCTAGTTCCGTATCCACAAAGAATCTCATCGTATCTAAGACTTTCGCTACGCACTCGTATTTAAAATCGATGCCTTGTTGTTTAAACTACTTCCCAAGCTGTATCTAGTATACTTAGTGGCCAACAAGTGGTATCGGAGCGGTTGATTCTAAAAATAATCAGTCGTATTTTTAACCGAATCAGATCCAAAATCACTTACTATTTAAAAATAGTCTCTTTCATTTCCTTACTTTCACATGGATACTTCTATGATCAACAAAGTGCCTATGTTATCTATTAACGAATTTGATGATTGGAGAATTAGGATGGAGGCTCATCTTGTAGCAATGCACGAAGAGATGATTTTTGTGATACAGGATGGTCCTATCAAGATCATGAAGGTAAACACGGCCGCAAGGATTGAAGGCCAAGCCCATGCTGAGATGCTCGAGAAGGATCGCGAGCAATGGACCACAGATGAAAGAAAGCGAGCCAACCTTGACAATGTGGCTAAGAATGCGTTATTTGTCACCCTTGACAAAGGCACATTCTCGAAGGTAAAGATCTGTAAAACAGCCAAGGAAATCTGAGATAAACTCAAGTTGATTTGTGAGGGAACTGAGCTCTCAAAAGAAAACAAGATTTCAAAACTGACTCAGCAATTTGAATCTTTCGAAATGAAACCAACTGAGACACTTGAGGAACTTGACCTCAGATTCACTGGTATTATTGGTGAACTTGAAGCGTTGGGCAAAATTTATACCCAAAAGGAGAAGAATTTAAAATTTTCAGATCTCTCCCAGCCCGATGGGAGATTAAGACCACAGCTATGCGTGTGTCTTGCAATCTTAATGAAATAACTACTTTTGACCTCTTCTCTGACCTCAAAGCTTTTGAGTATGATATTGACAGAAGAGAGAAAGCTGAAGAATCTCCCTCAAAGGTCAAAGCACTAGCCGCTGTATCGAGTCGTCGACACAGCATGCCCAGCTCGTCGAAACCTAGTCACAAGAATGCTGACAGTGACGACGACATCCTATCTCAAGATGAAATGGCGCTTCTCATGCACAAATTCAAAAAGTTCATCAAGCAGACTCCCTACAGGCTCAAACCTGTCCAAAAGGTAAGTACCGAAAATTCATCCGGTAATTCTAACCTGTGCTATAATTGCAGGAAACCAGGGCATTATGCAAATAAATGTCCTCATCCCAAAGTTCAAAAATTGCCGGAGGCCGAGCAACAAGAGAGAGATGAAAGAAGACGTGCTTGGAAAAACAAGCTCAAGGCCCTGATTGGAGAATCGGAAGCCTCTCCCACACCATCCAAATATGAAGAATGTCTTCAGGTGGTCACCGAAAGTGATTCATCTGATGATGAGTTCGATGATAAAGCATATATGTGCTTTATGGCCAAAGACATTCCGGAAGGTGAAGACAGCGATGATGAGGTAAGTTCAACCTCAGCTATTCCATCAAATGCATCTCATACTTTTGAAAACATGATGAATGAATTTAAAAACATTCAAAAGGCCCATGAGACATTGAAAAACGAGAATATACAGCTCCAACTGTCTAACCTAGAGCTGAAAGATGAAAACGATTTGCTGAATATAAATTATGAGAATATGTCTCTTGACTGTGAAACCAGCAAAGTCGATTTTGAAAAACTCATGGAGAGCAATCCTCAACTTGCTCATGAACTAAGTGAGGTTAAAACTCACAAAGAGAGCAAGACAAATGATTTGGTTCTACTTCAAGCCAAAGTCACAACTCTCGAAAAACGAAAAATTGAACTTAAGACCACTCTGAAATCGTTCGAGAAATCGTCCAAAAGAATGGAAGAAATTCTGAGCACTGGGCAACATGCTCATGACAAAAGTGGCTTAGGATACACCTCATGTTCAAACAAAATGGAAACTAGTACAGTGTTTGTCAAAAGTGTGGAACACATTCCAGTATCGAAAGATACCCCGAGTCCCGTGAAGGAACCTGCTGCACCGCGAAAACCGAAGGCTGCCATTCCGCCCCCGCAATCCTATTCCAGACAGCGAAATCATAAGCCGTTCTAACCTGTGAGGCGCACTCAACAGCATGCTCCCCGAGGATATCAACAGCGCCAACAGCCATTCAGAAGGAAGGCTGTATCCAACTATCAAAGGCCCGCACGGCAGTACTATCAGTACATCATGCCTAGGTATTGGATACAGGAGCCTCGTTATTCCTCGAGATAGCAAGTACCCGCTCATTATCATCAACAGCGTTGGGAATCCAACTGGAGACCCAGAAGGCAAGCTAGTAGGCCTAAGAAAATGGCTCCACCTCCAAGACAGCACTCGTACTGGATTAATAATAATAACTCTGAATTTTTCATGCATAATAATTATCATGGTTATAATGACTACGGATATGCCCCTCGTAGATATCGCAACACTGTACCGAGTATGACCTTCAGTAAACCAATTGCTGCCAGGAAAAATTGGGTACCTAGAGGAACTAACATACATGGACCCAAAAATCGAAGGGGACCTAAATCTACTTAATTTCTTTGTAACAGGACATTCTAGAGGAGGATACCTGGTACTTTGATAGTGTATGCTCTCGACACATGACCGGAGATAGGAGCAAGCTATCAGATTTTGTAGAAGGTCGCGGTCCAAAAGTTCGTTTCGGTGATAAATCTAAAGGAAGAACAAGAGGGAAAGGAAACCTACTTGTCGGAAAATTCAAAGTCACCGATGTTGCATATGTTGAAGGCTTACAGTATAATCTACTTAGTATTAGCCAGTTCTATGATAAACAGTTCTCTGTGAAATTCTATATAGATCGCTGTAGAGTCAAGAATGTCCAAACCAAGAAAGTTGTGCTTACAGGAAGCAGATCAGGTAACATGTATATTGCTGACTGGAAGCCTATGAGCTCCTCAATTCCATGCTTTGTTTCCAAAGGCACTGCAGATCTTAGCTGGTTATGGCACAAGAGGATGTCTCACGTCAACTTCAAGACGATCAACAAGCTCTCAAGACAGGGAATGGTTAGAGGTTTGCCAAATGTGTCATTTAAGAAGGACAACGTCTGCGGACCGTGTCAGAAAGGCAAGCAAATCAAGTCAACCCTGAAGAGCAAATCCTACCTTTCAACCCAAAGAGTGTTGGAAATGCTACGTATGGATCTCTACGGTCCTGTAGACCTAGTAAGTTTGGGAGGTAAGAAATACTGCATGGTTGTTGTTGATGATTATTCCAGGTATGCTTGGACAATTTTCCTTAGCAAGAAGAAGGAAACAACATCAAAGCTGCCCGAGCTCCTGGGAAAGTTGCAAAATAAAAAAGCATTGAGTATCGTGTCCATTCATTCCGACAGAGGTACAGAATTTACTAACCACTTTATAGAGCAATACTGTTCGGAAAATGGGATACAACACGAATACTCAGCTGCCCGTACACCTCAACAAAATGGTGTTGCTGAGCGAAAGAATAGGACGTTGAAAGAAGCAACAAGGACAATGATCGCCGCAAGCAAGTTGCCACAGCGTTTCTGGGGTGAAGCAACCAATAGAGCATGCTACACTCAAAACCGCTGTATCGTCAACAAGCACCACAACAAAACAGCATATGAGGTATGGAACAACAAAACTCTGTTAGTTTCATATTTTCACATTTTTGGATGCAGGTATTATGTGTTGAATAATGGGAAGGACCAACTTAGAACCTTTGATGAGAAATCAGATGAAGGAATATTTGTAGGATACTCCTACGTCAGCAAAGCTTACAGAATCTTTAATAAAAGGAAGCTGACGATCGAGGAATCAGTTCATGTAGTGTTCGACGAACCTCATCATGACCCTACAGGAGTGGAAGATGTTACCCAAAACATCCAACAACTCTCTATCTTGGATCCTCCAACTCCCATAGAACCTGTCGTTGACCTAGAAATCAACCCCGCAGTTGTAAGAATCGATGTGGATGAAGCTGATGCTGTACAAGCTGAAGCTGTATCCACAGAATCTCTCGATACAGTACGGGATCCTGAATTAGAACCCGACCGAAGATGGTTGAGAGATCACCCGCAAGAACTGATCATTGGAAACATAAATGCTGGTGTTTCTACTCATAAGAGAATACAAAGTACACAAGGAAATGTACTTTGTGCACAAGAAGAACTTGATACTGAGATATCACAGTTTCCTGAATGGAAATCTCAATCCGAGCTTAGAAGACTTAATATGTGCACTATTGCTGTATTCTTAGCCCAGTCCGAACCTGTTTCGACCATAGACGCTCTTAATAATTCTCATTGGATAACATCTATGGAAGAAGAGCTTAACGGTTTCGAAAGAAACAATGTATGGTATCTTGTACCCAGGCCTACACATCAATCGGTCATAGGAACCAAATGGGCATTTCGAAACAAAAAGGATCGAAATGGACTTATTATAAGGAATAAATCCAGACTAGTCGCACAAGGCTATAGTCAGGAAGAAGGCATAGACTATGATGAAACCTTAGCCCCTGTAGTGAGACTAGAATCCATTAGGATATTTTTAGCCTTTGCCGCCCATAAGAGCTTTATTGTATACCAAATGGACGTCCAGAGTGCATTCCTGAATGGAGACCTTGCTGAAGAAGTTTATGTTGAACAACCACCAGGGTTTTCCAACACAGACGGTATCGACTTAGTATACAGGCTAAGGAAAGCGCTGTATAGACTTAAACAAGCCCCTAGAGCCTGGTACGATACCTTGTCCCAGTATCTAACCAACAACGGATTTGAGAAAGGTGTTGTGGACAAGACCTTGTTCAAAATACAGGAAGGTGATGACCTTCTTATGGTGCAAATCTATGTGGATGACATAATTTTTGGTTCAACTAACCTTGCTTTGTGTCAAAGGTTCTCTCATCTCATGCAAAGTAAATTTGAAATGAGTATGATGGGGGAACTTAGTTATTTCCTAGGTTTGCAGGTAAAGCAGTTGCCTACAGGTATTTTCATCAACCAGGAAAAATACATCAAGGAGCTTCTCAACAAATTTGGAATGAACAATTCCAAATCATCGCCAACCCCCATGAGCACTTCCGTGCAAATTAGTGCAGGTGAAGCCGGAAAGCCGTTTGACCAATCACTCTACAGGAAGCTCATTGGTTCGCTCCTGTACCTAACGGCTAGCAGGCGCGATATCCAGTTTTCTGTTGGAGTGTGTGCGAGGTATCAAGTAGCACCTAAGGAATCACATTTCAATACAGCTAAACGAATCCTGAAGTACATTAATGGAACAGTCGATGTAGGACTATGGTATCCTAAGGAAGGCGGATTCGATTTAGTTGGATACAGCGACTCGGATCTCGGAGGCTGCAAGCTAGATAGGAAGAGTACAAGTGGAACTTGTCACTTTCTTGGACCTAGACTCGTTTCTTGGTTCAGTAAGAAGCAATTGGCTAATTCTCTTTTCACTACCGAATCGTAATACTATGTCGCTGTAGTCGGGCCGTATGCATCCTTCGATGCAAGAACAGTTGTCGACTATGGAATTGAAGCCAGAGAGACTCCAATCATGTGTGATAGCACGAGTGCAATTGCAATAACGCACAATCTGCCCCGCACTCGCGCACTAAGCATATCAACATGAAGCATCATTTTATAAGGAATCACGCCGAGAACAAGGATGTTCGCCTTAAAAGTTCATACAGACATTGATTGCCGACATCTTCACCAAGCCGCTCGACACGGCCGATTCAACATGCTCGGACAAGAATTGGGAATGCTACACCGACTGTAAGTAATTTATCGCTTTTACTCAACAAATTGAGGGGAATCTCAGAAGACCCAAGAATACAGTATCCAACGTTAATTATATGTACACTCAGAACCGTCAATACAGCACTGTAGTGAGCGATGACATATGAATCCTACAGCTGACGTGTGCAATAATTAAGGGGGAATACTGTAGGACCCATGAATACAGCATTAATCCACAAGTTGTTGTATGGAATTTAAAACCTATATGTACCTTTTTAAGTGGGAACGCTGTATCGACGCGGACACAACACATACTATAGGATTTTGATTCAGTATATATATATATATATTATATTGTTTCATTTTAAAATGATTTTTATCCACATGCCCTATTTTTATGTCAAACGTCATGTACATTAAATGCCTTACACGACATCTGGACAACTGAATCTCAAAAGCCGCGATGTTTTTAAATTGTTTATTGTTTTAAAACCGCCGTTTCAGGCATTTAGGGTGCACAAATGTCAGAAGTGGGACCCGCTTATATTTTAAATATTTTAATGGATTAGCGTACCAGTTACACTCAGTCCATCTTAACCGTTGATTTCAAAAACCGGTTCCCATCCCTTAAAATCTGACCATTCATACTCTGCAAAACCCTATTTTGCCGCCCAACTATAAAAGGACTGAATCTGCCATTAGAGATTCTTTACGCTTTCTGCAAATTTAAGAGTTCTCAAGCAAAAACAGCCTACATACTTTTCTGCATTTTACTGCATATTACGTGTTTTCTTCTTCACTTTTTCTTGATAAATCATCAAATGGCTGGACAAACTTCTTCTCCCGCTCTCAAGAAAACCGCAAACATCATCGATGGACGGATCTTCTCAAGATCTGTTGTCATTGAGCGTCTTCTCACTGAAACCAATGATGTCGAACCCATGGAGTACATCATCACTCGTCTTCGTCAACAAGGCCTCTATCGCCTTGGAAGTCAAACCGCTGAGAAGTACGATGCTCATCTGGTTGAGGAATTTTACCTCAACGCCGACGTACGCTTTTTGTCGCTGGCCCAAGGAGGTGACGTTGCTGACATAACCGCTACTATTCAAGGAGTTGAGATCTGTGTTGATAGCGATGTGCTCCAGAATATCTACTGGCTACCCGTTGATGGCCTGACAATGGATCAACTTGAGACATTTGGGTCTCAAGAGCTAATAACCAAGTTTTGTGGACTGTTCACAGGCTCAAAAGTTGTTGACATGGTTCAAACCACCTGTCACAAAAAGAATTTCTGTCTGCCTTATGTATATTTGCATGATTTCTGCTATAGGATCATTGAGAATCGAACCGGTGCGTTCGAAATATGTACTAACCTTAGATTCAGGATGATGGTGGCAATTCTGACCTGTGAAAAGGTCAACTGGTGCAAGATAATCCTGAAGCGCTTGCAAGAGGAGGTATGCAAGCCTGCCACCCAGAAGAAATCATTTGGTTTAATGTTAAACCATATCTTGACGAAATGCGGACTGTCGCAATCCGCTGATGCTAAGAAGAATAGCTCCAGGATATACCTAGGAGGCGTCAAGCCTACAGCGTACAACCAGAGCACTATGGTCTGCAACCACCCGAAAACCAAATCTATGCCAGTTTCCGCAAACCCAAGAGATGAGTCTTTGAAGTCCCAGGACGTGGAATCTTCAAAGAAGAGAAAAAGATCTCACAGCAAGAAACCTATTGCTGGTGAGAAGCCAAAGAAGAAACTAAGGAGGCTTTCTAAAGTCAAAGCTGCCAAGCCCTCCGAAGCAGTTTCTACCGTGGCTCAACCCACTGAAGAATAACCCCAGGGCCAAACCCCTGTGGAAGAGGTGTCCACTACTGTATCGACAGTAGATCCTGAGCCTTTGGCGGCTAGGACGGATGATGGGACATCTGCCAACGAAAAAGACTCTAGCAAGTCAGCTGCCCCCTCGGAGCCAAACGCTACCTCTCCTATGCGGGATTCCACACCCGTACAGGATCAATCTTCCTTCGGGGCACCATCCCCTGTAAGGAATCCCACTTCCCTACAGGATCCCACACCTGTAGAGGAATCCCTCGCTACAGCGGACCCAGACGTTGTACGCAGTCCCTCCCCTGACACCATTATTCACAAAACCCTTCTCGTTGTCCAGATAGATCATGCTTACGAAAGATTTCTGAAATGGAAAGGCTACAGGCTAGCTCCGTATGAAACATTGTACAACTGGAGCGATTGGAGCCAAGAAGAAAGATTTGTATCAGAAGTGACGGACTCAATGGAAATAGAGGCCCTGATCCGATGAGACAAACCTTTCTGCAAAGAACTGATTGAAAGCCATCTTCTGCAGAAATCTGAAGCAAGGAGGAAAGGTAAGGATAAGTCAGAGGACTCTCCCCCAAATCCAAAAGACGACGATGACAATGACTCAGACGACGACGACGATGCTTTACAAGCTGGTCTGAGAATGAGTCGTGAAGAGGCTCAAGATAGAGACGCCTCTCCACCAAAAGATGACGAAGGGCCGTCAACTCAAAGCAAGCCCCCTTCGCCACAGCAAGAGAAAATTCCCGACGAGGAGGAATTAGTCCCTCAAGTCGAGGAAGTAGAAGCACTTTTGGAACAGGCACCCGAGCCTGCCGCCACTCAAGAAGAAGTAGTTGTCACTGAGAGACAACAGGAGGATTCAGTCCCTCCTATATCCATGTCTACCGACGAACCTTCGCAACAGGAGGACACACAAGCCCCTACCGCCGAACCAGAACAAGCTGCTCTCGCCCCTTCAACCATGGAATCCGAGGACGGTGTCGTACCTGAGGATGTCCAACTTAGTTCACGCCTAACCGTGAACCTAAGGAGGTTGAACTGCTCTGAAGATTTTGCTCAACCAGATTCTCCGATTTCTGCCGCTAGGAAAGAGCACCTGCGTGCTCTTGGTCTTCAAACTGTATTCATCCAGGATGCAGTGAATGCTCTGTCTTCAGTTGAAAAAGCCTTGAATTGGATGCATACTTCTGCCGTGGAAGAAATGACCACTCTACAACATGAAGTTTCTCGAGTAGTCGAGGCATTCATTATTTTGCCAGAAGTATTCAAACAAGCACTGAAAATCATGGAAGACAAGCAAGAGCAACTCCTGAAGGAAGAGGCAACCAAAACACGCATTGCTGAAGTCAAGACCGCATGTGCTATGATCGAAAACAGTTCTCAATTGCGAGCCCACGACAAATGCATCAAAGACATGTCGCAGGCACTCTCCTCCCTTGTAGAAAGAATGACTAACATCGAGACGAAACAGAATGCTGCATTAGAGATCCTAGGACATCTTGATGACGCCAAAAAGGGGGAAGAAGCAAGAGAAGATGCTAGGAGGATCAGGTTACAGCACGAAAGGGAATTCGAGGCTGCTCAAGATAGCATCACTGCCGAATTAAACAAGCTAGCCCCTCCCTCCCATAGTTTTAAGATTTCAGGCTCCCGACCTGAATTTCATGATCCAAATGTCCTGTGGCAAAACCTAATCCAAAGACCTTCCGAGATTCGTCTGCCGACCAACCGCCATCCTACTTCCGATGAGGTGAAGCAATGGAGGAAGAACAAACTGATGAGATACTTTGTTAAACTCATCAGGGAATCCGCCATCTTCAAGAACTATAAAACTTTAGCGGAGGCCGCAGAAAAATTTACGAAGATGCTAGAAGATGGAAAACTCCCTCTCCAGATCGAGATGAAATCCAAACACAAAAGAGGAGATCGGATCACCCATCCAGAAGACTAGATTCTTGCCTTTAATAGATCCTATGAAGGAAGAGCTATATACCAGGATCGAGGCAATGATTCCCTACAGAACTGGTGGCGTGGTACCGAGAATGATCCAGGGAGAAAGCCATGGAGACATGCGGACTATAGATAGGAGCTGAAATCCTTGTATATTAGTTTTTGTTTTTGTAATTTTTCTTTCGAAATAGCAAACCATATACTCAATTTATTTTGAATATCAATAAAAGTGTTTGTTTGTCTTGAAAGATTACAACTCGTAATCTACTGTGTTGATGTATGATTACTTAAATTGTTTGATAACAATCTCAAGTATAGAAACTTGATTAAAAATTAAGCTGTACGAACTAGTCTACGAACAGTTCATGATTTCAATTGTAAGCTTATAATACATTATAAGATTGTGCCTGCGCGCCAATCATAAGCTTAAGCTGTAAAAATCCTTAGCTGTATCGTCCTTAACATAAACAGACGAGTCAGTCGTCTAAAACAGGCGATCACCAACAGTGCCACCTCACCCCATGTTTTCAACATCGGAGCGAGCTGGGGGCAATTGTTGTGCGGCGATTTATACGCCTCGATGACGATCGGCGTAATGGTCAAGAGCCAACCATAGAAGACAGATGCTGGGCAAACGCCTAGCAGTCGGCGTCCAAGGCGATCGTCTATTGGTATCTGGCGATCGCCTATAATGTCCGACCATGGGCGATCGTCCCGTGCCATGTATGAAACCAACACCCGTTAAAGTCTTCGAAGACTGAATCTCGAACGTAGACCCACGTGCAGATCCGCAAAAGGCGCCACAAGATAAGGCTTTTTGACCCCAGCCTATCACCACATTCACACCTACCGATAGGCCCGCCGAAAGGTACAAAGTGGGTCCTCCCCTAACAGCGACTCGGGACACGTGCGGATTCCTCATTAGCCCGCACATCTGGATGCCAGTTGCAGCCTCGGACTTTAAGGAAACAGTCCACGTGATGGGACGATCGCCCACATTATTCTAATATGGAAGACGGCGGTCGCCCGCGATCGCCGGGGAGGAGCTAGCAACCTTCTCTACTATAAGTAGTAGGCCTCCAACAGTGGCCAAAGAGATAAATACATTCTGAAAATAGTGGACTCACTGGAAAAACTCATTCACATATACAGAACACCAAAAAGCAAGAACTCACAGAGCATCATATCTGGTTCTTCCGGCAATCTTCACGCTCTACAGCTAAGATAACTAGAATCTTTACACTCATTGTAATAGTATTCTAACATTAATATTTGTACTCCAAAGTATTTATATTAATAACATCTCGCGAGAGCATTCAAGCTCGGGACTAACAACCCTGGCAAATCTTGTGTTATTTACTTTCCCACGGAAGTGTTCTCGCATTTGTTTGTTACTCGACCATTCCAGCATTATCATCTCCGGATAATATTTTGGGTAACAACAATTGGCGCTAGAAGAAGGGGGGCATCTTAACCTTCATTTTTATTCCGACCATCTCGAAGAACACTCACTGTTCTCCGGGGCATATACTTGAAGAAACACTCACTGTTCTTCAAAGAAAAACCTTCAGAGACGTGACATCTGCCACAACCTCCAAAAGAGCCACCCTGTGATCTTCCGAACATCTCATTCCGGCCCAGACCGAATCCCAGCCTACGGCGAAAGGCGACCGCGGCGACGCTAGACTCTCACTCCCACCCCCGAGGGACGGTCCCAGCCTCTCACTCGATCGGCCTGCATCGCAATGCATCGAGGAGGCTATAGCCATCCTCAGGGAGCGGCGGAGGGCATGCGACTCGCCCACCATTACTCCGTCAGTCATTCACCGAGCAGGCAAGCGGAAGCTTAAGGGGCTATACATCGAGAAATCATCGGAAAGCCCCGAGCCGCAGGAAAAAGCTATCGTAAGGCGGGATGATTCCGTCTTCAGCCGCCTAGGGAGCAATCCCTCATGGCGACCCGGGCATTCAGGCCCCAGCCGGGAAACATCGGAGTCCGAATCTGTCACCAGGAGTTCGGCATATCCGACTCCCAGAAGACAAGCCGGCCAACGGGCCCCCACTCGCCCAAGAGTTGAGCCCGATGGCGGAGAACTCACCACCGACCGTGGGGCAAAGAGATCAGCACATGATCGTCTTAGCTCCCGTTTCGAGAGTCAATCAGCGAGCAGTTAGGCTACAGCGATGGCCGCCATGCAGCGCCAGCTCGACAAAATGAAGGCGCTCCTAGAGACTGGGGCAGGCGCCAAGAGATCGATCGTTGGACCGAGTGAGCCACTCGCGGCCCAGATCGAGCTCGCCCCAGTTCAACCGAAGATCGCTCCCCCTCAAACGCCTCTATACGAGGGGAGATCGGATCCTGAGACCCATTTGAGCAAATTCCGAATTTACATGACGGATGTGGAGCATCAGACGCGACGAAGTGCCGAATGTTCCCATTGACATTGGGCGATCTCGCCCATAGGTGGTACATCTCACTGCCACCTCGCTCGATCAATTGTTTTGAGAAGCTGGCGAACGACTTCACGTCGTATTTCGCCGCCAAAGTTGCTCGGCCAGAAGGCCCCCACCGCATGATGAAAATCCGGCAGGGTAAGAACGAGCCCGATGAAGACTACATCGACCGGGTGGATGAAATAGTCCTCACTGGCGAGCCTATTAGCGACGAGCTCGCTCTCTACTTAGTCCTAATGGGATTCTATAGCCACTCGCCTATGTTCGGGCACCTTACAAAGGACATCCCTCTGACCTACGCGATCTTCCGCGTCAGGGCCGCTGATTTCCTGGCTAGGCAGAGTATGCTCACCCTCCGCTTAGGTGAAGGATCTACCGGGGAAGGGAAGGCACCATCTTCCATCCCGAGAAAGGCGGTCGCCAAGCCTAGAAAGGCGATCGCGAAGCCACCCGGTGAATTCAAAGCTTTTGAGGATGTGGAGGTTCACCTCTTCCACAACCTCAACCTATCTCCGGCCCACATTTTCAGCGCCATCAAGGGGCACAAATAGCTTAGCAAACCGAAGCCAGTAAGGGACCACGGTCATCTAGACCGCAGTAAATTTTGTGCCTACCACAAGAGTCCCCGCCACAACACCAGTCAGTGCCGCGACCTCCTCAGACAACTCTGGAGACTGTTTGAGGAAGGCAAATTGGATAACTTGGTTACCAAGCCAGAGCCCCGAGCAGAGAGGACCGAGGGGCGCGAGCGCCGACAGAACGACGGGATCCCTCCCAATCCGGTCACCAGGATCGAGCAGAACGAGCCGGAGTATTCTGACGAATTAATCCCTCCGATCAACCCTGGCGGTCGGATCAACATGCTTCAGGCGGGAGGGGGAAACCTCGGCGGCCTTTCCCCGGTCTCCACCATGTCAAACAGAAAGAGGAAGGCCGAATTAAGGGCGTTCGCCGGGGTCCATGTTGTAGTACCCCCGGAGCCGACCATCTCCAAAGACGCGCTCATCACTTTCTCCAACAAGGATAGGGAGGGAGTGCAGTGCCCCAAAGAGGATGCATTAGTTATCTCTGCATGTATCCTTGGGAAAATGGTCGATCGCGTGCTGGTTGACAATGAGAGCTTTTGCAATATCATATTCAAAACCGCTCTTGACCAACTCGGCAACCTAACCAAGTTTATCAAACCATTTGACACCGTGCTCCAAGGATTCGGCGACAGTACAGTCCAAGCCTACGGAAGGATCAAGCTCTCTGTCGAGCTAACATGTTACTACGATCCCAAGGTTAGGATTACTAGGAACCTAAACTTTGTAATCATAGATAGGCCCATCATCTATAATGGGTTCCTAGGTCGCCCATTTCTAGAAACCTTCGAGGCGGTCGCCTCTTCTTTCTTTTACTGTATCAAATTCCCCACTGCCGATGGGACGGTCGGTACTGTAAAAGGAGACCAACTAATGGCTAAGAAATGTTTGAATTACTTCTGTGTCGTAACTTCTTTCAACACTTCCCATACTATTTACAACATTGAGACGATCGACAATCAACCGATGGAGATCGACGAGCCAAGCACATCGTACCAACCCGAGTCAGAAGACGGCATCTCGCATCGATTAACGGACGACATCGAGCCAAGGATCGGTTTCGAGCCAAGCCTCGACATCGATCAAGGATCGAGTCCGGAAATCATTCCAAACAAGAAGCGACCATACCCATTGAAGAGTTGGAAAGTATAACAATATATCCAGCTCGCCCGGAGTGGGAAGTACAGATCGGCACGAGCGGCGACCTCGAATTAAAGGATGATCTGATCATCTTACTACGTAAGAACATCGGAGTCTTTGCCTAGTCGCATCAAGATATGGTCGGCATTTGTCCTGAACATGCTTGCCACAATCTAAAGATCGACCCAGCAAGGAAACCTGTTCACCAGAAACGTAGGAAATTTGGTCCTGAGAAGTACGCAGCGGTCGACATAGAAGTCAAGAAGCTACTCGACAATAAACTAATCGGAGTAGCTACCGACGAGCCACAGTGGGTAGCCAATGCGATGCTCGTCAAGAAGCCAAGCAACTCCTGAAGGTTATGCATCGACTTCACCGACCTCAATGCGGCATGCCCAAAAGATCACTTTCCGATGCCTCATATCGACCACTTGGTCGATAGTATAGCAGGTTGCGAAATGATGTCATCCATGGATGCCTTCGCCGGATACCATCAGATCCCAATGGCGGAGAAGGACATAAAGCACACATCGTTCCACATGGAAAAAGACATATACTTTTGGGTCCGAATGCCGTTCGGCCTGAAGAATGCAGGGGCGATCTACCAATGGCTAGTCAACGGGATGTTCGCCAACCAGATCGGCAAGACCATGGAGGTCTACATTGACGACATCGTGGTCAAAAGCCTCAAAAAGGAAGATCACCTCAACGACCTTGCCGAGACGTTCGCCATCCTCAAGAGGTTCAATATGAAGCTGAACCCCAAGATATGCAACTTCGGGGTGAGCTCCGGAAAATTCCTGGGGCACATCGTGAGTCAGAGGGGGATCGAGGAGAGCCCCACCAAGATCCAGGCGATCCTCGACATGCAGGAACCACGGAATGTCAAACAGGTGCAACGCCTCACTGGTTGTCTGGCTGCCCTCAACCGTTTCATATCTCGGCTCGGGGATAAAAGCAAGCCATTCTTCGCGACCATAAAGAACAAAAAGTTCGCACAGACAAAGGAGAATCAAATAACATTCGCCAAAATTAAGGAGTACCTGTCTAACCCCTAGGTCTTGGCAAAGCCGATCCCTGGCGAAAAGCTATTCCTTTACCTGGCGGCCTCGGAGGTCGCGCTGAGTACTGTTTTAGTGCGAGCAGAGGGGCAAGTCCACTTGCCGATCTACTTCGTTAGCCAAGCGCTCCATGACGCGGAAACGCGGTACACGCCTCTGGAGAAGATCGCCTACGCTCTAGTCATGAGTGTTCGCAAGCTAAGGGCCTACTTCTTCGAACATCAAGTGGAGGTTCTGATGACTCTCCCCTTAAGGCAAGTCCTGCACCGGCCAGACACTAACGGGCGACTCCTCAAGTGGTCACTGGATATCGCCCAATACGGTATTACGTACGCTCCTCGCACGGCGATCAAAGGCCAAGCTCTGGCGGACTTCGTGGTGGAATTAACATTCCCACCCAGTCCGACCCAGATCGATCGCCCCGCTTGGAAGTTGTACGTGGATGGCTCAGCAACCAACTCACGAGCAGGGGCAGAGATTGTCCTCATCAGCCCCTACGGCTAAAGTTTCACAAACGTTGCACGTTTCGGGTTTCGGGCGACCAACAATGAGGCCGAATACGAAGCCTTGGTAGGCGGGCTCGATCTAGCCCTCGCCCTGGATGTTCGCCGTCTCCGCATCTTCATGGACTCCCTCTTGGTCGTGAACCAAGTCAAAGGAGAATATGAGGCGCGCGACGAACAAATGATCAAATACCAAGAACTGGTCGCCGAAATGTGCACGAAGTTTGAAGAAGTTCTGATCGAACAAGTCCCGAGAGAGCACAACTCCCTGGCCGATGCCCTATCCAAACTAGCATCATCAGAAGGGGCAGCAGATTTCTCTAACATCCAAATCACAAAATCAGCAAAGTCGGCGATCGACAGAAGCCTGATTACCACAGTTGCCATTGCCGAGGAGAACTAGATGACTCCGTTCATTAAATACTTGAAGGACGGGACGGTCCCCGACGATCGTATCAAAGATCACCAGCTTTAGCTCCGTGCAGCCAGATACACCCTACTGGACGACCGGCTATACAAGCGAGCTTTCAGCCTTCCCCTCCTCAAGTGCATTACGCCGGAGGAAGTCCGGCTCATTCTAGCCGAGATCCATGACGGGACCTGTGGAAACCATGCTGGCGGGCGAGCTCTCATCCACAAAACGACCAGGCAAGGTTTTTTCTGGCCTACACTACAAAAAGACGCGATCGCCTACGCCCGATCATGTCACATATGTCAAGTGATGGGCCCAAACATCAAGCTCTCCCCCGAACAGCTCACTTCTATGTACAGCCCATGGCCGTTCGTCCAATGGGGCATCGACCTCATCGGTCCCTTGCCGACGGCGCCAGGGGGTTCTAAATTCGCCATCGTGGGGGTCGATTATTTCACGAAATGGGCTGAGGCCGAACCACTCAACAAGATCGGCCAAGAAAAATTAATCAATTCATTTGGAAGAACATCATATGCCGGTTCGGTCTACCCAGGCTATCATCTCCGACAACGGAAAGCAGTTCGACGGCTTGAAAGTCATGCAATTCTGCAAGAAGTGGGGAATCAAAAAGTTGTTCTCGGCCCCTTACCACCCTCAGACGAACGGGCAGGTAGAGGCTGTAAATAAAATCATCAAACACACGATCAAAGCAAGACTTGAATCCAAACAAGGACGATGGGCGAGCGAGCTCCCAGACGTTTTGTGGTCCTACCGTATGATGACCCGAAACTCGACTGGCGAAACCCCGTTCGCCCTCGCCTTCGGAACAGAAGTGGTGATCCTTTCGGAGATCACCGTCCTCAGCTACCGAACTGAACAAGAGATGACGACGGACAATGATGTGGCCCGGCGGATCGACTTGGACATGCTCGAAGAACGGCGACTGACCTCGGAAATGAAGAACATAATCCACAAAAGGAGATCCGAGAAGTTCTTCAATTCAAAGGTCAAGGAAAAACGGTTCCAAGTGGGCGACCTTGTCCTCAAAAAAGTCCAGACTCACACAGGAGTCTTTGGCCCGAATTGGGAAGGCCCCTTCAGGATATCTAAGTGGTTAACTAGGGGAGCCTAGGAACTTGAACACCCTGACGACACTCCGGACCAATATCCCTGGAACGCCGTACATTTGAAGAAATACTACTAGTGAAAACTCTGTATTCAGTTTCAGTTACCCAATGTATAAAGAATATAATGAGATTTTCCTGTCCCATCTATATGATTCGCATCGACGAAAATGAACAACTAAAAAGAGGACGGCTCGCTTGCCCTACAAGAGGTCATCGTCTAAACCTGACAGACCTATGCAAGCGATTGCCCCTCCAAGCACAACGTATACTGTCGAGGGTCGTCATCTAACATGGTGATCCGAGGTAGAAAAGTGCAGCCGTGGTCCTGGAGGTCGATGGAACCGGCAGCTTCGTCCATGCAAGGTTCCTTTGAGCTGCGATTGCTCGCCCTTCGTTTAAATATGAGGCGAGCGTAGCCGAAGGAACCTCCAATTAAAATCCATGGACACGCTCGTGCGCCCTCAAAAGTACATCATCTAACATGACGTACCCGGACAAGGCGACGCGTCCCTACCCCATCACAACGTATACCGTCGAGGGTCGCCATCTAACATGCCGACCCGAGGTAGAAAAGTGCTAACAAGCCACGGACGTGGAGTCGAATAAACCAACGATGCCCCGTGCAAGGACTCCTCTAGACCAAGACCGCTCACCTTTCGTTTAAATACAAGGCAGGCGCAGCCTAACGGAGGACCCTAACAATAAAGTGAGTCGCGGGACAGACCTACGGATGGAATGTCCCTCGCACATAAAGACACGGTTACGGAGATCGGTCCATCGAACTCAGCGACTGTGCACACAGTCGTCCTCCCTCAAAGAATTGGCAAAACTCAAGATGGCTCGTCAAACATACTATTTTCGTTCCCTTACTTACACTAAGTAAACAAAAACAAGGGGCAAAGTAGAGCTATTCCTAAATGCGATCGGGAGGAAGGAACCATACACGATCGGCTTCGTTCAAACACACACATGACGATCGGTTTTGTTCAAGAAATTTACAAGTAAGAATTTTCAAGTGTACCAATACAATCGGATCCATTCAACATTCAAACAGTCGATCGTACAAACAAGGCATCAGGTGCAATTGTGTAGACACTTGTATAAATTCATATGCAAACATTCAGAAGATACAATTGTACATATAAAGAATCAGATGCGAAGAAGAAGTATTTTATCCCATTCGAAAAGTTCGTACATACAAGCCCGAAGGCAATACAAGGAGAAAAACTACAAATTACAAGCGAAAGAAAAACGAAAACAACTCCAACATCACTCAGGCCACCCCTGACTGACTTTCGCCTCCAGCAGGCGGATCGACGCGCGCCTCATCACCGGCTTCAGGATAAATAAGTTTATCCGAAAATGGATACCAGCTCAGATCAATCTCTAAGTCAGTGAGATCGAGGATCGACAGGGAGAAGTCCGGATGCAGGGGATGCTCGAGTACGTATGCCTTAAAGGTTTCCATCATAGGGACGACCTCGATCCCTACCTTCTTGGCGGCACGGATAGCGTCGTCGTAGGCCATATAATAGGCGAACTCACCGACGTATCCCACATTAAGGTAGGGATCGGTCTCGATCGCCTTTAACTGCTCCTTCAACCCCACAGTCGTCTTGTCAGCATCCGCAAGCTCGGCTACCTTGGCGGCCAATTATCCCTTCGCCCTCTCCAGCTCGCCGTTGAGATGATCCACTGTCGCCTTCAGCCCAGTCACCTCCTCCTGCGAGGCCGCGTGCAACCGACGAGCATCCGTTATCTGGTCGTGGAACCGATCGGCCACCTCCTTGGACCGGCCAAGCTCTTGTTTCATCCGGTCGAGGTCTTGTTTGGCCCGTTTGGCCGTCTCAATATGTTCCTTCTCCATGGCCATGATCCGGTTAGCGAACTCGGCATTCTGGTTCCGAGCAACCTCGAGATCTTGATGGAGGCGAGCATTAGAGGGTCGCCCCTCGTAATCTTTAACAGGTTGGGCGGCCATCGTCGCCGCTTGGAGAGTCAGGGTGAGCGTCGCCTGCATGGCATCTCCAGAACGCCGACGATCAATCGCGTCGAGGTCGGTCGTCCAGGCCTTAGGAAGAGAGGTGATGGCCCTGGAGACGTAAGAAGGGACGTCGAGGGACTGGCGCCGAGACTTGCTCGCCAAGAAATCCAACACCATCGGCGAGGTGTCCGGATCAGCAAGACGGATCCTGCAACACAAACAAAAAGAAACAAAGGAGTTAGTATACATCCTACACAAATAACCTAACTCAGAAAGATCAAACCGGTCTTACCTGTTGACCAACTCGGGGTCGCGGCCGAAAAAGGGCTTGCCCCGAGAAGTTTCGGCTTCGGCGATCGCCGCGGTCTTCAGGAAGGCAGCTGATGGCCTGGACCCCTCCACCATCGGAACAACAGAGATAGGTGGCGCGGCAACCGGAGGCTCCAAAATGGATACCTCCGCGTCAGCAGTCGGCAGGGACTCCTACGGCCTCCGCCTCTTGCGGTTGTGCTGGAGCTGTTCTTCCTCCCGAGCTTCCGGCTCGACGACCGGCACCATAGTAGGTCTCACCGCAGGGATGGGACGGGACGTCGTTGCTGGGGCACGACCCGTCTTCTTTCCCTGGTGAACACGACCCAAAAGACCAGGGTTCGACATTGAGATCTCTTTCGGGGGCTCGTAATAACGGGGAAAATGGATCTCTGTCAAAGAAGAAATTCAGACAAGTTAGACATCTCTTTCAAACAGACGATCGTCAAGCAGAAAAGAGGAAATGAAAACTTATACCAGGAACCTTCAGATGGCGAGGGAAGCGAAACAATCGAGCTCCCAACCAATGATATTCGTTGTTGACTATGCGAACGTCGAGGTAGGAGTCTGGCAGACCGCGAATTCGCTCCCAGACGATCAAGAAATCAAAGGGGAGATCGCCGATTGCTGGAACAAGGGAGCCTGCAAAAAGGAAACCAAATTAGATCAGTTCAAGATGTATCCAAACAATGGGATAGTTTAAACCCTTACTCGGATTCCTCTCCCGAAAACTGGTGGGGATATCCAACTCTTCCTCCGGTCTATCGCTCGATGCCGACCTCCACGCTCCGCCGACCCAGCACCATTTTGTCAGGTCGCTCCGAATCTTGTTCGGCACCCCAAGGACCACCCGACCCATGCGACCCTGAATATGGTAGCCGCCGACTGATCCCTTCTGCGCAGTCAACTTGAAGAGATAGTTCATTTCCAGCGCAGTAGGTAGACGGAACAACCGATGATCGCCAAAAAGTGCCAGGGTGCTAATAATCTGCAGTCAGGAGTTCGGCGTCAACTGGAGCGGCGCTACATTCCAGGCGATCAGCAAATATGATACGGCAAACAGCAATGGAAACCGCAAGCCGGCCTCCAGGATCGTTTCATTGACAGCAACCAAACCCTCGGGAGGTTGATCGGCATGTTCATTCTCCGAGGGCACATACAATGAGACATCAGAAGGGATATGGAATTTCGCCCTCCAACGACTCCAGTCTTTCCAGGTCGCCGAACTCCGAATCTGACCGAGGGTCCATAGGGAGCGGTCCGCGGCCCGAAACGCCGTCCGCTTCATGAGCTCATAGGGGTGGGCGGCAGAGTACGCTCCGAAGTCGAAATGGGGGCGTGGTCCGGCAATCCTCTCCATGAGCTTAGCAAACTCCAAAAAGGCCGGGCCGAACGCGCTGTTCTGCTCCCAGTACAGCCTCACCGCTTCATCCTCATCCACCAACGGGCCCTTCTGCCTCGCTGCCGCCGCCGATCTCACCACATCGGCCTCGTTGAAGAGCTCTTCAACCTTCGCGGGTGTGATTCCCACACGGATGGCCTCGAAGGCCGTCTCCATGTGAAGAACCGCGGAGGTCTCTTCCCGGGGAGGCGATGTCGCGGCGGCAGAAGAGCTTCCGGCCTCATAAACTTTGGATCCTCCTCCAGACATGTTTCGAAAAGTAAAGGGAGAGAGAAAGTGTTTGTTCTTACCTAGAAGGAAAGTCGGTCGGCACAAGAAGCTTCAAAGAAATTTGGCAAAGTCTCGTCTGAAAAGCAAGGGCGCATAAAGGGTTGAACTGAAGTGGCCCTAGCCCTTTTATAGGCAAGTGCAGGGACCTCTGTGCAAATAGGCGAAATCCCGAGGGCTGAAGTGCAACCGTCCGGAGGGGGACACATTAAATGCAGCCCTCGAAACCCGCGTGCGCATTTTTTCGAGGGCACGCCAGACGACAAGTCTGACAAAACCATCGGACTCCCCCAACGATAGCGCGACGCGTGTCCCTGCAATGTTTCAAGAGCCCGCCTCTATTTCCCGCTATTTCCAGCGCATAAGGAGATCGTCCGGATTCGAAATCAGTTCGTCCAGGTGACGATCATCCTTAACATAAATAGACGAGTCGGTCGTCTAAAACAGGCGATCACCAACAGTGCCACCTCACCCCATGTTTTCAACATCGGAGCGAGCTGGGGGGCAATTGTTGTGCGGCGATTTATACGCCTCGATGACGATCGGCGTAATGGTCAAGAGCCAACCATAGAAGACAGATGCTGGGCAAACGCCTAGCGGTCGGCGTCCAAGGTGATCGTCTATTGGTATTTGGCGATCCCCTATAATGTCCGACCATAGGCGATCATCCCGTGCCACGTATGAAACCAACACCCGTCAAAGTCTTCGAAGACCGAATCTCGGACGTAGACCCACGTGCAGATCTGCAAAAGGCGCCACAAGATAAGGCTTTTTGACCCCAGCCTATCACCACCTTCACACCTACCGACAGGCCCGCCGAAAGGTACAAAGTGGGTCCTCCCCTGACAGCGACTCAGGACGCGTGCGGACTCCTCATTGGCCCGCATATCTGGCTGCCAGCTGCAGCCTCGGACTTTAAGGAAACAGCCCCACGTGATGGGACAATCGCCCACATTATTCTAATATAGAATACGGCGGTCGCCCGCGATCACTGGGGAGGACCTAGCAACCTCCTCTACTATAAGTAGTAGGCCTCCAACAGTGGCCAAAGAGAGAAATACATTCTGAAAACAGTGGACTCACTGGAAAAACTCATTCACATATACAGAACACCAAAAAGCAAGAACTCACAGAGCGTCATATCTGGTTCTTCCGGCAATCTTCATGCTCTACAGCTAAGATAACTAGAATCTTTACACTCATTGTAATAGTATTCTAACAATAATATTTGTACTCCAAAGTATTTTTATTAATAACATCTCGCGAGAGCATTTAAGCCCGGGACTAACAACCCCGGCAAATCTTGTGTTATTTACTTTCCCACGGAAGTGTTCTCGCATTTGTTTGTTACTCGACCATTCCAGCATTATCATCTCCGGATAATATTTTGGGTAACAACATATGATATTTATGAGTTTCTCGCAGGAAGAGGCTCGTTCGTATTTTATCATTTATGTTAGTTTTGTTCTTCGTGAATCATTGAATAAAATGTTGTGGTACTTGTACTAGCATCGTTGTGCTAACCCCTTCGGGGTGAACATTTGTTTATGTTCAGGATCCAGGAGAGCAGGAAAACAACCACTAGAGCTGCATGACGACGAGGGTGCAGAGTGATGTTCCGGCCGGGTTCAATTGTCTGTTGTTTGTGTTGTTTTAATAAGTACTCGAGTACATCGTTGTTTGTGATGTTGAATTTGGTTATGTATTAATATTCTTCATTTGGATGTTTGTATTTTCGGCATTGGCCCAAAACTGTTGTATTTTATTTCAGTTACTTTCATATGTTGGTATATGTTATTGTATTTTCATTTCTTCAGTCTTGTAAATTCTTATGTAAAGGATTTACGACGCTGTAATATTCCTGAATATATTGGGGGTGTTACAATACATGCAGATTTCATTCTCTCAATATTCTAATTAATATCAATGATTCACTGTAATTTTGATTTTTGATTAACTTGAGGATTTCTCTCTTTAATGGTGAGAATGGAGAAGAATAGAGTGTTATCTCGTGCATCTGCTTACTCCTTATTCGAGGAGAGCGGCGATTCTGAAGCTCAGTATTTCTGCGGCGATTCTGGTCTCAACATTCTGATGCTGCTGTGATCTCGATAGAGGAGGAAGATGCGCATCAGTCGGATGATGATTCGTAGTCGTGCAACTACGAATCGTTGTTTGGTAGTGCGAGAATGGAGGTTGATGGTGTAACACCCCTAGATTTAACCGGGAATATTACAGCGCCGTGGGCCCCGAGATGGAACCCACAAGGCTGAAGGAAATTTTCGCAAACATTTACAAATGCCCAAGAGGCTAACGACAGTACTATCTTTAAAAACATTCGAAGACGTTATAAAACTCGTTTATCAAAAGCGCCGTAAAACCTCATTTTGAAAAGGGCAAGGCCCAATGGCCGGAACTCAATAGTTTAGAAAATGATTTCCAAAGTAACTCAAGTTACTAGATATCAAGAAGTCATTTAAAATACTCACGCAGCGGAAAGGACAATAAAGTAAAATTACTCTAGCAGCGGAATACAACGACTGATCAGGAGCTCAATACACAAATACATGCCTTAGCCAGTATCCTCCGGGAAGCTCATCTCTCCACGACCGCTACAAGCTCGAAAATCCAAGAACCTAAAAAGAAATCCCACGACGGGGTCAACCATAATATCCAACAATGATAACCGTCACATCACATTAATAATTACATACCAATGAGAATACAACATAAGAATACGACCAACGTAATCTTACCGCCATAAGTTTACCAAAATTCACATTTCGTATCCTCAACAACACAACAAGCTCATATCTAATCAACTAAACTGTATCTCAAACGGAACCCAAGGTTCTCAAAATGTCTTCATAACTCACTGTTACGAAAACTACTAACTCGGTCCAACCCTAAACCATTGGGTGACATCATCACATCTCAACACAATAATCGATTGTCCATCAAAAGACAATAACCAAAGGAAATACGGAACATACCTCAAGATGCAAAATACTACGACAATCATATCAGTCTAATCCAAGATCAGATCAAAGCAACATACGAACACGGTTCTAACACAAGACCTACAAATGCATACTCATGTGACAACGTCAATATGCTCAAAAAGAATAACAATGTATACTCAATGGCAATCCCATGATCTAGCGCCCTCAGCATAGATCCCAAGATGATCCTACAAGATCAACACGAGGTGGATAACCAATAATATACATACAACAACACATAAAAAACCAACGATGCGAATCCCCATGATTCCATCAATACGACACTGGGTAATCTAATGATCCAGCGCCCTCAACATAGATCCAAGATGATCCCTTCGGACCAACACGAGGTGGAAAAACCCGTCCAATGATCCAGCGCCCTCAACATAGATCCCAAGATGATCCCGTCGGACCAACACGAGGTGGACATTTGATCCAGCTGTTGCGATTTTTCTTGAACGCATGAGTACGTTATCGTATACAAGTAATAAAGTGATGAGTGAGTATCGTTCCCACGAGGACTGAATCACTAACTACCGATTTTTATGTATTCTAGTTTTATTTGAACAATCGAACTGTGGTTTTGCAATTAATTAATAAAAGAATTAATAAAAGACTAAACAGTAAAAACGATAGCTTGGAGAAAGAGAATCAAATGATGAATAAGTCTAGGATTCTGAATCCACCTCGGTTTATCCAAATTTACTCTCGATTATCTGAAGTTAATGATTTTCCCAATTTATTGAAGGCGAAGATTGCTAATATACTCTACCGCCTCTCCCGAGGTCAATAGATTTTTCTAAAGGCGAATAACGCACTCTATCCCTAGGTGAATTGATTCGTCAATAGCAAAAAGCATAAAATCTCCAAAAGGCCACGTAGTTCCTATGAGTATATTCCTATCTCACAGAATAAAACGGTCCTCACCAATAGTTCCTCACCAACTCTCCTCTCCCGATTCGAATTGAATGATTAAAACAATACAACTATTGGCCAGATAATTGAAAGCATTAAACACGATTGGGAAAACTCAACAAAAAAAGAATTAAATAGATAATCTCAAGCAAATCCGTCAAACGTAGGTTTCATCAAAATCCTAGATTAGGGTTTTAGCCTGACATGCTAATTAATGAAAATACAGAATTAATCAATAGAAGCATGAAAATCAAACGCAGATGAAGAGCTCGGATTCCTCCGTTCTTCTGGCTTCCGCCCTCTGCCCTTGATCTCTTCTGCTTCTCTCATCTGCGATAGTCTTTTGTCTTCCTCCTTTTTCCAAGCCTCCAAAGATTTCAAGATTTCCCCAGATTCCAAGATGATTAATTAGGGTCTTAAACCCTTATTTATAGCTCTGCACAGTCTCCAAATCGCGTCCGTGTGAGTAGGTCGAGAACTAGCTTCAAAACGGCCCAAATCCGCGCGGAGCACACCAAAACCGCCTAGTGTGCCGCGGCTCACTTAATCTGTGCCGCGGCACATGGTCTTGTTTGGCGCACAGGCGCCTTTAATTCATCCGGGTCGCGGCTCACTGAATGTGCGCGGCACAGTCTGATCTACTCGTGCCCGCTGGTTGCCTTCCTGTGCCGCGGCTCACGGCCAAAATTCGCCGTTTTCGCCCGTTTCGCCTCGTTTAAGCTTCCGGACTCCAATCTCCTGACAAACATACAAGATTAAGGCATTAAGAGCTCATTTATGCAAATTTACTCGCCAAAATAATACTAAATAATGATAAATAAGCGTATAAAAATACGCCTAACAAATACCCCCAAACTTAAGCATTTGCTTGTCCTCAAGCAAAAAGAATTAAATTCAACAAAAGAATGTCGTGAAAATTCGTGCAACTCATAGTGCTCAACCTAATCAATACTATCCTGAAATTCTCTCTGAATAATACGAGTATCGTAATAGCCAGCTACACTCAGAACACTGATTCTACAAAGTAACCAAGTTCAGTCCTAATTACTCGTTCATGAAGAAAATCCAGCTCAAAGATTAACAAACGTGAATCAAATCGACCGTCAATATGAAAGGTTCAAATAAACAAGCTAAATTCACCCCGTTCCACAGTCTAATGGCAAAATTTTCACGAGTTTCATAAAAATAATCCTCGGACAGTATTCCCTTATATATATATATATGCTCAAGAAATTGATTCGAGTTGACCACTAGGTTCGGATCTCGGGATGTTTCATCGGGATAATCCTAGGGTGGAACTTCCATTCTCATGTATTGAGAAACCGTTTGACGTAAAAGACACTCATGGGGTACATGGATGCTTCTAGTTACTAAGTTCCCCTCCACAGCGGAGAAACAACTCGAATAGCTAATTCCCGCATGTCCGAATCAAGGTCGCTGTTTTACGCGAGAGTAAACAACGGGTCACGCGAGTACCCCCGGTTACTAGACTCCCTATCATCGGCACATGTGAAATTTCTAAATCACTAGTCTAATCAGGGTCGTCGTTTTACGCGAGAGTAAACAACGGGTCACATGAATACCCCCGGTTACTAGACTTCCCATCATAGAACAAAAATATCTCGACTTTTGGGAAAAACTGATCGACTCTAAACTCAATCTCATTGCCAACACGACTTATGTAACTGGACGACTAGCTAACCGAAAAATGTAACCAAACGTATCGACGGTGATTTTAAAACACGTATGTATCCTCTCTTATTTGCCAAGACCTCTACAATCACCAAAAAGATTCGGAACTAAATGACGACTTAACAGAAACAGAAATCACTGACTACAACTCGACTAAAACTCGACCGTTTCTTCAGAGAGAAAAACAGTGTTGTAACATCAGTATTACACAAATAGAAGCACGAAAAATTCACGAATAAGAGTAAAATCAAGACAAGCAAGGCTATCGACAAAAAGGTAACTAGAAATAACAAAAAGTGCAACGAATTAAGTACAGCAGTAAATGTAGTAACAGAAAGTAAATCCCCCCCAAACTTAGGACTTACATTGACCTCAATGAACAGAATATAATATGCAATAGAATAAGAAGGTCAAGTACTCCCCTCCAGTCCTCTCACGAGCTGGTGCCGGCATCATCCGGTGAGGAGGGTGGTGTGGATGGCCGAGCAGGTGCAATAAATGGCCCGTCTGGGTGCATGGTATGGGCCGTCCATGCAGCAAGGTGCTCCTGATGGTAGGCGTCCCTCGCTGCCAGACGCCTCGCCTCACGCCGGTTGGCCCGGCGGGCCTGCTCTCGCATCTCACCCCTAACGGCAGCAATAATGCTCTCTCGCTCCGTCCGCTGCTCCTCTCGCATGGCAGCCAGCATACTCTCCCTCTCTCTCCTCATCTCCTCTCTCTCTCCTCATATCCTCCCTCAGATCCTCTCTCTCTCTCCTCATATCCTCCCTCATCCCGTCGAACATCGCCTGAAATCTCTCTCTGTCGGGCGGCGGTCCGGCATCTGCCTGCCCCTGTGTCAGCAAAAGAGGCTCGGGGGACCCCTCGTGGGCCTCATCCAGTAGAAATCCTCTCCCCCGAGCGTGCGCCGGCGCTCCTCCCCACTGGTCAAAATGTGAGATGATGCGGTGGTCGATCGGGGCACAGGGAGCCCGGCATCGGCTCGTCGTCCGACCACGTCGGCCCATTGGCCACAGAGCGCAGATAAGAGAGGGGTGCTTCAACCCCGTCTTGGCCCCTCCCTGAATACACTGGAATATAGATCGGACCAAGAGAGGGGCCACATCGAAACGCAGCCCGGATGTGATAGCATATAGTGTCCGGGCACGGGAGAGAAAAACAGTGCGGATCTGAGATGTGGGGTCTATACGAGCGCAAATAAAATATAGCCAGGCACGGCCGAGCCGACTGAGGCGCGAGCTCTTGAAATGGAAAGTGGAAGAACCCGGTGCGCGCTGCTCCCAGTCGGAGTCGGGCTGCGTAATAGTCTCGAGCAGAGCCTCCTTCGTGAGGCTAGTCATAACTCGGTCATAAGCCGTCTCATCTACCACCGGCAGCCCAAACAACCTCTGAATAGCAGCTGTGAAAAAATCAACCGTAATACCTCGGACATCGACCTGAGTCCGAGTGTCTGACTGCTGCAACATCTGGCCTGCCCGAATATGCTTCAATAACGCGCTGGCATAGAACTCCTGCACTATCGATATCACCGCTGGCTCGGGGGGTGCAGCGAATCGGGCCCACCCCATCTCGTCTATCATCGTAAGCAGTTCCCCGTCTTGGGGGGCTGGAGTAAATCCCCTCTCCGGGATAAGAGGTCGCGGCCGAATCTTCTCATTGAAGATTTTGTGGATCTCAGGGTCAGAAAACTGGTGCGCCTCCGACTCGGCGCGACTACGAGAGGTTTCCCCTCGAGTGGGGGATGACTGAGTCCTGGCCCTCTTGCTCAGCTTTTTAGTCCTAGCCATAGTCAGTCCTGAAAAAATTTAAACACCGAAGGTTACTTACTCAAACAATAACGAGAATAATCATCACTCGGCTAAGGATATCCAGCCGTAAATCAGAAATTTTTACGAGATAGCACAACCGTGAGAAAAAAAATGAAATTGAACCATAACGTTTAAACTAGACGTACGGGTTGGGGGTTGTTGTAATTCCAGAACGAATACGTTGCACACAAATTAAAAATATTGCCTTAACAAAGAAAATTTTTCATTTAGACATTTCATCGAACACTTAAAGGGCAAGAGTTCACTTGAAGAACAAATATGGCAATAGCTCGATTAAATCCCCAAGAACAAAAACACGAATCATTCACCATCAAAAATGACATATTCAATTCATTCGTAATCCAAAATAATCATGAAAAATCGATCAAAACATCATGTCCTCCACTTAACCATCATAGAACTTTTGAAGGAAATAAACATATTCAATCCTAAAATGCATAACACAACTCACATTTAAATTCATAGAACAATTTCAGATTAAAGATTTGGACATACCTTGCTTGGATTGTAAAAAATGCAAGAAAATCGCAAGAAGAAGAAGAAGGAAGATGTCGGCCGATCGCGCGCAAGGGGAGGGAAGGGAAGGAAGGGAAGTATACCTGGGGTGGCCGGCCGAATGCGAGTTATAAGGTACCTGGGCTGTTCAAATTCCGCATGGTGTGCCGCGGCACAGCTCAAGTGAGCCGCGGCACCGAGTAAAGTCCCTTTTTACCTGTTCGCATGTTTTGTCGTGGGCCGCGGCTCAGATTCCGTGTGCCGCGGCTCAGTGCTCAAGTGTGCCGCGGCTCAGTAATGTTGTGCTGCGGCACAGAGTACAGATTGTTTAGCTCTCCCTTTCGATTTGTATGTGCCGCGGCTCATAATACTTATGCCGCGGCTCAGGCATCAGTTTCTCCCCTGGGACCTTTCCTGCACAGAATTTCAAGAAGAACACGTCAAGAGTGAGAGGTAAAAGCAAATCAAAGCACATAATGATGAAAAATAAAAATTCGAGAATGCAAGAAGAAAAAAAAAACAGAAACTCAAAAATCTACAACTACGAACTCGGGTTGCCTCCTGAGAAGCGCTAAGTTAATAGTCTTCAGCCGGACCTATTTAAAAAAAATCAGTTCGCTTTTCGCAAACTCCATTTGATCTCCGCCCCGTTCATCGAACCGTTAATATGGTTTTTAAAATTTTGACCATCGGTCATTAACGATTCGATTTTCGGTTCGGACACCCGATGTTGGTTGCGGAAAGGTTTTGACAAGAACAACTTCCCGAAACACCCGTTTTTCTCATGACTAGACGTCCGTTTGCCTTCCGGCTTATTTTCCTCTTTCACGAACGAACTTATGGTAGCAACAGATTTTTCCGAGTGTGGCTGGTCAGATGGCGATGACTGCATGTTCACATGCTTGAGAAATGCGACTCGTTCTACATTATTCTTAGAGGTTGGACCATCTGAAAATGAGTCTTTCGACCGACGATGTTTTCGGTGTTTTTCTTTTGCAATGGCCTCCACACTTTCACTTTGTGAGCTCTTATCAACACCTCCGGGACATGAAAAGGATTTGAATACTTGGAACGTAACATGCTCGTCTTGAACCCGCAGAATTAATTCTCCCTTTTCCATATCTATAAGAGTTCTGTCGGTCGCTAAAAATGGACATCCCAAGATAATCGGGATATCTTCATCTTCCTCCATGTCGAGCACAATAAAATCCGCTAGAAAGATAAATTTATCCACTTTTACTAACACATCCTCAATCACTCCCCTCGGATACTTAATAGATCGATCCGCTAATTGCAAGGAGACCGTCGTCGGCTTTGCTTCTCCAATTCCCAGCTTCTTGAAAATAGACAGAGGCGTGAGGTTAATACTAGCACCGAGATCGCACAATGCCTTATTAAAAGAGAGATTCCCCATGGTGCACGGTATGTTGAAACTTCCCGGATCTTTCAATTTTGGTGGAAGCTTCTTCTGAAGAATCGCGCTGCATTCCTCCGTCAAGGCGACTGTCTCAAACTCCTCGAGTTTTCTTTTCTTTGACAAGATCTCTTTCATGAATTTAACGTAGCTTGGCATTTGTTCCAACGCGTCGGCAAATGGAATGTTAATATGAAGCTTCTTGAACACGTCGAGGAACTTAGAGAATTGCTTGTCCGCCTTTTTCTGCTGTAATCTCTGTGGAAACGGGACGGGTGGCATATATGCCTTCGGGTTATCTGGAAACGTTATCGAGGGTCTCCAATCTTGTGATTCTTCCGTCGCTAAATCTTCCTTCTCCTCAATATCACTCCTCTTTTCACTTCTCTCGGGCTGGTCACACACCTCCTTCCCACTTCTCAAACTGATCGCATTTATACTTTCTCTAGGATTTGTCTCGGTCGTAGTTGGCAATGCTCCCTCCAGGCGGGCTGTCAACACGTTAGCAATCTGGCCCAGCTAGACTTCCAAGTTGCGAATGGAAGCGGAATGATTCTGCAATGTCGCTTCAGTACGGGTCATGAATTGACTCGTATTCGCTGCCAATTTCGCAATTGCTTCCTCAAGAGAAACTTTTGGAGCGGGAGGGGGTTGCTGTTGGTTTTGAGCGAACGGAGGCTGGTTCGAGTTCTGTCCGTTTCTCCACGAAAAGTTGGGATGATTACGCCACCCCGGATTATACGTGTTGGAGTACGGATTATTTTGCCGGTTTACGTTTCCTACAAACTGAGCTTGTTCAATTTGGGGCTGCTCGAACGGATTTCCGACTTGACACTCCGCGCTAGGGTGAGATCTGTTACACCAATTGCAAGACTCAATGGTAACGGGGGAAGGAGCATGCGAAAATGCTTGGAGCTGCTGCGTTAATGCTGCGACTTGGGCTGACAATGTAGATATCGGGTCATTACTCGAAATTTCCAAAACTCGCTTCGGCGTTATTCGTTCGGATGGCCATTGATATGCATTTGCGGCCATAGCTTCCAACAACGAGTGTGCCTCGGCCATAGTCTTTCCCATCAAAGCCCCACCGGCGGCTGCATCCACGAGAGTGCGTGTAGAGGCACTCAATCCATTGTAAAACGTTTGAATTTGAAGCCAGTCTGGAAGGCCGTGATGTGGGCATCTCCGTAACAAATCTTTGTATCGCTCCCACGCCTCGTGGAGCGATTCCATATCATACTGACCGAAAGTGGTGATCTCGTTTCTCAGTCTCGCCGTCTTAGAAGGTGGGAAGAATTTAGCAAGGAAGGCTTGCGCTAACTCTGCCCATGTCGTGATCGAGCCCTGATGAGAATTCAGCCAAAATTTCGCTTTATCCCTCAAAGAGAAAGGGAAAAGCCGTAATCGGATAGCATCGTCGGTGACACCATTGTTCTTGAACGTGTCACAAATCTCGAGAAAAGAAGTAATATATGCGTTTGGGTCATCATTCGGCAATCCACAGAATTGGCTCGCCTGCACCATCTAAATAATAGCAGGCTTGATTTCGAAATTGTTGGCCTGAATGGTGGGACGCCAAATCCCCGAAAAGTTTGCGTTAATCTACGACATGGCATAATCTCGAAGTGCCATTTCCGGTTGAGCTTGCTGCACAATATTATTTCCTCCGTGAATTTCGATATTTTCGGCCATGGTCACTGTCGTCTGTAACTCTCGTTTCTCCTTCTTTTTCCTTCGAAGAGTGCGCTCGAGGTATCCAAAGATAGTAGGCCTTCGTTATCAAATTTTCTCATGCACTACGCGAAAGATCCTGAAAGGACAAACAAATAAATAAATTAAATACACGAAAATAAGTAAATAAAAACGTTCAAACTAAGACTAGAAATACTGAAATCGATATTAGCAATATTTCAGTCCCCGGCAACGGCGCCAAAAACTTGTTGCGATTTTTCTTGAACGCAAGTGTACGTTATCGTATACAAGTAATAAAGTGATGAGTGAGTATCGTTCCCACGAGGACTGAATCACTAACTACCGATTTTTATGTATTCTAGTTTTATTTGAACAATCGAACTGTGGTTTTGCAATTAATTACTAAAAGAATTAATAAAAGACTAAACAGTAAAAATGATAGCTTGGAGAAAGAGAATCAAATGATGAATAAGTCTAGGATTCTGAATCCACCTCAGTTTATCCGAATTTACTCTCGATTATCTGAAGTTAATGATTTTCCCAATTTATTGAAGGCGAAGATTGCTAATATACTCTACCGCCTCTCCCGAGGTCAATAGATTTTTGTAAAGGCGAATAACGCACTCTATCCCTAGGTGAATTGATTCGTCAATAGCAAAAAGCATAAAATCTCCAAAAGGCCACGTAGTTCCTATGAGTATATTCCTATCTCACAGAATAAAACGGTCCTCACCAATAGTTCCTCACCAACTCTCCTCTCCCGATTCGAATTGAATGATTAAAACAATACAACTATTGGCCAGATAATTGAAAGCATTAAACAATATTGGGAAAACTCAACAAAAAGGGAATTAAATAGATAATCTCAAGCAAATCCATCAAACGTAGGTTTCATCAAAATCCTAGATTAGGGTTTTAGCCTGACATGCTAATTAATGAAAATACAGAATTAATCAATAGAAGCATGAAAATCAAACGCAGATGAAGAGCTCGGATTCCTCCGTTCTTCTGGCTTCCGCCCTCTGCCCTTGATCTCTTCTGCTTCTCTCGTCTGCGATAGTCTTCTGTCTTCCTCCTTTTTCCAAGCCTCCAAAGATTTCAAGATTTCCCCAGATTCCAAGATGATTAATTAGGGTCTTAAACCCTTATTTATAGCTCTGCACAGTCTCCAAATCGCGTCCGTGTGAGTAGGTCGAGAACTAGCTTCAAAACGGCCCAAATCCGCGCGGAGCACACCAAAACCGCCTAGTGTGCCGCGGCTCACTTAATCTGTGCCGCGGCACATGGTCTTCAGCTGGGCGCCTGGGCGCCTTTTAATTCATCTGGGTCGCGGCTCACCTGGAATGTGCCGCGGCACAGAGTACAGTCTACTCTGGTGCCCGCTGGTTGCCTTCCTGTGCCGCGGCTCACGGCCAAAATTCGCCGTTTTCGCCCGTTTCGCCTCGTTTAAGCTTCCGGACTCCAATCTCCTGACAAACATACAAGATTAAGGCATTAAGAGCTCATTTATGCAAATTTACTCGCCAAAATAATACTAAATAATGATAAATAAGCGTATAAAAATACGCCTAACACCAGCGCCCTCACCATAGATCACACGATCCCATCGGATCAACACAACGCAAACAACACAATTATGCATACACATATGCAAATCAAAATGTTCATCAACATGAATGACACTATGATGACACAACTCGGACGACCTCATGTTCAGCAACATTAATGACAACCTGCATGATCAAATCACGAACACTAACTGAATCGATATAAGATACTTGCCCGAGTCCTTCGGGAGAAATCTCGATATCAAACCATCACCGACGATTATCCGCAATGCTTGGCGATCCAAACGTACCATGGACTACAGATACTCATATCATCGTCTCTAACATAATGTAACCTCGATACTCGAATATGCCAATAACCGAAATGAGTCATAACCTTACGATTTAACTCCTAGAATTGGAAAGACAACACATAATCCAAATCTCCAGAATTTGCAGTAATAATCATTGCTATATGCATTATAGATGAAATGAAACTGAAACCATTCATTAAACATTATAACTGAGCAAGTAATAACTTGCCTCGATACCGATGAAACCATTACCAATTCCATTGCCGTCATCTACAAGTTCCTCGGTCCCGGCCAAAGTAATTCATGAACATACTCGAACACGACCGCAGCATACGGTTATAATCACCGATCAATAATCTCAACCTATTGAAGTAATCAATTAACACATATCCGATAATAATCAACAACCGCTAAAACCAATTCACAAACCCAACGGCTCAACAATATCTCAGTTAACCACAAGTCTGATCAAACCAACTTAAACGATCACGAATTCATAACCGAAACAGAATATACTACCCTGCATGTTGACTTAGCGCACGTTAATTACTTAACGTAGCGTGCGCTAAGTTTTTCCCGTTAGCGTGCGCTAGACAATAAGCTTAGCGTGCGCTAATGCTGTACAGTTTGCATGCTTTTCAGGTACCGATCAACATATGACGATTATCAAGAACACTAAGTGACGCAAAACCATGTTTATAGTCATCAAAACAATGAAATCCGGTATCCTTTAACATATAAACAATCATCCAACTTATAATCCAAGTTCTATATCCATATATCATCTTCATTAATATCAATACATGAAACATCAAGAACGTAACAATACTTCCTTAATCTTCCATTACAGAGAGTAATCATCGACAATAACTGTTAGGAATATGCCCTCGAATGCCACTCAGGGGATGAGAGAGTAGGGGCATTGTACTTGTAATTATGGAATAAATAACAAAAAGGCAATTCGATTCATTCACTGTTTATTGTATTTCAATTGCATTCTTGACTTGGTAAACATTGAAGTGAAGTCCATGTAAATAAACTGAACATTCCATTCTCGTTATGGGATAAGAGAAAATGTACTGGAAGTGTTTAAAGTTTATTTACGAAAATCGTTCGCAAGTCAATAAACTTAAATGGGCATTAAGTTTTAATAAGACTTGTATAACTGATGCTAGGACGTGTGCACGTCTTGATAGCATAGTTATAAAGTATATTGGTGGGACCAGTATACTCGAACACGACTCATACTCGATTCAGTCACACGGTATTCACTCTCGAGAAGTCGATGACGAATCAAAAGGTTGTGATAGTGTATGTGGACCTTTGACTTGAGGATTCAGTAGAAGATGTGCCTGTGACGTTTAGTTTGTCATTAGAGTAGTTAGACTCATTTGCTTGATTGCTGAGTCGACCTCGAAGTGCGGACTATACGGGACGGGCAGGTAGCAGTCTTTACTGTATGCCAAGAAAGTATTTTATCTCCTGTTAGTGAGCAGGCGTATGTCCTATACGGTTAATGGCAAATAAGATCATGAGTCTTTGGCCAAAGCATTCTGATATAGTCGTATTAGATACACTATTAATCAGTCGGTCTTGATTTGCATTAGCACATGTATAGAGTCTAGTCAATAGTAGGGTTTGACTTTACCGTGACCCGAAGACTTGACCGGGATATCTGATAAAGGGTCTATACGTATATAGTATTCACGACATAATGGTTCTGGAATGATCCCTTCATTCGTTCTCGATCGGGGTTCTGATGCGGCCGCTAAGTGGCTAAGTCTTGCCCGCACTCATTAGTTCCTCCCAATGCCGGCCGAGACGGACCTACGAGTCGCGCATCGGGAGCGTTGACGGATAAATGTGAATTTATTATCTCTCTATAAATATTAGATATTGGATATCTAATTATGATTTATTAGATAAATCAAAATAGCGGTCTTATGAATTAAAATTAAGTTACCGGGTGATTAATTTAATTCATAAATTATATTTCTTAGAGAAATATATTTGTATTTGATATTATTAATTAATTAGATTAATTAATTAATATAAATACATTGGTGATTAAACGGAGTGTATTTAACGGAGTCGTTTGACGAACGTCCGATACACGAGCCGAGTGACTCGGCTCGTTTTCTAGGAAACTTTCACCATGGGCCGCCCTCCCTCTCCCCACATCACATGGAATCATTTCCATGCATGTGTATGTGTTAGTTGTATTTTTGTTATTATGTGTTGACATTTTATCTCAATTATATGATTTGTATTATATGTTTGAGATAATATATAAACAACACATTATAACATCTACTACACACACACACTTGCAAAGTGAGAACATCTTGGCAAAGTAAGAGCTGCCTGCCATGAGTTTTTAAGTGAGGAGAGAGAAAAATTTTCCTTCTTCATTTTGTTCATCTTTGAGGTGAAAAGAAGTAAGAAAAATTAAGAGAGAAAAAATTCCTACAATACTTCCTAGCCGTGTTCTTCATAGAACGGAGTGTTGTAGATTTTTCCGGGCAACTTCCGACGCGTGTGAAGTAGAGGCTTCGAATTTTCGGTGCTTGGAACGAAGGGATTTCGTGTTCGGGACGGGATCGTGATCATCGTCTACACTTTACGAAGATTTATTTCAAAGGCTTCAAGGGTATGAATCTTTACCTTTGTATGTATTTTTTTTCGTATATACGTTACTTGATCGATCCTGTTTGGGATTCGTATTTATTTCCGCTGCGTATTTCGTTTTATTTTCGAAATCCCAACAGTAGTATCGGAGCGAGGTCAATGTTTCCGTATATACGATTATTTGTGCATTTTGAATGCTTTTGGATGATGATTATGATTTAGAATCATGTTTGGAATAATTGTAGATTTTAAATTGTTCGTTGTAGCATCACGTTTTTTGAAACGGGCCGAAAAACGAAGAAACGGGGTTGTCGGCAGGGTGTCTTGGCGGCCTTGCTCACTGCCCGAGACTCCGAGCATGATCGGCCATGATCGGCCATGTCTCGGCCTCGGCCGAGAATGATCGGCCACTGCCGAGTGGCTCGGCCACGACCCTCGGGTTTTTGGCCCGATTTTGAATCGGGCCGCGGGCTGGGCCTAAAACCGAATTATCCGGGAGTCCGTTTTAAGTTTATATTTCGTTGTAATTATTTCCCAAAATTTATATTGGATTTTAATTTGACTAAATTAATATTTGGTATATTTTTGTGTTAAGGATAATAAATTAAACGAAAATATTATTTTGGCCGGATTACTTCGAATGAATTTAAATGACGATTATTAGTATTAATTGGATTAATACCATTAAAATTGAATAGATTAATTTTATATTGATTGGATTAATATCTTAATTGATTATTTAATTTTAATGCCACTTTATATTAATTGGATTAATATAGTAGAAATTGATTAGATTAATTTATATTAAGATTAATTGTTTAATTTCGTTGCCATTACATGTTGTATGGAATCCTTATGTGATGGTGATATAGCTCGTGGACTTAGTTTTTTGATTTGTTCGATTCGATTGGGTTGTAAAGGCCGTTTGAGCCTATTTATATTTACTAGAAAAACTTGTATAGGATGCAATTTTTCAATGATGTAATTATTATTTTGGGTATGAAGAAGACCGAAGACAACCGACCGAGAAGACGAAGAATCAAGACTGTTTTTATTGGGTCATTCGCTTGGCCCAAGATTTAGGAATTAGGTCCATGAGCTATATGTTGGTAGTAACTAGGTTCTTGTTTTACATTTTCATTTTGAATGATTGAAAAACCAACTAACGCAGCGTATAATTGAATTAATGTGCAAAGTGTAACATTAATCGCAAAATTCTCCCGACTACAAGCAGACTAAGTTTGAAAAAGGTTACGAGGTTTCCTACCCTCCATCAAACTCGTAGAAAATTGATACAGAAATGGTGTGCTATGCTTCCGAGTTATCGGGGTAGTACATTTGGTAGAGGTTGAAAAATTCTTGAGTGCATTAGATGCTTTCGGTTGGTGATAAATTTCGCCTAGAAACACGATAGGTTGCGGTGAGATTCAATAGTCAAACCGATGAGCGTTGATGGTCAACAACTTAGATAGTCTGGATTGCCAAGAAACCTGATAGGTTGAGGGCATGAAGACTAGGGGTAAAAGAAGATCAAATCATCCGTTAGACGGGTTGGTGTTAGACACCACTTTACAGAAATTAATTGGCAAGAAACCTGATAGGTTGCGTCTGTTAAAATTTGTAAAGAACTTGATCACCACTAAGAAGTCGATCTAACCATGATTTCCGGATTATAACATGGGAGTGTATAATTCCGATAAAATTAGTGGGAGCCGAGATAAGAATTATACAAGCCCTTAAGTTCTATACTCGGTCATAATTAAACAAGTCACTAATTTAATCTTGTCTAAATCTTTGTAGAAAACGAAATTGAATCTCTCTAAAATGGCTAAAACCCCACTTGCAATACTACTTGAAAAGAATCTCCTAACTGGCCCTAACTTTGTTGACTGGTTGCGGAATCTGATGATTGTACTCAGTATGGAGTCTCTGGGATACGTCTTGGAGGCGGACATTCCACCGACTCCAATCCGGACTAGGGGTAATCAGGAAGACATTGACGTCCATGAAAAATAGGTCAAGGATGATGTGCTAGTCCGTGGTTTTATGATGGGCTCAATGACTAATGAGCTGCAAAGAGCGCACGAGAAAATGACTTCGCTGTGCATTCTCGCACACTTGACCGAACTTTATGGAGAGCACAGTAGACCGCTAGATATGAGATATCAAAGCGGTTGTTCGATCTAGGATGAAAGAAGGGGAGAAAGTGGGAGACCACGTCCTCAAGATGATCTCTATGATTGAGAGGCTCGAGGTGCTCAACTTTAATATGGATTTATCCCTTCAAATTGATCTCATCCTTCAATCTCTACTCGACTCTTTCACGCAGTTTGTAATGAATTTCAACCGTAATGAAATTACATGCACATTAGCCGGGCTAATGAATAAACCGGTGACGCAGCCTAACATGAAGACTAAACCGAGAGAGGTGCTCTTGTGATTTCTTCCGGGCCTAAGAGGTCCAAGAACAAGAATAAAAAGACCTACGAGCAAGACAAACCCAAGAAAGGGGTGCAAAAGGAAAGGGCAAGGCCCGAAGGTTCAAAAGGTAGGCGGTCCAAAACCTACGGACAAATGCCTTGAATGCGGTGAGTGGGCATCGCGAAGGACTTGTCCCAAGATTAATGGCGCATCAGTGCGGAACTTTTTGTTTTTGAAACTAATTGTTCCGCATCGTATATTCTCGCTTCATGGATTACGGATTCAGTGCCACTTCTCACATTTGTACTATGAATCGGGATCTGGAGCAAGTAGAAAACTTGAAGTCGGGAAATAATGATCACTGTTGAAGCGGACAAAGTGTCGAGACAACCGACATTGGATCAATCCTTCGGGTTTAGAATCGGTTTTATTTTGACATTAGATGAAGTACTTGTTTTGCCCAAGGGGCATAAAAACATCATATCCATTCCGTCTTGGATCGGAAAGGATTTTGTTTCTACATTGGCAATGGCGGTTGTAAAATTTATTTTCGAAATAAATTGGTTGGAGCAATACATTGTTGAATGGTTTATATCATCCGAACATGCAAAATAAAGCAGTGAATACTATAACTAGGAAACGTGGTAGGCAAGATACTAATCAAGCTCTTAAATGGCACCTTAGACTTGGTCATGTTGGTCGACCAAGGTTCGAGAAAATGGAAAAGATGGACTTTTAAGTCCATTGGGTGTAGAACCCTATCCAACTTGTGAATCTTGCCTTAGAGGCAAAATGACTAAGTTCCCCTTCGCAGGGACTTTTGAAAGGGCTGTCGATAAACTTGGATTGGTGCATACCGATGTTTGTGGTACTTTAGAAGTAGCCCGAGACGGATATCAATATTTCATAACGTTCACAGATGATCATACTAGGTATGGGATTGTGTACTTAATGAAACATAAATCTGAAGCCTTTGCTAAATTCAAAGAATTTAAGGCCCTAGTTGAAAAACAAACTGGATGTCATATCAAAGCACTTCGGTCGGACCGAGGTGGCGAATATATGAGCACTGAGTTTGATGAGTTCCTTAAGGAACATGGAATAGTTTCACAATTCACGCCTCCAGTAACCCCACAGTTAAATGGTGTTTCAGAAAGGAGAAATCGGACTTTGTTGGACATGGTTCGCTCCATGTTAAATTACACTGATTTACCTATTTACCTGTGGGGGTATGCCTTACTAACCTCTGCCTATATCCTAAATAGATGTCCTTCCAAATCTGTTCCTATCACTCCGCATGAGATGTGGAAGGGTAAGAAACCAAGCCTTAATCACATAAGGATTTGGGGATGTCCAGCCTATGTCAAAAAGGCTAAGGTGGACAAACTGGAAGCGAGGTCCATAAAAGGACGTTTCATAGGATACCCAGAGGACTCGATGGGTTATCTATTCTACATTCCAGAAGACCATAGGGTCGTTGTGGCATTACAAGCGCACTTCCTTGAGGATGAATTCATTCAGGAAGGTGGCTCGAGTAGAAATATCTCTTTGGAAGAGCATAATGAAACTCCTAAGGAGACATTTGATCAGGGATCAAGAACCGAACCTATTGTAACACAACCTCCACTTCGAAGGTCTGATAGGGTATCTCACTTACCTGAGAGGTATGGCTATACACATGTCGAGGAACTGGGTCTCCACGACACACCTGATAGCAGTGAAAACGACCCTGTCACCTATGACCAAGCGATAGTGGATGTAGACTCTGATAAATGGCAAGAAGCAATGGAAGCTGAGATAGACTCGATGCATACCAATCAGGTCTGGACTCTAGTAGATCTTCCAACTGGCATGAGGACTATTGGAAATAAATGGATCTATAAGAAAAAGACTGATGGGGATGGCAAGGTTGATGCCTATAAGGCCAGGCTTGTGGCAAAGGGTTATACCTAAAGGGAAGGAATCGATTATCATGATACCTTCTCGCCCGTAGCTATGATAAAGTCGATTCGCATGATGCTTGCCATTGCTGCCTATTATGATTATGAAATATGGCAAATGGATGTCAAAACGGCTTTTCTAAATGGATACATCGAGGAGGAAATCTATATGGAACAGTCTAAAGGTTTTGTGTCCAAAGCTAATATTCATAAAGTGTGTAAGCTGCAACGAGCCATTTATGGTCTGAAGCAAGCTTCTCGGAGTTGGAACCTTCGATTTGACGAAGCAGTTAAGGATTTTGACTACGAACGAAATGAGGAGGAACCGTGTGTTTACAAAAAGATCAGTGGGAGCAATATTGCGTTCTTAGTACTATATGTAGATGATATTCTACTTATAGGAAATAACATAGCAATGCTTAGCACTGTGAAAGCTTGGCTTTCTAAAACGTTCTCCATGAAAGACTTGGGAGAAGCTTCCTATATTCTAGGGATCCGTCTTTACAGAGATAGACCGCGAAGAATGATAGGACTTTCCCAAGCCCTTTATATCGATAAAATCCTGAGAAGATTCAAGATGGATGAATCTAAAAGAGGGTTCCTTCCCATGCGACATGGAATTCATCTCACCACGAAAATGTGTCCTCAAAGTGAGGAAGACAAGAGAGAGATGAGTAAGGTACCCTATGCCTCGGCAGTGGGTAGCCTCATGTACGCTATGTTGTGTACGAGACCAGACTTAGCCTACGCTGTGAGTATGGTAAGTCGATTTCAAGCAAACCCGGGAAGGGAACATTGATCGCCGTAAAGAACATTCTTAAGTACTTAAGAAGAACTAGAGATTTAGTTCTTACTTATGGTGGTGGAGAACCGAAGGTGATTGGATTCACCGATTCCGATTTTCAAGGAGACAATGACGACTCTAAATCGACATCAGGGTATTTATTTACTCTCAATGGAGGAGCAGTATCTTGTAGAAGCTCCAAGCAAACCGCTACTGCAGATTCCACCTGCCAAGCAGAGTATCAAGCTGCCTCAGAGGCTAGCAAAGAAGCATTTTGGATGCATAAGTTTATACAAGAACTTCAAGTGGTGCCTAACGCGGAGTTGCCTATATCACTATTCTGTGATAATGATGGAGCTGTCGCCCAAGCCAAGGAGCCGAGGGCTCACCACAACACCAAGCATATAGAGAGAAAGTACCACATCGTTCGAGAGATGGTGGAAAAAGGATATGTTTCATTGGAAAGAGTAGACTCAGAAGACAATGTCTCTGACCCGCTGACTAAGCCATTATCTCAGGCTGTCTTGGAAAGACATCTGAAGAACATGGGTATTGGATATCATGATGTGTGGCATTGAGTGCAACTGGGAGATTGTTAGGAATATGCCCTCGAATGCCACTCAGGGGATGAGAGAGTAGGGGCATTGTACTTGTAATTATGGAATAAATAACAAAAAGGCAATTCGATTCATTCACTGTTTATTGTATTTCAATTGCATTCTTGACTTGGTAAACATTGAAGTGAAGTCCATGTAAATAAACTGAACATTCCATTCTCGTTATGGGATAAGAGAAAATGCACTAGAAGTGTTTAAAGTTTATTTACGAAAATCGTTCGCAAGTCAATAAACTTAAATGGGCATTAAGTTTTAATAAGACTTGTATAACTGATGCTAGGACGTGTGCACGTCTTGATAGCATAGTTATAAAGTATATTGGTGGGACCAGTATACTCGAACACGACTCATACTCGATTCAGTCACACGGTATTCACTCTCGAAGAGTCGATGACGAATCAAAAGGTTGTGATAGTGTATGTGGACCTTTGACTTGAGGATTCGGTAGAAGATGTGCTGTGACGTTTAGTTTGTCATTAGAGTAGTTAGACTCATTTGCTTGATTGCCGAGTCGACCTCGAAGTGCGGACTATACGGGGCAGGCGAGTAGCGATCTTTCGTATGCCAAGAAAGTATTTTATCTCTGTTAGTGAGCGGCGTATGTCCTATACGGTTAATGGCAAATAAGATCATGAGTCTTTGCCAAAGCATTACGATATAGTCGTATTAGATACACTATTAATCGGTCGGTCTTGATTTGCATTAACACATATATAGAGTCTAGTCAATAGTAGGGTTTGACTTTACCGTGACCGAAGACTTGACCGGGATATCGATAAAGGGTCTATACGTATATAGTATTCACGACATAATGGTTCGGAATGATCCCTTCATTCGTTCTCGATCGGGGTTTGATGCGGCCGCTAAGTGGCTAAGTCTTGCCCGCACTCATTAGTTCCTCCCAATGCCTACCGAGACGGACCTCTGAGTCGCGCATCGGGAGCGTTGACGGATAAATGTGAATTTATTATCTCTCTATAAATATTAGATATTGGATATCTAATTATGATTTATTAGATAAATCAAAATAGCGGTCTTATGAATTAAAATTAAGTTCTGGGTGATTAATTTAATTCATAAATTATATTTCTTAGAGAAATATATTTGTATTTGATATTATTAATTAATTAGATTAATTAATTAATATAAATACATTGATGATTAAACGGAGTGTATTTAACGGAGTCGTTTGACGAACGTCCGATACACGAGCCGAGTGACTCGGCTCGTTTTCTAGGAAACTTCCACCATGGGCCGCCCTCCCTCTCCCCACATCACATGGAATCATTTCCATGCATGTGTATGTGTTAGTTGTATTTTTGTTATTATGTGTTGACATTTTATCTCAATTATATGATTTGTATTATATGTTTGAGATAATATATAAACAACACATTATAACAACTACTACACACACACACTTGCAAAGTGAGAACATCTTGGCAAAATAAGAGCTGCCTGCTGTGAGTTTTTAAGTGAGGAGAGAGAAAAATTTTCCTTCTTCATTTTGTTCATCTTTGAGGTGAAAAGAAGTAAGAAAAATTAAGAGAGAAAAAATTCCTACAATACTTCCTAGCCGTGTTCTTCATAGAACGGAGTGTTGTAGATTTTTCCGGGCAACTTCCGACGCGTGTGAAGTAGAGGCTTTGAATTTTCGGTGCTTGGAACGAAGGGATTTCGTGTTCGGGACGGGATCGTGATCATCGTCTACACTTTACGAAGATTTATTTCAAAGGCTTCAAGGGTATGAATCTTTATCTTTGTATGTATTTTTTTTCGTATATGCGTTACTTGATCGATCCTGTTTGGGATTCGTATTTATTTCCGCTGCGTATTTCATTTTATTTTCGGAATCCCAACAATAACATCAACATTCGAAACTGAAGAGAAGGATTCACCAACTTATCTCAAGAAAACGAACTACACAATTCAAACCACAAGAATCATATCAATATCTTCATATCAACAATAACATCATCATAATCCGGTAATCCATCTCATAATCATGCTTCTCAACTTGTTTATGTAATAATCATCAACTCAAGAACATCAACATGTAATCCAAAACGAAGTCTAAAGATGAAGAGTGATTACCTTTATGAAGGAATGGATTGATTTCCAAGGTTGAATCCATTTCCAAGAATCACCAATGATTTCAAGAACAAAGCTTTAATCCATGATTTCTATCTTAATCTTGTTAAAGATCACCACCTCACCGTGTTTGGGAACCTCAAGAACCTCCCAAAGCTCTCTCCATCGACTGAAGGTGAAAGAATGGACGAAATGCTTCATAATACCCGTCTGTCCATTATATAGACTGCATTACTAGCGTGCGCTAACATATCATATTTAGCGTGCACAACAACCTTAACAGCCTTAGCGTGCGCTAACTGACCTTTGTTAACGTGCGCTATCACAGTCCAGAGACTAATGTCTAGCTTCGTACAAGAGCTTACGTACGTAATGCCCATTCATTAGCGTACGTAATGCCCATTCATTAGCGTACGTAACTTACACTGTCTTAGCGTACGCAAGTCCTTGCATTTAGCGTGCGCTAATATCAGTTAACTTGTTTGTCTGTATGTTCCGAAGACTGGTCCACACGCCGAAAGTGCTGACGAGGATAAGATTCCTTTTTGTCCAATATACAGTTAGCGTGCGCTAATCAACATGCATTAGCGTGCGCTAACACTACATTACAACATCTGTTGACTTATCAGAACGTGCGCCGAAGGTGGCCTGGTCCACACGCAGATTCCTTCCGATCTGACCGCATTAGCGTGCGTTATCTTATATCTGTAGCGTGCGCTAAACCTGCACGATAGCGTGCGCTACTCATGATTATTAGCGTGCGCTAATAATGTTACACTTAGCCATTTTCAACTATTCTTGTCCAACGTCTCAACATACAGAATACGAACATACGGCATATTGAATACATATACTTCTTACATCCAATTGTCGACCAAGTACGACAATTATACCAATACAGATGTCTCGGTCCTTCAATTATTTTACCCATACTGTACATATTCCACGCTGTACAACATAACTTGGATAAAATAATATTAAACAATAGTAATAGAAATTTTGGATATTACATACTACACCACTTAAAATAAGTTTCGTCCTCGAAACTTGCAATCCGTCATAAAAACAAACAAACCGTTCAGCCAAAATATCCCGAAACCATCACAACAACGATAAATCATCATTATTACCGAATAACCAAAATAGCATACTTACATATGCGCCAAGTCGACGATCTCCTGAGATACTAGCAAGTGACTTCACTGTAAAGCTTCAACACGCTTACGATCACAATTCCATGAGCTTCAACAAAAATATAACATCTTCGGAAGAAATAATTTATCCGTTTCAAATCCTGTCTACTTGATTACACAATCAAGTCCAAATCCTGATACAGATCAATAATACATGATACATCTGTGAAATAACTGCCCAACACAATGGCAACGAATCCCGAAATATCGACACAAAATCTGAACGCTCAGATAATCACCAGCAATGATCAACCCATAAATTAATCGAGAATATCATTTGACATGATAAACTCTAATATGACCAATCCAAAGGTCGAAACACAACCGAGAATATCATCATCATGATAAACTCTAATATTACCAACGAACGATCAACGAAAATCGAGAATACCTTCACACGGTAAACTCCAACACGATCAACACAGAACCACAGAAACAGATATACGAAAGAATAACATTCTCAAAACGACAAATCAATCACGTACAGTAGATCTCAATAAACATACCCGACTGGCGAACATTCCCCTCGGCATACGAACAACGAATCCCAAATCGACGAACATACCAACTCATACAAGGAGTGGGAACGACCACTCAATATCCAAAACAACCAGCATGGGGTCACCATCCCCAAATTTACACTTACAAAGAAATAATTCAAAGATCACTATGGTAAAATTGCGCTACTACCGCACCAATGGAATCACATAGCACATATGTCCCGGTTTCACAAAATCCAAAGTTCCATAATTACATCTTGCACATGAATCTACAACACGCAGTATATTTCTCTTATCTGATCAATCAACCGATCATTCCTGGATAACCAAACTACCATACCAAAGTTTGAATCTCCTTTCGTCGTACCGTTAGAGTGTTACCTAGTTTGTGAGTCTTACTCAGAACTTCACCATGATATGCACTATGCACTAAATGCATATGTATATCAATTTCATTTTCAAAACCAGTTTGAAATCATATAGTCTTGTCAAGAAGACAATTTTCGAAAGTTCTTTCAAAAATTTCAAAATTGGAAACATAAATTGTGGTAAGACCACAAAATCAATTTTCAAAAAAAAAAAAATCGGCTCACTGGTGCCAAATATTCGATAACAGTTTCCTTCGAATCCACATGATTTCGAAGTTTTAAAATGAAAACTATGCGAATGATTGACCACATCCATACTCATGTATACCAATTCGGTTCGTCACCAATATCCACTGATCTTCCATCGGAAAACCACATGATAGAGTTCCAAACTTTCAATATATAAACTCCGACTAAAAACTCATTTTCTACATATGACTCGCAACGTCAATCATTAATCCATCCTGGATCACCTCAAATATGCTATGCCAAAGCATTGAAACAAATCAACACAGCGAAAGACTTCCCGAGAAGTTTCATTTGAACAAATAAATCAAAACCCCGAAAGGTAGTAATAAAGTAGATAACCGATTGATAAAGTGTTTTACAAATCTCGGGAGTTTTTAGAAAACAGAAAAGCCTTTTGAAACATTAGGGTCTCAGCCCGTATCTCGTTCCGTATTACAAGAAGTTTAAAAAGTAGAAAACTCTTTTTCGGACCCCAAGTCCTGAGTTACAAAACTATTTCAAAATCGATTGGGTCTCGGCCCAAAAATCATTTTCCGTAAAACGTCCATAAAACATTCATTTTGAAAGGTGTCATTTTCAAATGCTCGAAAACAGTTCCATATATTACAAAATAAACTAACATGACTACATGTTCTCCTGAACAATCCAAAATATTTCTCCCAAATGCACAACTTCGTTCCAAAGCTTAACTGACATATTGATTTTCAAAATCATAACTTCTCAAGATCATCAATCCTGTCCCAACTCTGTCATCTTATTCTGTAACGCATAATATTCTGCTGAATCTTAAAGCATATCAACTTAGAACGGCAATAAATCTCAATGCAATTCAAAAAAAAATCCAAATACTTACAGATCGTGAAGTCGATGATTCCCCGTAATACTGGCACATGTCTCAACTCTAGAAACTACTCAACACAGACATTTTCAAAACACATTTTGCAAACTCAGTTCAACTCGAGAACACAACACGGCTCTATCCGAAGAAACACGTTAACACCATTTGGAAAAGTTTACAACAACTCCAGTACTACACTGGTAAATCACTTAACGCACAATCCCGAGTGAACAACAAAACTCAGAGCTCAAACACTAGTCAACCGACAACTCGAATGACACGACAAAAGCACGACCCAACTCGACCCGACTGCCTAGGTTTTCACAACCTAAGCTCCGATACCATATTCTGTAACACCCCCAGATTTAACCGGGAATATTACAGCGCCGTGGGCCCCGAGATGGAACCCACAAGGCTGAAGGAAATTTTCGCAAACATTTACAAATGCCCAAGAGGCTAACGACAGTACTATCTTTAAAAACATTCGAAGACGTTATAAAACTCGTTTATCAAAAGCGCCGTAAAACCTCATTTTGAAAAGGGCAAGGCCCAATGGCCGGAACTCAATAGTTTAGAAAATGATTTCCAAAGTAACTCAAGTTACTAGATATCAAGAAGTCATTTAAAATACTCACACAGCGGAAAGGACAACCAAGTAAAATTACTCTAGCAGCGGAATACAACGACTGATCAGGAGCTCAATACACAAATACATGCCCTAGCCAGTATCCTCCGGGAAGCTCATCTCTCCACGACCGCTACAAGCTCGAAAATCCAAGAACCTAAAAAGAAATCCCACGACGGGATCAGCCATAATATCCAACAATGATAACCGTCACATCACATTAATAATTACATACCAATGAGAATACAACATAAGAATACGACCAACGTAATCTTACCGCCATAACTTTACCGAATTCACATTTCGTATCCTCAACAACACAACAAGCTCATATCTAATCAACTGAACTGTATCTCAAACGGAACCCAAGGTTCTCAAAACGTCTTCATAACTCACTGTTACGAAAACTACTAACTCGGTCCAAACCTAAACCATTGGGTGACATCATCACATCTCAACACAATAATCGATTGTCCATCAAAAGACAATAACCAAAGGAAATACGGAACATACCTCGAGATGCACAATACTACGACAATCATATCAGTCTAATCCAAGATCAGATCAAAGCAACATACGAACACGGTCCTAACACAAGACCTACAAATGCATACTCATGTGACAACGTCAATATGCTCAAAAAGAATAACAATGTATACTCAATGGCAATCCCATGATCTAGCGCCCTCAGCATAGATCCCAAGATGATCCTACAAGATCAACACGAGGTGGATAACCAATAATATACATACAACAACACATAAAAAACCAACGATGCGAATCCACATGATTCCATCAATACGACACTGGGTAATCCAATGATCCAGCCTCAAAGATAGATCCCAAGATGATCCCGTCGACCAACACGAGGTGGAAAAACCCATCCAATGATCCGGCGCCTCAAAGATAGATCCCAAGATGATCCCGTCGGACCAACACGAGGTGGACATCTCGATCCAGCGCCAAAGATAGATCACACGATCCCATCGGATCAACACAACGCAAACAACACAATTATGCATACACATATGCAAATCAAAATGTTCATCAACATGAACGACATATGAATCAAAACATGAACGACACTATGATGACACAACTAGGACGACCTCATGTTCAGCAACATGAATGACAACCTGCATGATCAAATCACTAACACTAACTGAATCGATATAAGATACTTGCTCGAGTCCTTTGGGAGAAATCTCGATATCAAACCATCACCGACGATTATCCACAATGCTCGGCGATCCAAACATACCATGGACTACAAATACTCATATCCTCGTCTTTACCATAATGTGACCTCGATACTCGAATATGCCAATAACCGAAATGAGTCATAACCTTACGATTTAACTCCTAGAATCGGAAAGACAACACATAATCCAAATCTCCATAATTTGCAGTAATAATCATTGCTATATGCATTATAAATGAAATGAAACGAAAACCATTCATTAAACATTATAACTGAGCAAGTAATAACTTGCCTCGATACCGATGAAACCGTTACCAATTCCATTGCCGTCATCTACAAGTTCCTCGGTCCTGACCAAAGTAATTCACGAACATACTCGAACACGACCGCATCATACGGTTATAATCACCGATCAATAATCTCAACCTATTGAAGTAATCAATTAACACATATCCGATAATAATCAACAACCGCTAAAACCAATTCACAAACCCAACGACTCAATAATATCTCAGTTAACCACAAGTCTGATCAAACCAACTTAATATCAATACATGAAACATCAATAACGTAACAATACTTCCTTAATCTTCCATTACAGTGAGTAATCATCGACAATAACATCAACATCCGAAACTGAGGAGAAGGATTCACCAACTTATCTCAAGAAAATGAACTACACAATTCAAACCACAAGAATCATATCAATATCTTCATATCAACAATAACATCATCATAATCTGGTAATCCATCTCATAATCATGCTTGTCAACTTGTTTATGTAATAATCATCAACTCAAGAACATCAACATGTAATCCAAAACGAAGTCTAAAGATGAAGAGTGATTACCCTTATGAAGGAATGGATTGATTTCCAAGGTTGAATCCATTTCCAAGAATCACCAATGATTTCAAGAACAAAGCTTTAATCCATGATTTCTATCTTAATCTTGTTAAAGATCACCACCTCACCGTGTTTGGGAACCTCAAGAACCTCCCAAAGCTCTCTCTATCGACTGAAGGTGAAAGAATGGACGAAATGCTTCATAAAACCCGTTTGTCCCTTATATAGACTGCATTACTACCGTGCCCTAACATATCATATTCAGCGTGCGCAACAGCCTTAACAGCCTTAGCGTGCGCTAACTGACCTTTGTTAGCGTGCGCTATCGCAGTCCAGAGACTAATGTCTAGCTTCGTACAAGAGCTTACGTACGTAATGCCCATTCATTAGCGTACATAACTTACACTGTCTTAGCGTACACAAGTCCTTGCATTTAGCGTGCGCTAATATCAGTTGACTTGTTTGTCTGTATGTTCCGAAGACTGGTCCACACGCCGAAAGTGCTGACGAGGATAAGATTCCTTTTTGTCCAATATACAGTTATCGTGCGCTAATCAACATGCATTAGCGTGCGCTAACACTACATTACAACATCCGTTGACTTATCAGAACGTGCGCCGAAAGTGGCCTGGTCCACACGCAGATTCCTTCCGATCTGACTGCATTAGCGTGCGTTATCTTATATCTGTAGCGTGCGCTAAACCTGCACGATAGCGTGCGCTACTCATGATTATTAGCGTGCGCTAATAATGTTACACTTAGCCATTTTCAGCTATTCTTGTCCAACGTCTCAACATACAGAATACGAACATACGGCATACTGAATACATATACTTCTTACATCCAATTGTCGACCAAGTACGATAATTATACCAATACAGATGTCTCGGTCCTTCAATTATTTTACCCATACTGTACAGATTCCACGTTGTACAACATAACTCGGATAAAATAACATTAAACAATAGTAATAGAAATTTCGGATATTACAGATGGAGGCGATGATTTTGATTGTGCAGATTCTGATGATTGTATTGGTCGAGAGGAAGAAGACGACCACGAAGGGAGTGATATAGAGGACGATGTGGTTGTATAAAAAAGAATGATGATATATGTGGTGACAATAGCATGTTTGGTTTTCATTTTATGTTCATGGCATTTTCATCTTTTTGTTTCGTGTTATGTGTTGTTTGTTTTCACTTTTTTGCATATATTTGGTGATATTTATCGTTTGTCATCTGAGTATTGCTATATTTCAATTGTTTATAATCTATGATGCACGGATTCTTCAAAATTGACCAGTATGCAGTATCGGATACTGCATGGGTGCGGGTGCGGGTGCGATTCGCGTGGGATTCGCACGGGATTCGCCACGTGGCGAATCCGTACCAAAAAAAAAAATCAGACTCGTGTATCCTTGCGCAGGATACGCGTATCCGGATAGTTTTTTTTTTTATTTTTTTATTTTTTTAGGGTTTTTTTGTAATTTTTAAAAAGTAAATTAAATAAACTGAAATACAAAAAGTAAATCATTTAATAAGTAATTATATTTACCTTTAGCACATTCACGAACAGCATCAGAAAGCTCCGCTGCTCAAAGCCATTTTGAATTGTTTTTTGTATGACTTGTTTTATGTATTTGAATTGGTTTTATAGTGATATTTGAATTGTTGTTTTTTATATTTAACAAGTGTTATATATAATAAAATATAAAATAAATAGACGTATCCTTGCCGTATCGCACCCTAACATTTTCAAAAACCCGTATCCCCGCACCCGTATCTGCCCGCACCCGCCCCACCATGCAACATAGTTTATAATTCTTGCATAATTTGAATGCCATATTTTGAAAAATGTTCCTTTTACAACATGTGCATGTGGTGCATTTATTCTGTTTTAATGTGCATGTGCATTATATTTGTTTCCATATTTGAGCACAAGTATGGTGACATTTTTGAGCAAGTATTTCCTTACTTGTGTTTGAATGTGGTGAATCATTCTATTTTTAGATTTTTTTAGTTGCAGTATATTTTTTTCACCTGTTATCCCATAGGTGGTAACATTTGAAGTTATTTGTCCCCATGGTGTTAGCACACAATGATGACAATTGTTTTTCTTATTTTCTTCATGTTAATATTTTCACGCATATACATTGTTCTACTGACATTTCGTTCAAAAGTTTCCATTATTAGGTTTTGCATGTGGTAATATTTTGTGCAAATATTTTCATACTTCGGTGCGCATGTTGTGACACTTATTATTTTCGAATTATTTAGTTATAGTATGTTTGTTTCCAAATGTTATCCCTTAGATGATAATAGTTATAGTTATTTTGTCACCAGATTATTAGTGTATAATGGTTAGGGGTGTTCAAAAATATCCGGTATCCGGTATCCAATCCGAAAATCCAAAGTTTTGGATATCTACTTTTTCGGACTCGGATATCGAGTATGCTTTTTGAAAATTATCAGATATTCGAATATTCGAAATATCCGAAAAATCTATAATTTATATTTTTTATATTTCAAATAATATGAAGATATACACTTTGTTTGGCAAATAATATGAATATATTTACTTATATTGGTTTGAATTGGTATTGTTGTATTATTTATTTAAGATAAATAATTAATTGAGTCTATATATAATTGGTTGTAAAAAAAATTTATAGTAAGAAAAATATTTCGGATACATATTTTGGATTTTTGGATACCCGATATCCGTATCCGAAATATCGGATATCCAAAAATCGGATATCCAAAGTTCCGGATACGGATATCGGATATCAATATTTACTATCCGGATTTGAACACCTCTAATAATGAGGACAACAGTAAGTCTCATTTAGGTATGAAAGTGTTTCCACGAGTATGTATTGTGTTGCTGATATATTTCTGCAATTCGAACTTTGTAGCAGAAGTTATTGTCATAATTCAAATTGAAATTGTTCAATTTTATTGTATGAGTTTGAGAACAATTCGAATTTTGTGACAAGAAATGAATGAAGATATGAAGAAATTAATGAAGAAAGATAACAACTATTCCTACTTTTTTGAGATATTAACTGTGCTCAAGATTTAAGGATTCAAATAATTAGTCTGACCAAAATTTTCCTATTTTTTGCTTTTAATTATTATGACAGTTTTTTATATCTCGAAATGATTGTACTATTACACTTCTTAAGGAGGCTCGAGCTAAACCGGATTCGCAAATATATAGAGCACATTAATTACTGGATTTAAGAGAGTTTTTTTTTTTTTAAAAAAAGAAAAAGCGTCCAGAGTGGACGGGGGTTGAGGCGGGACCCACCAACCTGTAGATAAGAAGAAATCAAGAAATACAAAGTATCAGCCCCGAATTATGACAAAAAATGGGCCATAATTCGGGTCCAAACATCGAAGAAATCTATGGCCCGCTAAAAAAATACAAAGTGCACCACAAATCGTGGGCTAATGTGCGGACCCGTAGACTAAAATAACTCAACTCCGAATTATGACAAAAAATGGGCCATAATCCGGAACCTAAAATCTAAAGTGCCTACGGTCCGCTAGATCAATACAAGGTGCACCACTAAAATTGTGGGCTAATGTGCACCACTGCAAGCTTATCTATACTTATATTAAAAGAGAGCGTGTGACACATGTCACTTTCTAATTTTTTTGATTTTTTATTTTAAAATAAAGTTTATATATAGAGATGTATTCTTAAATTTCCAAAAAAAAATTCTAGATATGTATTGTGGGAGTTTTATTCCACAACTTAAACTCATCTACCAATAAAAAAAATCTTTTCTTTATTTTTTTGCTTCAAATTTTAAATGTTTATAATTTTTTAAATCAAGTTTATTTTTAATGAAAAATATATCAAATTAATTTTTATTTCACAATTTTCAACTAGACATCTATATGAATATAATAAATTTGATGGGTTTACAATAATGACCGATTGCACAAAAAAATTATATTAGAAAAAATATGAATATTTATTTTCAGTAAAATTAATTGATGCAAAATAAAAATATATTAACTCATTTATTGCTTACATAAAAAATAAATTATGATATTTATTTAATTATAATAACAAAAATAATAAAACATACACCGCACACACACACACACACATATATTAAGACTTAATCACATATTATTTTCGTCCCCAAAATTTGTTCCTACTTTTTTTTCGGTATGTCCGGGAAATTTGTTCATGTAATGGACATTAACTGACTTAACACTCCGCTAATGTGGTACTCTTTCTTGAATTATACGAGGCATTCAGACCCGTGCGTTGCACCATTTTTTTTTCGATAAACTATTGAACTCTTGCTTATGTCTTAAATTTAAATTTTTTAATTTGTTATTATAATTTACTAATGGGTTCGAGCAAAATTTTGTACTTTTTTCTTTATATTAATTATTCAAGGTGCTAACCGTAAGAAAAGTATTTATTTGTGCTTCTTTTTATTTGAGGTTGAAATTTATTAATGTGAATCTTTAGTGTTTTGGGCTTCTTTTTATTTACTAATGTGATATTCCGTACCTTCAGAGAATAATTTGATGTTTGATCCGTGCGACACATCGGTTTTGTTTTTTTGATAAAAAAAATGAACTTTTACTTATGTTTAAAACTCAGCTGTATTATATCAATGACTCAAGTTGCTATATTGTTTTTTGAAATACGCTTTATATCATTTTTCAACAAAACATGTGATGTTTCCTTTCGTTGATTTGACTACATATCAAGCAAATAAAAATATTTTTTTTACCATCTCATGAGAATAATAAATTCGGTACTCATGTATCTTTTCCGAACATCATTAAAATATCACTTGCATCGTATTACTGTATCAGGAAAGGTGTTATGTATAGTTAAATTATTTGTATAACTTGCGGATATGAAAGGACTATTCATGTGAAGAGACTTTTCAAATTATTAAGAAGAGACTTTTCAAATTATTAAGAGACTTTTCAAATTATTAAGATTGAGATTTTATAATTTTTTAGATAAAATTGAATTCATTAAGACTCCACGTTGAATATATGACTCAATCTTTTAATATATATTATTATACTCCATAATACACTCAATAAGTCTTTTATTAATATTACGCTAATATTATACTCATGTCGAAAATCATCAAAAATAAATTTAAAGATCGAAAAATTATTTTCTAATAAGATAATATCTTATGCGTTACCATCACATCTAGTTCATAATAATATGCTACGAGTGCAGTTTGTTTTAGTGACGTGGCCGGAGTTGGAGATGTAGGTTTGTACAGTGTGATTGGTAAAAGAATTTCGAAATCAACGATTCCATTGATTTTTTTCTTTTCTGATGTTGCGGAAAGAATTTTGGTGAAGAATCAATGTTCGACACAGACGAATGGTGATAGATATAATAAGTAGTCGCCTCGCCTTCGTTGGCTTTTGTTTCTACTCAGTCACTTGATCTCCTATCCGACCAACATCGGCACCGAGCTTCTCCTCTGGCAGCTCCTCTCGGATATCTGCTTACCTGCCTGGTATAACACTTACTCGTGACGGGAGACAACAGGTAATAGAAGAATTCCGAAAATTTCCACTCCCGGCGGGGTGTAGCCCGGCCTAGCCCTAGTATAGATCCGCCCTTGGATATGTGGAATTGTGTTTTGAGATGAGATTACACAGAGAAGTTAATTAATTACTTTATATTCTTGGTTCTGGTACGTCAAGTTACTTGTGGAAGTTGGATTTGGGGGACCATTTTGGCTAGATAATCGAGCTTTTTAATGCTTAGGAGTATCTGAATCTGGGTTTATTTGAGTTAAAATGTGTGGATAGTTATATTATTTCTTTATGGGAAAATGAAATTTTACTTTTTTCACTAATTATTTTCCTGACATGAAATAGTGAGTTTTGATTTCTTTTTCTGATGTTCCAGAAAGTATTTTTGTGAAAAATGAATTTTCTGCTACGGAATAACCAGACTTCAGCTCAGCAACTGCAGTCTGTTAAGGAGACTCACGTGGAGAGAACCTATGTGCCGAAAGCTGCTACAACTTTAGGGGGTCTGATTTATGAAGATACATTTTCAGAAAGCATGCCTTTGGAAGCTGACAATCCAGAGAATGATGAATTTGTGGATGAGAATGGCCGGACAGCAGTTTCAAGTGAAAAAAATGGCTTTCAAGTTGATAGCCATATCGATGTTACAGAAGATGCTGGGTTGATAATAATTCCGTATAGTATGACCTTATTCTTGCGTTGTTCACACTACTTCCTTTTTTTTCTGAGATCACTCTAACATTACAACTTGATATTCTTTTCACCTGGATCTGTAGCATTGATGATATACTTGAGATTATTATATTTCTTATCTATCCCTAGTTATCTCGATTCTCGCTTGCATTTCCAGTATTTTCGATAATACCAGTCACTTAATTCTCTATAACACAACAGGTTAGTTATCTACCACTAGATGCAGATTACTAAAATAACTATGATTTTACTCCGGAAAATGTGTGATTCATAAATGATTCTTTTCTCTATGAGGAGTTTGAACCTCTAGAACAATATCTTTATCTCTGTCTTTCATGCATAAGGATTAAGAGGACACATTTTCTACTTGAATCATTCTTCTAGTCTTATGCCTAGTTGATGCGGAGCCATATAAAATTTTATATAAGAACTAAAACCAAAGCATAGTGCTACATTGTCCTTTGATATTTGTAACGGAAACTACTTATTTGTTAGTTAATTTGTTCTTTTGCTTCAAGGAGGAGTTAAGTAGTTGGTGGACTATTGAGCCATCCTTGTTTTGTTTTACGTGGCTGTTTGTTAAAGGGACCTTACACTGTTGATGGGTCGTTGTGGGTAGTTGTTAATTGAAAACATTTAGCTCATAAGTTGAGAGGCTGCATGACTTAGATCTGTACCTCAGTTTGCCATTAACGTAAACTTTATGCCTGGGCGGCCAGGTGTGTGATTCATAAGTTGCAATCTGATTTTCCCCTCGTAAATAAATAATTGTCCTGCCCTCTCTTTTATACCTTTTCTTAATATATATATATATATATATATACTAGTATACCACCCGTATAAAATACGGGAATATAAGAAAAAATCCACATATAAATACATAATATTCAACCAATCATCATAAATTTTATAGCACTTCTTTGTAAATACATTAGTTGTTCTATTTACGATTACACCGTTCTTGTGGCAATAAAAAAAATGAAGTCTTTCATGCTCTTCACTTTGATACGGCTACATAAAACTGACCACGATTGAATACGAGTCTTAGCAGATGTATGCCAACATGAGAGAGTGCATAACGATAGAAAAGCATAATTAGTGAAAATTGTCGTCTTTGAAATTTAAAAAGTAAATAAATTAACAAAACTTTTAAAATAAAAAAAAATATCACTTAAAACGGTCAATTTTTATTTTCCGAAATTCTCTTTGTACAAAGATGAATCTATGGATTAGTATATTATTATTAAATTTAATTGCTTAGTATTTAGAAATATCTCTTTGAAAATTCATAAAACCAGTAATCATATAATTTAGTAAATATGAGTTTTTTCATTTATTTGTTATGTTATAATAATTAAATAAGATTTTAAAAACTAAGATAGATTAATTGTTTTATTCCATAGTTTCTTTGATTTATTTATAAATAATAATTAAAACCATTGTTTCTACACTTTCAATAATATTTTTTTAATAATATTATTTCGATTTATTTAATGATTAGGACTTCGAGTACCTTTTAATTATATATATTCAACACTTTTGCAATATTTTCAAGCATCTTTTATTTCAGTTGATATTTCTTTGATTGATATACCTAATTATAGTGACTAACTAATATAAATTAATTAATTAGTGGAAATATATAATATTTTCGCGAGATTTTAGGTTTAAGTTTTTAATATATAGTGTGCACTACTATATTAAATTTCTCTTTGTTTGAAATTTATATTTTTTTAATTAATGAAAACGTGAAATATTTCTATAAATATAATCAATTCCTATTTATTCGTAGTTCATATTCCTTAATTCGTAAAAATCAATAAGGTAGGTAGGAGTTATTTAAGGTATAATTACAATGTAATTAATGCAATGATGATTAGGCCAGTAATTAATTATGTGTCATCTGAAGCATGAGAGGCTGACACATAAGCACACGAAGCACCAGTAGAAGACACATGGCAGCCGAAGCATGAGAAGCTGCCACTTATGCTCGGCATATTCTGCATTAGTATATAGGGGAGATATATATATATATAATATAATATAATAATATATCTAATATGGGTATTTGGCGCTGGTAATGACCTTCTGTCTCAGTCTCAGGTCAAATTTTCTGCTTAGTGGATGAATGAAAGAGGAGAAGTTGTTACCATAGACGAAGCACTCTCATAATGTTGCTGAATGGTCTCGGCATGTGATGTGCTTACAATTAAGATTGCAAGCGAGTCGAGCTCCGTTCCATCTTAAAAAATTTCCTTGAGGTTGTCTGGCTTATAAGCTTAGAATCACATTGTAACACAGAAAAGAAGCATACAGCTTGAGCCGACTTGAGCGCACCTTGTGAAAATTAAAGCCTTAGTTATAGCTTAGGATTGAGCTTTATTTTTATTATTTTTTTCTTCTTGACTTAATCGGGTTTCTTTCTGATCTCCTTTTCTCACTGCATATATATAATCAATACTTCCTTAGATTAGATGAGGCTGCAATCAGCGGGACTGGGGTAGTGTTAGCAAGGGGAAACATCTAAGATAGGATGTAGATGAGGTTATAGTTATTGAGGGAGACAGGAAAAATGTGGTAGTTTTGGGCTAGAGGCAGTGGATCTGGTTCGGAGCTGACATGACCAGCATGGTGAACACTTTTTCATGGGGGCGGCAGCTGTTGATTTGGAAGTGGGCTGCAAAGCTGGAATCCTTCCATCCGATGAACTATGGTGTGACGAGGTGTTGGGTTGATGATGTTGATGGAGTTGCTTTAGAGCTTTACTAGAGCTGATTTAGTGATACGCTTATAACTTTAAACTATCATATTAACCCACAAATTATTTACTTGTTTATCTATTTTTTCAGAAGAAGTTCCTGACAATTGGACAGAGGCACAAGATATATTTTCATTTCGCTCCCTGGATCGCAGCTTTGTTTTTCCTGGTATGTTTTTCTGTATGTCTTTTTGGCTATTTTCTCTCCTATTTCGCTCTATGTTTACTTTCCACTTGCACGTTCTAGTCCGTAAAATCCGCTTTATAAAGATTTGCATATGTATTTTATCTTAGGCGAACAAATTGGAATTCTTGCATGCTTGTCTGCCTATAAGCAGGATACAGAAATAATTACACCATTTAAAGTTGCTGCTGTTATGAATAAAAATGGGATTGGAGAAAGCTACAAGATACAAAATGGAAACATCAGAGGTGAAACAAATCCAGTTACTCAGACAGCAAGTGCAGGTTCCGGTGATCAAGATAATCAACATCGTGAAAATATGCTGAAAGGAAATACTGATTCACATAAGGATGTCTCAACTGGTGAATCTCTCCTTAGGATGGAAGAACACAGAAGGCAGACAGAACAATTGTTGCAAAGATTTAAAAATTCGCATTTTTTTGTGCGAATTGCAGAGTCTGACGAACCACTTTGGTCTAAGAGAGGAGCTCAAGAAACTTGCCTGAAATCTTCTGGTGCATACGAAGAACAATTGACAGGAGAGTCTTCAGAAACTGCAACGACAACGAAAAAGATGAATTCTATTAGTGCTTTGATCGACAGAGGGTACTTTGATGCCCGGACATCTGGGGGACTGGCAAGAGGTGCTGTCAAGTGCGAATCCCTTTCAAATGGAGACATAGTGGTGTGTTCCATAGAAACTTGAGAAAAGTTTGTAGGTCTCTTTTTATTTTTTTCATTTATTATGAGCACTGGAAACATAGTAATCTTATTAATTGGGTATCTTAGAGTATGTCTAATTGACATGTTTTCTGGGAAAGAGTCAGAAAAGTATTCTAAAAATACAAATTTTTCTAGAATACATGTTCGGATACCCTTCAATGGAATTAGAAAACCCGGTTTTCTAGAAAAAAATCAATTTTGGAAAAGTATCTTGAATAGTTTTCTACTTTTCCAGAAAACAGGAAATTTAGAGAACAACTCAAAAATTGGGAAATGGAAAATGGAAAAATGGAAAATCAACTAAACACACCCCTAGTCTTATGGTATTCTGATTATAGGTTACAATCTATATTTAGAATTTTAAAACTGGATTTTGGCAAAACATCCTGCTTTTGAAAAATCTTTTACGACAGTTGGGCATTTATGAATATATTTTGAGTGTGAGCATCTTTTTTAATGGTTACTTCTTAGTTACTGACTTCCTGTATAAATTTACAGTTAGTTACTGCTTGACGTTCCATTCAGACGCTTTGCTCTGTTAGTTACGTTAGTTGTGCCATCTATGATTTTGTAATTGTTTATATTTATGGATATTCCATAGATAATTATTATGTAGCTGATTGAGCTAAGACAGATGTGTGAAATCGTAGCTGATTTGAAAATCGTTTTAGGTTGGTTTCTGAAAAGGCTACTCTTAGGGTTTAGGATGGGTATAAGGTGCCTACATGAAGCTGGGCTAGCAGCCTCCCCTCCATAATTGTCTGACAAGTTCACATGTACAAACAGCAGTCTGTGGTGCCTTTGCATGTAATATGATTTACATCTATATAACCCTCTCTACTTTACATATATGCTTGTCGTATTATGGATTGGTTCAATTCCTGTAATTGTCATTTTCAAAAGGAGAATTAAAACTTATTTTTCCCCAAATTAGGTGCATGATGCAGCATTTTCTGTTTCAATAGCTGTTCTAGTGATGTGTTATTGATTTTGTTTTGTTCTTGCCCATTTTTTTTCAGATTTCTTATATCCGTAGCAGCCTTAAGTTGTATGTATTACCACTGATTTGAGTCTCATTTTCTTGTCGGGAAGGATGCAGGTACTTTTACATGTAAATGTTGGTGTTCAGTTTGTTAAGGATCCCATTCTAGAGATTCTTCAATTTGAGAAGTACCAAGAAAGAAAGGTGACACGTGAGAAGCAGGATATTTCTACTGCTTTGAATCAAGATCCTTATGGCGAATTGTTGAAATGGTTACTTCCTTTAGAAAATTCTATTCCTCCTCCGGCACGTCCTCTATCTCCTCCTACATTAAGTACCAGTTCGAGTATTCGGAGCACATCCACAAAAGCCACAGTACCTGGGTCTTCAGGTTCTCAGCTTTTCTCTTTTGGTCATTTTAGGAGTTACTCTATGTCCTCACTTCCCCCAAATACGACGCCATCCCCAGCTGTCACAACGCCCAGTACCAAACCTGTCCTCGACCCAGAAGATTGGAATCAATTCTCATTCACAAAGTTTGCGGGAAGTGGCAAAAGTGGAAAAGAAGGACTGTTATCTTTCCGTGGTGTGCCATTACAACAGGAGAGATTTTCTGTTCGTTGTGGTTTGGAAGGAATTTTTACACCTGGAAGAAGATGGAGGAGAAAAATAGAATTAATTCAACCTGTAGAAATTCATTCTTTTTCCGTTAATTGCAACACAGATGATCTTCTTTGTGTCCATGTAAAGGTATGGTTTCTTAAACATTCTTCTCCCCTTCTCAGCTAGTTTAATGTTATGAAGTGTAATCTTTTCAGTAGGAAAAAAAGCAATCATGATGGCTGGCTATGTAATATGTGATGCTTTTGTTAGGCTTTTTAATACATGGAAATGATGTGAAACTTGTATTTGCAGAATGTTTCCCCTGCACATGCACCGGATATCATAGTGTTTATAGATGCCATAACAATAATTTTTGAAGAGGCGTCAAAAGGTGGGCTGCCATTATTTCTGCCAATTTCTTGCATTGAATCTGGGAGCGACTACAGTTTGCCGAATTTAGCGCTCAGGTTTTCTCTCCAAAAAATCTTGAAATTAAGATGTTGCGTCTTGGAACTTGTGAGACTTTGCTCGTTAATATGTTAGTCAGTTAGTGACATGTTTACTTCTGTAAAGACTTGTACCAAAGCTTCTACTTTTCTCCCCTTACTATTGTATTAATCTGGATATAGCTGTCCCAATGTTGGGATTCTGTCTACCTCCCTGATGATAAGAATATTATTTCTCATCCATTAATACTAGCAGAAGCGAGAAATAGAAATATGATAGAAACCCCTCGTTTATGCTAAATAAGATGCAACAGTTTCTAACTATTGCCAAAACATGTTGCTGGTATTTTCTCATGAAAAACGACACAATGGAATGGCAAATTGTAACCCAAACACTTGCAAACTAGAGTTAATTCCGATTTGAGAAAAATAAAATATGGTTCTTGAAATAAACTGTTATATGATTTATCTTCTTGGATGGACTAGTCATCCAAATATAAGCTTAACTCGTGTGCGATCAGTACAGAATGATAATGATATAATATATGTGTATCATGTCTAACTAGAATTGTTATGCATTACACTGGATTTGGGTTTTCCTTCTGCTGGTTTACTGCTGTTGCTCGATCTGAACTTTTAATGGGTTGAAATTGGTGTGTCAGGAGAGGTGAAGAACACTCTTTTATTCTCAAACCAGCATCTACATTGTGGAAGCATTATAAGGGGCCCAATGATGGTAATCCACGACTATCGAACTTACCAGCTGGCTGGCTTAACTCTAATACTGAACAGAAACACAGTGGATCACCTGCTGATCAGTATGCAGTTCTTGTATCATGTCGGTGCAATTATACTGGTATTAAATCATACTTTTACATCATTCACTTGATAACTTTGTGAGTATCCTCTGTTCATGGCATTTTTATTTTTTATTTTTTATTTTTTGCATCTCTGTAGAATCAAAGTTGTTTTTTAAGCAGCCAACAAGCTGGCGGCCTCGTATTTCAAGGGATCTGATGTTATCTGTGGCATCTGAAATGTCCACACAAACTCTTGGGTCTGATGGAACCAAGCTTCCAATTCAGGTTATATATGAATTCAACTGATCGGTTTTTCCTATTTCTCTCTCCTTTTAAATTGCATTTTCATCTTAAATGGCTCAAATTTTCAGGTTTTAACCCTTCAAGTATCAAACTTGACATCCGACAATCTGAGATTAACAGTTCTTGCCCCGGCTTCATTTATTTCTCCATCTGTAGTGCCATTGAGTAGTTCACCATCCTCACCTTTGAGTCCATTTTCTCCTACTGCTGGGTTAATTGAGGGAGTGGACAGCAATGTGGCAGTACAAAAAGTGGACGTCGTGCCGCTATCAGTTTCCACTGATGAGCAAGCAGTTCTCATATCCGAAGCTCCAACTAGCGATCTGGGTTGCACCCATTTATGGTTACAGAGTAGAGTTCCACTAGGGTATGTTATCTCTTCTTTTTTTTTTTTCCTTTTTCTTTCGTATCCGCTCAATGATTAATTTCTCTTTGCGCCAGATGTGTTCCTTCTCAATCTACAGCAACCGTCAAGCTTGAAGTACTTCCATTGACTGATGGTATAATCACTCTTGATTCTCTAAAAATAGAGGTCAAGGAGAAAGGTAAAAAAAAAAATGGTTTTTGATATCTCATGAGTCCTGTATTATGTCAATTGAACATGAAGATGACGAAGATCCGTTTTCCTCACTCTGAATTCAATATAGATAAGAGGAAAATAATTAATTTTATGTTTACTTGTGATAATTTAATAAGTTTGATTTATGTTTGATAGAGTAAAGAGTAATTGAAATATAAATTGATATGAATCATCATCATCATCAACAGCACCTTAATCCCAACTATGTTGGGGTCGGTGGCATGAAGATTATAGTGTCGTTTAATTGTCTAAAATTAGTTAACACCATAACTCATGCAAATAACAAAGTGGCAAAGTTTTACGCCGGATGCCCTTCCTGTCGCAACCTTCATATGAAGGAGAAATAGAACGAAATTCCAAAACCGTCAACATCATAGGTTTTTCCATTTATATGGAAAATATCATGAGACGGCGATGAGTTTGAGATAATTGCTATTGTCATGTCACAATACGTGATTGATATTGTAAAATCAACACATACATCATGGAACATGACTCATAAATTGATATGAATAATATGAAATATTCAGGAGACTTCCTGCCCAAGCACAGCGTGCCGAATAATCTTACTAGGACTTTCTCATGATGGAATGAAAGACTTATATATTTATACCCACGCCCATAATAATAATAAGCCTTAAACCCACGCATGGGCCCATAATAATAATACTCCACTAGTAATAATAATAATAATAATGATCAATAATATGGTGCTAAATAATTAAACAAACCGTGGCTCCTCAACCCGCGGCCCGGCCGCTTTCTTCCCCGTCGGCAGTAGACCTGATCCATAACAATGTTCTCCATTCTCTACTTTAGTTTGATTCATACATGTATTTCACCTTTTGCCTATGCACATAGTGTCTATCCATAGATATGCAATCACGCATCATAATGTGTGGTAAATTGCAGAAACTACCCTTGAGATTTAGTTTACTTACGGAAAGAAAATCCAGTTATCTCTATTCATAATATGCGATTATGCAGCATGAGATGTGGGTAAATTACATAATCTATCATTGAGGTTTAGTTTAATTACAAAAAGAAAAGATCTCGTTCTCTCTAAAATTTAAAATGGTCACTAGAGGTTCTTCGCACACGCACATGCACACGCACACAACCAATCCATTTGTAAAGCAGAAGTAAATTTCCGAGTGGTACTAATTTTGGAAGATAAATGGATTTTTTTTAATTCCGCTTCAGGGGTAGTTGGTTTAAGGCTTAAATTGTTTTTAGTCCCCAAATTAGGATAAAATGTGTTTTTAGTCCCTCATAAATTTTTCGTATTTTTTTGGTCCCCCAAATTTCATAAAGTGTGCTCTGTTAGTCCCTCTGGGTTACTCCGTTTATTTTTTTTGCGGCTTATAGATGTTTTTGGTCCCCCAAATTAGGGTGAAATATGTTTTTAGTCCTTCATAAATTTTTCGTACTTTTTTGGTCCCCTAAATTTGGATAACTCCGTTTATTTATTTGCTGAGGTGTCTCATTTATCCATTCCCAAATTGCGAACCGTAATTTGAAAGTGAAAGGAAGAGCATCGCGAGGAAGAAAGGCTGGGGCAGCCATGGCAGACGCAAACCAAGGTAGTAGCTAAGCCAAATTCTGGAGAGTAAGACATATATACCCCCGATCTAAAAGGTAGCCTTGTTACCAGCAATTGGTTTGCTTGCAATTAAATAGATTTATGTGAATAGCCTTTTAGATCAGGCGGTACATATGTCTTACTCTCCGGGATTTGGCTTAGCTACTACCTTGGTTTGCGTCTACCATGGCTGCCTCAGCCTTTCTTCCTCGCGATGCTCTTCCTTTCAGCTTCAAATTAGGGTTCACAATTTGGGAACAGATAAATGGGGAAGAAGACGCGTGCAGGAAACTGGGTCTATATAAAACGGGTTGCCATGTAGGATTAATGAGACACCACAACAACAAAATAAACGGAGTTTCCCAGAGGGACTAACGGACCGCACTTTATGAAGTTTGGGGACCAAAAAATACGAAAAAATTATGAGGGACTAAAAATACATTTTGCCCTAATTTGGGGGACCAAAAACATATTTAAGCCGCAAAAAAATAAACGGAGTTACCCAGAGAGACTAACGGAGCACACTTTATGAAATTTGGGGGACCAAAAAAATACGAAAAATTTGTGAGGGACTAAAAACACATTATCCTAATTTGGGGACCAAAAACATATTTAAGCCTTGTTATAATTTCCATCCTAATATACCTTCAATCTAATCATTTCTTCAGAACTCTTGAGTCCCGTGAGATATAACTCTCAGCCACACCTGGTCTCTTATCTTGCCGTTAATTTTGTAAGAACTGGTTGCCCCTTTGGACCGCTGAGGCCCTTGTGGGATTGAATCCATCATGGTATATCCTGCCTATAGGCCAATAAATTTAAATTTCCCTAAAAATGGTATTTCTCAATTTCAATGCTTCTTATTTTAACAAGATTAGCTTAATTTAGCGACTCGAATTCGAGTACTTTATTATTTGATTATCTTAAGGTGTTCTTGCCTTCAAAAGCTTGCCTTGTTCACAATTTAGGTTCATTTTCTCACCAGTGTCCAAGAAGCTCGACACCTGATACATGTTCACATTTAGAATCTATAAGTATACGTGTATTGTTTTACTTAGATTTGAATCTAATATTTCTATTGATACTCCGAGACAATTGTTAAAATTCTTTACCTTTTTGGTAATTAATTTCCATGACCAGTTTTGTAAGTTGATGAATGGCCCTTTTTTTTGGTATGACAGGACTGTCTTATATACCTGAGCAATCATTGAAGATAAATGCAACTTCGAGCATTGCCACCGGTATATTCTAAGGATGTTTGTTATCCAGTTTAATTTATTGTTGACTTAGATCATGGTTCTGGCAAGATATATGAATCGGTAAGTGGCTCTTGGTGGTTGTGTTTCCTCTCCTCTTCGTATGAGCCAATCGACTTGGTTGGTCACTCAAATTTCTCGAATTAAGCTAGCCTTTTTTCTTTTTTCTGTTCTCATGTTTTGCCACATACATGAATTTTGCTGGCCAATTTCATACATGATGTAGAAGTCCCTTACATGTGAAGATTTATATGCGTCTATCGATTGATTGTAGGAATCGTTTTTATGCAAGTTTTGAATCTATTCCGACTGACCTATAGATATAGTCTTCTGAGGTAAGAAAAGAGTATTAGTATAAAATGGAGAAACAGACCGATAGATATTCATTCGAACACTAGCTTTTCATATCTGCGATTTAATCTCTATTATCCACCAATATGAACGTGCAAGCTTATTCTTTATACTATATACTATAACAATATATAATATGAGTCATATTTAATGATGTACGATATAATTCACTGTTCAGGGTAAAACCGCTCAGTACTGTGACATCTTTACACTTGATGTGGTAATAAAACTATATTCAGATTGTGTGACCATTGAATGAGTATTGAGATCTTATGGGATTGCTGCAGCAGTTCTGAGTTTACAATGTTTTGTCGGGAACCAAATCGGACGGCTTGATCCCTTCATCCGTGATCCACCTAACCTAATAACTCCTTATGTTTCTTATGGTTTGCCGTTTTTTTTTTCAGCTTGCATGAAAGGTAATCATACAATTTATTTAAATTATTCTACTACTATATTCCGATTAACTGTTTTATAACATAATCATTAATATTTGTTTTCATTTATACTTTTGGGAGATAATCTTCGTCCTACAAAAACAAAACGAGACATAGTACAAAAAATATAGATTTTTGATCTAGTAAAGAAATGATTGGGGTGTCCTCTTTTAGCAATGACAACCTTTGATTGGAATTTTTTTTAAGAGACGTGAGGTGAGTTTGGTGCTTTTCGACTGGACGAGGTGAGGCGTAAGCCTCCATTAGAATAAAATAAAAATTTAAAAATCTCACAAAAATACTTTATTATTGATAGAAATTACCAAAAGAGCCAAAAAAAAAAAGTAAAAAACAGAACACTAAAATATCATAGTATTGAGGCATGAGCCTATGTTTTTTTCTCTCAAAGAAATCATAAAAAAAAGTACTCCTTCTGTTCACGAAATAAGTTTTCACTTGCCTCTAAATTTTTATCCATAAAACAAGTTTTCATTATGTTTTTTTAATATATTTATCCTCTCTTATTTTTAAAATTACTACACTTTAACAATTGGACCCACCTTTAACACTATTCTTTTAGTTTTTTACACCACTTTTATATCATTTTTTTCAGTTTTCTTAATTTCTGTGTCGAGCACCAACTGTGAACTTGTTTGGTGGACGGAGGGAGTATAAATTATGTTACTCTTTTGTTATTTATTTACCTTTTGTTAATATTCAGAATATTAAATGCCACTTAAAAAAGGAGAATGATAACTCGTAAATTTAACGACCCAATAGTTGCTCTATAAATATTCAATATTACCAACTTTAGATAAAATCCTAATCTTGTCTTTATGTCTCATATATTTCTCACCGACATCGACCACCACAACTCTTTAGGGGTGTTCAAAATCGGATATCCGGACTTTCGGATATCTGAAATTTCGGATATTCGAAAATTCGGATAGTAGATTTTGATATCCGATATCCGTATCCGAAAAAAAATAAAAATTTTATTCGGATATCCTTATATTCGAAAAAATATTCGGATTTGGATATCAGATATCCGAATACCCGAAAAAAACTTCGGATATGGATATCGGATATCCGAATATTCGAATACTTTTTATTATTTAAAATATAAAAAAATAAAAATTTTAGGAATTTTCGGATATTTCGGATATTCGAATATCCGATTTTTCTGAAAACTACTATCCGATATCCGAATCCGAAGTTCCGGATATCCGAACTTTGGATATCCGAATTATCGGATATCCGAATTTTTGGATATCCGAAACTTCGAATTTTTGGATATTTCGGATCGGATATCAGATATCGGATATTTTTGCACACCCCTACAACTCTTGCTTCTCGACACATTGCATCTTTAATTTATTACTACTTTATATTTTACAAAAAGAACTACGCCTCACTCGAGCAAGACATAACCGGTAACCCTGCCTCATCGTCGGTGGTGGAAGAGACCACCTATTCTCGAATAATTTTATATTCCATATCATTTATGTGTGAAAAGTGAAATAAATCAATGCTCGAAAATTTGTCTTTTATATTACCTCCGTCTATCAAACAGTTTGATATTTATCGGTCTTTTTGAATGCACTTTATAATTATATACATTAATAATTTTAACTATATCCGAAAAAAATTAAAAAAAAACAAATAATATTTAGAAAATCCACATTAAACAAATTAAATAAGTATTTATATGATTATAATTTTTTATAGTTTTATTGTAATTTATGATCAAAGTTTATAAATTTTGATCAATTCAAATAAAATTATGCATACTTTCGGTCAGAGGAAAAAAATATTTTGGATCGTGTCATATGATATATTCTGCTGAAAAAAGAAAAGAGGCTTGTCGCTTGTGAATCATAGTATAATATAACCGTCCCATTAATTCTTATGGAGTAGAAGATCCTGCATTTGTTTTATCTTTTATATTTTTAATGGTATCTGACAATACATGTCACAACATGTTAGTATTTTATGAGTATTGTTTTTCTTTACCAGATCTACCTTTAGAGGGACTCAAAACAATTAAATATCCTTACTTTTTAAACATAAATTCAATTATTTTATTGCTTTAAGTAATAATCGACAATTTTTTATCAAAAAATTATCCATTTAGTGAGTTTACCTATATCAATTTCACAAATAAAATAAACAGTTATCTTTTTAATTTTTAATTTTCATCATAGTTATTAATATTTTTTCAACATAGTAAATACGCATGCTTATTTTCCACTTATCAACACTTCTTTTACATTTTATTTTTGACCTAAAATTATATCAAAAAAGTAGTTTTTTTATGTATTTTATTATGCAAATAGATCATGAAAAGAAAATTAATTTGACATATTATTATGGTTAAAATGGATGAGAAGTTATAAATAAAAATGAATTAATGGGAAAAAAATTTGAGCTTGATATTTTTTTTTAATTCTAATTTTTATTTAGAAAGTTATTTTTTTTTCTTTGTGAACTCCAGATATCCATCTTGCCAGCAAAAGTTATTTCGATGTTCTTATTTTATAAAATGAATGAATCACCAAATAGTAATAGTAGTAGTATATATGATCTCGATTCCTTGATTCGTGGATCGTGTACATTTTGTCACGTCAATTCTAATTGGCACTTTAAGTCGATAATAACACACACTTGTGACATGTATCTTTCTTGGTACTTTTTTGTGATAATTCAAAACTCATACAAAAATATGGAGGAATATGGCTCTCTATCTATTTAGTAGTTCTTTTCAAATCCAATAACAACTCTTTTAATATATATATATATTATTAGCTATAATCTTTACTCGAATGTATTCGATCACCTAATTACATTTGAGTCATCGAAACATTTATTTATATTCGAGTCACTTATTTTAGGCGACAGATGTAATTGGGTGACTCGAATCATTTTATGTGACTTGGAAGTAATTTAGGTGACTCAAATAGATGATTCAAATATATATTAGTTGGCTCAGATTTAATTTAGATAAATCGAACAGTGACTCGAATGCAATTTAAATGATTCGAATATGTGACTCGAATATGTTGTGTTAATCGAATAGACGAATCGAATGTTTACTCGAATATGTGACTTAAATGTCTTCAAGTAAAATTCAAATCTGATAATTTAAATATAAAAAGAGTTAGTATTAAATTTGGAACAAGAAATAATGCTGTTAAATTGTTACCATACATTTCCCCAACAAAATATTATGTGGTTTAGAGGTAAATGGTAATCATATACGGTAAAATCTCGATAAATGAATATTCGATAAATGAGTAACCTCGTCAAATGAATAATTTTTTTCGGTTCCAACTCTTTATAATATATTCAAATTTTATCTCGATAAATTAATAACTTTGCTAAACAAATATTTTTTTCAATTTCAATTATAATCATTTATCGAAATTTTACTATAACAATTAACAAGTGTCCAAGTTTTTTTCTTTCCTCTTTTCTAGGTTTCACATTAGGTGAAGTCCATACAGGTCTGTCACATCACACGTGATGTTCGTGGTAACAATTTTTCATGCCCCGTTTTTGGACTTCTATTTGTGTTAGCCAATATTTTTTTGATTTTTTATTGGAGCTGGAATAAATAAGTCATGTTAGAGATCTGGACTGGACCTCTCACTACAAATAGTAGATACTCCCTCCGTCCCATAAAATTGTGCTCTGATTTTTATTGGTCAAAATTCATAAACTTTGACTATGAAATGCAACCAATATATAAAAAAAATTATAGTAATGTAAGTATTTATTTGATTTATCTTAATGTATATTTTCAAAATATTATTTTTTATAATTTTTATTCATATATAATTGAAGTTATTAATGGCCAAAGGTGTATTTGGAGAGACCGGTCAAAGTCAAAATGAGCATAGTTTTGTGGGACGGAGGGAGTATTATTTTAAAGGGAGAAGGTGCAAATTACGGCCGTAACATGCATTCGTGGAATTGGTGTCTTTCTGGACGAAGACAACTTACGACCGTAAGTCATACTAGTTATGGCCGTAAGCAGGAAGGTACGGCCGTATGTTTTGGATACTATGGCCGTAGCATGCATTCGCTGTGCAGGAAGGTGTTGTCAACGAAGACAACTTACAGCCGTAAGTTCGGCTGGATACGACCGTAAGTGTTGTTACGGCCGTAAGGTAGTTTTGGTACGGCCGTAAACCGGGCAGTGCAGGCATTATTGTTTTTCGACGAAACATTGTTACGGCCGTATGTAATGGATATTACGGCCGTAAGGCCGTTGACTTTGGAAGTTACGGCCGTAAGGTGGCAGAGTTACGGCCGTAACTCTGCGCAGTATTTAAAGGCTTGAACGGGATTTTTGTGCTCATTTCATCACTTCTTCATCTTTGTTCCGAGAGAGAGATATTGTGGGAGAGATTTTTCATCAAAACACACTTGTGTGTTCGTGTTTAATCATCCTTATCCGTTTGTGAAGCTTGGGAAGTCGATTAACACTAGTTTTGACGGATCGAATGTAATACCCGATTGTAATTCAGTCATTATCACTCAGTATTTATCGTTCAGTAATTGTCACTCATTAATAATCATTTGTTACTCATATTCAATCATTGTATTCATCGTTCAGAGTAATTGTATCGTGTATCAATCGTCATTCATCATCAATCTAGTTGGAGAATCGTGCCGTGTTTGTCATCGTTGTCATCTTCATAGTGTGCTGTGTGTGAGGAGTAGCGCACGCTACGTACTCTCTTTAACGTGCGCTAATTGAGTACGGGTAGCGCACGCCACCTCTCAACACTAGCGCACGCTAGTATATTTCAAGCAGGCAGTCCAGAAGGCACTGGATTGCAGTTGGGTTATAAGTAGCGCACGCTACGAATGGTAAGTAGCGCGCGCTAGTAGGTCGGAGTAGCGCACGCTATGCAGCCGGTGTAGCGCGTGCTAAGGACGGATCAGGCAGAGTCCAGTGGCTACTGGACTACATTGGATAAATACCTAGCGCACGCTACGAGTAGATTAGCGTACGCTAATCGGTGTAAGTAGCGCACGCTGAAGCTTGTGTGTAGCGCGCGCTACCGCGATCAGATCAGAGAACAGGAGGTTCTGGACTCCAGTACTGGACATCAGATAATTCGTTAGCACACGCTAACATTTTGAGTTAGCGCACGCTAAGTACATGGTTGTAGCGCACGCTACAAGAGGTACGTAGCGCACGCTACAAGAGGTACGTAGCGCACGCTACCGTTGCGAGCAGAGGGTACTGGACTACCCAGTACACCCGTTAGCGCACGCTACGCACAGGAGCTAGCGCACGCTAACCGGGATTTGCTATATATTGGACAGTGCAGTCCATTTCGTCATTTCATCATCCCATTTCATTCCTTCGGCGGTTTTGGGCGATTCCGGGCGTTTTGGAGAGTGTTCTTCGAGGTGCAAGCATCTTTCATCATCATCAAGCTTATAATTCGGATTAACCATCATTTCATCATCCTCATCACACCTAATCAAGGTAATAATCTCTTGGATCTAGAATTTCAGATTTTTGGGTTTTTCCTTCCGATTTCTTCGTGTAAGCTTGGATTGTTGTTGGAATATGTTAGATATGGAATATCTACCTTGGATAAATATTTTGCTACGGATTATTCAGTATATATTTCGGATTTCATGAATTGTTGAGGTTTGATTCAAGAACACTTTGGGGTCGACTTTGATATTTTTTGGGGTTTTCGATTAGATGTTGTCGTTAACTCGAATTGTGGATTCCTATGGGATTATTGATATCATTGAAGTGTTTTGATGGTTTGAAATACTCATTTTGGTGGTGGTTTCGATATATTCGGGATTGGATATTTTCTAAGGTTGTGTGTTTCCTAAGTGTTCGCTAGAATGCCTCAATGAGTTTGGATATTGTTGTATCGACCTTTGAGTCGGTTATAATCGTGTTTGATTCGTATATTGAGCATTGTTGGTAATTGTCATTCAAGGTTATTTGAGCGACCGACATCCCTTTTTGGACATTGTTCGAGGAAGGACATTCTTCACCGGTTGAGTAAGTTAATTCTTACTCGGTTAAAAGGATTTTCATTCCTTTCGTTGTTGTTCATTCATAATCATAATTCATTCATAATGTATTAACGGTATTGAGACTTGTAATTATCAATTAATCACTTCATTCACGAGGAACGACGGTTCCAATCATTTCATTGGGCTATCATTCATTTCACTATCATTTCATCTTGGTGAGTCATTCTTGACTTTGTCAGATTGTTATTCATTATTATTCTTCATGGTCATTCTTGTTCATATGACCTTCTGGGTTCATATTACGTGGCCGGGTGTGGATGTGTGGGATTTTTAGTCGGGCACGTGATGGTCATGTGTTGGGTTCACCGACACATTGGACTGTGCACACGGTAATGTACCTCCGTGAGACCAATTAGGTACAATGGCGGGTGTGTCCGGACATCCGTCTTGTGCACGTGCACATTCCATTACGGGTGTACTATGATGCCTCTCTTCAGCTTCATTTCATAATTAAGTTATATCATGTTTGTATTTATTCAACTCTTGAGGATTGTTGTTATGTGTAACTGACCCCGTTGGGGGATATTGTTTTCAGGTCATGACAAGGCTAAAGCACGGGAAGAGAACGTTGACGGCGAGGAGTCCCAATGATACTAGTAGGGGGCCCCAGTCCTTTCATTCAACTCGTGTTTTCTTTATTTTATTTCCGCTGCAGACTTCCTTTTGGATATTCATTTCATTTAGTGTTGTATGTTTTATCTTCATATAAAATATACATGTATTCGGTATTTATCTTGGGTGTGTTGTAATGAAACTCCTCATCGGAGTAATTATTGATATACTATGGTTCGGTACTACAATTATATCACTTAATTCATTAATTTTCATCTGCCTAGTGGGTCCCAGTCGGGGGTCCACGGCACCGTAATATTCGCCTAGTTTGGGGTGTTACAGAGTTGGTATCAGAGCGTGGTTTTCAATACTACCTTCCGAGTCATATCTCATTTGAAATCATCGTTCATCAGACTAGTATCATTGGACTTTCGCGTCACGTGTGACCTGTGCAAGAGCCGAGCCCCTCAGACCAAAGAACAGTAAGATTTCTGACGCCATGGTATAATTTCTGGCAATAGAATCACTCATTCATCATTCAACAGTCAACAATCCTCTTTCATCATTTTCATTTTTGATCAAGTCGATCATGTTAATTCATTAATCACTCAGTTCATTTCATTGTTCAGTTGTTGATCTTGAGGATCATATCATTAATTTTGTTAATTTGTTCAAGATATTCATTCCAAGAATTTCATCAGATAATCACGTCACTTCAGTTGATCATTCATGTAATCATTGTGTTTGAGTGCGTATGCTCATTCTCATCATTTCATAATATAATCATAATGTGATATTCATGCGAGATATATAATCATCATATGACTTTCCACTTCAGTATGGAAAGAGCTAGCAGAGGACAAGGGGGAAGAGGTCGTGGTGCGGGCCGAAACCCGAGAGCTCGTGTGAATACACGCGCTAATGCCAGGAATAATGCTAACTCATCGAGCAGTGACGCTGCCACTCATTCACCTAGACGTAATCATTCACTGTCGGGGAGTCGTACCCGGGACACAGCTCAGTCAGAAGGTGTTTGGGTTGATCCACTCGCTTTTATGCACGGCATGATGGCACAAATGACTCAAATGGCACAACTAATGGAGACAATGCATAACTCAACTACTCAAAATCAGCAAGCTCCTCCGCCGCCACCTCAGAGGCAAGAGAGGGGTGTGAGCAGTATCATTGGCGACATCTCTCGCCAGAGGCCACCTACCTTAGAGGGCTCATCTGAGACGGCACATATCATTCACTGGCTTGAACATTTCGAGAAACTATTTGCTATGGTGGACTGTCCTGAGGGACACAAAGTTTCAATTGCGGCTTACTATCTTGGTAAGGGCGCACATTCTTGGTGGTTATCGTTGAAGCCCACCGACGGATCTTGTACATGGGATCAATTCAGGACTCTCATGATGGAGAGGTATTATCCGGCCCCACTTAGGGAGGCCAACTTGTCATAATTACTCACTCCCGACCTCTCAGCGGACGATGATGTTCTCGCCATCGCCGAGAAATTTCAGGAGCTACTTCCATTCACCTCATCCATTATTCACTCCGAGGCGGACAAGATCAAATATTTCAGCAAGAGGTTGAAGCCTCGTATGCGGATGCAGTTGCTTAACCACAATTGCACCACCCTGGCCGAATTCATTGAGAAAGCTCTTACTTATGAGCTTACTGCTAAGGAAATTGCCAAGCAACAACCTTCATTTGCTTTTAAAGAATGATCTTGTTAAAGTTCAAACCGAGCTCAAAACTTAACGAAGAAATTTCCGTGTGGAAACGAAAAATTTGAACAAATGCTCTCGGTTCAGAAATTCACGTTGAACAAACAGGGATTAGGATTCAAACCACGTTCTAAAAATGAATCCGTAAATTTCAAAATACCCCATTGTGAAAAATGTTTAAAAATCGGGCATCACATTTCGAATTGCAAAATCCCATGACGGACGATTAAAGTCAAGAAAATTTGGGTTCCTAAAGGGACAATTGTTTCAAATATCGCCTACGTCTCGAAAGAAAAACCGACTTTTGGTTGAATCCCCAAAAACTAGTTTTAACAATTGGCATTATACTCAGGGGGAGTAATATTTTTAAAGGGGAGATATTAATTTCAGGGGGAGTTTTATACCCTAGTATTACATATTTTTTATACTATTGGATACATTTCATGCATATTTTTTTTCTATATATTCAAATTGGTATCCTCTATATTTCTTACACTTTTTGCTGAATACAAAAAGGGGGAGAAGGAGTTGAATTGGATAAAAGCGTCATGAAAGATATGACGAGAAAAACCTGTAAAATAGAAGGAGGAGAAAAATCGAAGAAATCGAAAAAGAAAAGAAAGCATACAAAAAGGGGGAGAAGTGAAGGAGTTGGAAAATAAAAAGAAAAGGATTGGAGAAACTAAGAAGTCTAAGAATCGTAAGAAGTCTAAGAATCGTAATTTCGCAAGAAGTCTAAGAATCGTAATCAGTCTGACGGCAGTCAGGCCACTTTCAAGAAACCTCGTGCGGGCTCTACTTTTTCTGAGCGACCTCCTATGGCGCCTAAACCCGCGGAATCTCAGTCACGAGTGGCCAGTTCGGCCATCACCTGTTTCAACTGTGAAGAACAGGGTCATTTCAGCACCAAGTGTCCGAGGCAGACTGTCACGTGCCACAACTGTGGGATTGCTGGGCATAAGGCCCGTTTTTGCCGAGGGGACTCTAAACCTACTCCGGCGTCATCTCAGGCCCCGATACATTCAGCAGTACAGAATCAGGACACTCAGTCAGTGTCGTTCAAGACGACAGGAGCTAATAAAGGCGGAGCCAAAAGCTATCAGACGGGAGCGTCCGGTTTAGGGGCCGAAAAGCCCCGAATTTATGAGATGAAGAAGACCGACGATCCAGAGTCCCGGATGATCTCAGGTACACTCGATATTCTATCTCAACCTGTGTGTACCCTTTTTGATACTGGTGCATCGCATTCATTCATTTCCGAGTCATGTGTGAGTAGACTACGTCTGGGTAGTGCTACTAGTTGTGAGCCTTATGTCATTGGTCTACCTGATGGTAGAAGAATTATCGGGAATCGTGAGATTAAGGATTGTCCGATTCAGCTTCATGGCCGTGATTGGTTAGCCGACCTAATCGTGGTATATTTACCGAGAGACGACGTCATTATGGGTATTGATTGGATGGATCGTCACGATGCCGTCATTAGTGTCCGTAAGCGTGTGGTCACTATCATTTCAGACGATGGGGTCGAATATGTATTTCAGGGAGGTAATCCCAGCTGTTCTGGGAGAGTCATTAACTTGATGAAAGCAGTGAGATTACTCAATCAGGGGTGTGTCGGTTATTGGTGCTATATGACCAAGACCGAGAAACCATCAGTAATGTTGACGGATATTCCTGTAGTGAGAGAATATGCCGATGTATTTCCAGAAGAGTTACCTGGTTTGCCTCCACATAGAGACGTGGAATTCACGATTGAGTTGGAGCCCGGTACGTCCCCTTTATCGAAGGCACCGTACCGGATGGCCCCGACCGAAATGCAAGAGTTGAAAAATCAATTAGAGGATTTGACCGAGAAGGGTTATATTCGACCGAGTGTATCCCTGTGGGTAGCACCAGTGTTATTTGTCAAGAAGAAGGATGGTTCGTTCCGCTTGTGTATTGATTACCGGGAATTGAACCGCGTGACGATCAAGAATAAGTATCATCTACCCCGTATCGATGATCTTTTGGATCAACTTCAGGGAGCTTCAGTATTTTCCAAGATCGACTTAAGGTCTGGATATCATCAGCTGCGAATTCGAGAGTCGAATATCGCAAGGACGGCGTTCCGAACACGCTATGGTCATTATGAGTTTGTGGTTATGCCGTTTGGGTTGACTAATGCACCTGCGGTATTCATGGAGTTAATGAATCGAGTTTTCATCGACTATTTGGATCAGTTCGTGGTTGTCTTTATTGATGACATTTTAATTTATTCTCGTGACCGGGAGGAACACGAGTTTCACCTTCATCAGGTGCTCGACGTGTTGAGACGAGAGCAACTTTTTGGAAAGTTCTCCAAATGTGAGTTCTGGATGTCCGAAGTGACGTTTCTCAGATATGTAATTTCATGAGACGGAGTTTGTGTCGACCCTAAAAAACGGAGGCTATCCGAGACTGGCTACCTCCAAAGAATGTTAAGGAAATCCGAAGTTTCCTCGGATTAGCGGGTTATTATCGGCGATTTGTGGAGGGATTTTCTAAAATCGCTCAACCCATGACGAACCTTTTACGGAAGGATAAGAAATACACATGGTCCGAAACGTGTCAATAGAGTTCTGAGGAACTCAAGAGCCGGTTAACTTCAGCACCTGTCTTTTCTTTACAGCAAGGGACGGAAGGATTTGTGGTTTACAATGATGCGTCTGGACAGGGTCTCGGATGTGTACTAATGCAGAACGGTAGAGTTATTGCTTGTGCTTTGCGGAAATTGAGACCTTGCGAGGTTAATTATCCCACCCATGACCTGGAGCTAGCAGCCGTGGTTTTCGCATTGAAAATTTGGCGTCATTATCTTTATGGCGTCACCTGTCAGATATTCACCGATCATAAGAGTTTAAAGTATATATTTACTCAGAAGGAGTTAAATATGCGACAGAGACGGTGGTTGGAACTAATCAAAGATTATGATATTGAGATACTTTACCACCCGGGCAAGGCGAACGTTGTCGCCGACGCCTTGAGTCGTAAGTCCATTCAGGAGCAGATGCTTGCTCGATTAACAGTTCAGAAAGAACTTCAGCAGGAATTTCTGAGACCCGAGATCGAGGTCTGGTTACATCGAGTACAAGGGCAACTTTGTACGTTAGAGATTTCATCGCCACTCGAGGGGGCGATCAGGGAGAATCAGGGTTCTGACCCATTTTTGTTACGCATTCGAGAGGATGTGACTCAAGGGAAAGCCCCGGGGTTTGTGGTCCACCAGGATGGACTTTTGCGATTTAAGAATCGGTTGTGCGTACCGGCGAATGACGAGTTGAAAAACTCGATTTTGAGAGAAGCTCATGCTACCCCTTATTCCGTTCATCCGGGGTCTAGCAAGATGTATAAAGACTTGAAACAAAATTACTGGTGGAGTAATATGAAGCGAGAAGTCGCAGAATTTGTTTCGAGATGTTTGACCTGTCAGCAAGTCAAGATAGAACATTAGCGACCGGCGGGTTTGCTGAAACCTCTCCCTATTCCAGAGTGGAAGTGGGAAGATATTTCAATGGACTTCATCACGAGTTTGCCGATGAGTCGTCGTGGCATGAATACAATTTGGGTGATTGTGGACCGCTTAACTAAGTCAGCTCATTTTCTTGAGATTAAGGATACGTGGGGTCCCAAGAGACTTGCCCAGTTATTTATCAAAGAGATAGTGAGACTACACGGTACTCCTAAAAGTATCATTTCCGATCGTGACGGATGATTCGTGTCTCATTTTTGGAAATCAGTTCATCGTACTATGGGAACTCAGCTTAATCTTAGTACAGCTTTTCATCCTCAGTCCGACGGACAATCAGAGAGGACTATTCAGACTTTGGAGGACATGTTAAGGGCATGTGTTCTCGATTGGAAAGATGATTGGGAAGCCCAACTACCGTTGATCGAGTTCACGTACAATAATAGTTGGCATGCTTCGATTAAGATGGCACCTTACGAGGCCTTATATGGTCGTCGTTGTCGATCTCCTTTGTGTTGGGATGACTTATCAGAATCAATCGGCACCGAGCCCGATATGCTTATAGCCGCCCGTGAGAAGGTAGCTTTGATCAGGAGTCGTTTGTTGACCGCTCAGAGTCGACAAAAATCTTATGCAGATAATCGTCGTCGACCATTAGAGTTCGAGACAGGTGACCATGTTTTGGTCAAGGTATCCCCGAGTCGTGGTATCTTCCGTTTTGGGAAGAGGGGGAAGTTGAGTCCAAGATTCATTGGACCGTTGAGATTTTAGACCGAGTAGGCGAGTTAGCTTATCGATTGGCCTTACCTCCGGCGTTGAGCCGAATTCATAATGTGTTTCACGTATCTCAATTACGGAAGTATGTTGCCGACCCGAGTCACATACTTCAGTTCGACGAAATCGAGATCGCCGATGATCATTCATATGAGGAGCGTCCTATACGAATCTTAGAGTGGAGAATCAAACAGTTGAGGAACAAGACGATTCCTTTGGTTAAAATTCAGTGGTCTAGACACGGAGTCGAAGAGGCTACTTGGGAAACCGAGGATAGTATGCGGGAGAGTTATCCCGAGTTGTTTGACCCTTAGTTTTGGGGACGAAACTCTTTTAAGTGGGGTATATGTAATACCCGGTTGTAATTCAGTCATTATCACTCAGTATTTATCGTTCAGTAATTGTCACTGATTAATGATCATTTGTCACTCATATTCAATCATTATATTCATCGTTCAGAGTAATTGTATCGTGTATCAATCGTCATTCATCATTAATCTAGTAGGAGAATCGTGCCGTGTTTGTCATCGTTGTCATCTTCATAGTGTGCTTTGTGTGAGGAGTAGCGCAAGCTACGTACTCTCTTTAGCGTGCGCTAATTGAGTACGGGTAGCGCACGCCACCTCTCAACACTAGCGCACGCTAGTATGTTTCAAGCAGGCAGTCCAGAAGGCACTGGACTGCAGTTGGGTTATAAGTAGCGCACGCTACGAATGGTAAGTAGCGCGCGCTAGTAGGTCGGAGTAGCGCACGCTATGCAGCCGGTGTAGCGCGCGTTAAGGACGGATCAGGCATAGTCCAGTGGCTACTAAACTGCATTGGATAAATGTCTAGCGCACGCTACGAGTAGATTAGCGCACGCTGAAGCTTGTGTGTAGCGCGCGCTACCGCGATCAGATCAGAGGAGGTTCTGGACTCCAGTACTGGACATCAGATAATTCGTAGCGCACGCTAACACTTTGAGTTAGCGCACGCTAAGTACATGGTCGTAGCGCACGCTACAAGAGGTACGTAGCGCACGCTACCGTTGCGAGCAGAGGGTACTGGACTACCCAGTACACCCGTTAGCGCACGCTACGCACAAGAGCTAGCGCACGCTAACCGGGATTTGCTATAAATTGGACAGTGCAGTCCATTTCGTCATTTCATCATCCCATTTCATTCCTTCGGCGGTTTTGGGCGATTCCGGGCGTTTTGGAGAGTGTTCTTCGAGGTGCAAGCATATTTCATCATCATCATGCTTATAATTCGGATTAACCATCATTTCATCATCCTCATCACACCTAATCAAGGTAATAATCTCTTGGATCTAGAATTTCAGATTTTTGGGTTTTTCCTTCCGATTTCTTCGTGTAGCTTGGATTGTTGTTGGATTATGTTAGATATGGATTATCTACCTTGGATAAATGTTTTCCTATGGATTATTCAGTGTATATTTTGGATTTCATGAATCGTTGAGGTTTGATTCAAGAACACTTTGGGGTCAACTTTGATATTTTTTGGGGTTTTCGATTAGATGTTGTCGTTAACTCGAATTGTGGATTCCTATGGGATTATTGATATCATTGAAGTGTTTTGATGGTTTGAAATACTCATTTTGGTGTTGGTTTCGATATATCCGGGATTGGATATTTTCTAAGGTTGTGTGTTTCCTAAGTGTTCGCTAGAATGCCTCAATGAGTTTGGATATTGTTGTATCGACATTTGAGTCGGTTATAATTGTGTTTGATTCGTATATTGAGCATTGTTGGTAATTGTCATTCAAGGTTATTCGAGCGACCGACATCCCTTTTTGGACATTGTTCGAGGAAGGACATTCTTCACCGGTTGAGTAAGTTAATTCTTACTCGGTTAAAAGGATTTTCATTCCTTTCGTTGTTGTTCATTCATAATCATAATTCATTCATAATGTATTAACCGTATTGAGACTTGTAATTATAAATTAATCAATTCATTCACGAGGAACGACGGTTCCAATCATTTCATTGAGCTATCATTCATTTCACTATCATTTCATCTCGGTGAGTCATTCTTGACTTTGTCAAATTGTTATTCACTATTATTCTTCATAGTAATTCTTGTTCATATGACCTTCTAGGTTCATATTGTGTGGCCGGGTGTGGATGTGTGGGATTTTTAGTCGGGCACGTGATGGTCATGTGTTGGGTTCACCGACACATTGGACTGTGCACACGGTAATGTACCTCCGTGAGACTAATTAGGTACAATGGCGGGTGTGTCCGGACATCCGTCTTGTGCACGTGCACATTCCATTACGGGTGTACTATGATGCCTCTCTTCAGCTTCATTTCATAATTAAGTTATATTATGTTTGTGTTTATTCAACTCTTGAGGATTGTTGTTCTGTGTAACTGACCCCATTGGGGGATATTGTTTTCAGATCATGGCAAGGCTAAAGCACGGGAAGAGAACGTTGACGGCGAGGAGTCCCAGTGATACTAGTAGGGGGCTCAGTCCTTTCATTCAACTCGTGTTTTCTTTATTTTATTTCCGCTGCAGACTTCCTTTTGGATATTCATTTCATTCAGTGTTGTATATTTTATCTTCATATAAAATATACATGTATTCGGTATTTATCTTGGGTGTGTTGTAATGAAACTCCTCATCGGAGTAATTATTGATATACTGTGGTCCGGTACTACAATTATATCACTTAATTCATTAATTTTCATCCGCCTAGTGGGTCCCAGTCGGGGGTCCACAGCACTGTAATATTCTCCTAGTTTGGGGTGTTACATCGAAGAGGTTGGATCTTCAAAGGTAATTTTCTCCAAACCTTAGATTTCGATTTTAAGATTGAATATGATGTTTTGGATGTTATAATCATGATATATGAAGAGGTATACATATGATTATGAGTTTGTATGAATATTCATTGGATCATTGAAGGATTATTTGAAGAACACTTTGAATGTGGATTTGGATTTGGGGGTTTCGATTAGATGTTGTTGAAATCTCGAATTGTGTATTCATATCGGATCATTGATTGTGTTGAAGATGTTTTGTTGGATTGAATCACTCATTGGAGGTTTGGTATCGATATAATTGAGATTGGTTGTGAACAATTGAAGACTGGTTACAACGTATTTGTTATAATGCCCTAATGAATTTGGATTTGTCGTATCGACGTTTTGAATTGGTTGTGATCATGCTTGATTCGTATATTAAGCAGATTGTTGGTAATTGTGTTATTCAAGGTTGTTCGAGCGACCGACATTTCTATTTAGGACGTTTGTTCGAGGAAGGACTGTCTTCACCGGTATTGTGTAAGTTAATTCTTACTCGGTTAAAAGGATACTCATTCCTTTCGTTGTTGTTCATTCATATTCATAATTCATTCATAGTGTATTAATCATATTGAGACTTGTAATTATCAAATTAATCATTCAATTCACGAGAAACGACACTTCCAATCATTTCAGTGAGCTATCATTCATTTCATTATTATTTCATCTCGGTGAGTCATTCTTGACCCTTGTCGGATGGTTATTCATTAATATTCATTGGTCACTTTCGTTCTTGTGACCTTCTGGGTTCATATTGCGTGGTCGGGTGGTTATGTGTGGAATTTTTAGTCGGGCACACGATAGTCATGTGATGCGGGTTCACCGACACAATGGACTGTGCACACGGTAACTTGCCTCCGCGAGACTAATTAGGTACAAGTGCGGGTGTGTCCGGACACTCATCTTGTGCACTTGCATGTCCCATTACGGGTGTACTATGATGCCCCTTTTCAGCTTGATTTCATAACTAAGTTATATAATGATTGTGTTTATTCAACTCTTGAGGATTGTTGTTCTGTGTAACTGACCCCGTTGGGATATTGTTTTTAGGTCATGGCAGGGCAAAAACACGGAAAGAGAACGTTGATGGAGAGGAGTCCCAGTGTACTAGTAGGGGCTCCCAGTCTCTTCATTTGTTCATGTTTCTTTGTCATGTATTTTCCGCTGCAGTTCTGTTTGGATTTTTATTTCATTCAGTGTTGTATATTTTATCTTCATATAAAATATACATGTATTCTATATTCCTGGGTGTGTTGTACTTGAAACTCCTCATCGGAGTAATTGATAACATAATGTGGTTCGGTACTACATTGTATTGTAATTCAGTAATTTTCATCCACCTGGTGGGTCCCAGTTGGGGGTCCACGACACTGTAATGTCCGCCTAGTTTGGTGTGTTACAACCCAATGGTATAAAACCTCAATATATGAAAAAAGAGAGCAACGTATAGTTTTATATAAATATGCTCCAAACATAGAGAGATTTACAAATATGCTCCGCGGATTACCATCGGTATCAGTGCAAGTTGCAATCTCGAACTCGTATTTTCACGATACATGTCAAATATCTCTTATGGAGTTCCTTATTAGTTGTGGTTAAGCAGCCTTGTTAAAATATTATTTGGGGAGAACCCTTTTTATCACTGTTAATCTGCATGATTCTTGAACGTGATGTGTCGAATTCCTCAATCGCACACATTCTTGAGTTATTTCATTGATTGCAAAAATATCAGAATGGTTTGAAGATGTTGTTGGTAAGATTTGTTTCATATATTTTCAAGATATAGCAGTTTTATTGAGCCCCTCAAGAGTCCATATTAAGTTTAAATCATCAACGTAAAGTGATATAATTACAAATTTATTAGCTATTTTATTTATGAAAACCCAAGGGCATACAATATTTTTTATATCTTTCTTTTGTATTGAATTCTCTCATAGTCTATGCATCACTTGGATATTTCTTTTGTAGACCAAGAGGAGTGAGTAAATGTGTTTCATCATATCTTCTACGATGTATCATTCTTTAATTGAGATATAAACACCATATTTTCTTTATACAACACAATTAGAAGATTGTCATTATTCTATTACAGCCCAGAATTCTTCTAGGTATAGTGGGTATCCATGTTATTTGAACTAAAAAAAGCCTTATGGGACAGAAACTTCCAAACTATTTGCACTTGAGCTTGTAACAATCATAACTTGCTGCATCATAGGCACGAAAAACTTGTGGGATAAAACTAGAGCAATGTGTAATAGTGAATTTGCTCCCCCTCATATCGGTCATTTTTGTATGAGTATAGATGTGCTGCCTCACTAAACCCATGTTGGACACAAATTGAGTGATAGTAAGATTATAAGTTTCTCCATATATAGGTCATTTTTATAGGAGTATTCATGTGCTGCCTTATTACAATTATGCCAAGAAAACTTTATGAGAGAAAACTTGATTGCAGGAAAAAGATACAAGCTAGTCCTTCTGACTTTAAATCTTGAGGTATAATATTGATCTCTATAGTATTCTCATTATGCCATGAATATGTCTCGTCAAAATCTTATTAGGAAAAACCTAGTGGAAAAACAGTACACTATTCATGTTAATACGTCATTCTAGTTGTCTTGTTAACCTTGATGGGAAAACCCAATGGTATAAAACCTCAATATATGAAAAAAAAGAGCAACGCATATTTTTATATAAATATGCTCCAGGCATACGAAAATTCTCCGCAGATTACCATCAGTATCTGTGCAAGTTGCAATCTCGAACTCGTATTTTCACGATACATGTCAAATATCTCTTCTGGAGTTCCTTATTAGTTGTGGTTAACCAGCCTTGTTAAAATATATTTTGGAAGAACCCTTTTTATCACTGCTAATTTGCATGATTCTTGAACGTGATGTGTCGAATTCCTCAACCACACACATTCTTTAGTTATTTCATTGATTTCAAAAATATCAGAATGGTTTGAAGATGTTGTTGGTAAGATTTGTTTCATATATTTTCACAATATAGCAGTTTTATTGAGCCCCTCAAGAGTCCATATTAAGTTTAAATCATCAACGTAATGTGATATAATTACAAATTCATTAGCTATTTTATTTATGAAAATCCAAGGGCATACAACATTTTTTATATCTTTCTTTTATATTGAATTCTCTCATAGTGTATACATCACTTGGATATTTCTTTTATAGATCAAGAGCAGTGAGTAAATGTCTTTCATCATATCTTCTACGATGTATCATTCTTTAATTGAGCTATAAACACCATATTTTCTTTATACAACACAATTAGAAGATTGTCATTATTCTATTACAGCCCAGAATTCTTCTAGGTATAGTGGGTATCCATGTTATTTGAACGCACTCTCAATGCATCATCAATGCAGATAACCATATAAACACAAAATTATTTCCACTTCCAGGTAGCATTGAAGTCTTCAATATCTTTTCAATATTGAACATAAACTCATGTAGAACTAGTAAGATATAGAACTGTACCAATTGTACTGAGATATGGCGCTTCCAAACCAAGAAACTATTCATCATCATTATTTGATAAAAAATGGGTCCTTAATAGAATCAAGTGAGTGATCAATCATTGTGATATTTTGATGAGTGTGCTTCATCCATATACAATTATTTTAATACCTCCTGGGTATAAAAATGGTTGATGTACAAATAATACACTTTTCAAGTGTTTGTTATCTAAAATATATTTTAGATATTTCAAATTTTCGATCTCAAATTATTTTCTCAAATATGCAAGTATCAATCGGGTCTCTTTGGGAGTTTTTTTCATGTTAAGATCGTTCATATCTGTAATACCCGGTTGTGAATTCATTTATTAACATTCAGTAACTGTCACTCAGAATTTCTTTTTCACTCAGTAATAATCATTCATCATTCATATTCAGTCAACTATGTTCACCATTCGGCGTATTTTGGGATCATCACTGTTTGAGATCGAGCCGAAATTGTTGTCGTCATCATCATCATGTTTTTATTTGCAGTTTGAGAGGTAGCGCACGCTACACATTGTAGTTAGCGCGCGCTAATAAGGTGCATGTAACGCACGCAATGATTCAGTACTAGCGCACGCTAGCGCAAGTGAGGCAGACAGTCCAGAAGGTACTGGGCTGATTTGGGAAATTCGTAGCGCACGCTACGAGTGGTAAGTAGCGTACGCTAACTATGGTGGTAACGGTCGCTAAGACTTGAGTAGCGCACGCCAGCGCGCCGAATGCAGGACGATGAGGTTACGGACTCCAGGATTTTGATATCAACTATCGTGTAGCGCACGCTAACATAAGGTTAACGACGCTAAGGTCAGCCGTTAGCGCACGCTACCAAAGGTACTTAGCGCACGCTAACGATTCGATGGGGTCTTGGACTACCGTACACGCGTTAGCGCACGCTAACATCGAGTTAGCGCGCGCTAAATCGGGACAGATATATAGGGCTTTGGTCCAACGTTCGTCATTTCTTCATTTCTCAATCATTTCGGACGAGCTCGGGCGATTCAGAAAGGTCTTTTCGAGCTACAATCATCTAGCATCATCTTCAACCTTCTAAGTTGGATTAATCATCATCTAAATCAGTTTCATCACTCCAAATCAAGGTAATGATTCTTGGATCTAGAATTTCGGATCTTGGGTGTTTTGCTTCCGATCTCTTCGTGTTAAATTGATATTATGTTGGAATATGTTAGATATGGATTATCTATCTTGGATACATGTATTTCTACGGATTCATTGGTGTAATTTTCGGAATTTGTGAATAATTGAGGAATTGTTCAAGAACCCTTACGGGTTGACTTTGGAATTTTGGGGGTTTTCGACTAAATGTTGTTGAAATATCGTTCTAAGTATTCCTATTGGATTATTGATAGTATTCATGAGTTTTTGTGGTTTTGAATCATTCATTGGGAGTTGGTTTCGGATGTAAATGAGTTTTGGTTGTAAACAATTGGAGATTGTTTACAACGCGTTTGTTTAAATGCCCCAATGAGTTTCGGGTATTGTTGTATCGACTTTTGAGTTGGTTGTGATTATGCTTGATTCATGTATTAAGAGAATTGTTGGTTTTGTGTTGTTTAAGGTTGTTCAAGCGGCGGTAATTTCATTAAGGACGTTGATCGTGGAAGTACCTTCTCGCCTTCGGTTTGAGGCAAGTTTTATACTTGTCTTGGTCAATGAGCTAATGTCATCATGTATGTGTATGAATGTGTTGTATCATTCCTAGACTTAGTCTCTTCATGAATTCATTGATATCATGAGATAGTTAGATACGATAACTTTCGTCAATATTGCCAAATGTTATTGTTGTTAACGGCCGATTCAAGGCATTGTGATACTCATTATTAATGTCATTGTCGATAGCCGATTCGCGGTATCGATGTATCGATTGTTGTTAATATAGATGTCAATTTAAGATATCGTTGAGATCATTGTTATTCCCGTCGGATTGTCATTAAAGCGCACGAGCCGATTTAAGGCATTGGCTTATTCATTTCTCATCTTCGTCAGGTAATCGATTAAAGGTGCCGAGGCATCCTTCATATCATTGTTATCGAATTGCCGTTCTCAGGTAAATCGAAATGTTCAATCCTTCACTAAATCATTGTTATCGATTGACCTTTCTAAGGCAATCGAGGTATTCACTCATTCATCGTATCATTGTTATCGATTGGCGTTCTCGTGCAAATCAAGTGTTCAATCATTTATGGTATCATTGTTGTCGATTGACCGCTTTTAGGCAATCGAGGTATTAAATCATCCATTGCATCATTGTTGTCGGTTGGCCGTTCTAAGGCAATCGAGGTGTTAATTTGGGATCGCCAAGGACGGTGTCTATCCGTGTGTTACTATCATCGTGTTGGCCGACTCAAGGCAAGACACTATCATTCATTGTGATACGGCTTCGCGTGGCCGGCTTCGCCCTAATTGTGATACGGCCGATGCCGGCCCGCCCTAATTGTGATACGGTGGATGCCGTGGCTTCGCCCTAATTGTGATACGGTGGATGCCGTGGCCCGCCCTAATTGTGATACTACCGGATGCCGTGGCCGCCCTCATTGTGATACGGCTTCGTGCGTGGCTTCGCCCTCATTATTCTGACTTAAATTTGTTTTGACTTCAGGTGTTTGTGATATTTGTTAATTTGCGCGGAACGGCTTTTAAGCCTTTATTATGGTTCTGGTAATTTTATCGGGGCCTTCGGGCATTGTGATTCATAATTAATTCAGTTCTGGTTTGGTTCATGTCGTTTAATTCATTGTGGTATTCTGTGATTATAATTCGCCGTTGGGCATTTATGTTCTAACAGTCGAGCAATGTATTAATAGTATGCCGAGTGCATAGAATTACACGAATGCTATATTCTTACCTTGGTTTGTGAGCATCTCGTATTATTATCATCATTGTACCGTTTCATTCTGCCTTTGGATGCATATCATGTTATACATGTATTTGATGTTCATTATCTGGATGACTGACCCCGTGGGGGCGGAACATGTTTTTCATGTTTTAGGTGCTTGCGAGGAGAGAGTTGAGACACAGGGGCATGATGATGGCGACGAGGCATTCGAGCGATACTAGTCCGAGTTGTTCATTGTCGGTCAGTCAGTTGGAGTGTACTCCAGTCTTGCCGTGTTGTATTACCCGAACAGATGTTCGTGGATGTTATTGTATTTCATTTTTGGCCATGTAGGCCACTTTTGTCGTTGAAATTCCTTATCGGAATATTGTGTCGGATATCATGGTAGGGACTATGATTTTCCCTTGTTGTGTTAATTAATATATTTTTAGTCTTGTTCGCCTGGTGGATCTCCTGGCGTGGGGTCCACGGCACTGTAATAACCCAATAGGATTTGGGGGTGTTACAATATCTATATATGACATTAAGTTATTAATGTAACTTTCTTTAGTCAAATAATATTGAGAAAGATGATTGTTCAAATAACTTTCTTTATAATTTGAGGAAAAACATATTTTATTTTATTTTATATGATTCGGACATATCAAATTTTTCTTGGATTTGAATGTATCTATAAGACAAATTTTTGACGTACTTCCAATCTCACTATAAATTTATATATGATTCAATTCATGAATGGTCTTTTAATAAAAATACATACTCATTGTAAGCAATTTTAACTACAAGTCGTGCTTTATATCTCATTTTGCATGATAATGCTTAAAATTATTGGTAACTCTTAAAGAATTTTGATTATCAATTCATATAAAATTGTGCACATTAACTGCTATCCAACTAACTTTATTGAATATGATACGTTGGACTGTAGGCCAAGTAACAAAGTATTAATATTAATATAAATCATATTAGATTGCTTTATCGATTTTGACCAAATATTTCACTTCCGGCATTAATCAACCTAGATCATTATGATTTTTATTTTTACAAAGTGCTATTGTTAAATCTCTTGATTTAGGCACCATATTTCATTGTAATGAAATTCATAGAATGTTCAATAATTTAGTTATCTTCAAGAGTATGCTCTTCAAGAGCAGATCTTGATGATGTTAAATTTTGTTACTGATATTTATTTTGATCTTTCGAGATATAAAATATATTTCTCACCATTTAGGTGGGCTAACTTAAACCCAATTGTAACGCTTGCATGTGTCTTTCAAGACATCAATTTACAACTGAATTTATTTAAGCTCTTCTGGAGTCTGTACATATAATAATCGATTGTAATTTTTGCAAGATGAATAATCATTTAAACTTGAAGTTCATAGGTTTTTGCAAATAATTTTTTGATTGGTTGATACATTTATCTCCCTTATTGCGGGAATGATATTTGTACTACAATGTCAATCTCTCTCTCTCTCTCTCTATATATATATATATATATATATATCACCCATCAATAATGCATGTGTTGTCATAAAAGGTGACCTTGCGGCACATAAATTTTAATATTCAGTAGAAGCCATAAAAGAAGGTATATACATTGAATTACTTATCAGAACTCAAAATAATGCACTTTTATCGATATCAGATATCATATTTATTTAAATATGTAAACTTTAAATTTACTATGATGATGATTCTGATTCAAAATAAGAATAAAGACAATCATATCAATTTCAAATTGATTCTTAAGTAAAAAACCACAAGGTCGTTCAACAACATCCAACAACAACGTGAAGCCACAACATAAGAAGATACTTTCTGCAGCATGAAAGCCCTTCAATGTTACAACTTATTTGTTGTAGGTTCCACATAAAGTAAGTGTCAACAATTCCGACAATATAAGCTACTTGGAGTTATATTTTGGACTTAGTGAATTTAATATTTCTAAAATACTCATGATGTAAATGCATTTAATGCGGATCGAGACCGCATTTGTTAACGGCTAAGGATGTCCGGATGCATTTAATGCTGAGATAAAATTACTATATTTCATATCATCATAAAAACAAGCTTGTTTGCGGTAGTGACATAATCAATCTTATTTTATTAGACTCAATAATCTACTTCAAGAGATATTATAATATCATATCTTTAAACATAAAAAAATAATAGTATTTTTTCTTCTGGAAGAAATATTTTATCTTTTCAAGTGGATTTATTTTTCTCAATTATATATCTTTATGCATTATTTGCACTATCAATGATACAAATATCATTATCAATATTAAATATAATTATTATTACTCTTCCTTAGGAAGAAAGTCAATAATTTCAATGCAATTTATCCAACATCTATAAGATGTTTGAAAAACATTGATAAATTCAAAATATTATAATTAGGTATAAATATACTTCAATAATATTTTAATCTTTTACAACTAATTTATGAATTTATACTAATATATCTTCAGGATATGTATCATAAATAAATACAATCTAAGTAAATAAATACAAAAATGTTGTAAATAAGCTTTAGCAATAAATATATAATTTTAAACATGCAAATATAAAAAATATTGGGATTAATGAACTTCTGGTCTAGTAAAATGTGAATTTTGTTTTCATTTATTTCGAGAGTTTCTCTAATACCAATTTATAGTTATTGTTATTTGTGTCATTTGTTATCTTGATATCATACCTATTTTGAATGGTATTTTAAAACTCAATGAGTTCATTTGAGACTTAGAAAATAATAGCGCATAATCATCGACCTTTTACGGAGGAACATAGGTTTTTTTCGGAAATCCTCAATAATTTTGCGCTATCACTTGTAGTAGCATGTTTGTATTTTGATGGGACAATAAATTTATCACCACTATTCGGTTCAAAGAATTCGGCACTCGTTTCTCATAAATAAAAAATAATAAGATTAGCCAAGAAGTTTGATGGTGCAAATATCTTCACGATATTTGATCTTTTATCACTAATTATAGAGATATAGCAAAATCATACCTCTTGTATTGAAATTAATGATATTTTATATCATATTGATAAACACTCATAATATATCATGATAGATAATAAAAATATTAAACCAGACAATAGATAAAGTTAGATATTTGACATATAATTATCATTTTCTATCATTATCATTAATAATTAATAATATCCAATTCAAGAGATAAAATCTATAAGTTAAACTCCAAAATAGTTTACCTACTTGAGAAGATAATTTCTATTGATATTACCTACTACAGGAGAAAACCTCTACGTATTATAAGTACTCGAGCCGTGTAATATCCAAGTTTATTATTATAATTTAATGTTATTTACTTTCATGGACGATTATCAATAAGTATGATAGGAACCTTCAATCACTCAATTTCGCTACTACTTGATCATAATCGGGTTATGATCGTGGAGTATATCATATTTTACAAATCTCGATTGAGAATATTCTAGAATTAGGCTCACATTTTGATTTGAGATATATGTTATATTTACATTTAGGGATAATATTCTACAATGTACACTTTTACATTAAAAAATATGCGCAAGAACATAATGATTTAATTTATGCTATTATTATTTATAAGTATCTGATCAATATTCTTCGAAAATATTGAATTATCGCAAAAGTTAAGTATAAATGTGAATGATTCGTTTAGAATAAGTAATATTTTTTAAAAATCTTATAATTAATTGTTCTACTTCGAGAGCAATAATTTTAAGAAATATAAATTAAAATATACGGAAGAAAATAAATTATTTCAAAAATTAAACAAGGTTCAAATTAACTAATTTAAACAAATTACTAAGAGCACTTACAATATTATTTGAGAATATTATTTTGTATTTTTCATAGAGAATCCATTTTTTTAGATTTAAGAGGTGTGTATTCAATTCAAATTTTGGTGGATTAATAATAATCCATGGATTTTTAAAGATTTTTGGTGAATTAGAAATAATGCATGGATTAATAATAATCATCGTAAAATCGTATAAAGTTGATGGAAAGTCTTTCGAAATGGATTTTTAGAATCAAAATCGATTTCAAAACTTACAAAAAACACTAACAAATCCCTCAAAATTCATAATTTTAATAAATCCAAAAAAATCTAACTGAATATAATCAATGTATGTAATTCATAGATCAAGAGAGGTAGATGCTCAATGACGTGACATCGGGATGCAGCAAAAGTGTGCATAGATGAATTACATAATAGTCACGTCATCCCGAGTGACCCGATTTTCAGATTTGTCTTTTAAGGTGACCCGATTTTCAGATTTGTCTTTTAAGGTTCTCTTCCTTTGAATCGAATAAATCTGAATTGAACTGAACTAAATTGAACTGAACTGAATAGACCTGAACTGAACTGAAATATATATTAAGAGTAAATAGTAATAATGAAATTATAATAATAATAATATAATAATATTAAAAATAATAAATATAATAAAATAATAAGAAAAATAATAAATATAATAAAATAATAAGAAAAATAATAAAATAATAATAAATAATAAAAATAATAACGAATGATAATAATATAATTAATTTCAATCATAATAACAAAAATAATAATACTAATAAATATGCCCCAAATGTCCCAAATGTCACAAACGTATCAAATGTCATAAATAATAATAATAATAATAATAATAATAATAATAATAATCAACAACAATAGATATTATTATTAATAATAGTAAATATTATTAGTAATAATAATAGTAATCAACAACAGCAACAATAATAATAATAACAATAATAATAATCAAGATCAATAATAATAATAATGGCCTAGCGGCGCGTGAGGGATGTTTCCATCATCGGCCGATGGTCGCCTCTCCGAGACGGTCTTGCCCTCCAAATTTCAATCTATTCCGACAACGTTTACCTATGCGACTCTAGTCTGCAAATTCCGACAGAAAACTCAATATTCGCCGGAATTTATTTTGCCTTTTCCGGCCACGTCCGTGGCTCAAACTCTCGCGCACCACCCGAAATAGGTTCCTGCTGTAATTTCGATCATTTCCCCTCTGGTCCCGTCAGCTGACTCGCGGTTTCCGGCCGGCGACGTTTCTTGGTCAACTATTGGCCGCGGCCACCTTTTGGCAGATTCCGGCGAGGTCCGGCCACTTCTCGGTCGCGGACCACTTCCGTTGGATCCCCCTCGCCGAGCCGCTTCCGCTGCATATTAATTCGACCAGGGTTGCCCTCTTGTTGTTTTGGGTTGTTGTTGCGTTCCCATGCCTGACGTCGTTCGGTTTTACTATCCTTTCGTGGGTCTTTCTGGTTGTCGTGATGGTGGAGGTCATTGTAATATCCGAAATATCTACTACTATTGTTTAATATTATTTTATCCGAGTTATGTTGTACAGCGTGGAATCTGTACAGTATGGATAAAATAATGAAGGACTGAGATGTCAGTATTGGTATAATTGTCGTATTTGGTAGACAATTACAATTGAGAATGTAGTGTATCAGGTTATCGCACTTTTGATATTGGGTATTGTAATATCCGCATTTTTCTTTCCTTTGTATTTTTATTTTTGGTGTATTTCTCGATCGTAGTGACCCTCGTGTATCTTTTAGTGTATCCTTCATGTCATCTGTTGAACTGTATTCTCGTTATTGTTGTGCAGAACCGCCATTTCGGGGTTGCCGTAGATCCATTTCGTGTTATTGGTTCCCAAATATTGATTCCTATTGCTTTTATTCTCTTCCCGGATCATTTTTCATCATTTAGGACCCAAAAGGGGGTGTGGGCCGCGGCTCAAGGTGTGTGCGCCGCGGCACACACATTTCTCCGATTGTTGCCGAGCGGATCAGACTGCAGCCGCGGCGCACTGCTCACGCCGCTGCACACCGCCGAAGTCGCAGCGGCACACCTGTCTGGTGCCGCGGCACGGTCGTGTGGCATTTTGGCCAAAACCCGATCAGACCGGGTGCCGCGGCACATGTCAGCTGAGCCGAGGCACACTGCCGAACCCTGGGAGTAATTTTTGGCCTGTGCCGCGGCACACCTCAGCTGTGCCGCGGCACACAATGCGGTCAACCCTCTATAATTGTGTTGTTTTGAGCGAGAACAGCTCATTTCCTTCTTCTTCTTCCATTGACGCGAGAGAGAGAGAGTGAGAGAGGAGGAGAGCTTCTCATCATTCATCAATTGGGGGTTCATTTTCATCATTCTTCTTCGGTTGTGAAGCCCGGATAATTAATCCAACGCGTGTTCTACGAATCTAAGTACTGGAATCTTCAAGGTAATATCTCTTGGAACCCTACCTTTTGGTTAATTGGGGATTTTGGGGTTTTTGTCCGATTCTTTCCGTTTTGTTGGTGGATTCTTGATGAATACGATTGATATTGTTAGTATCATTAACTTTCCTACGGATTCATGGTATATTTCGTGATTTTTACGGAATCGAGAGGGTTTGGTTGTGGTCCGCCCTCGTTGTTATTTTTGTACGAATATACATGAATCGTAGGCGGGTTCTCGGGGGTATTCCATTTCCGTATTCGTCTAGAGTTGGTTGTGATTATGTTCTTCAAATCGTTAGGTTCGGTTTCGTGGGTTCTTAACGTTCGTCGGTGATTATCCTTTCCGTTCGTTGCGTCATCAATTACTCAAGGCAAGTATTTTTTTGGAAACCTTTGTGCTTAACGTGAAATGGTAATGTATATTGTGTGTGCTTTACTCACCTTGGGAGGGTCCGACGGGGCCTCGAGGGAATCTATGGCTTCGTCCTGGATTCATGAGTTTGATTCGCTAGCCAGCTCGGGAGGGTCCTTAGAGGCCTCGAGTGGGATTCGTGGCTTCGTCCCGGTCCTAGGTGACGTGTGGTGCTTGATTTGTTTTATGAATGTGGCCAGCTCGGGAGGGTCCTTAGAGGCCTCGAGTGGGATTCGTGGCTTCGTCCCGGTCCTAGGCAAATTAATTGTGACTGTTTGTTTCCGGAAAAGACATGTCTGGTTTTGGTTTTTGAAATGATATTGGTGCATGTACTATGAAATGTGTAAGCGATTGGTTGCCTTGATTACTTGTACTAGCGTAATTGCTAACCCCTCTGGGGACCCGTTTTGGGGAAATTCTTATTATGGATTTCAGTTATGATTATCCGGACGGCGGCACTGGACAAGACGAGGACGTTGGCTGTGGTCGTTGACATGTGCATTTGGGTCTTTCTATTTCTTTCGTCCATTTCGATTTGGTTGTTCTAATAATTATAAACTTATAGAGTGTACTCGCGAGTACTTAGGCTTTTCATTTCAAACTCCGTATTGTACTACTTTTAAATTGTTACATTGTTGGTTGATGATCATTTCGCCGGTTGCTTCGGGCGTAACTTTTTATGTCATATAATTAAATGTGTGTCCTCGCTAACCGGGATGGTTAGTCGAGTGGAGTTTTCTTGTTTGTAGCCTGGTGGGTCCCATGTGGGGGTTCACGGCGCTGTAATATACTCTGAATATCTCGGGGTGTTACAGAAAATGGTATCAGAGCTCTAGGTTTATGGATACCTAGGCTTGTTGGTTATTTGGGTCTAGTCGTGTTTTGTTTTGCACATTGTCACACCGCTGCCAGCATCTCAGTACTTCCAGTGCTCGTAAGTTTTCTTATTCGGCTCTTTTGTTTCTTGCATTGTATTTCCACTTTTGAATCGTAGTTGCTTTTCCTCCCTTACTCATCATCGATATACTTCTGTTATCTCTCAACATCAGTATGGATGCCGGAGGAAACCGTGGTCGTGGTCGTGGTCGTGGTCGTGGATGCGGCCGAGGACGTGGGGCAGCCGGTGGGGCGGCCACGTCGCATTCTTCGGGAGCCGGCAGTACCGGTGACCGTCACAGCCATGCTTCTTCTCAGGAGCGTGCCGATCTTGGTATTGCGGCTGTTATGCAGCAAATGGTTAACCAGATGACGGCTATAGCTCAGGTAGTCCAGAACCCCGATCAGGCCCATGCTAATCGGGGCGGAACGGATCGCTGGGTCATCAAGATGCATCCTCCTCAGTTTTCGGGAGCTTCGGACCCGATCGGCTGGGAAGGATGGATCAAGGAGATATCTAAAGTCTTCGTTGCCACCAACTGTCCCGAGGACCGCAAGGTCCCTATTGCCCAGTACTTTCTCACTGGGGACGCTATGGATTGGTGGGAAGCCGTGGGGCCCAAAGATCATGTTGCTTCGTGGGCCGAATTTCAGGAATTGATGGAGACTGAATATTGCCTGTGGCCGGTCAGACAGGCTCGGGTACATGCTTTCTATGATGCTCAACCACGGGATATCCCCGTATCTCAAGCCATTGCCGATTTTAACAAATAATTGGGCTATGTGAAGACCCAAGTTGTCGAAGAGAGCGACAAAAATTTTCACTTTTCCAGGAGGATGAAACTGTCCATTCGGGACTATATGTCAGGACTCGTCTGCACTACTTTGAAGGATTATCAGAGTCGAGCTCTTGCTTATGATATGTCCGTGACGGCTAGTGATGTGGCTCGTGAGAGCAAGAAGCAGAAGTCGGCCGGAAATTTTTCTGGTCCCAAGAGCGGAGGCCAGCAGAAATCTCAACCTGTAAACATTTCTACGGGTGGTTCGGCTCGTTTCTCTGGGAGTTTCCGAAGTGTCGCCGGAACCTTCGTCCGGGACCCCAGATGCTTTAACTGTGGCAAGCCAGGCCACGTGAACCGGGATTGTCTTCGTCCACCTTTAACTTGTCATACTTGTGGTCAGTCGGGCCACAAGGCTTCTTTTTGCGAGAAGCTCAGACAGTTTCGCGGCGCCCGTTCTTCTCACCCAGCACCTATGGAGCCGAGTGTGAACCAGGGCTTGTTCGCTCCGCCGCCACTGCCGAGTGCCGGTCGAGGTAGAGTTCGGGGTCAACCCGCTAGAGGAGGAGCTTCTAGTGTCGGCTCTGCCCAGCCGCGTATATACGAGATGAGGAGGACCGATGACCCAGCGGCTACTGTGGCGACAGGTACCGTTCATATCCATTCTCATCCTGTGGGTGTGCTTTTTGATTCGGGTGCTACGCATTCATTCATTTCTCTAGAGTGTGTACGTCATTTGAATCTCGATTGTTTGTCACCTTGCGAGCCTTTCATCATTAAACTTCCTAGTGGTGATAGGATTGTCGGTGATCGAGAAGTCCGGGACTGTTCTGTGTCTATTTGTGAGAGGACTTGGCTCTCTAATCTTATTGTCGTGAGTATCGAGGGTGAGGATTTGATCCTCGGGGATGATTGGCTCGAGCGGCATGGTGCAATCATGAACTACCACACGAGGATCATTACCATGTTAGCCGAGGACGACACTGAACACTCTTTCGCGGGGCGAAAGAGAAACCAGAAGTTTGTTATTAACGTCTTGAAGGCGATGAAACTCCTGCGAAAGGGGTGTACTGGTTATTGGTGCTACGCCTTGAAGGCGGAGAATGGTGGAGTCGAGTTTTCGTCGATTCCAGTCGTTAGTGAGTTTCCTGATGTTTTTCCTGACAAGTTACCGGGATTGCCACCGGATCGTGAAGTCGAGTTTGCTATAGAGTTAGAGCCGGGCGCGGCTCCAATTTCGAAGGCGCCATATCGCATGGCACCTTTAGAGATGGCCGAGTTGAAGAAACAGTTGAGTGAACTTCTTGAGTCGGGGTATGTTCGACCGAGCGCCTCGCCTTGGGGTTCACCGGTCCTGTTTGTGCATAAGAAGGATGGTTCACTGCGTTTGTGTATCGACTATCGTGAACTGAACAAGGTGACCATCAAGAACAAGTATCCTTTTCCGAGGATTGACGACTTGTTCGATCAGTTGCAGGGAGCGGCGGTATTCTCAAAGATTGATTTGAGATCGGGGTACTATCAGCTCCGGGTGAGGGAGTCCGACGTGCCGAAAATAGCTTTTCGGACGAGATACGGACATTACGAGTTTGTAGTTATGCCTTTCGGGTTAACTAATGCGCCGGCGGTGTTCATGCAATTGATGAACAAAGTCTTTATCGAGTATCTGGATAAGTGTGTCGTCGTCTTCATTGACGATATTCTTATTTATTCGAGGAATGAGGAGGAGCATGCCCATCATTTGCGGATAGTGTTAGACATTTTGAGGGCCGAGCAACTCTATCCGAAGTTCTCGAAATGTGAGTTCTGGCTGAAGGAAGTGATATTTTTGGATCACGTGATTTCAGCCGAGGGAGTTCGAGTGGATCCGCAGAAGATTGAGGTAGTGTTGGATTCGGCACCGCCCACAAGTGTGAAGGAGGTCCGTAGTTTCTTGGGTTTGGCTGGCTACTACCGTAGGTTCGTCGAGGGTTTCTCAAAACTAGCTCGGCCACTTACACAGTTACTCCAGAAATCCGAGAAGTTCGTCTGGAATGACGAGAGGCAGTCCAGTTTTGAGGAGCTGAAGAAGCGTTTGACTTCAGCTCCGGTTTTGGCGCTGCCATGTGGCAACGAGGGATTCGCCGTTTATAGCGATGCTTCGGGTCAGGGTCTTGGGTGCGTATTGATGCAGCACGGCAAGACCATTGCCTTTGCGTCGAGACAGTTGAGGCCGTATGAGCTTAACTACCCTACTCATGATTTGGAGTTAGCGGCAGTCGTTTTTGCGCTCAAGATCTGGCGTCACTATCTTTTCGGCTCTACATGTCAGATTTTTACCGATCATAAGAGCCTGAAATACATATTTACTCAGCGGGAGTTGAATATGAGGCAGAGGAGGTGGTTAGAGCTGATTAAGGATTATGACCTCGAAATCCTTTATCATCCGGGCAAGGCGAACGTCGTGGCCGACGCCTTGAGACGGAAACCGATTGCGTTGCGAACGCTTGAGGTCTTTACGTCTCAGTCTGAGCTTCGGCAGACTTTGATCGAGTTAGATATTGAGGTTTTGTTGCCTGGGACTGTCGGGCAACTTTGTGCTTTAGAGATTTCGTCGTCTTTGATCGATGAAATTAAGCTGAAGCAGTTGGAGGATCCGATGATTACTCAAATCCGAGAGAACATTCTTAAGGGAAAGTCTCCTGGCTTTGTGATTCATGAGGATGGTGTTTTGAGACCGAATGACTTAGAGTTGAGGCAGAGTATTCTGCGCGAGGCCCATGCTACACCTTACTCCGTTCATCCTGGTTCGAGTAAGATGTACAAGGACCTAAGGAGGAATTTCTGGTGGAATGATATGAAGGAGGAGGTCGCGCAGTTTGTAGTGAAATGTTTGACTTGTCAGCAGGTCAAAATCGAGCATCAGCCATCAAGTTATTGCGTCACTTCGCTTAGGAATGGAAATGGGAAGATATATCGATGGATTTCATTATGAGTTTTCCGAGATCGAGATCGGGCATGAATATGGTTTGGGTGATTGTTGATCGTCTGACCAAGTCGGCACATTTTCTGGGCATCAAGGACAGTTGGGGCCCGGAGAAGTTGGCCCGTATATTTATCGCACAGATTGTGAGGCTTCACGGTACTCCGAAGTCTATTGTTTCGGATCGTGATGGCTGTTTCGGATCACACTTTTGGCAGGCGGTGCATAAGGCGTTGGGTACTCGTTTGCGTTTGAGTACCTCTTTTCACCCCCAGTCAGATGGGCAGTCGGAGCGCACTATCCATACATTTGAGGATATGTTGCGTGCTTGTGCTCTCGATTGGAGCAATGACTGGGAGGAGCATCTGCCATTGATCGAATTCACGTACAACAATAGTTGGCACGCGTCGATTCGGATGGCACCGTATGAGGCACTCTATGGGCGGCGATGTCGATCACCGATTTGTTGGAATGAGGCATCCGATTTAGTCGGGACCGAACTGGATGGCGTTTTAGAGACGAGGCGGAAGATAGAATTAATTCGAGAACGGATGTTGACTGCCCAGAGTCGACAGAAGTCATATGCCGATGTCCGTCGTGGACCTTTAGAATTCGAGGTGGGAGACCACGTTTTGCTAAAGGTGTCACCGACGAGAGGAGTTTTTCGCTTCGGGAAGAAAGGGAAGTTGAGTCCGAGATTTATTGGGCCCTTCGAGATTCTTGAGCGAGTCGGTGATTTGGCATATCGTTTGGCGCTACCTCCGGCCTTGAGTCGTGTTCATAGAGTTTTCCACGTTTCCCAGCTGAGGAAATATGTCCCGGATCCGAATCCCGTCATCAATTATGGTGAGATTGATGTCTCCGAGGATATTACTTTTGAAGAACATCCCTTGAAGATTTTGGAGCATCGTGAGAAACGATTGAGACATAAGACCATTCCCTTAGTCAAGGTGCAGTGGTCGAGGCATGGTGTCGAGGAGGCAACTTGGGAAACCGAGGATAGCATGCGTGTTAGGTACCCTGAGTTGTTTGTTTCTTAGATTTCGGGACTAAACATGTTTTTAGAGGGGTAGAATGTAATATCTGCATTTTTCTTTCCTTTGTATTTTTATTTTTGGTGTATTTCTCGATCGTAGTGACCCTCGTGTATCTTTTAGTGTATCCTTCCTGTCATCTGTTGAACTGTATTCTCGTTATTGTTGTGCGGAACCGCCATTTCGGGGTTGCCGTAGATCCATTTCGTGTTATTGGTTCCCAAATATTGATTCCTATTGCTTTTATTCTCTTCCCGGATCATTTTTCATCATTTAGGACCCAAAAGGGGGTGTGGGCCGCGGCTCAAGGTGTGTGCGCCGCGGCACACACATTTCTCCAGTTGTTGGCCGAACGGACTGTACTTTGTGCCTCGGCGCACCCGTCCGGTGCCGCGGCACAGTCGTGTGGCATTTTCGGCCAAAAACCCGACTGTACCGGGTGCCGCGGCACATGTCAGCTGAGCCGCGGCACACTGCCGAACCCTGGGAGTAATTTTTGGCCTGTGCCGCGGCACACAATGCGGTCAACCCTCTATAATTGTGTTGTTTTGAGCGAGAACAGCTCATTTCCTTCTTCTTCTTCCATTGACGCGAGAGAGAGTGAGAGAGGAGGAGAGCTTCTCATCATTCATCAATTGGGGGTTGATTTTCATCATTCTTCTTCGGTTGTGAAGCCTGGATAATCAATCCAACGCGTGTTCTACGAATCTAAGTACTTGAATCTTCAAGGTAATATCTCTTGGAACCCTACCTTTTGGTTAATTGGGGATTTTGGGGTTTTTATCCGATTCTTTCCGTTTTGTTGGTGGATTCTTGATGAATACGATTAATATTGTTAGTATCATTAACTTTCCTACGGATTCATGGTATATTTCGTGATTTTTACGGAATCGAGAGGGTTTGGTTGTGGTCCGCCCTCGTTGTTATTTTTGTACGAATATACATAAATCGTAGGCGGGTTCTCGGGGGTATTCCATTTCCGTATTCGTCTAGAGTTGGTTGTGATTATGTTCTTCAAATCGTTAGGTTCAGTTCCGTGGGTTCTTAACGTTCGTCGGTGATTATCCTTTCCGTTCGTTGCGTCATCAATTACTCAAGGCAAGTATTTTTTTGGAAACCTTTATGCTTAACGTGAAATGGTAATGTATATTGTCTGTGATTTACTCACCTCGGGAGGGTCCGACGGGGCCTCGAGGGAATCTATGGCTTCGTCCTGGATTCATGAGTTTGATTCGCTAGCCAGCTCGGGAGAGTCCTTAGAGGCCTCGAGTGGGATTCGTGGCTTCGTCCCGGTCCTAGGTGACGTGTGGTGCTTGATTTGTTTTATGAATGTGGCCATCTCGGGAGGGTCCTTAGAGGCCTCGAGTGGGATTCGTGGCTTCGTCCCGGTCCTAGGCAAATTAATTGTGACTGTTTGTTTCCGGAAAAGACATGTCTGGTTTTGGTTTTTGAAATGATATTGGTGCATGTACTATGAAATGTGTAAGCGATTGGTTGCCTTGATTACTTGTACTAGCGTAATTGCTAACCCCTCTGGGGACCCGTTTTGGGGAAATTCTTATTATGGATTTCAGGTTATGATTATCCGGACGAGCGGGCACCTGGACAGTACGAGGACGTTGGCCAGGGTCGTTGGCATATGCATTTGGGTCTTTCTATTTCTTTCGTCCATTTCGATTTGGTTGTTCTAATAATTATAAACTTATAGAGTGTACTCGCGAGTACTTAGGCTTTTCATTTCAAACTCCGTATTGTACTACTTTTAAATTGTTACATTGTTGGTTGATGATCATTTCGCCGGTTGCTCCGGGCGTAAATTTTTATGTCATATAATTAAATGTGTGTCCTCGCTAACCGGGATGGTTAGTCGAGTGGAGTTTTCTTGTTTGTAGCTGATCGGCGGAAAAACTTATCCTAAAAATAGGAGTTCTTGAGTCGCTCGCAAATATATACGAGGTAGAAGTAGTTTGTGGTAAGTTCTACCAAGGTCTTTTCTCTCGAGGATTGTCCAACAGGGCTTCGTATAATTTTTTGTTACAAATTGCGAGAAATAAATACTAAAATATTAAAAAAAGATATTTTTGGGTTTTTAAAAATTAACTAAATTAAAATGCACTATATTTTAAACTAAACTATTTTTAATAAGACTATTTTATATAAGACTATTTTTAACTAGACTATTTTTTAGTAGACTATTTATACTAGACTATTTATATTAAGACTATTTATACTAGACTATTTATACTAGACTATTTTTTAGTAGACTATTTATACTAGACTATTTATATTAAGACTATTTATATTAAGACTATTTATACTAGACTATTTATATTAAGACTATTTATATTAAGACTATTTATACTAGACTATTTATACTAGACTATTTATACTAGACTATTTTTAACTAGTGAAAATGAAATAGAATTAAAATGAGTTGGGAATTTATAAAATCTAGGGGATTACGGGTTCATTAAATTAGGTTTTTAATTAAGTATAGGAATTGATTTATACGGATATAAAAGAAAAAACGAATGTTTATCGAGTAATCAACTTTTCACCTCCGTACTTTCGTAATCAAAGATGTCTTAATCGCTGTCACTTTTTTAAGATGTTGATAACAAGATTAACACTTGATAGATTGAAAAGATGTGTTTCCAATACACTTAACAATCAATCAAGAAGGTTTCATTAGTAAAAATAGGATATGATCAATCACTATTTAAACCAATTAGTCCTTTCATTTCTCTAACTTGACTATTTTTAGGATAAACGATCGTTCATCGAGTAATCAACTTTTCACCTCCGTACTTTCGTAATCAAAGATGTCTTAACCACTTTCGCAATCTTAAGATGTTGATAACAAGATTAACATTTGATAGATTGAAAAGATATGTTTCCAATTCACTCAACAATCAATCAAGAAGGTTTCATTAGTAAAAATAGGATATGATCAATCTCTATTTAAACCAATTAGTCCTAAAAATAGTTTAAATCAATCAAATACTCAATATATAACCTAATAGAAATCCCCTTCCCTAGGAAGAAAGATTAGCTACTCATTGGTTTATACAAACTAAAATTATAATAGAAATAATTGATATATATAATATATATATATAGAAACTTTTAATTACTAGAACTTAATGACAATAGATAAAACTTACTTGAATATGATGAATCAAAGTGCAAGAAACAAACTTCAAAATATAACTTCAAACTTGTTTAAAGGTTACAAGCTTACAAAATTTGAAAGTAAAACACTAAGTAAAATACTAAGTGCTTATTGATCAAGCACTTTTCAATTACAAACTAAATGAAAGAAAAACTTCAAACCAAAAATAAAATACAAACTAAAATTGAAAGTTCTAAGGAAAATATATTGCTAAAGGAAAGGAGTATTTCTTAGCAAGAAGTTGAGGATTTCTTGGTAAGAATGTGGGTTGGGATTTTTTGCAATGGATGAACATGTCCTTTTATAGGTGATTTTCAAGAATACAATTGATTATTTAATTCAAAATATCTATTGTAATATCATTTTTTTAATTCTTTGTTCACACTTCACCCATGTCTTTGAATTTTCAGATTTTTGACCAAAAAAATATCTTGTGGTTGATTTCACAAGTTGGTCAAAAGTGGACTAATTTTGCATGGCATCTTTTGAAACACGGCGATGAAAAACGGCCCAGTTTGCCCCGTGTTTGTGCGCCGTTTGTGGTGACTCGGTCTCTTCCGAATACGCGCGAGGACACGGCGCTAAATGCCGGCCGTGTGTGAAACGGCCCAAGACACGGCCTCTTTTGCGCCGTATGTGAAACGGCCGACGAACACGGTCCATTTTGCGCCGTTTTGTATGGTCGTTTGTCTGGAAAAATTCCGTCGTTGGATTTGATATTGTTTTAGATCCTTTTTGATGCTGAATGTCTGTATTCTGTAAAATAACCATTTTTAGCTCATGTTTGGACATATCTGTAAAATATATATTTTTAATCACAAATCAGTACAATTATGCCCGGAAAAATGAATATTTTGTATATGAATTTTAGATCAATTATGCACTAATCAGTAGCCTGGTGGGTCCCATGTGGGGGTCCACGGCGCTGTAATATACTCTGAATATCTCGGGGTGTTACAGGTATATCGTATGAGAATATTATTGGATTCAGTATTTGTGTTCAGTGTGTCGTATGTTCATTTTTGGTATGTCAAGACGTTGGACAGAAATTGCGGGAAACGGCTAAGTGTAGCATTATTAGCGCACGCTAATATGTATTCCTAGCGCACGCTATCGTGCAGGTTTAGCGCACGCTAATGGTAAAAGATAGCGCACGCTAGTTCAGAACAGATCAGAGGGAATCTTGGCTTTCGGCGAGTGGACCCGGCCACTTGTAACGCGTGTCCAGATAAGGTCAGCGCGCACGCTAAACCGTATGATTAGCGCACGCTAATTCCAGATCGGTCAGAGGAATCCCGAAAATCGCGGATGCTTTCAGCATGTGAGGGCACGAGTGGTAGGTGAATACTGTAGTAAGTCAACTTCGGATAGCGCACGCTAAGGGCAAAGGACTTGCGTACACTAGACAATGTAAGTTACGTACGCTAATGCATGGGCATTACGTACGCAAGTACATGTACGAAGGCAGACAGTGGCCTATGAACCCCAATAGCACACGCTAACAAAGACAGTTAGCGCACACTAAGGTTGTTGCGCACGCTAAACATGAGATGTTAGCGCACGCTAGTAATGTATTCTATATAAGGGGACAGACGGGTTTTGAGATGTATTTAGTCCATTCTTTCTCCTTCAGTCGATAGAGAGAGCTTTGGGAGGTTCTTGAGGTTCCCAAACACGGTGAGATGATGATCTTTAACAATATTAAGATGGAGAGCATGGATTCAAGCCTTGTTCTTCAAGTTATTCATGATTCTTAGAATGGAGTCAAGTGTTCTTATTCTTGGTTCATCCAATCCAGGTAATTTTCGTATCCCTTTGATGGTGGTTCGTTTTTCTTGGATGATTACATGTGAGGAGAATGTTGGATAATCAGATGATGATGTTATATGAGATTCAATGGAATTTTGGTAAGAGTTTCGGATGTTAGTTAAGATTCTTCATACTATAAGAATGTTGATTCATTTAACCCTATCTAAGATGGATTTCTGAATTTTGGTAATTATATTGGTCGATTTAGATGAGATGAATCATGATACTAGGTTGAATTCCAGATTGAGTATGATATGATCCTTGTTAATCGAGTCGGTTTGATTATTGATGTTGTTATTGATATATGGACATTGATATGATCATTGTGATAGTTATGGGGCCGTTTATATTCAAGAGATATGGAGATTTACGTCTCCCTTCATTTGGATTCGTAGTCGCAAGATGTTATTCGATGCTTGGAATGCATGCCACTGTACATCATTAGCGCACGCTAAGCTTACTGGCTAGCGCACGCTAACGAGAGCAACTTAGCGCATGCTACGTTATGCGTTTAACGTGCGCTAAGTAGGCAGACAGTGCAGTATTTTTGTGTTGTGATTATGAATTCGTGATGGTTTGATTTGGTTTGTTCTGACTGCGTTTATTCGAGGTTTTGTTGAACCGTTGAGTTCGATTGGTTAGTTTTGTCGGTTGTTGATTGTTATCAGATATGTGTTATTTGATTACTTCGATAGGTTGAGATTATTGATCGGTGATTATAACCGGATGTTGCGGTCGTGTTCGAGTATGTCCGTTGTGTTGCTTTTGATCGGGGCTAAGAAGCTCGTAGACAAAGGCAATGTGTTCGGTAGCAGCTTCGTGGTATCGGTATCGAGGCAAGTTATTACTTGCTCAGTTATAATATTTAATGAATGGTTTCAGTTTCATTTCGTTTATAATGCGTATAGCGATGATTATTATTGTGAACTCTGGGTATTCGGATCGCATATCGTTCTTCCGATTCTGGGAGGTAAATCATAATGTATATGCTTTATCTCGGTTATTGGTATGTTCGGGTATCGAGGTTACATTATGGTAAAGACGGGGATATGAGTATCTATAGTTCATTGTACGTTTGGATCGCCGAGCATTGAGGATAATTGCTGGTGATGATTTGACATCGAGATTGCTCCTGAAGGACTCGGGACAAGTATCTTAGTTTGATTTGGTTTAGTGTTAATGATGTTGATCATGCAGGTTGTCATTCATGTTGCTGAACATGAAGTCGTCCTAGTTGTTTCATCATAGTGCCGTTCATGTTTGATTCATATGTTGTTCATGTTGATGATATTTGCATATGTGTATGCATAATTGTGTTGTTGTGTTGTGTTGATCCGATGGGATCGTGTGATCTATGCTGAGGGCGCTAGATTAGATGTCCACCTCGTGTTGGTCCGACGGGATCATCTTGGGATCTATGCTGAGGGCGCTGGATCATTGGACGGGTTTTTCCACCTCGTGTTGGTCCGACGGGATCATCTTGGGATCTATGCTGAGGGCGCTGGATAATTGGATTACCCAGTGTCGTGTTGATGGAATCATGTGGATTCGCATCGTTGGATTTATATGTGTTGCTGTATGTATATTATTGGTTATCCACCTCGTGTTGATCTTGTAGGATCATCTTGGGATCTATGCTGAGGGCGCTAGATCATGGGATTGCCATTGAGTATACATTGTTATTGTTTTGAGCATATTGACGTTGTCATATGAGTATGCATTTGTAGGTCTTGTGTTAGGACCGTGCCCGTGTGTTGCATTGATCTGATCTTGGATTATACTGATATGATTGTCGTGGTATTGTGCATATCGAGGTATGTTCCGTATTTCCTTTGGTTATTGTCTTTTGATGGACAATCGATTATTGTGTTGAGATGTGATGATGTCACCCGATGGATTGGGGTTGGACCGAGTTAGTAGTTTTCGTAACAGTGAGTTATGAAGACGTTTTGAGAACCTTGGGTTCCGTTTGAGATACAGTTCAGTTGATTAGATATGAGCTTGTCGTGTTGTTGAGGATACGAAATGTGAATTTTGGTAAAGTTATAACGATAAGATTACATTGGTCGTATTCTTATTTTGTATCTCATTGGTATGTAATTATCGATGTGATGTGACGGTTATCATTGTTGGATATTATGGTTGACCCCGTCGTGGGTTTTCTTTTTAGGTTCTTTGGATATTGAGCTTGTAGCGGTCGTGAAGAGATGAGCTTCCCGGAGGATACTGGCTAGAGCATGTATTTGTGTATCGAGTTTCCTGATCAGTTGTTGTATTCCGCTGCTAGAGTATTTTTAGTTGTTTGTCTTTTTCCGCCGCGTGAGTATTTTTAAATGACCTTTCATTCTGGTAATTTGAGTTACTTTGGAAATATTTTTCTAAACTATTGAGTTTCGGCCGTTTGTCCTTGCCCTTTTCGAAATGAGATTTTACGACGGTTTTGATAAACATATTTTATATGGTCTTCAAATGTTTTAAAGATTGTACCGTCGTTGGCCTCTTGGGCATTTGTAAATATTTGCGAAAATTTCCTTTAGCCTTTTGGGTTCCATCTCGGGGCCCACAGCGCTGTAATATTCCCGGTTAAATTTAGGGGTGTTACATAATATGGTATTGGAGCTTAGGTTGAGAAAACCTAGGCATTCGGGTCGAGTTGGGTCGTGTTTTTTTTGTTGCGTCATTCGAATTGTCGATTGACAAATATTGGAGCCGTGAGTTTTGTTGTTCACTCGGGCTTATGCGTTATGTGATTTACCAGTGTGGTACTGGGGTTGTCGTAAACTCTTTCCAAATGGTGTTAACGTGATATATTGTGTTCTTGAGTTGCACTGAGTTTGCAAAACGTGTGTTTTGAAAATATATGTGTCGAGTATTTTCTTGAGTCGAGACATGAGCCAGTATCACGGGGAATCGTCGGCTTCACGATCTGTAAGTATTTGGATTTTCGAATTTCATTGAGATTTACTGCCGTTCTAAATTTATATGCTTTGAGATTCGGAAGAATATTATGTGATATGTTATGAGATAACAGAACACAGTAGTTGGGACAGGATTGATGATCTTGAGAAGTTATGATTTTGGAAATTGGTTAAATTTTGGAACGTAGTTGCGCATTTGGGAGAAATGCTGGGGATGGTTGAGAAGAACATGTACTCATGTTAATTCATATACGAACTGTTTTTGAGCATTTGAAAATGATACTTTTCAAAATGAATATTTTACGGATGTTTTACGGAAAATGATTTTTGGGCCGAGACCCAATTGAATTTGAAATAGTTTTACAACTCAGGACTTAAGGTCCGAAAGGAGTTTTCTACTTTTTAAAATGTGGAACGAGATATGGGCTTAGACCCTGATGTTTAAAAAAAGGGCTTTTCTGTTTTCTAAAACTCCCGAGATTTGTAAAACACTTTACCAATCGTTTTTATTTCCACCTTTTGAGGTTTTTGGTTTACTTGTTCAAATGAAACTTCTCGGGTAGTCTTTCGCTGTGTTTGATTTATTGATTATTCAATGTTTTGTCATAGCATAATTGAGGTGATCCAGGATGAGGTAATGATTGACGTTGTGAGCCATATGTGGAAAAAGGAGTTTTTTTTATCGGAGCCTATACGTTGAGATTTTGGATTCTAGCGTGTAGTTTTTCGACCGAATGTCAGTGGAATCTGTGACGAGCCGAACTGGTATAGAGTGGTATAGATGTGGTCAATCATTTGCATAGTTTTCATTTTTAAACTTCGAAATCGTGTGGATTCGAAAGACACTGTTATTGAATACTTGGCATTAGCAAGCCAGTTAATTTTTCGAAAATTGATTCCGTGATCTTACGAAAATTTATGTTTTGAGTTTTGGAATTTTTGAAAAGAACTTTCGAAAATTGTCTTCGTGACAAGAGTATATGATTTCAAACTGGTTTTGAAAATGTGATTGAGCTACATACGCATTTAGTGCATAATGCATATCGTGGTGAAGTTCTGAGTGAGACTCACCAACTGGATAACACACTAATGGTACTATGAAAGGAGATTCGAACTTTAGTATGGCAGTTTGGTTATCCAAGGATGATCGGTTGATCTATCGGATGAAAGAAATATGCTGCGTATTGTAGATTCATGCACATGATGCGATTTTAGAAACTTTGAATTTTCTGAAATCGGGACTTATGTGCTATGTGATTCCATTTGTATGGTAGTAGCGCGATTTTACCATAATGATTTTAGAATGATTTCTTTGTAAGTGTAGATTTGGGGTTGTTGACCTCATGCTGGTTGTTTTGAGTATCGATTGGTCGTTCCCACTCCATGTATAATTTGGATATGTTCGACGGGTTGTGATTGGTTGTTCGTGTAATATCCGGTATTTTCTTTCCCTTGTATTTTCATTTTTGGGTATATTTCTCGGTCATAGTGACCCACATGTATCTTTCAGTATGTCCTTCCTGTCAATTGTTGAATTGTACTCTCGTTATTGTTCGTTGTTTCAACTTTCCTCGCATGAGTTCGACTTTGTTAGATCATCATTAATTTTTGGTGACTCCAAAAATTATAAATCTTTGCAATATTATAGAACATCGAATTAGCTTTCCAATGGTTCAAACGGTGAGTCAATCGGAGTCCGGACGAGAGAGTTATGGTCGTTTAATTTTGGCCGAGCACTCCCGGGAGCCTTTCGGCCGATAGGGGGCCGATAGACTCTCTGCCGGCATCCCGTATGGGTATCGGTTGGGCCTATCGGCCGATAGGCGGCCGATATGTAAATTTCTTCACCTTGAACTTCCAAGAGCCTTTCGGCCGATAAGGGGGTCGATAGACCCTCACGGCATTCCGTATGACTATCGGTTGGGCCTATCGGCGATAGCCGGCCGATAGGTTCTGTTGTGTTGCACTATAAATGTGGTTTTGAGCGTGAATGGCTCATTCTTTCCCATTTTTTCCACCGAGTCGCGAGAGAGAGATAGAGAGGGAGAGAGTTCTTCATCCGGGGTCGATTTTCATCATTTCTTTTCGGTTGTGAGGCTCGGATAATCAATCTAACGCGTGTTCTACGGATCTTAACACTTGAATCACTCAAGGTAATGTCTCTTGAAACCCTACCTTTTTGGATAATTGGGGATTTTGGGGTTTTGTCCGATTCTTTCCGTTTCGTTGATGGATTCATGATGAATATGATTATTCTTGTTGGTATTCTTAGTTTCCTACGGATTCATGGTATATTTCGTGATTTTTTGGAATCGAGAGGGTTCGGTTGTGGTCCGCCTCGTTGTTGTTTGTATACGAATATACATGAATCGTAGGCGGGTTTCAGTGTATTCCATTTCCGTACTCGTTTAGAAATGGTTGTGATTGTGCTATTCGAATCGTTAGGTTCATTTCGCGGTTCCTTGCGGTCGTGTTCAACTCTTCCGTTCCGTTCGTGTCATCGTCTAATTAATCGAGGCAAGTATCCTTATGAACTTACAATCTTGACGTAGTAGTTTTGTATGAGAAATTGTGTGTGTGTGTATGCTCACTACGGGTTAGACTCGACGGGGTCTCGGTAGGGTTCCACGAAGCCGTGGACCGCGAGCTTGCTTTTAACCACTTTGTGGGTTAGATCCGACGGGGTCTCGGCGAGGATCCACGAAGCCGTGGGTCCGCGGTTAATTGTGGTGCATTTTTACAAATGTGGTTTGATATTGGCATTTAGGAAATGAGCGTTTTGGAAATTATGATTTTCTTGATGGCATGCATTACTATATGTGTAAGATGTAAAATGTTCATTTGGTTACTTGTACTAGCGTAATTGCTAACCCCTCTGGGGACCGTTTGGGAAATTCGTTTTATGAATTTCAGGTCAGTTCATCGAGGCAATGGCGCTGGACCAAGATACGGATGATGGCCATGCGTGATGATTGTGCATAAGAGATGTCTTTTTGTCTTTTCATCTTTTATGGCTTTTGAACTAATATTGTACTCGAGTACTTAAGAGTTCTTGTTCGTCCAGTTGTATTGTTGTGTTTATGTTGTGTTGGATGATGATGTTCTATTGGCCAGGTTGAACAAGGTGGATTGTTCTTTTGCGTCTTTATGACGTGGTGTTATTTTATCGTTTCGTGAGTCGTTGTGTATGATCTTTGTTCGGCTGGTGGGTCCCATATAGGGATTCACGGCGGCTATGTATATACCTCGGATATCCCGGGGTGTTACGAGAAAATGGTATCGAGCTCTAGGTTTATGGATACCTAGGCTTGTTGGTTTATTGGGTCTTGTGGTGTTTGGTTTTGCACATCATCGTCACGCCGCCATGATTAGATCTTACTAAAGTGTCCGTAAGTTTTCTTTCCTCTGTTCATTAATTCCTTGTATCGCACCCTTGATTCTCGACTTGTGATTGTTCTTTTCTTGTCGATCCTCGTATGGCTTTTGCTACTTATTTAACTCCAGTATGGATCCGGAAGAGGTCGTGGTCGCGGTCGTGGTCGTGGACGCGCGGGGACGTGGGGCGGCCGGTGGGGCGGCCACGTCACGGTCTTGAGGCGCGATCGGCGACCGTCATAGCCATGCTTCTTCTCGAGCGTGCGATCTTGGTATCGCGGCCGTTATGCAGCAGATGGTGAACCAAATGGCGGCGATAGCTCGGGCGGTTGAGCCGGATCGAGGCCCACGCTAATCGGGAGGAGCGGATCGTTGGCTCCAAGATGTCATCAAGATGCATCCTCCTCGGTTTGGAGCTTCGGACCCGATGGGGTGGGAAGGGTGGATTAAGGAGATATCTAAGGTCTTCGTTGCCACTAAGCGTCCCGAGGAACGTAGAGTCCCTATTGCTCAATATTTTCTCACCGGGACGCTACGGACCGGTGGGAGGCCGTTGGGCCCAAAGACCATCTTTGCTTCGTGGTGAGTTTCAAGAGTTGATGGAGATCGAATATTGCCGTGGCGATCGGACGAGCTCGGGTACATGCTTTTATGATGCTCAACCACGGGATATCCCCGTAGCTCAAGCCATTCTTGATTTTAACAAAGAATTGGGTTTTGTGAAGACCCAAGTTGTCGAGAGTGACAAGATTTTCCATTTCTCCAGACGGATGAAGTTGCCGATTCGGGACTACATGTCGGGGCTCGTATGCACTACATTGAAGGATTATCAGAGTAGGGCCCTTGCGTATGATATGTCGGTGACGGCGAGTGAGGCGGCCCGCGAGAGTAAGCGAGAAGTTCGTTGGGAACTTTTCGGGCCACAAGAGTGGGGTCGAGAGATCCCAATCTGCTAACTTCCCCGCCGGCGGTGGTCCAGCTCGTTCCGCTGGGGGTCCTCGTGGAACTACCAGTGCTCCTTTTCGTGATGCGAAGTGTTTCAATTGTGGTCGTACGGGCCACATCAGTCGTGTTTGTCCGAACCCTTTGCTGACGTGTAATCAGTGTGGCCAGCCGGGCCACAAGGCTGCTTTCTGTGCCGAGAGAGAGAAAATTCTTGGTGCCCGGGCTTCCATTCCAGCGCCTAGGGAACCAAGTGTGAATCAGGGATCGTTTGCTCCTCAGTCTCCGCCGAGTACTAGTCGGGGGAGAGGTCGGGGTCAGCCCTCTAAGGGGGGAGCTTCCAGTGTCGGCTCCGCCCATCCGCGTGTCTATGAGATGCGGAGAGCCGATGATCCAGCGGCTACCGTGGCGGCAGTACCGTTTATATTGTTTCTCATGCTGTGTGTGTGCTTTTCGATTCCGGTGCTACGCATTCGTTCATATCTCTGGATTGTGTGCGTCGTTTGAGTCTCGACCGTTTGACGCCTTGTGAACCCTTCATCGTTAAGCTTCCTAGCGGCGATAGGATCGTTGGTGATCAGGAGGTTCGAGACTGCTCTGTACTTATTTGTGAGAGGACTTGGCCCTCTAATCTTATTGTTGTGAGTATCGAGGGTGAGGATTTGATTCTTGGTGATGATTGGCTCGAGCGGCATGGTGCGATCATGAACTACCGCACGAGGATCATCACTATGTTAGCCGAGGACGGCAGAGCACTCTTTCGCGGGGCGAAAGAGGAAACAGTCGTTATTAATGCCTTGAAGGCGATGAGTCTCTGCGAAAGGGTGTCTGGTTATTGGTGCTATGCCTTGAAGGCGGAGAGTGGTGGAGTCGAGCTTTCGTCGATTCCAATCGTTAATGAATTTCCTGATGTTTTTCCTGACGAGTTACCGGGATTACCACCGGACCGAGAGGTCGAGTTCACTATAGAGTTAGAGTCGGGTGCGGCCCCTATCTCAAAGGCGCCCTATCGCATGGCACCTTCAGAGATGTCCGAGTTGAAGAAGCAGTTGGGTGAGCTTCTTGAGTCGGGGTATGTTCGACCGAGCGCCTCGCCTTGGGGCGCACCGGTCCTGTTTGTGTGGAAGAAGGATGGTTCGCTACGTTTGTGTATCGACTATCGCGAACTAAACAAGGTGACCATCAAGAACAAGTATCCTTTGCCGAGGATTGACGACTTGTTCGACCAGTTGCAGGGAGCTTCGGTATTCTCGAAGATTGATTTGAGATCGGGGTACTATCAGCTCCGGGTGAGGGAGTCCGACGTACCGAAAACAGCTTTTCGGACGAGATACGGACATTATGAGTTTGTAGTTATGCCTTTCGGGTTAACTAACGCGCCGGCGGTGTTCATGCAGTTGATGAACAAAGTCTTTATCGAGTATTTGGATAGGTGTGTCGTCGTCTTCATTGACGATATTCTTATTTATTCGAGGAACGAGGAAGAGCATGCCCATCATTTGCGGATAGTGTTAGACATTTTGAGGGCCGAGCAACTCTATGCGAAGTTCTCGAAATGTGAGTTCTGAAAGAAGTGATGTTTTTGGGCCACGTGATTTCGTAGGGAGTTCGAGTAGATCCGCAGAAAATTGAGGCGGTGTTGGATTGGGCATCGCCCACAAATGTGAAGGAGGTCCGTAGTTTCTTGGGTTTGGTGGCTACTACCGTAGGTTCGTGAGGTTTCTCAAAACTAGCTCGACCACTTACACGATTGCTCGAGAAATCCGAGAAGTTAAATGCGGACCGATGAGAGGCAGTCGAGTTTTGAGGAGCTGAAGAGGCGTTTGACTTCAGCCCCGGTTTTGGCATTGCCATGTGGCAACGAGGGTTTTGCCGTTTATAGCGATGCTTCGGGTCAGGGCCTTGGGTGCGTATTGATGCAGCACGGCAAGACCATTGCCTATGCGTCGAGACAGCTTGAGGCCATATGAGCTTAACTACCCTACTCACGATTTGGAGTTAGCGGCGGTTGTCTTTGCACTCAAGATTTGGCGTCACTATCTTTTCGGCTCTGCATGTCGATTTTTACCGATCATAAAAGTCGAAGTACATATTTACTCAACGAGAGTTGAATATGAGGCAGAGGAGGTGGTTAGAGTTGATTAAGGATTATGACCTCGAAATCCTTTATCATCCGGGTAAGGCGAATGTCGTGGCCGACGCCTTGAGTCGGAAACCGATTGCGTTGCGAACGCTTGAGGTCCTTACGCCTCGATCCCGAGCTTCGGCGGGCTTTGATCGGGTTAGATGTTGAGGTTTCTTTGCTGGATCTGTTGGGCAACTTTGTGCCTTAGAAATTTAAATCGTCTTTGATCGATGAAATTAAATCAAGCAATTAGAGGATCCGATGATTACTCAAATCCGGAGAATGTTCTTAAAGGAAAGTCTCTGGTTTGTGATTCACGAGGATGGCGTTTTGAGATTCAGTCGGCTTTGTGTGCCGAACGACTCGAGTTGAGGCGAGTATTTTACGGGAGGCCCATGCTACACCTTATTCCGTTCATCTGATGCAGTAAGATGTACAAGGACACGAGGAGGAACCACGGTGGAATGATATGAAGGAGGAAGTCGCACGGTTTGTGGCGAGATGTTTGACTTGCCCGCAGTCAAAATCGAGCATCGGCGGCCATTTGAGTTATTGCGGTCACTTCCGTCCGGAATGGAAATGGGAAGATATATCGATGGATTTCGTTACGAGTTTGCCGAGATCGATGACTGGCATGAATATGGTATGGGTGATTGTAGATCGCCAGACCAAGTCGGCACATATTCTGTGCATAAAGTACAATTTGGGCCCTGAGAAGTAAGCTCGAGTGTTTATTTCGCAGATCGTGAGACTTCACGGTACTCGAAGTCTATTGTTTGGATCGTGACGGCCGTTTTGTATCGCACTTCTGGCAGGCGGTGCATAAGGCGTTAGGTACCCGGTTGCGTTTGAGTACCTCTTTTCATCCCCAGTCAGATGGACAGTCGGAACGCACTATCCAGACATTCGAGGACATGTTGCGTGCTTGTGCCCTCGATTGTAGTAGTGACTGGGAGGAGCATTTGCCATTGATCGAATTCACGTACAACAATAGTTGGCACGCGTCGATTCAGATGGCACCGTATGAGGCACTTTATGGGCGACGATGTCGATCGCCGATTTGTTGGAATGAGGCGTCCGACTTAGTCGGGACCGAGCCGGATGTCGTTTTAGAGACGAGGCGGAAGATAGAGTTAATTCGAGAACGGATGTTGACTGCCCAGAGTCGACAGAAATCATATGCCTACGTCCGTCGTCGACCTTTGGTATTCGAGGTGGGAGACCACGTTTTGCTAAAGGTGTCGCCGACGAAGGGAGTTTTTCGTTTTGGGAAGAAAGGAAAGCCGAGCAGAGATTTATTGGACCCTTTGAGATTCTCGGCGAGTCGGTGAATTAGCGTACCGTTTGGCGTTACCTCCGGCCTTGAGTCATGTTCATAGCATTTTCATGTTTCCCGATTGAGGAAATATGTTAGGATCCTAGTCACGTCATCGATTATGGCGACATTGATATTGTCAAGATGTTACTTTCAAGAGCGCCCTTTGAAGATTTTGGAACATCGTGAGAAACAATTGAGGCATAAGACCATACCTTTGGTCAAGGTGCAATGGTCGAGACACGGTGTCGAGGAGGCAACTTGGGAAACCGAGGATAGCATGCGTGCTAGGTACCCCGAGTTGTTTGTTTCTTAAGTTTCGGGACGAAACTTATTTTTAGAGGGGTAGAATGTAATATCCGGTATTTTCTTTCCCTTGTATTTTCATTTTTGGGTATATTTCTCGGTCATAGTGACCCACATGTATCTTTCAGTATGTCCTTCCTGTCAATTGTTGAATTGTACTCTCGTTATTGTTCGTTGTTTCAACTTTCCTCGCATGAGTTCGACTTTGTTAGATCATCATTAATTTTTGGTGACTCCAAAAATTATAAATCTTGCAATATTATAGAACATCGAATTAGCTTTCCAATGGTTCAAACGGTGAGTCAATCGGAGTCCGGACGAGAGAGTTATGGTCGTTTGAGCTTTTGGCCGAGCACTCCCGGGAGCCTTTCGGCCGATAGGGGGGGCCGATAGACTCTCTGCCGGCATCCCGTATGGGTATCGGTTGGGCCTATCGGCCGATAGGCCGGCGATATGTAAATTTCTTCACCTTGAACTTCCGGTAGCCTTTCGGCCGATAAGGGGGTCGATAGACCTACCGCCGCATTCCGTATGACTATCGGTTGGGCTATCGGCCGATATTTCAGCCGATAGGTTCTGTGTGTTGCACTATAAATGTGGTTTTGAGCGTGAGCAGCTCATTCTTTCCCATTTTTTCCACCGAGTCGCGAGAGAGAGATAGAGAGGGAGAGAGTTCTTCATCCGGGGTCGATTTTCATCATTTCTTTTCGGTTGTGAGGCTCGGATAATCAATCTAACGCGTGTTCTACGGATCTTAACACTTGAATCACTCAAGGTAATGTCTCTTGAAACCCTACCTTTTTGGATAATTGGGGATTTTGGGGTTTTGTCCGATTCTTTCCGTTTCGTTGATGGATTCATGATGAATATGATTATTCTTGTTGGTATTCTTAGTTTCCCTACGGATTCATGGTATATTTCGTGATTTTTTTGGAATCGAGAGGGTTCGGTTGTGGTCCGCCCTCGTTGTTGTTTGTATACGAATATACATGAATCGTAGGCGGGTTTCCGGGTGTATTCCATTTCCGTACTCGTTTAGAAATGGTTGTGATTGTGCTATTCGAATCGTTAGGTTCATTTCCGCCGGTTCCTTGCGGTCGTGTTCAACTCTTCCGTTCCGTTCGTGTCATCGTCTAATTAATCGAGGCAAGTATCCTTATGAACTTACAATCTTGACGTAGTAGTTTTGTATGAGAAATTGTGTGTGTGTGTATGCTCACTACGGGTTAGACTCGACGGGGTCTCGGTAGGGTTCCACGAAGCTGTGGACCGCGAGCTTGCTTTTAACCACTGTGGGTTAGATCCGACGGGGTCTCGGCAGGGATCCACGAAGTTGTGGGTCCGCGGTTAATTGTGGTGCATTTTTACAAATGTGGTTTGATATTGGCATTTCCGGAAATGAGCGTTTTGGAAATTATGATTTTCTTGATGGCATGCATTACTATATGTGTAAGATGTAAAATGTTCATTTGGTTACTTGTACTAGCGTAATTGCTAACCCCTCTGGGACCCGTTTGGGAAATTCGTTTTATGAATTTGGTCGGGTTCATCGAGACGAAGCGCTTGGACCAAGATACGGATGATGGCCATGCGTGATGATTGTGCATAAGAGATGTCTTTTTGTCTTTTCATCTTTTATGGCTTTTGAACTAATAATTTGTACTCGAGTACTTAAGAGTTCTTGTTCGTCAGTTGTAGTGTTGTGTTGATGTTGAGTTGGATGATGATGTTCTATTGACCGGTTGAACCGGGTGGATTGTTCTGTTTTGCGTCTTTATGACGTGGTGTTATTTTATCGTTTCTGTGAGTCGTTGTGTATGATGCTGTTCAGCCTGGTGGGTCCCATATAGGGATTCACGGCGCTGTAATATACCTCGGATATCCTGGGGGTGTTACAGTTCGTACGCCGAGGGGTATGTTCACCAGTCGGGTATGTTTATTGAGATACACTGTATGTGATTGGCGTGTCGTTTTGAGAACTTTATTTATTTGTAGATCGGTTTCTGTGGTTCTGTGTTGATCGTGTTGGAGCTTACCGTGTGAAGATATTCTCGATTATCGTTGATCGTTCGTTGGTCGTATTGAAGTTTATCACGTTGATGATATTCTCGATTGTGTTTTGACCTCTGTTTGGTCATATTGGAGTTTATCAGGTTGATGATATTCTCGATTGTGTTTTGACCTCTGGTTGGTCATATTGGAATTTATCATGTCGATGATAAATTCGGTTGATTGTTGATCATTGTTGGTGATCATCTGAGCGTTCGAATTTTGTGTCAATGTTTCGGGATTCGTATCGTTGTTTTGGGCAGTTGTTTCGCAGATGTATTGTATATTATTCATCTTAACGGAATTGAGACCTGATTATGTAATCAGGCAGACAGAATTTGATTCGGGCAGATTGTTTCATCCGAAGATGATATATTTTGTTGAGACTCAAGGAATTGTGATTGTAAAGTGTATTGAGACTTTACAGTGAGGTCACTAGCTAGTATCTCAGGGGATCCTCGACTTTGCGCATTAGTAAGTATGCTGTTGTGGTTATTCTATAGTGATGATGATTGATCATTGTCGTGATGGTTTTAGGATATTTTGGGTTGAACAGTATGTTTGTTTATTTTTATGACGGCTTGCAAGTTTCAAGTCCGAAACTTATTTTAAGTGGTGTAGAATGTAATATCCGAAATTTCTACTACTATTGTTTAATATTATTTTATCCGATTTATGTTGTACAGCGTGGAATCTGTACAGTATGGATAAAATAATGAAGGACTGAGATGTCAGTATTGGTATAATTGTCGTATTTGGTAGACAATTACAATTGAGACTGTAGTGTATCAGGTTATCGCACTTTTGATATTGGGTATATCGTATGAGAATATTATTGGATTCAGTATTTGTGTTCAGTGTGTCGTATGTTCATTTTTGGTATGTCAAGACGTTGGACAGAAATTGCGGGAAACGGCTAAGTGTATCATTATTAGCGCACGCTAATATGCATTCCTAGCGCACGCTATCGTGCAGGTTTAGCGCACGCTAATGATAAAAGATAGCGCACGCTAGTTCAGAACAGATCAGAGGGAATCTTGGCTTTCGGCGAGTGGACCCGGCCATTTGTAACGCGTGTCCAGATAAGGTCAGCGGGTGTTTGTCATGTAGGGCTAGCGCACGCTAAACCGTATGATTAGCGCACGCTAATTCCAGATCGGTCAGAGGAATCTAGAAAATCGCGGATGCTTTCGGCATGTGAGGGCACGAGTGATAGGTGAATACTGTAGTAAGTCAACTTCGGATAGCGCACGCTAAGGACAAAGGACTTGCGTACGCTAGACAGTGTGAGTTACGTACGCTAATGCATGGGCATTACGTACGCAAGTACATGTACGAAGGCAGACAGTGGCCTCTGAACCCCGATAGAGCACGCTAACAAAGACAGTTAGCGCACGCTAAGGCTGTTGCGCACGCTAAACATGAGATGTTAGCGCACGCTAGTAATGTATTCTATATAAGGGGACAGACGGGTTTTGAGATGCATTTAGTCCATTCTTTCTCCTTCAGTCGATAGAGAGAGCTTTGGGAGGTTCTTGAGGTTCCCAAACACGGTGAGATTATGATCTTTAACAAGATTAAGATGGAGAGCATGGATTCAAGCCTTATTCTTCAAGTTATTCATGATTCTTGGAATGGATTCAAGTGTTCTTATTCTTGGTTCATCCAATCCAGGTAATTTTCGTATCCCTTTGATGGTGGTTCATTTTTCTTGGATGATTACATATGAGGAGCATGTTGGATAATCAGATGATGATGTTATATGAGATTCAATGGAATTTTGATAAGAGTTTCGGATGTTAGTTAAGATTCTTCATACTATAAGAATGTTGATTCATTTAACCCGATCTAAGATGGATTTCTGAATTTTGGTAATTATATTGGTCGATTTAGATGAGATGAATCATGATACTAGGTTGAATTCCAGACTGAGTATGATATGATCCTTGTTAATCGAGTCGGTTTGATTTTTGATGTTGTTATTGATATATGGACATTGATATGATCATTGTGATAGTTATGGGGTCGTTTATCTTCAAGAGATATGGATATTTACGTCTCCCTTCATTCGGATTCGTAGTCGCAAGATGTTAGTCGATGCTTGGAATGCATGCCACTGTACATCATTAGCGCACGCTAAGCTTACTGGCTAGCGCACGCTGACGAGAGCAACTTAGCGCACGCTACGTTATGCGTTTAACGTGCGCTAAGTAGGCAGACAGTGCAGTATTTTTGTGTTGTGATTATGAATTCGTGATGGTTTGATTTGGTTTGTTCTGACTGTGTTTATTCGAGGTTTTGTTGAACCGTTGAGTTCGATTGGTTAGTTTTGTCGGTTGTTGATTGTTATCGGATATGTATTATTTGATTACTTCGATAGGTTGAGATTATTGATCGGTGATTATAACCGGATGTTGCGGTCGTGTTCGAGTATGTCTGTTGTGTTGCTTTTGATCGGGGCTGAGGAGCTCGTAGAAAAAGGCAATGTGTTTGGTAGCAGCTTCGTGGTATCGGTATCGAGGCAAGTTATTACTTGCTCAGTTATAATATTTAATGAATGGTTTCAGTTTCATTTCGTTTATAATGCGTATAGCGATGATTATTATTGTGAACTCTGGGTATTCGGATCGCATATCGTTCTTCCGATTCTGGGAGGTAAATCATAATGTATATGCTTTATCTCAGTTATTGGTATGTTCGGGTATCGAGGTTACATTATGGTAAAGACGGGGATATGAGTATCTATAGTTCATTGTACGTTTGGATCGCCGAGCATTGAGGATAATTGCTGGTGATGATTTGACATCGAGATTGCTCCTGAAGGACTCGGGACAAGTATCTCAGTTTGATTCGGTTTAGTGTTAATGATGTTGATCATGCAGGTTGTCATTCATGTTGCTGAACATGAAGTCGTCCTAGTTGTTTCATCATAGTGCCGTTCATGTTTGATTCATATGTTGTTCATGTTGATGATATTTGCATATGTGTATGCATAATTGTGTTGTTGTGTTGTGTCGATCCGATGGGATCGTGTGATCTATGCTGAGGGCGCTGGATTAGATGTCCACCTCGTGTTGGTCCGACGGGATCATCTTGGGATCTATGCTGAGGGCGCTGGATCATTGGACGGGTTTTTCCACCTCGTGTTGGTCCGACGGGATCATCTTGGGATCTATGCTGAGGGCGCTGGATCATTAGATTACCCAATGTCGTGTTGATGGAATCATGTGGATTCGCATCGTTGGTTTTATATGTGTTGTTGTATATATATTATTGGTTATCCACCTCGTGTTGATCTTGTAGGATCATCTTGGGATCTATGCTGAGGGCGCTAGATCATGGGATTGCCATTGAGTATACATTGTTATTGTTTTGAGCATATTGACGTTGTCATATGAGTATGCATTTGTAGGTCATGTGTTAGGACCGTGCCCGTGTGTTGCATTGATCTGATCTTGGATTAGACTGATATGATTGTCGTGGTATTGTGCATATCGAGGTATGTTCCGTATTTCCTTTGGTTATTGTCTTTTGATGGACAATCGATTATTGTGTTGAGATGTGATGATGTCACCCGATGGATTGGGGTTGGACCGAGTTAGTAGTTTTCGTAACAGTGAGTTATGAAGACGTTTTGAGAACCTTGGGTTCCGTTTGAGATACAGTTCAGTTGATTAGATATGAGCTTGTCGTGTTGTTGAGGATACGAAATGTGAATTTTGGTAAAGTTATAACGATAAGATTACATTGGTCGTATTCTTATTTTGTATCTCATTGGTATGTAATTATCGATGTGATGTGACGGTTATCATTGTTGGATATTATGGCTGACCCCGTCGTGGGTTTTCTTTTTAGGTTCTTTGGATATTGAGATTGTAGCGGTCGTGAAGAGATGAGCTTCCCGGAGGATACTGGCTAGAGCATGTAGTTGTGTATCGAGTTTCCTGATCAAGTGTTGTATTCCGCTGCTAGAGTATTTTTAATTGTTTGTCTTTTTCCGCCGCGTGAGTATTTTTAAATGACCTTTCATTCTGGTAATTTGAGTTACTTTGGAAATCTTTTTCTAAACTATTGAGTTTCGGCCGTTTGTCCTTGCCATTTTCGAAATGAGATTTTACGACGGTTTTGATAAACAGATTTTATATGGTCTTCAAATGTTTTAAAGATTGTACCGTCGTTGGCCTCTTGGGCATTTGTAAATGTTTGCGAAAATTTCCTTTAGCCTTGTGGGTTCCATCTCGGGGCCCACGACGCTGTAATATTCCCGATTAAATTTGGAGGTGTTACAGTCATGGCCTTGTTCGCACCTCCATGCTTACACATCTTCGTGACCGGCATTGTACTGGGGACGAACGGGTTATTACACGCCACTCCCTTTCCACTTCTCTTTCGGTTTATTCCGACGCTGAGCTTACTTTTAAGCGTATGGGTATTTAGTTGTGTGGGGTTTGCTTTAAGACTCATACTTTTCGTGCTAAGTGTCGGCATGGTGGAGGTCCTGATTTTGTCCCGCCACCTGATGGTGGTGATGGTGTTGTTCGTTATGTTCTATTTGATTTGCCGCGTCCGTCGGCTCCGTCTTCCGTGTCTCCTGAGGATGGTGCTGTGCCTTGTCTTTTGAATGTTACTACCCTTGGTCGTTTGTTATCCAAGGGTCTGCGCACTGTCAAATCCATTTCTCCAAAGTGTCATTTGGGGTTTTCTCGGGTTTTAAAGGGGGCTCTTGATGCTGTGGCTTCCTCTCCTGGTGACGTCACTTGCTCGGTTAGCTTGCTTGTATTGCCTATTTGTATACTTAAGACCTTCTCCCCTAGGAGCAATCTTGAATGTCGGTCAGCGATCTTGCATCAGCGTCAAGAGGAGAGTATTACCAGTGCCATTCGTACTTGGGGCGAGCCTGGTGGTAGCCTGCAGCTTCTGCGAGAGGCTTTAGCCGAGGTTTCTCCTTCGTTTGGGGTGGACGTGGACGGCCACTTGGAGGAGCTTAATATTCGACAGTGTAGGCAGAAAATTTGTGATGGTCATTATACCGCTGCAGTTAGGGTGCTTTCTTCGTCGGGTGTTGCTCCTTACCATGATGATACTTTGGAGGCTTTACGAGATAAGCACCCACTTGCTCCATCCCCCATCTTGGCGTCTTTGCCCCCTGATCATCCCCCTCTTATTGTTTCGGCGGCTGTTGTTTTGGACATGATTAGAAGTTTTCTGCGCGGCACCTCTTATAGGCGGGATGGTCTTTGTGCTCAGCATCTCTTAGATTGTTTCAGTGGGGTTGCTGTTGCTATTTCTGATGATTTGATCACCTCTATCTCCCAGGTGGTTAATATTTTCCTTGAGTGTCGGTGTCCGCAGGTCCTGGGTGAGTACATTGCTAGTGCTCCTCTCACCCCGCTTGTTAAACCAGGTGGTGGTATTCGTCCTGTTGCTGTGGGCACTGTTTGGAGGCGTCTTGTCTCTAAGGTTGGTGCTGTTTTAGTTGGGACGTCGTTGTGTGGTTATTTTGATGGTCTTCAGTTTGGTGTCAGGGTGTTCGGTGGAGGAGAGGCTATTTTGCATGCATTGAACCGGTTTGTTGAGGAGCGCGGCAATGATGTGGGCCTTTCCATGTTGTTGTTTGACTTCCAGAACGCCTTTAACAATGTCGACCGCGGTACTATGTTACGTGAAGTTCGTCGTCATTGCCCTGTTCTCTCCCGTTTGGTTGAATTTTGTTATTCCGCTCCTGCCCGGTTGTATTATGGGGAGCATAGTCTTTTGTCTTCTCAGGGGGTTCAGCAGGGAGACCCCTTGGGCCCTTTGCTGTTTGCCTTAGTTTTGCATCCCTTGGTGTCTTCGATCCGAGACTCATTTGATTTGTGTTTAGAGGCTTGGTACCTGGATGATGGCACTATTGTTGGCGATACTTTGGTCGTGGGGAAGGTCCTGGAGATGATTATGGAAGTTGGACCTCAGTCGGGTCTTCACCTTAATGTTGATAAAACTGAGTTTTTTTGGCCTACGGAGGATCCCCAGAGTCGGCTTCCTGGTATCTTCCCCCTACTATTGCTCGGCTCGTCGGAGGTGTCAAAGTCCTGGGTGGACCCGTCAGTATGTGTCCTACTTTCGGCAGCGCGCTTGTGTTGAAAAGAGTAACCCGGATCGTAGAGCTTATGGACTCCGTTTCTAAGATTGGTGACCCTCAGTGTGAGTTGTTGCTTCTTCGTGCTTGTACTGGTATTTATAAGCTCTACTTTGCTCTGCGTACTTGCCCCCCTCTGGTTTTTGGGACGGCCCAGTTGTCTTTTGATGCGGCGCTTCGTTCTATCTTGGACGTATTGTCACCGAGACCGGACCTGGCTTTGGTGATTGGGAGTGGCGGCTCGCTACTTTCCCCTTCTCTTTTGAGGGGCTTGGTGTTTATGTTGCTGCTGATGTTCTTCATTTTGCCCTTCTTGCGTCCCGCCTGCAGTCTGATGCGTTGCAGGCTAAGCTCCTTCATCCTTCTGGGATTGTTGCCCCGGGAGCTTGTTTTGATGCTGCTGTGAGAGTGTTTACTGAGACTACGGGTTCGGATTTCCTACGTCGTCCGAGTGAGATCGCTGCTCCCAAACTTATGAAGAAATTGGCAGATATATATTTCGCGAAGGTGGCCGCTACCGCTGAATCCGACTACTCTTTAACTACTCAACAGGTTGCATTATGGAAGTCTCAACAGGGTGGACACACTTCTGATTGGCTTCGTGCGGTTCCTATTTTAGGATTAGGACAGACCATGAATGGGCGGACTTATCGCGGTGTTCTGAGCTATCGGCTGGGTATTCCCCTGTTTTCGGTATCTCGGCCGTGCTCAGCCTGTTCTCGGGTCTTTCATGGCGACGTCTTCGGCGATCATGTCGTGTCCTGCTCTGGTACTGTTAGGGTTAAGCATCACCACAACCTGGTTCGTGACACCTTTTTGGATATCTGTTTTCGGTCTGGGATTTCGGCGGCTAAGGAGGTGGATGTTGGTTTGATCGACGGGCATGACAAGCCCCTTCGTCTAGCGGATTTGTTGTTATATTCCTGGGACAGGGGCCGGGATGTGTGTGTGGATTTGACTGGTTCCTCCCCCTTAACCCAGTCTGCTATGGCTGATTATGTGTCTGGACGAGTTGTGATTGATGCTGCTCGGCGTAAATGTGCCAAGTACCAGGACTTGTGTGAGGCGCGGGGATATGGTTTCTTACCCTTCTCGTTCTCTTCGCTGGGGGAGTTGGAGACGGGTGCTATTGCATTACTAAAATAGGTTCAGAAGATTTTGGTGTCTCAGGATGTTGGGAGGCGTGCTGCTGCTCATATTTTTACTCGAGTTGGTTTTGTTATTGCAAAAGGAGTGGGGCCCCAGATAGTATCTCGGCTTCCCACTAATTTCCTGTAAAATGTTATTCATTTAATAAAATTTGTTTTTTAAAAAAAATAAATAATAACGATAATAATAATAACCGAATCAATCAATCAAGGCTGAATGGACTGAATCGAATCAATCAAGAATGGACTGAATCGAATCGAAAATCGAAAAATAAGTCCAAAAGAACAGGGCCTAACTTTGCAATTTTTCTTCAAAATATAAGCACAACTGAAATATAACCTGTATTTCTACCGTAGACTTGTAGAGGTGGTCATGAGTCGGGCCAGGTATTCTGAATCGTCTGGGGGCGTGCTGAATTGGGCAGACAGATAACATGAGCGGTCCATCTGTGACATGGGCCGGTCAGGGCCAGATCCGGACTGGATTTCACCAGCCCATGTAAAGCCTGTACGGCGTCCGGTTGGCCTGGGTCCTTTAAGAAAAAACTGAAATTAAAAAGAAATATAGAAACTTGTTATTATTTTTAAAAAAGCTTCTCATTAAAAAAAATGAAATTAAAAAAACACACGATTAACTTACTTAATTTTTAATATATTTTGAGAAAATAGGAAAGGAAAAAAGTGAAAAAATGGACTTAGAAAAACTGAAAAAAAAACTGAAAATATAAAATGAAAAAATAAATTTAAAAAAGAAATTGAATAATCAAATCAAAACAGAAAGAAAAATTAAACTAAAAAATAGATTAACTCATCTAAATTTTAATCATATTTTGAATACAAAAAGAAGGGGAAAGAATGAGAAAGATTGTACTTGGACTTTGTTTAAAATACAAAGGTCGGATTTGTAATTTTATAGATTATATCATTTTTTAAATTTAATCTAATTTAAACAAAATTGGAAGGAAAAGAGGGAGCGAATTATTAAATATTAGATCAACTGGTTCAATTTATGGAGTGTATTCAATTCAGATTTAAAAGATTTTAACGGGTTAATAATAATCTATGGATTTTAAAAGATTGTAGTTGATTTTAATTCTACGCGGATTCTCAGAGAGATGACGTAATACCCTATTTTGACTCCGATAGATAGAGTTTTTGAAAAATCCTTCAAAATCTCATAGATTTTAGCAGGATTTCAAAAAGTACAAAAAACACTAACAAATCCACTAATATCCATTATTTTATAAAATCCAAAAAAATCCATGAGTATTTGAATACCATCAGATTTTAAAGGATAATTTAAAATCTTGATGGAATACACCCAGATTTTAAAAGATTTTTTAAAATTCTTATTGAATACCACCAGATTTTGATGGATGTTTTGAAATCCAAATTGAATACACATGGATTTTTAAAATCCACAAAAATCCTTTAAAATTCACATTGAATACACCCCTTAATTTAATTTTTAAAAGTTAAGATGCCTAAGTATCCGAAAAGATTCAAAGTTTACGTAGTTCTTTTTTACTTACCTTAATCTTAGTTGAAAGTCGGTGTGCCCAATGGCTGCACTTGTTGAAGCTCCGGATTCGTATGAAGAATCCTTTACCATATGAAACTATGTAAAATTATAACAATATGACGATGTATCCCGGACAATAATAGAAAGTATTTAATAGTCAATAATAATTAAGTCCCAACCGCTTCTTGTTGGGGGCAGAGTTTTACAATTTGGTAGTAATATTGATACATGAAATTGCATCGTCAAACATTTTATAAACTGAACTCCAACATATAAGTGTATCTATACTCCACTTCTTAGACCTCTAAGTTTTGTTGCTTACATAAATTTCTGTAATATCTTTATCTTATAACATGTTGACTTATTATAAGTCACTTAATTATTATTCTGATGGAGGCCAAAATAGGTAATAGCATAGCAGTTCCCTCTTGATGGGACAAACTTAAATATGAGCACAATATCTAAAAACACACCATCGAAAAGTAAAGACAAATTGCTTAAAAAATAATCTATAAACTTATTTACAGAAGCATTATCGAGACAAAGGGTTACTATTTTCACAAATATATTAAAATACTTCAAATATTGCACAGTTCTTTTTTAATACTGGCACTAGTATATGACTCCATAATATCAACAACAATAATATATTTATGTAGCACATAATATGTACCAATCTAATGAACGATAATGCAAAGATAAGGTTCATTATTGGAGAACTCCAACAATCACGAGTAAGCGATAAACAACCTTCGAATGTTTCAGAAAGTTCTATCAAATGAGCATGTTGCATATAGTATTTTTCTTGAATACGTTGTTTAAGAGTGTTCTTAAGTATTTTTTTTTTAAATTGTGGCTGCATCAAAGTTTTATTCATATCCTACTTTGACCATGACTTGGGAATAATTTATCAAGGGTAACATACATAGCAAATTCTTTAAATTATTTTTGATGATTGTAAACGAAAGTCATACTCAGATGTGGATTGTGAATAATAACTGATTACTTGAGATTGACCATCCCTACCATCTTGTTGTTAGTGGTTGTTCCTAGTTAGCTTATGTCGATTCTCCAAGTTGTTAGTTAGTGTTCTTGTCCCGCTAACAAACTTCAAACTGGACGTCGTTTCGTGTTGTTCTTGTATACAAGACACTCGTGCTGAAAATCTTGAGTCGTCTGTTGGCACCTTCCCAAAATATTGCCACACTTGCTACTTTGATTTACTTCCACCTTCTTGAGTAAGTGGCGATGGTGGCGACATTGTAATCGAGTTTTATGAATTATGAACTATAAATTTATAATATTTACTTAGATATTATAACAGATACCAACTACAATAAAAAATAGAACTACAGAATAATAAACATAGAAATAAAGAAAAATAAGAAACTCATCGTAATGCACAAGCACAGTATCATCGAACTCTTCAACTAAGATATTTAGGCCCTGTTCTTTTGGATTTATTTTGATTTTGATTGATTCGATTCCATTCAATTGATTCGATTCAAGTCCATTCGATTCGGTTTAGAGGTGGCATTGGTCGGCGGGCGGGCCATTGCTAAAGCCCGATCCATTTAAGGGTCGGGCCGGGCCGTGCCGGTCCTTCTTTTTTGACGGGCCGAGCCGGGCCAGTCTTTTTTTAAAAACATAAGGTCCGGTTCGGCCCACAACCCATTGTGTTCATGGACCGGGCCGGACTGTTCACGAGCCGGGCCGGTTTGAACATTTTTTTTCTTCATTGTAAGACAGAAATTTTATTACAAAGACCAACAAAATGAATTTGAAATTTATTATAAAGAAAGAACAACTCTCTCTCTCTCTCTCTCTCATTTTACTCATCTTCAAGTTAATTGCGAAGTGCTCCTATAGTGCATCGGACTATTGTCGGGTGTGAAATGTTAATGGATATAGAATGCTTAAATGTACTCTCACTACTGCATGCCTCTTGGACATAATAAGATGTGATTTACTAAATGAAAACTGGATTTTGTACCTTTTTCAGGCTATAAATTGATAGGAAATAAATAAAAAACCCTATTGGGCATTCCCAGTCCACGGTCTTTAAACGGGCTAAATGGATCAGGCCTTCCCGGTTCACGGGCTAACACGGGCTCGGTCCGGTCCGTGCCGGGCCAACGGTTTTAGGCGGGCTCGGGCCGGTCCGGGCCGGGCCTCTAAAACAAAGGCCCCTAAGGCCCACATAACCTAAATGTACACGGTCCGGTCCGGGCCGGTTTTTAAGCGTGCCGGGCTGTTCTGCGACCGGCCCATATACCACCTCTAGTTGATTGATTGATTCACTTCAATTCGATTCAGTCCATTCACTTGATTCGATCGATTCTTCTTCTTATTATTATTATTAATCTTAATTATTATTATTATTATTACTAATAATATTACTATTATCGTTGCTGTTGTTGATTACTATTATTATTATTATTATTATTATTTACCATTATTATTATTATTTACCCTTAATATATATTTGATTCGATTCGATTCGAGTCCATTCGATTCGATTCGATTCGATTCGAATCCATTCGATTCGATTCGATTCGATTCAATTGATTCGATTCGATTCGATTCATTGATCCAAAGAAATGAGCCTTACTCTTCCGCCAATTTATCAACTTGCCATAGTATTTCTTTTATTGTTTTTAATAATAAAAATTAATAATTACGAAATTATGTTATATACGTATATAACTAACAACGAAATATAATTATAACTTCTAACTATAGATTAGTTGAACCACTAAAAGCTTAAAAATTGAGAAATTCAGAATTGGAGATAATAAATTAGGGACGGGCATGGAATGGGCCCGGAGTCATCCCACGTCCCGTCCCGTATAATAAGAAGCGGAACGGGACGGGACGGGATTGGTGATTTCAGAATTTCATCCTGCGGGCTTTATCGCAGTTGGGACGGGACGGGACGGGTTTAGTCCCACATAAAAAAATTCAAAATATAAATTAAAAAAAAAAGTAAAAAAATCTATAATTTTATACATCTAAATTCGGAAAAAAATATCCAACAAACTAATTTAGTAGCCTAAATTAAACTTTCAAAACATCAATTATTAACATTGAATACACTATATCTATTTTCTTTTTGGAAAAATATCAGTTACTAACTTTATATCGATTGATTAGGTTTGTGTATAATTATAATATACAGACAATAAAAAATAAAAATAATTTATTATTTAAAATTAATTAAAAAAGAGTTACAAATAATAAAAATATATGATTTTAAAAAGAGTTAAAAATTTAGCAGGACGGGGCGGGCCTTACGGGCCTTAGATTTTTAGTCTCGTGTCCCGTCCCATAGTTACTCTAGTGGGACGGGACGGGACGGGACGGACCTATTGTTTTTAATTTTGGATTCCGTCCCATCCCGGATAGTTTTAGGACGGACTGAAATGAGATCGGGATTTTGATTTTTTGTGTCCATCCCTATAATAAATAGAAGTTGGTATGAGAAAAAAAAAAAAGATAAAAATGGTGTTGTATTTAAAGAAACGTGAAAAATAATTAAAACTCTGCCGTTGGGCCGCCTAATCAGCCCGACCCGCGAGCTAAACGATCACCTATCCCGATCATAGACAGGTTGGCCCCGCTTCACACACTTGTGAGTAGGGGTGTTAAAAAATATCCGATATCCGATATCCGATCCGAAATATCCGAAAATCCGAAGTTCCGGATATCCGAAAATTCGGATATCCGAAAATTCGGATATCCGAAGTTCGGATATCCGGAACTTCAGATTCGGATATCGGATAGTACTTTTCAGAAAAATCGGATATTCGGATATCCGAAATATCCGAAAATCCTAAATTTTTTATTTTTTTGATATTTTAAATAATAGAAAATATTCGGATATTCGGATATCCGATATCCATATCCGAAGTTTTTTTCGGATATTCGGATATCCGATATCCAAATCCGAATATTTTTTTTCGAATATAAGGATATCCGAATAAAATTCATATTTTTTCCGGATATTCGGATATCCGATATCGGATATCCGAAATTTCGGATACGGATATCGGATATCAAAATCTACTATCCGAACTTTCGGATATCCGAAATTTTGGATATCCGAAAGTCCGGATATCCGATTTTGAACACCCCTACTTGTGAGTGTGATAGGAGGGGGCGGCTCTGCGCGCCCCAAATTGAAATTTGGAATTTTAATATTATATAGATATATATGTATATTATATTTGATAAATATAAGGGGAGTTTACATGTATATACAATATATACATTTTATTTACAAAAATAAGACACCAAACAAAATAATTACATTCATAACAAAAAACACAATTAATATGTAGATAATAAAAGGCAACCGTTACCAGAGAAGTGGCCGCTTTTAAGGGGGATTCTTCTGAAAATGGAGAGAGATATCTATTCCGAAAAAATCGACCTCTTTCCATATAGAAAACCGATTCCAAACACGAAGAAAAAACCCCAGATCTACCAACAGGCAAGAACACAAGAAGAATTACAGTGCAAATTTCGGAATACTGCGAAGTTGATTCGGAATAGAGGTATGACTTCGGAAATTCTTATTCATCGATTAAAATATTATATGTTTTAGTGATTCGTGTATAGCTAAGCAAATTGAGAAATTTTACTGTTGGTTACCATTTCTGTAATTGAGTCGGCATAATCTTTGATTATATATTTCAGCAACTACATGTATAGATGAACATATTGAGTCGTTTTATTGTTGCTTACACTGTCTTGTAATTGAGTCGGCACAATCGTTGCCTATATGTTTCAACAACTACACGTGAAGTTGAACATATGAAGTGATTTTATTGTTGGTTACCATGTCGTGGAATTTGGATACTCTATGTATGGTGATATATAAACAATTTATTATATATTAATAATAATGGATACCACCTAGTATAGTCATATTGAACGTTTTACTGTTGGTTACTCCATGTTGGTACTTGGTTACTCCATGTATGGTAATATATAATCATAAATGAATTTAGTCCTTGTTACTCTATGATGATACTTTGTGTTGGTACTTTGTTACTCCAGGTATGGTGTTTATAATTGTGACTAAATTTGTACTTATTTGTAAAATCGTATTCACATCATTATGACATCCCTCAGTTTCTCATAACTGAGTTAATTTCCTAGATTTGATTTTTCAAACAATATAAAGTATATATAAATAAGAGTGGATACCATCCAGTGATAAGCTGAATAGTCAGAACTAATCTTTGCTTGTATAGTAATTCATTAATAAATGATGAGATTGTACATTTCTTGTTGGTTACTCCGTGTTGGTACTTGGTTACTCAATGTATGGCAATATATAATCATAACTGAATTTAGTCTTTGTTACTCTATGTTGGTTACTCTGTGTAGGTACTTGGTTACTACATGTATGGTGATATATAATGCTGACTAAATTTGTCCTTATATGTAAAATCGTATTCACATTTTTATAACATCCCTCAGTTTCTTATAACACTGAGTTAATTTAACAGATTTGATTTTTTCAACAATAAAGAGTATATATAAATAAGAGTGCATACCGACTAGTGATAAGCTGAATACTCAGAACTAATCTTTCCGTGTATAGTAACTCATTTACAAATGATGGCATTGAATGTTTTACTGTTGGTTACTTTGTGATGGGACTTGGTTACTCCATGTATGGTAGTGTATAATCATAACTGAATTTGTCCTTGTTTGTATGTTAGGTCAAGTGAAACATAAGAACGATAAAGATGCTTCTAATGTTTATCTGTGCGTTAATTTGAACAGTTGTAATTATTTCTCCTTTGATAATACAATTGATTATTACAACACTGAGTGAAAACATTTTTATATTTGGGAAACATTGCTGATTATATGATTACTTGTAACAGTAAATGTCTTTTGATAAACACTAATTTATTGTTTGTATACTGTTGAAATTGTACTTTTATTTCCATAAAAAATTATGGAATAAAACTTAGTATTGAATTAGTGACCTCTGTTTTATATTCTAATTACCAAATACAAAGTCATTGGCTACCTTTCTGAAGTTGTTCATTGATGTTTAATTAAATTGTTTCTTATCAGGTAATGGAAGTGATACCACTGTTTTTGTATTTCAATGGAAAATGGTACGAAAAAAATGAATACAAAGACTTCAAGGTGACAGGGATATTAGTTTCGCCAACAATTTCCTTCTGTGCCATGGAAAATCTAGTGCGCCAGTCACTAAAGATGCTCAGTTCAGCGACAATAACAATGAAATTTCAAATCCAGAATCACATTCCACCTATTGAAATTTCAGATGATGCAACATTGAGTTTCTTTATGGAAATTTCTCGAAAAAGCCCAGACTACGGAAAGTATCCAATTATAGTTGAAGAAGAAGACATTAGACAACTAGCCATATGTTGTGTAGACGATGTATATACAAACAATGCAGTGAACTCAGAGAACCAAAGCTCTGCTATGATCCCTTTATTAACTGAAGATTTGGGGAACAGACTACATGCAGAAAGAGTGGCACAATATATCATTGGAATAGGAAATACAAGCCAGGCACTGGGCGAATGCAATGAGGAAAAAGAAAACCAAGTCATTACAACAGCAGGAAATATTGTAGTCAGGAAAAATCAAGTATATACAAACAAGGATATTTTGTCCAAAACTTTCAGATTGCAGTCAATGCTAAATAATCGACAGCATAGGGTACAACGATCTTCTTCGAGAGACTATGTGCTGATTTGCATAGACAACCAAAAATGTGCGTGGAAGGTCAGGGCATCTAGAGTGGGCCACACAAGCTTGTTTAAGATAAGAGAATTCAACAACATACATACATGTTCATCTGATATCTTGATGAGTTCTCATAGGCAAGCAACAAGTGAACTTGTCAGTGAATGCATAAAAAAACAAGTTTACAAATCTCAAGAGAGTATACACTCCAAAAGACATCGTAGATGACATGATGGAGGAGTATAATGTCTCTATCTCCTACCAAGAGGCATGGCGATCAAGAGAAAAGGCATTGACAAAAGTACGTGGAAATTCTCACGACTACTCATTGATACCTTCATGGTTGCACATGACAACAATTGCAAATCCAGGTACGTAGTTAAATGTACAATATATGTTGTATCACTTGTGACTACCAATATTTGAAGATTTGGTTACCCAATTATACAGGTCTGGTGATTTTTATATTAGCAGTATTAATTTATAATTCATGTGCCTGATTATTGAAATACACAAAAACTATGACACAGTACCAAGCTCAGATCTAGTGTAACTAGTTTTGAGTATATGAATTGAAATAATTAATCTGAAATATATTATTGTCAATTTAACAGGAACTATCACAAACTTGTCACTGGATACCAATGGCAGTTTCAAGTACTTGTATTTTGCCCTTGGCCCATCGATAGTTGCATGGGATAATTGTTTCCCCATTATAGTAATTGACGGCACATTTCTTTGTTCTACGTATATGGAACCTTACTCACAGCTTGTGCCCAAGATGCAAATAGATCTATTGTTCCGCTTGCATTCGCAGTCGTTGATAGTGAGAACGAAGATTCATGGACATGGTTTTTTTCTAATCTGAGGAAATCATTTACAGTGCTAACTGGACAGTGTATTGTATCTGACCGACATCATGCCGTTGCAAAAGGATTGGACACCTGTTGGCCACTAAGTATACTGGATACAGTTTGGGAAATAGTTTAAACAACAAACTGTATGGATTTTAAATCTGAGTGCGTAGCGGAAGTCTTGGATACAGTAGGTTGTTGTGGATACAGCAACTAAATGTATAGAGTATACTTAATTAATCACAGTAATTAAAACAGTAAAGGCTGAATGTAAATAACACAGTAATTAAAGTGGTTCGAGGTAAACCCCTCTACGTCCACTGGTCCTCCACACAGGAGTAAAAAGTTTATTATAATTACTACGTACACAACTACGTAATTATAACAACACACACAATCAATATATCGTTCACACAGATTGATATAAAGATCTTAGCTTCAACCGTTCACACAGATTGGTTTTGAGCTAATGCTTTGACTTGCTTATTCACACACAGTTCTGAAGCTTCGTCTTCTTCAATGCAAATCCTTCACACATAGTTCCGGAGAAGCACAGATTGTTCAGTCCACACAGGGCTGTTTGTTCAAAGTATAGAACAGATGGTGAACAACAACTTTTACTTTAAGAGCTTTCAGCTGATGAAGTGTTGTTCAGAATAGTGAGCATTGTATATCTCTTTTGATCTGAGTTGCAGTAAGCTTTGGAGATATGTTTTGCTCTGATAGTAATTTCGATAGCTTGGGTTTTTGGTAATTGATCTTCAATGCCTTCATAAGATATATATAGTCTTTGAAATATATATCCGTTGAGATGTATCCATTTGAGTGAGATTTCGTTCCAACGGGATTATGACACGATCCGGATTTAGCGGGATTTGAAGATATGTTGACTGACAGTATTTAAATACTTTATCCTTGAGTATTTAAATACTTCTTTATTCAACGGGACTTGACTTATGGAGATTCCTTCTTTGTCCTGTTGTGAGCTGTATGGAAGATAACTGTATTTGAGTTTTCGAGACAGTTTCCATACTTGGTCTTTTATAAGACTTCTTGCTGTACTGAAGGGCTTCACAATATACTGATTCGAGGCAGGTCTTCGATACAGGATAATGCCTCAATGCTTGATACGCTTTTCCTTTCTTGTATGCGGATTGGCATATATGTCAAAACCTCTTTATCAAATACCATTCGATACAGGGATTGGATATCCCGGCTGTTTCGATACAGGGTTCTTGTTTTACCAACAATTTCCCCCTTTTTGACAATTTTCCAAGACTTACTTTCTTAACTTTTCAAGTCTTCTTGATGATGCCAAAACCTTCTTCATGAAGCGATCTTCTTCTGATGTCTTCTGGCAGATTTCTTGGTCTTTTCGTCAAAAGGTCTGTCTTAGTCTAAATGATGAACTGCTCGCAGGCAAGTTCGATACAGTTAAGGATTTTTACAACTTAAGCTTATGATTGGCGCGCAGGCACAATCTTACAATGTACTCTAAGCTTACAACTGAAATCATGAACTGTTCGTAGACTAGTTCGTACAACTTTATTTTCAATCAAGTTACCTAACTTGAGTTTGTTTATCAAACAATTTAAATAATCATACATCAACACAGTAGATTACGAGTTGTAATCTTTCAAGACAAACAAACACTTTTATTGATATTCAAAATAAATTGAGTACAGAGTTTGCTGTTTCGAAGGAAAAATTAAAAAAATAAAATACAAGGATTTCAGCTCCTATAGTGATCTGCATGTCTCCACGGCTTTATCCCTGGATCATTCTCGGTACCACGCCACCAGTTCTGTAAGGAATCGTTGCCTCGATCCTGGTATATAGCTCTTTCTTCATAGGATCGATCAAAGGCAAGACTCCAGTCTTCTGGATGGGTGATCCGATCTCCTCTTTTGTGTTTGCTCTTCATATCAAGCTGGAGAGGGAGTTTTCCATCTTCTAGCATCTTCGTGAATTTCTCTGCGGCCTCCGCTAAAGTCGTATAGCTCTTGAAGATGGCGGATTCCCTGACGAGTTTTGCGAAGTATCTCATCAGTTCGTTTTTCCTCCATTGCTTCACTTCATCGGCAGTAGGGTTGAGGTTGGTCGGCAGACGAATTTCAGAAGGTCTCTGGATAAGAGTTTGCCAAGGGACATTTGGATCATGAAATTCAGGTCGGGAGCCTGAAATCCTAAAACTTTGGTAGTGAGGGGCTAGCTTATTTAACTCGAAAGTGATGCTGTCTTGAGCGGCCTCGAATTCCCTTTCTTGCTGTAGCCTGATTCTCCTAGCAGCTTCTCTTGCCTCTTCCCCCTTTTTGGCTTCATCAAGACTTTTTAGAATTTCTAGTGCAGCATCCTGTTTTGTCTCGATGTTAGTCATTCTTTCCACAAGAGAGGAAAGCGTTTGCGACATATCCTTAATGCATTTGTCGTGGGCGCACAGTTGAGAGCTTTTTTCAATCATGGCACATGCGGTCTTGGCTTCAGCTATTCGAGTTTTTGTAGCTTCTTCCTTCAGGAGTTGCTCCTGCTTGTCTTCCATGATTTTCAAAGCTTGCTTGAAAACTTCGGGCAGAATAACGAATGCCTCGACAACACGAGATACTTCATGTTGTAGAGTGGTCATTTCTTCTACGGCAGAAGTATGCATCCAATTTAATGCTTTCTCAACGGAAGACAGAGCATTCACTGCATCCTGGATGAATACAGTTTGAAGACCAAGTGCGCGCAGGCGCTCTTTCCTAGCGGCAGAAATAGGAGAATCTGTTTGAGCAAAGTCTTCAGAGCTGTTCAACCTCCTTACGTTCACGGTTGGGCGTGAAGTAAGTTGGATATCCTCAGGTTCGATACCGTCCTCGGATTCCACGGTTGAAGGGGCGGGAGCAGCTGGTTCTGGTTCGGCGACAGGGGGTTGAGTGGCTTCCTGTTGTGAAGTTTCTTCAGTAGACATGGATACAGGAGGGACTGAATCCTCCTGTTGTCTTTCAGGTACAACTTCTTCGGTGGCAGCAGGCTCAGGTGCCTGTTCCAAAATTGCTTCAACTTCCTCGACTGGAGGGACTGATTCCTCTTCGTCGGGAATGTTCTCATGCTGTGGCGAAGGGGGATTGTTCTGGGTTGATGGCCCTTCGTCGCCTTTGGGAGGAGAGGCGTCTCTAGCTTCAGCCTCTTCACGACTCATCCTCAGACCTGCTTGAAAAGCATCGTCGTCGTCGTCTGAGTCATGGTCATCGTCTTTTGGATTTGCGGGAGAGTCCTCTGACTTGTCCTTTCCTTTCCTTCTAGCGTCAGATTTCTGCATCAGATGGCTTTCAATCAGCTCCTTGCAGAAGGCATTTTCCCATCGGATCAGGGCTTCAATCTCCATTGAGTCCGTCACTTCTGAGACAAATTTTTCTTCTTGGCTCCAATCGCTCCAGTTGTACAATGTTTCGTACGGAGCTAGCCTGTAGCCTTTCTATGTGAGAAATCTTTCGTAAGCCTGTTCAATTTGAACATAAAGAAGGGTCTTATAAATGATGGAGTCGGGGGAGGGACTACGTACAACGTCTGGAGACGCTGTCGCGAGGGATTTCTGTACAGGTATGGGATCCTGTATGGAAGTGGGACTCCTTACAGGGGATGGTGCCATGAAGGACGATGGATCCTGTACGGGTGTGGGATCCCGCAGAGGAGAAGTAGCTGTTGGCTCCAAATGGGCAGCCGACTCGCTAAAGTCTTGTTCGTTGGCAGATGTCTCATTATCCGTCCTAGCCGCCAAAGGCTCAGGATCTACTGTCGATACAGTAGGAGACACCTCTTCCATAGGGGTTGGGCCCTGGGGTTCTTCGTCAGTGGGTTGAGCCACGGGAAGACTTCTTCGGAGGGCTTGGCAGTTTTGACTTTCGAAAGCCTCCTAAGTCTCTTCTTGGGCTTCTCACCAGCAGTGGGTTTCTTGCTGTGAGATCTCTTTCTTTTCTTTGAAGATTCCACTTCCTGGAACTTCAAGGATTCATCTCGAGGATCTGCGGAAATTGGCATACTTCCAGTTTTTGGTTGGTTGCAGACCATCGTGGTTTGATTATACGCAGTAGGCTTGACGCCTCCTAGGTATATCCTGGGATTATTTTTCTTACCATCGGCGGATTGCGACAGTCCGCATTTCGTTAGGATATGGTTTAACATCAAACCAAAAGATCTCTTCTGGGAGGCCGGTTTGCACACCTCCTCTTGTAGGCGTTTCAGGATTATTTAGCACCAATTGACCTTTTCACAGGTCAGGATAGCCACCATCATCCTGAACCTCAGGTTGGTACACATTTCGAACGCACCGGTTCGATTCTCAATTATCCTGCAGCAAAAATCATGAAGATATACATATGGGAGACAAAAGTTTTTCTTGTGACATGTAGTATGAACCATGTCAACAACTTTGGATCCTGTGAACAGTCCATAGAATTTAGTGATCAGTTCTTGAGACCCGAATGTCTCAAGTTGTTCCATAGTCAGGCCATCAGCGGGTAGCCTGTAGATGTTCTGGAGCAGATCGTTATTAATACAGATCTCAACTCCCTGGATTGTAGCGGTGATGTCGGCAACATGACCTCCTTGGGCCAATGACAGAAAGCGTACGGCGGCGTTGAGGTAAAACTCCTAAACCAGATGTGCATCGTACTTATCAGCAGTCTGACTTCCAAAGCGATAAAGGCCTTGTTGACGAAGTCGAGTTATAATGTACTCCATGGGTTCTGCGTCGTTGGTTTCAGACAGAATGCGCTAAATGATAACAGATCTTGAAAAGATCCGTCCATCAATGATGTTAGCAGTCTTCTTCAGAGCAGGAGAAGAGGTTTGTCCAGCCATTTGATGAATACTTAAGAAAAAGTACAGGAAAATAATCGAAATATGCAGTAAAATGCAGAAAAGTATGTAGGCTGTTTTTGCTTGAGAACTCTTGAATTTGCAGAAAGCGTAAAGAGTCTCTAATGGCAGATTCAGTCCTTTTATAGTTGGACGACGAAATAGGGTTTTGCAGAGTATGAATGGTCAGATTTTAAGGGATGGGAACCGGTTTTTGAAATCAACGGTTAGGATGGACTGAGTGTAACTGGTATGCTAATCCATTAAAATGTTTAAAGAATGAGCGGGTCCCATTTCTGACATTTGTGTCACCCTAAATGCCTAAAACGGCGGTTTTAAAACAATAAACAATTTAAAACATCGCGGCTTTTGAGATTCAGTTGTCCAAATGTCGTGTAAGGCATTTAATGTACATGACGTTTGACATAAAAACAGGGCACGTGGACAAAAATTATTTTAAAAAGAAATAATATGATATTATTTATATACTGAATCGAAATCCTATAGTATGTGCTGTTTCCGCGTCGATACAACGTTCCCCCTTAAAAAGGTACATATAGGTTTTAAATTCCATACAGCAACTTAAGGATTAATGCTGTATTCATGGGTCCTACTCTGATATTCCTCCTTAATTATTGCACACGTCAGCTGTAGGATTCATATGTCTTCGCTCGCTACAGTGCTATATTGACGATTCTGAGTGTACAAATAATTAACGTTGGATACTGTATTCTTGGGTCTTACAGCGTTCCCCCTCAATTTGTTGAGTAAAACAGTAATTTACTTACAGGGAGTCTGCTGTAGCATTCCCAATTCTTGTCTGAGCATGTTGAATATTGCTGTGTCGAGCGGCTTGGTGAAGATGTCGGCCAGCTGAACGTCTGTATGAACTTTTTCAAGGCGAACATCCTTGTTCTCGACGTGATTCCTTATGAAGTGATGCTTCATATTGATATGCTTAGTGCGCGAGTGCAGGACAGGATTGTGCGTGATTGCAATTGCACTCGTGCTATCACACATGATTGGAGTCTCTTTGGCATCAATTCCATAGTCTGACAACTGTTGCTGCATCCAAAGGATCTGCATACAGCAACTACCAGCAGCATAGTACTCTGATTCAGCCGTGGAAAGAGAATTAGCCAATTGCTTCTTACTGAACCAAGAAACGAGTCTAGGTCCAAGAAAGTGACAAGTTCCACTTGTACTCTTCCTATCTAGCTTGCAGCCTCCGAGATCCGAGTCGCTGTATCCAACTAAATCGAATCCACCTTCCTTAGGATACCAAAGTCCTGCATCGACTGTTCCTTTAATGTACTTCAGGATTCGTTTAGCTGTATTGAAGTGTGATTCCTTAGGTGCAACTTGATATCTTGCACACACTCCAACAGCAAACTGGATATCGGGCCTGCTAGCCGTTCGGTACAGGAGCGAACCAATGAGCTTCCTGTAGAGTGATCGGTCAAACGGCTTTCCGGCTTCATCAGCACTAATTTGCATGGAAGTGCTCATGGGGTTGGCGAGGATTTGGAAGTGTTCATTCCAAATTTGTTGAGAAGCTCCTTGCTGTATTTTTCTTGGTTGATGAAAATACCTGTAGGCATCTGCTTTACCTGCAAACCTAGAAAATAACTAAGTTCCCCCATCATACTCATTTCAAATTTACTTTGCATGAGATGAGAGAACCTTTGACATAGAGCAAGGTTAGTTGAACTAAAAATAATATCATCCACATAGATTTGCACCATAAGAAGGTCATCACCTTCCTGTATCTTGAACAAGGTCTTGTCCACAGCACCTTTCTCAAATCCGTTGTTGGTTGAATCTTGGGACGGAGTTTCGTACTGTGCTCTAGGGGCTTGTTTAAGTCCATACAGCGCTTTCCTTAGCCTGTAAACTAGATCGATACCGTCTGTGTTGGCAAACCCTGGTGGTTGTTCAACATAAACTTCTTCTGCAAGATCTCCATTCAGGAAAGCACTTTTGATGTCCATTTGGTATACAAAAAAACTCTTATGGGCGGCAAAGGCAAGAAATATCCTGATGGCTTCTAGTCTCGCTACAGGGGCGAAGGTTTCATCATAGTCTATGCCTTCTTTCTGACTATAGCCTTGTGCTACTAGTCTGGATTTGTTCCTTATGATAAGTCCATTTCGATCCTTTTTGTTTCGAAATATCCATTTGGTTCCTATAACCGATTGATGTGTTGGTCTGGGTACAATATACCATACATTGTTTCTTTCGAAACCGTTAAGCTCTTCCTCCATAGATGTTATCCAATGAGAATTATTAAGAGCGTCTATGGTCGAAACAGGTTCGGACTGGGCTAAGAATACATCAATAGTGCACATATTGAGTCTTCTAAGCTCGGATTGAGATTTCCATTCAGGAAACTGTGATATCTCAGCATCAGATTCTTCATGTGCACAAAGTACATTTCCTTGTGTACTCTGTATTCTCCTACGAGTAGAAACACTAGCATTTATGTTTCCAATGATCAGCTCTTGCGGGTGATCTCTCAACCATCTTCGGTCGGGTTCTAATTCAGGATCCCGTACTGTATCTAAAGATTCTGTGGATACAGCTTCAGCTTGTACAGTGTCGGCTTCATCCACATCGATTCTTACAGCTGCGGGGTTGATTTCTAAATCAACTACATGTTCTATGGGAGTTGGAGGATCCAAGATAGATAGATGGTGAATGTTCTGAGTGATATCATCTACTCCTGTAGTGTCATGGTGTGGTTCGTCAAACACTACATGAACTGATTCCTCAATCGTCAGCTTCCTTTTATTAAAGATTCTGAAAGCTTTGCTGACGGAGGAGTACCCTACGAATATTCCTTCATCTGATTTCTCATCAAAGGTTCTAAGTTGGTCTTTCCCATTATTCAATACATAACACCTGCATCCAAAAATGTGGAAATACGAAACTAACGGAGTTTTGTTGTTCCATACCTCATATCTTTGTTTTGTTGTGGTGCTTGTTGACGATACAGCGGTTTTGAGTGTAGCATGCTGTATTGGTTGCTTCACCCCAGAAACGCTGTGGCAATTTGCTTGCGGCAATCATTGTCCTTGTTGCTTCTTTCAACGTCCTATTCTTTCGCTCGGCAACACCATTTTGTTGAGGTGTACTGGCAGCTGAGTATTCGTGCTGTATTCCATTCTCCGAACAGTATTGCTCTATAAAGCGGTTAGTAAATTCTGTACCTCTGTCGGAACGAATGCACACGATACTCGATGCCTTTTCATTTTGCAACCTTCTCAGGAGCTCGGGCAGCTTTGATGTTGTTTCCTTCTTTTTGCTAAGAAAGATCGTCCAAGCATACCTGGAATAATCATCAACAACAACCATGCAGTATTTCGTACCTCCCAAACTTACTGGGTCTACCGGACCGTAGAGATCCATGTGTAGCATTTCCAACACTCTTTGGGTTGAAAGGTAGGATTTGCTCTTCAGGGTTGACTTGATTTGCTTGTCTTTCTGACATGGTCCGCAGACGCTGTCCTTCTTGAATGACACATTTGGCAAACCTCTAACCATTCCCTATCTTGAGAGCTTGTTGATTGTCTTGAAGTTGACGTGAGATATCCTCTTGTGCCATAACCAGCTAATATCTGCAGTGCCTTTGGCAACAAAGCATGGAATTGAGGAGCTCATAGGCTTCCAGTCAGCAATATACATATTACCTGATCTGCTTCCTGTAAGCACAACTTCCTTGGTTTGGATGTTCTTGACTCTACAGCGATCTATATAGAACTTCACCGAGAACTGTTTATCACAGAACTGGCTAATACTAAGTAGATTATACTGTAAGCCTTCAACATATGCAACATCGGTGACTTTGAATTTCCCGACAAGTAGGTTTCCTTTACCTCTTGTTCTTCCTTTAGATTTATCACCGAAGCGAACTTTTGGACTGCGACCTTCTACAAAATCTGATAGCTTGCTACTATCTCCGGTCATGTGTCGAGAGCATCCACTATCAAAGTACCAGGTATTCTCCTCTAGAATGTCCTGTAACAAAAAGATTAAGTAGATTTAGGTCCCCTTTGATTTTTGGGTCCATGATTGTTAGTTCCTCTTGGTACCCAAGTTTTCCTGGCAGCAATTGGTTTACTGTAGGACATACTCGGTACAGTGTTTTGATATCTACGGGGGGCATATCCATAGTTGTTATAACCATGATAATTATTATGCATGAAAAATTCAGGGTTATTATTATTAATCCAGTACGAGTGCCGTCTTGGAGGTGGAGCCATTTTCTGAGGCCTAACAGCTTGCCTTCTGGGTCTCCAGTTAGATTCCCAATGCTGTTGTTGATACTGAACCGGCATCTGCTGTCTCGAGGGATAACGAGGCTCCTGTATCCAATACCTCGGCGTCATCTTGATAGATCGCCGTGCGGGCCTTTGGTGGTTGGATACTGCCTTCCTCTGAGCAATTTGGCGCTGTTGATATGCTCGGGAGCATCTTTGTTGAGTGCGCCTCACGAGTTGGAACGACTTATGATTCCGGTATGCGGAATAGGATTGCGGGGCGGAATAGCGACCTTCGGTTTTCTCGTCTGACGAGGTTCCTTCACGGGACTAGGGATTTCTTCCGATTCTGGAATGTGTTCTACACTCTTGACGAACACTGTACTAGTTTTCCCTTTGTTTGAACATGAGCTATATCCTAAACCACTTTTATCATGAGCATTTTGCCCAGTGCTCAGAATTTCTTCCATTCTTTTGGACGATTTTTCGAACGATTTCAGAGTGGTCTCAAGTTCAGTTTCTCGCTTTTCGAGAGTTGTGATTTTGGCTTGTAGTAGAACCAAATCATTTGTCTTGCTCTCGTTGTGAGTTTTAGCCTCACTTAGTTCATGAGCAAGTTGATGATTGCACTCCATGAGTTTTTCAAAATCGACCTTGCTGGTTTCACAATCAAGAGACATATTTTCATAATTTATTTTCAGCAAGTCATTTTCATCTTTCAGCTCTAAATTAGTTAATTGAAGCTGTATATTCTCAGTTTTCAGTGTCTCATGAGCCTTTTGAATGTTTTTAAATTCATTCATCATGTTTTCAAAAGTATGAGATGCGTTTGATGGAATAGCTGAGGTTGAGCTTACCTCATCGTCGCTGTCTTCACCTTCTGGAATGTCTTTGGCCATAAAGCACATATATGCTTTATCATCGAACTCATCGTCAGATGAATCACTTTCAGTGACCACCTGAAGACATTCTGCTGATTTGGATGGTGAGCTTGTCTTTCCAAGCATGTCTTCTTTCATCTCTCTCTTGTTGCTCGGCCTCCGGCAATCTTTGGACTTTGGGATGAGGACATTTATTTGCATATTGCCCTGGTTTCCTGCAATTATAACACAGGTTAGTATCACCAGATGATGTTTCGGTACTTACCTTGTGGACAGGTTTGGGCCTGTAGGGAGTCTTTCCAGACTGTTTGATGAACTTTTTGAATTTATGCATGAGAAGCGCCATTTCATCTTGAGACAGGATGTCGTCGTCACTGTCAGCATTCTTGTGACTAGGCTTCGACGAGCTGGGCATGCTGTGTCGACGGTTCGTCTGGCTAGAGCTGTGACCTTTGAAGGAGATTCTTCACTTTCTCTCTTCACAATATCATACTCAAAAGCTTTGAGGTCGAGAAGAGATCAAAAGTAGATATTTCATTAAGATTACAAGATACACGCATAGTTGTGGTCTAAATGTCCCATCGAGTGGGAGAGATCTGAAATTTTTAAGTTCTTCTCCTTTTGGGTATAAATTTTGCCCAACGCTTCAAGTTCACCAACAATACCAGTGAATCTGAGGTCAAGTTCCTCAAGTGTCTCAGTTGGTTTCATTTCAAAAGATTCAAATTGCTGAGTCAGTTTTGAAATCTTGTTTTCTTTTGAGAGCTCAGTTCCCTCACAAATCAACTTGAGTTTATCCCAGATTTCTTTGGCTGTTTCGCAGCTCTTTACCTTTGAGAACGTGCCTTTGTCAAGAGTGACAAATAACGCGTTCTTAGCTACGTTGTCAAGGTTTGCTCGCTTTCTTTCATCTGTGGTCCATTGCTCGCGATCCTTCTCGAGCATCTCAGCATGAGCTTGGCCTTCAATCCTTGCGGCCGTGTTCACCTTCATGATCTTGATAGGACCATCCTGTATAACAAAAATCATCTCTTCGTGCATTGCTGCAAGATGAGCCTCCATTCTAATTCTCCAGTCGTCAAATTCGTTAATAGAGAACATAGGGACTTTGTTAATCATAGAAGTATCCATGTGATAATACAGGAATGAAAGAGACTGTTTTGAAAATAAGTGATTTGGATCTGATTCGGTTAAAAATACGACTGATTCTTTTTAGAATTAACCGCTCCGATACCACTTGTTGGTCCCAAGAATGATGAAGACTATCCTCACTGTACCGACACGAGTCTTTTCTAGCGCGCTTTGTCCTCACTCACGTGCACCTGGGAAACTTCCCAGTGGGTCACCCATCCCATAACTACTCCAGGCCAAGCACGCTTAACTTTGGAGTTTCTATGAGATGGATACCAGAAAAGAAGATGCATCTTGTTGGTATGAGTTTCCAGATGTTATGCACGGTGCATGCACTTATCATGTTCTAAAAAATATTAAAAAAGATTCAAGAAAGGAGGAGTGGATGTGAAAAATGCCTATAATGGTGTATGCAGAGCATACAATTTACAGGAATTTGATAAACATATGGCAGATTTAGATTCCATTGATAAACGAATAAGACCATTTCTGGAAAATGAGGTTACATTGAGTAAATGCACAAGACTCCATGGACCAACAAGTAGATATGCAACAATGACTTCAAACATTGCTGAATCCTTGAATAGTGTCATCAAGTCAATAAGAGAGTTGCCAACTTCCACAATGATTGAGTGTCTCCATTGTTTAACTCAACAATGGTACTTTGCAAACAAGCAAGTTGCGTTGTCTACCTTCACTACTCTCTCAACATATGCCGAGAAGAAACTTGCAACAATCATCAATGACTCCAAAAAACTCAAGGTTAGTATCACTTGCAAGATTAAGTATAAATTTGAATAATCTTACATGTATAAAAAAAATCATTACTTACTAATAATTTCACATAATTAATATTAAGAATTTAAAAAGACAAGTACATTTTAACTAATATAAATTTTGACTGACAAAATAAATTAGTTGGTAGTATACTCTGAACAATTCTTTATAATTTAATACTGCACTAGCCTAAACTAATGTATAGCATACCATTATTACAATGTATAATATACCTTATGTATGTCTCTTTGTACAGTTTGTAAGCTCAAACTTGGTTATATTCACAGTATATGATGTCAACAAACAATATATTGTGAATATATCAGAAAGAACTTGTACATGCGAAGAATTTCAATATCATGAGATGTCGTGCACACATGCCGCAGCAGTCATTAGAAAGAGAAATTTCAGCTGCTATGATTTTTGTTCAAAATTGTACAGCAAAGGTGCTTTGGTAGCGACTTATTCATCAGCTATCATGCCAGTCGGAGATCCAAAAAATTGGGAGGTACTAGAAAATATTAGGTGTCTAAAGGTGTACCCACCGATCACAAGAAGACCTCTAGGTAGACCAAAGGCAGGAAGATACAAAAACTAAATGGAGCAACAAAGCCAAATCAGATGCACCAATTGCAAACTCAAAGGCCATAATAGAAAAACTTGCAAAAACCCACCTGTTGTGTAAAACATTATTTATCCTCGTAGTTTGAATAATTAACTATCCTTTTATATAAATGTTTTTTTTGGTATTCTATTATATTTTTAATCACTAACTAAAAAACTAGAATCAAGAATATATAAGTTTAAGTATCCAATTATACATCATAATTGAATACTTTTTCCAATTATATACATCATAATAAGTTTAAGTATCCAATTATGCTTTTTTCAGTATCCATACATGGACAATATTTTACATAATTGAATCTTGCAGACACCATACATATATATATATTTATATATATTACATTATCTATAGGATTGTTAAATGATACATACATTCATAAAATAACTGTTGCATGAAATATAGTTTCAAAACTAGTCTAAATTTAAGTATCCATTTATGCTTTGCCCAGTATCCACAAATAGAAAATAGTTTACATAATGAAAACTTGAATAATGAAATATTATAATGATACATCGTGCAAAAAATAGTAATAATAAATAATTCTTATGTGAAATGAAACTTTAACAAATTCTCTAAATTTAAGTATCCATTTTTTCTTTTTCCAGTATCCATACCTAGACAATAGTTTAGGTAATTCTGTATCTTCCATACACCTTACATATATATATATATATATATATATACATATATATATATATTCCATATTATCGATAGCATTGTTTATTGATACATACAATCGCAAAAATATATTAATAAATAAATAATTATTATGTGAATAGTTTACATAATTACATCTTGCATACAAAATAAATATTAAGTTATCTATAATATAATACTAATAAAAAAGTATTCCCTAACGTTTTGTTTGGTATCTACAAATAAAACATATTATGTATCTAGATTTTACATACAACACATATATACAGTTCATATAACATTGTTTAATAAAACATATAGTCAAACCAAAATAAACTTCTTACAAATCTGGTAACCAAAATAACTTCAACGATATAACATAATAACCGAAATAAAACCATTCTCATCAACATAAACTAAACATGCCAACTAAAAAAAAAATCACATAATAGTAAGTACTCAATCTCATCAACATTCAAAATAACCCAAATAAAACTACAATTAAAAACTTCACACAATATTTCACTAAACATCCGCCTTTGCACTTTTAAGAGATCTTCTACCAGGAAATTCAGTGTCCGACTCATAACCACTTATTTCCTTACTTCTCCCATGCAGAAAAAGGTAGACACATAATTTACTGCGATACTCCTTCACTTCAAATCTTCGGCACAAGTCATCCATCCTTCGCCAGATAAAATACTCCGCAAAACCAATGGTAAAAACACCGCAATCACTACAAAAGATAAAAGTAAGCTATCGTAAAAACATCATACAGATCCTCACAATCACTAAAAAAGAGAATTTCAGACCAACTTAATAAACTCACCATTGAACCTGCTCTGGGACAGACTTTGCAAATTCCAGTTCAATTGCATCTTCAAAACCTTTATCACAGTACCAGGGCGTAGTGAAATCAACATCATTTCTTCCTTTCCAAAAACCACAGTGAGACAAAATTATAGGAAGCCCAATAATATAAGGTTCACAAACATCTATGATCTTGGTCTGCATAGTGATACAATTTGGCTGAAATATGTTGTACACAACAACGCGCCGACGATGCACATCAAATACCAGTAAAAACCAATGAGCAGGACCATCCATATTAATAGGAAATAAAATGTAGTCAACCTCAAACCAAGGTGTGTTAACGCACATCGAATAACCAAGAATATAGTCACATATATCATTATCTCGGGCCAACACATTAGTATCTCCAAGCTTCTCACAGTACTCATTGTACAAGCTAGTCAACTTGACATGGAACCATGAATCAACTGTTGTAACCTTAATCAAAACACGAGGAGAATGTCGCGCCAATTTCCTCAAGTAGTAAAAGCAAATGTTGATATGCTGCCAGGAAAAAAAATAACCCAACATAACATTTACTAGGTAATACAACATTAAATAATGGAATGACATATTTGTGAATAAACTTACATCATGATCAAGCCATTTGTTTGGAGTCAACAAATTATAAAACCACAATTTACTACTAACACAGGTAACCCCAAAACTGAGTGGAGGTTCAATAATATCACTGCTCCCAGGAAATTTATAAACCCTACAATAAAATAGATAAAATCATTTTTCCCAACAATAAATTATATAATAATTGTTAGTGGCAAAAAAGTTAAACGAACCTCTTTCGAGAATTGAACCCAATCCTGAACCACTGATCAAAAGTTTCAATCTCATCCCTTTCAGGTATTTTCAAACATTCCAACGAAAACGCACACATCCCTTTCCGTATATCTCTTGCATATGGAACAATTTCCTTGCACTCAGCCGAACCAAATTCTGTAGTAAAAGGACTTTTATAAACTGCACTCTTAACCACTGCACGCTTACCTCTGGTAACAACTTTTCCAACACTTTACTCCAAATCATCAATAATTTTGATATCTTGAGTAGTAAAAATTATGTCATCCATTAGATTACTACTCTTCATATCAGCGTCATCCTATAGTGTGAAACATCCAGAAAATTAAATAACAAGTTATAGGATACCAAAATAAGTAAGATTGTTACCATCTCTAATACCTCTTGACACTTGGATATTCCCTGACTAAGAAGATCAAATGAGGGATATTCCTGAATGATTGGTTCCTGAAACAAAATACAATTGTATAAACAGCTTATTATACACAAAATATCAAGATTGTAACATTCAAACTCACATTACAACTCAAATATTTAATGAATAATTAATAACTCATATGTAGACCAGACAAATTAACCTTATAAACTATTCAATCAAACATCTTTTAAGTTCTACAAAAAATAACAATAAACGTTTTTACCAGATTGGTAACTAAGAAAATATTGGCAAATAACTAATTATGCTAATAAATATATTATATAATACACATATCCAATATGGTAAATTTGGTATCTGAGTACCAAATTTTTACAATGGAACAGATCAAACTTTTAACACCTAAAAATAAGTTTCCACAAACCATACTAACCTTCCCAGAGGAACCATCATTTTCCTGATTGACTACTTTCTCAACAACTACAGCCTCATCTGTGAGTTGATCTCCAAATCCCATCTTTCCTATGGACACAGTTGGTATATTCTGTGAAAAAAATAACACTGTCATACATATAGGTAACCATAAGAATGATACTCAGGTAACTAAATTGTGCAAAAATAGTATCCTGCAATAATATGCATGGATATGTTACCAAAAACTGGTATCCTAATTAACCAACTATACTAATACAAAATAAATAAAAAAAAAACAGCCTTGACAATATTATCTAAATAAATAGTAATATTACAAAAAGAAGATTGACAACAATAAAAATAACTAATAATACAAAAAAAAGAAGAATAGATAAAAAAAGAAAACCTGAACAGTATTATCCACATCAACCATGTTTTTTTTATAAACTTCTCCAGGTGAAGAAGGTCTGCCTTTAAATGTCCCTGAATGTGCACCACCACTTCCAGAAAAGACGTCAGCAACTCCAACAAATCCTTCAACAGTTGCATTTACTCCGCCATTTGACTTCATTTTATCTTCATGACCAAACTGAACTTCTTTCAGTAAATACTTAACTTGACTAATTATCTGAGTCTGGGTACTAAGCAACTGAGCGACAAAATCACACCTCAGCTTCTCAATTTCTTCAATTACTTTCACAATACTGGATTCTAGTGAATTTACCCTTTCCTCAACTAATTTTTTAAATTCAGCATTCATATAAGAACTTCCAATAAAAACCTTCTTCGGTTTTGTTACAAATTTCTGCTCTACTCCAACACCTCCATCAGCTATTTGTAAGAACCTAAACCCTCCTAAAAAATCCATTCTCTCCAACTCCTCAACAGTGGGTCTAAGAAACTCAATTCTCAACTGCAAAAACATTATTAAGTACATAAAAACCCAAATAAACTGCATAGACATGATGACATAAATATAATATAAAACCATATGATTTATATATATATATATATATAGTTGTATGATCTTAAGTGAAAAACGTAAAGACCAAATGATACCTGTCCAGAACCAAAAACATAATCATTCAGCTGATCGTTAGTTGGAGTTTTACCACTTCCAATCCAAGATGATATCCACAGATACGATTATCTTTCAGAAGACATATTCCACGATCCTTCAAAGTCGGAATGGTTTCATACAAAAAAACTTGAAAACAATACGGAAAACCACACAACTTATACAGTTTAGTGTAATTATTTTTAAAAAAATTATACTCCACAGAACCATTCTTCAACCGTCTTGGAGATCCTTTCACAGCAACAGATAAGGACTTCAAAGTCTGCTCAAAACATAACTTACCCCAAGGAAAAACATTCAAATCACCAGACGCTGCATAAATCAATATTGACCTATCTACAAACCTAGGAGGGCCAGCAGCTAACAAATAATTAAACAGTAGATAAATTACTGAAAGCCTAACCGCCTCATTATCATCTTCAAAGACAGCATCTTTATACGTATACTCAATTAACGCTCTAGTAACACGATTTCCACCAAAAAATTTATATATCATATCATTATGTTGATCCTCAAACGCAGATAACTCAGAAAAACCATCCCCACGCAAGCCAGTTATTAAACAAAACTCCGGTAACCCAAAACGAACTCGTAACTCCCCAAACTCAAACCACATTTCTTCATTATCCCTTTGGTAAATTTCTCTAACAAGGGCTTGATGAATAATTTGTGAAAACATTTTCGGCGATTTAAGATCAAGAAACTGTCCAAAAGGAGTTTCCATAAACAAATCACGTTGAACAACCGTCAATTTATCATGAATAATTTGAGGAACGTCAAAATCATTCCAATAAGTCGCTTTCCCATGAAAGTTTCTGTCACTTTCATCATAATAAAAATTCCATTTCTGCAAAAAACAAAAAATTTAAAAACATAATTATTTCAGAAACACTTAAATTAAGATAAAATACAAATCCACAAACAGAATATTTTCAAAAAAATGCATACTTGAATGTTAAAACTTTGGTATATATAAATATAAGTAAAATACCTTCAAAACTTCGGACGAAGAAAGACCTTTGCTTCACCATCGGGATTTTTTTGCTTCTTCAATTCACCGACAATTTTACCCTTGCCTTTGTCGATCGGAGATTCAAAATCAGGGTCAAGACATCGTTTAACAGGACCGGTTGACTCACCTTCCATTCGAGTCTTCTTCCGAAGTTCTTTTTGCACGGGACTAAGGTATCCACCAAATCTTTTCTGACCAGATCCAGAATTACGCAAATCTACGGCATGAAGAAGATTTTTACCCTTCTCAAGCCTTGCGGATTTCCTCCAATTCTCGGAATTGGTAACCTCCATAAAAAGAACTAAACAAGTTTAGGGTTCCAATCAATAAAAACGAAAATATATATCAATATAGCAAGGAGAAATCTTCAGAAAGAAAACAAAGAGATAGAAATAAAAGAGAAAGAGATAAGCGCATCGGCCGGATTATCGCTCAGAGATAGAAAGAAAGAGAAAGATAAGCGCTGAAGATTTTCTTCAGCCGATTTCTCGCTCGGTTACAAGATAAATATAATGAAACGTAATTTATGAAACCTACCTTTTTTAATCCCGATAGACAGATGTAAAAAAAAGGTAAACAGTTGTCAACTTTGTAATTACTTTTACATTGTTGTATTTTTAATTAAATAGACTAATGTAGTAGAATGTGTAATTTTCCCTAAATATAATTGGACTGAATTTATCATGAATTGAATTGGACTGGAATGAAGTTGTTAGTGAATTGGACTGAATTTGAGGACTGAATTATATTAATGAGTTGGGCCGAGACAACCAAAAAGATCCATAGTCAAAAATGGGTCGGGTCTTATGGGTCGTACCTAATCAGTCCATTGACCACCTCTAAAAGAGTTGTAGTTGATTATTTCTAATCTTCCCTTTCTCTCTTTTTAGCATTGAACTGGTCACCATATTTCTGAATCTTTTGTTGAGATTTTGGTATCTTTTTTTTTTTCAAGAGAAGGCATCTTCTACAGTAATAGAGTACATACTTTCTCCGAACGAAGAATTTATCATTATTATTATTATAATAATTATAGTGTTCTTGTGTGCCAAGGGGCAATATATATTGTGCTTTGAAGGTCAAGCATGTGATCTTCAATCACTGATCTCTTTTGTACCATATCAGTGTAAATTTCGGCTCTACTTTTTCAACTGGGTCTTAGTAATTTCATTGATTTTTTTGTTTTTTAAGAAATTTTATTGTTGAACTGGGAAAGGATATTCTGTAGTTCTTTTAGCTTCTTGTGTTGCGCGTTTTCTTCTCATGCTTATTTCATCTACATAACTCCTGGAGTGACTTGGCTATTGAGATCAGCAGCTTTTTTTTTTTTTTTTTTTTTTGGGAATAAAAATCGGTTCTTGAAGGTTAGAGGCTGTTGCTTTTTTCCCTTTTTAGAACTTTGGATTCTCTTGAAAGTGGGAGAAAGGGTTCTTTTTTGTTTCCTATTTAATTTTATGAAATTGGGGTGGAATATTATATAAAGGAGGTTGGGGTGGTTAAAAGTTGTGGTTCCTTGGGATTTTTGATGATTTTTGGGTCGGCTGAAGATGGGAATAGGTGATGATGGTTTAGAAGTAGAGTCTCGGGGTGTCAAGAAATCGAAGGGGGTGAAGAAAAAAGAGGATGATGATGTGAAGGAGACTGGACATTGCATTATGTTAAGGTTTTTTTCCTGCTGTTTCATTTCAAGATCTAAAGTTGATAGCTCTGCTAGTGGCATCAGCACTCCTGGTAATCTAAAAATATTATGTTTGGTTTGTAGAAATTCTGTTACTTTCTTTCTCATTTTCTTTGTTCTGTTGGTGCTCATGTAGGTTCTCAGTTTCTCTCATGCCTCCATAGTTCTCTTCTTTAGAAAATAAATCCTCCCTTCCTCCCTCTGCACGTGTGTGTGTCTGTGTGTGTGAGAGAGAGAGAGAGAGAGAGAGAGAGAGAGAGAGAGAGAGAGAGAGAGAGAGATTTGCTATATTTGCTTATATTTTGGATATGACTTGGTTAGCTCTAATAAATGTTGTGTAATGGAGTTGGGAGTTTAACGAAGATCCAACATTTTGTTAAAGCTACATTAATTTATATTTTAATTTTTTTTTTCTTTTGGAATTTTCTTTTTCATGATCGAAGAAAGCTCATCCGTGCTCTTAAAAAAAAGCCATTAAATAAATACAGAGCACAATCGAATACTGAGGTAGACTTGATTAGGGCTATCCCATAAACTGGAATCGGTTTTTCTGTGCTGGTTGTCATGATGGAGTTCATTACACCTATAACATGGTTCATTCATATAACGTGAAACTACATTGTGTCGTGTTGTATATGGAATAAAGTTAATTTCTAACTGTAATCGCTCAATCGTCATTTTTTCTTTTGGCTTTTTGTAGCCCTTCTAGCATATATAGGTTAATACTTGATTGTGTACCTTGTGTGCATGAGCAGAAAGTAAATCTACAAACGATAAAGGCAAAGATCAACGAGATGCCACTGTAATCCCGTCTACCACAACAAACAATGCCGAAAGTAATCCGTCGAGCACCAAACTCAAAGAGGAGCTTACACTTTCTTCCCGTCTCCTGAAATTCTCTTTTAATGACCTCAAATTGGCCACTAGAAATTTTAGACCTGAATCTATACTTGGTGAAGGGGGTTTTGGTTGTGTGTTTAAGGGATGGATTGAAGAGAATGGTACTGCACCGGTTAAACCCGGGACGGGACTTACCGTTGCTGTCAAAACCCTAAATCATGATGGAGTTCAGGGGCACAGAGAATGGCTGGTTAGTTTCTTTCTTAGTTCGATTTTCTTGAAATGATTATGCTTTTGGATAACTACAATAACCACCCTTCAAGTTTGGACTTATTATAAAAGAGAAAAAAATGTTTTATTTAAATTTACACATACCCCCTTGTGGTTTCCATTTTATTTACAACCCCCCTGTTGACTGCAATGTTTAAAAGGGGGGGTAATTACAAAAACTACTGCTGAGGTTTTGGTACAACCAAAAGAAAAAAACAGCAAACTTTGAAAATTACAAAAACCACCCTTGAGACTTGATGCCATCTTACATTGTCGAAACATTAGTAAAGCTGATAGAATTTGCTGATGTTATCAAATATTTTACACATACACCCCTCAACTTCTCGAAATATCACCCAATTTGCAATATTTAGAAAATAGAAAGGTCGGAGGGATGTAATGTAAAATGTAAGACGGAAATTTGAGGTTATTTGTAATATTTAGAAAAGTTGAGGTATGTTGTAAACATATCGGACGATATCAGGAATTTATGTCAGTTTGACCAACAGCAAATGTAAGATGGATGTAACCTTAAGGGTGGTTTTGTAATTTCTAAAGTTTGCTGGGTTTGTTGTAGTTCACCCAAAACCTCGAGGGCAGTTTTTGTAGCTATCCCTAGAAGCAAGCATTGTGGTCAATTTGTAATTGGACTAAACCTGAAGGGTATATTTGTAATTAATTAACCATCCTGCTTTCTGTCATACAAGGTAGTCTTACCTTGTGTTGAATTATTACTAGTTTTCCTTATTAATTGTCAGGCTGAGGTGAAATTACTGGGTGACCTTGTTCATCCTAATTTGGTTAAATTGATTGGTTACTGCATCGAAGACGATCAGAGGCTGCTCGTTTATGATTTCATGCCGAGAGGAAGCTTGGAGAACCATCTTTTCAGGAGTATGTATCTATCTAACCTTATTTTCAGTACACTTGCATTGATGAATTTGTAAATCAATTTGATAGTATGGAATATATGTCATTTTACATAGCAAAAAGACCGTATAAAATTCGACATTAAGGAAATTTTCAAGGGTTCGTATATGAGTTTTTCGATAATATGATGCGAAATGCCTTCTAAATTGGATTAACATTGTTAAACTGTAGGGTCCCTGCCACTTCCTTGGTCTGTCAGGATGAAAATAGCTCTAGGTGCTGCAAACGGACTCGCTTTTCTGCACGAGGAATCTGAAAGACCTGTGATATATCGTGATTTTAAGACGTCTAACATCCTCTTGGATGCCGTAAGTTTCTGATAACAACCACCCACATTGTTCAAAATTATTACTTTAAAGCTAGTTTTTTTTTATTTATTTAACTTGTAATTAGACTAGAACATGAAGGATAATATTTGTAATTATACTAATATATAATTATACTAATATATATATATATATATATATATATGTATTAATGCTTGCAAGAAATAATATGGCTATATCACCGGTCTTCCAGGAATATAATGCCAAACTTTCTGATTTTGGACTTGCTAAAGATGGCCCGGACGAAGGAAAAAGTCACGTTTCTACACGTGTGATGGGAACCTATGGTTACGCTGCCCCAGAATATGTCATGACGGGTAAACTTTTTTTTTTTTTTTTTTGTCATCTTTCATATTGCAACTGTCTGAAAGAAACACATGGAAAAAAGCACCTGTGCTGTTTTTCTGAATGCAATGCAATATGATTTTGATTTTTGTTCTGATTTCTCGTTTATGGTTGAAACTGACCCGGCTGCATATCATTCAAGTGGCAGCAACAAATTTGTTGTTCTTTTTCAGAAATAATTACAAAATTATCCCTGAGGTTTGTGTATTTGCAAAAATATCCAGGCGAAGTTTTAAATTACAAAGCAAACTCCCTAAGGTTTGATTCTATCCTAAATTTTAGGGGGATAACTGTAATGTTAGTATAAATGTCGGGAATTGTTGCAATTTTTTTCTTATGAAAAGGGAAAATGTAAGACCAAATCAAACCTCCTGTTTTTCTTTTCCTTGGGGGCTATTTTGGGATTTTTTTTTTTTTTTTTTTTGGTAAATACCCCAAACCTCATGGATAGTTTTTATTTTAATTATCCCTTCCTTCAGTGGTAAAAGAGGAAACTATTCATGTTCTAATTGAGTGGTTTTACAATCGAACACATAAAATTAGTATAGTTGATGATGTACAGCCCGCTTTTCTGGAAGAGCATCTTCCACAAAACGTGCTCTGCATTTATTAAAATATCAAGACTTTACTTGATTAAATAGCTAGCTAAGCTGTTAACTCGAGAGTTTATCGTCTTTGACAGAATAATTCGCTACTAATTCAATCGACTTAAAAGTGTGCATCTAAAAATTCCAAGCATTGTCCCTACTCAACATGGAACATCACCTTATCTAAAAAAATCCGTCTTTATTTTGGTGTTATTTTAGATTTTGTTTTTATTTAGTTTCGGCTAATAAAATTTGTAGTGTGTATATATATATTTATTAAAGGTCATCTTACATCAAAAAGCGACGTCTATAGCTTTGGAGTCGTCCTGCTCGAGATGATCACCGGTCGAAGATCAATGGACAAACACCGGCCCAATGGGGAGCATAACCTCGTCGAGTGGGCCAGGCCCCATCTATGCGACAAAAGTCAGTGTTATCTTTTAATAGATCCCCGGCTTGAAGGCCGTTTTTCAATTAAAGGCGCCCAAAAGGCCGCACATTTGGCAGCCTGCTGCCTTAACCGCGATTCCAAATCCCGGCCTCTAATGAGCGAGGTTGTGGAAGTTTTGAAGCCTTTGCCGAACCTCAAGGATATGGCTAGCTCGTCTTACTACATTCAAACGGTGCAAGTCGACCGGGCCGGGTCCAGCCCAAACGAAAAATCAGGCGTTCGGGCTCAAGGTTCGTTTTTCAAAAACGAGCAGCAGCAGCAGCAGCAGCTCAGACGCCTCCCAAGTTCTAACGGGACAAATATTCGTGCTACGCCTTATCAGCAATTTGCACGTAATTCACCAAAGTCGAATGGTAAAAAACCTTAAAAATCTCAGTTAGTTGGGTATCCGCTTCGTCGGTTCTTCTTTTTCTTTCTTCCTCACGGACATTGCGGATATATTTCATTGGATGCGGAGGTCACTCGAGAAGGATACAACATTTCGACTCACTTGGAAAAACCATGTGGTGGAAACGAAGATTAAAAGAAGTTCACGGGTAAAGAAAGTGTTGGTAGAATGTTAGAATTCCTTGTTCTTCTTTCCATTTTGTAAGATTTTACTGACTTTTTTTGGAGAATTCAGAAGTGTATTTTCAAGTGCAAGTGTTCTCGAAGATGAGTGCATCTGAATTTTGCTTCTTGTCATAAATGTAAGTAATATTTGCTTAGGAGTAATTTCAAAATTACAGTAGAAGTTTTAGTTTAATTACAGAATCAAGAACATTTGGTTAACTATTTGAATTTACAATTATCTTTGAGGTATTTAAAATGTTCTCTTGAGGATTATTGCTTTACAAATTACTTCTTCAATTACGGTGTAAATAAGTCATATATTTAGTGAATGATTAATTTCTTTTAGACTCCATTTATGTACTTATAAATAGATGTTTATAGCCTTCATAACGAATACACGATTTTATTGGTGTCTCATCTCTTTTCATATTTTTCTCTTTCTCTTAATGTTATAACACGTTATCAGTACTAGGGCTGAGATTTTTGAAACTGGGAACCGAGGAACCGATCCGAACCACATCGGAACCGACGGTTTGGTTCGGTTCCTAGCAACAATTTTTTTCGGTTCGGACGTACTGTTAGTATTCGGTTCGGTTCGGTTCGCGGTTCCTGTCCGTTTTAAAGAGGAACCGATCTGAACCGCAAGGAACCGTCTGAACCGCACCGAACCGACCATCTGAATATAATATAATATATTCTTATTAAACATAATTAATATAATATAATATAATATAATATATTCTTAACAAAATAAAATATAATATATTATATTTCGTCTGAACCATATAAAATCGGTTCCGGTTCGGTTCGGTTCCTGTGCGGTTCAGTTCTGAGTCGGTTCGGACAAAAAAAACTGGCGAAACCGAACCGCGAAAAAATTATGCGGTTTAGTTTCGGTTCCTGTATTTTTCTCCCTGGAACCGAAAAGTCCCAGGCCTAATCAGTACGTTGCTCTAGCAGTAGAAGTTTTCTTTCTCTCCAATTTTCGAAATTCAAAAAAATATATGTATTTTTCGCGAGCAAATTTTCTGTACTGTGAGATCGTGAGAAAATCGCGTTCCCGGCTTCGTTAATTGTCAGATCAGTATGCAATTTTTACAGTACATTCCTGGCAAACATATCTACAAATTCAACGGTGGAGATCGAATTTTGAAAAGGTATCATTGAAGAAATAAGGTCCGAACAGAAGTATTTTTCACATCGGTGAATGGTATTAATCATAGTTACTCATTCGAAAACTTTTTTACATATGACGATTTCGAGAGAGAATATTTTTTAGTTATTAAATTTCATGTTTCTATATACATCATATATAAATAATACATATGATCTCGAAATCTATTATCAAATCATATTTCTCTTTGTTTTTGGAAGAAACACGATTCAACAATACTTAATAATCCAAAAGATTATTAAGATAAAAGATTTGTTGTAGTTCTTGAACAAACACATCATCTCGTCGTATTCTAGTTGAATATGATGTGTTCATGAAGAACACTATGAGATCAAAAAGTTTAGGTGGATTCCTGATGAAAAACACAAAATAATATCCCGGACGAATATTTCAAATCTTGTTATTTTATTTCCTCTCGTGTATTCAGTTATATTTCTTAAATTTTTTGCTCCTGAAACAGCAGAATTAATTATAATATTCTTGAGGAATATTATTTATTCTAAATGAACAATTCTTATTTATTCATAACTTATGTGATAAATGTAATATTCTCGAAAAATATTGATTTGTTATTTATAAATATAATAGCAAAATTAAATCATTATGCTCTTGATATAGCATATATTTTAATGTAAGAGTGGTATATGACATACTGCTATCCCTCAAGGAAAGCATAACTTATATCTCAAATAAAAAATATAAATATGATTGGAGAATATTCTCGATCGGGATTGTATAAAATATGATATACTCCACAATCATAATCCGATTATGCTCTTGTGGTAGCAAGATTAATGAGTGGTTGAATATTTTATCATATTTACTGATAATTGTTAAACTTGGATATTATATTGCTCAAATACGAATAATACGTAGAAATTATCTTCTAGAGTAAATAATATCAGTAGAAATTATCTTCTGAAGTAGATAAAAAACTAGAGCTTATCCTTGGAGGGGATAATTGTTTATAGATTTTATCCTTAAAGTGCATATTATCAATTTGTTAATGATAATGACACGAAAATGATAATTCTATGATTATATGTCAAATATCTAATTTTATCCATCGTATATTTTAATATTTTATTATCTCTTATGATATATTATGCGTGTTTACCAACATGAGATATGATATCATTGATTTCATACGTGAAATATGATTTTAGTTGATCTTTACTATATAATTAGTGATAAGAAGATCAAATATCCTGAAGATATTTGCATCATTAAAGTTCTTGGCTTATCTCATTTCTTCTTTATGTGAATCGAATATCAAGTTTTTGAGATTAAATAATGATCATAATTTATTATCTCATCATAGTGCAAACATGTACTGTAACACCCCCGAGATATTCGAAGTATATTACAGCGTCGTGGACCCCTACATAGGACCCACCAGGCTAAAACAAGAAAACACCACTCGACTAACCATCTCAATTAGCGAGGACACATATTTAAATAATACAACATATAATAATACGTCCGGAGCAACCGGCATAATAAACGTCAATCGACAACATAACAATTTGAGTTAATACAAAACGAAGTTCGGAGTGAAAAGCCTAAGTACTCGCGAGTACAATATATAAGTTTATAAATGTGGGAAACAACCATATCGAAAGGGACGAGGAATAAGAAGATTAGCACATGTCAACGACCCTGGCCAACATCCTCGTACTGTCCCAGCGCCCGCTCGTCCGGCATAATATAACCTGAAATCTATAACAAGAATTTCCCCAAAACGGGTCCCCAAAGGGGTTAGCAATTACGCTAGTACAAGTAATCAAGGCAAACCATTCGCTTACACGTTTCATAGTAAAATGCACCAAATCATTTCAAAACCAAAACCAGACATGTCTTTTCCGAAAACAAACAGTCAATCACATTTCCCTAGGACCGGGACGAAGCCACAAATCCCACTCGAGGCCTCTAAGGACCCTCCCGAGCTGGCCATATCATAAAACAAATCACGCACGTGCATCGCCTAGACCGGGATGAAGCCACAAATCCCACTCGAGGCCTCTAAGGACCCTCCCGAGCTAGCTAGCTAAACAAACTCATGAATACAGGGTTAAAACCATTGGACTCCCGAGGTGAGCAAATCACACACAATATACATTACCATTTCACGTTAAGCATAAAGGTTTCCAAAAAATACTTGCCTCGAATAATTGACGACGCAACGAACGGAAAGAGAAATCACCGACGAATGCTAGGAACCAACGGAACCGAACCTAACAATTCGAAGAACATAATCACAACCAACTCTAAACGAATACGAAAATGGAATACACCCGAAAACCCGCCTACGATTCATGTATATTAGTATAAAAACAACAACGAGGGCGGACCACAACCAAACCCTCTCGAATACGTAACAACCACGAAATATACCATGAATCCATAGGGAAAACAAGAATACTAGCAAGATTAATCATATTCAACATGAATTAATCAACCATATGGAATGAATCGAAGAAAAACCCGAAAACCCCCAATTTACTCGAAAGTAGGGTTCTTAGAAGATTTACCTCGGATTATGATGAAAGATTCGTGTTGATGTTGTTATTATACACCAAGAAATCAAAGAAGATGATGGTTGAGATGATTGGAGGAAGAAATCGCCCAAAATCGCCAAAGCCGCGGGGAAGGAGGTGAAATGAGAAATAGATCCGTCCAAAGTCAACTCCTGGGTATATATAGCCACACGGCTTAGCGCGCGCTAACGGCTAGGGGTTAGCGTGCGCTACCCAGTTATATTACTGTAACACCCCCGAGTTATTCAGGGATATTACAGTGCCGTAAGCCCCGCCGTGGGACCCACAAGGCTAAACATACGCGGAACCATAAATTTTGACCGATAAGGTCTACACACAATGGGATGAAAAACAATACAAAGGTATTCAAAACATAACCAATGTATTCACAAACAACACAACTCGGATCAATACTTCGGCAAACACAGGACGGAACATCAAGGAAAATGGAAAACAATACTCGAGTATTCAATAGCCAATCCAGTACAACAACACTGAATGGGAAACTCCAAACATAAGTGGAAGAAAAACACAGTATCACACTTGCCCACCATCTTCATGCCGACCCGATACCTGCCTGTCCGCTCTCTTGGAACCTGAAATACATAAAACGTATTTCCCCCAAAAAGGGGTTAGCCGTCGAATAGCTAGTGCAAGGATATCAAGTATGAAACACAATACTTCTCGACAATAAGGTAAATGTAACCGTCAATTCGTCAATTCAAGACTAGTATTCCGGAATAACTAAAATCTCATAGTGCCACATCAAGACGTATATGAATGCCGTAGAAACGGTTCGTTCATATCATCCGTCAATACATGTATGAATGCCGTAGAAACGGTTCGTTCATATCATGCCATCAATTCATATATGAATGCCGTAGAAACGGTTTGTTCATATCATGCCATCAATATATCTATGAATGCCGTAGAAACGGTTCGTTCATATCATACCATCAATATTTCTTACTTTCAAAGTCGAGAACGCACAATCATAAATGTATACTTGCCTTTGAGACATCGAGAAAACGAACGGAAAAAGGAGTATGAGATCGGTAGGTCCAAGAACGCGCTTCCGGCACCTAAACGATTCGCAAGGAATATGATAATCAATTATCCATATTCAAATTACACGAAGAAACCCCCGAAACCCGTCTACGATTCATAAAGATATACAGATAATTAACTAGAGGTTGGAAAGTCGTCCAAAATCTCACAAGTCCGAAAACAGCACAATCCAAACCATAAAATCGTAGGAAAAGCATGCATACGGTATAGATACATCATAATCTCAAGGTTCTCAAGCTTCCAAACGGATAAATCGGACGAATCTACGAAAAACCCCAAAATTCCCAAAAAGTAGGGTTCTAAGGATTTTTACTTTGATTCGGACGCTAGGAGGAATTAGATGTTGAGAAATCCTTGTTCTCCAACCAAATATGTTGTTGTTGAAGGAAGATTGCTTCCAATCGCCCAAGATCGTCTCTCCCGAGTGATTTCCGTCGAAAAGGAGTGAAGTAGGTGAGAAATGACGAAATCAAAGTCAACTGTCATATTTATATCTGCCCAGTCTAGCGCACGCTACGCCTCCTTCATTAGCGTGCGCTAGCGAAGTTACCGGGTAGTCCAGTGGCTACTGCCATAAGATGTTAGCGCGCGCTACGAAACATCCTTTGCGTGCGCTAACTGATGCCCTGCCAAAATCTCAGCTAACTGCCTCAGTCCGCTAGCGTGCGTTAATACTGAGCACTAGCGTGTGTTACACAACACATATAGCGTACGCTAGCCGCTGCCTAGCGTGCCCTACCTGTTAGTCCAGAAAGTCAGAAACTCCACTGCTTCTACTGACCAAAACATTAGCGTGCGCTACCATTATGCCTTAGCGTGCGCTCATGCTTGATTTTAGCGTGCGCTAGCCGAAGCATAGCGTGCGCTACCTGATAGTCCAGAAACCTGACAACCTCACTGCCTCTGCCGACCCGGCCATTAGCGTGCGCTACGGACGGATGTTAGCGTGCGCTACTAACCACGAATAGCGCGCGCTAACGAACTCCTAGCGTGCGTTAATCCGCCCGATCCGAGAAGCGATCGAGTTCTTGGTCTGACTGGTCCCTTAGCGCGCGCTACGGTTCAAAGCTAGCGTGCGCTAATCAAGCTGAATTAGCGTGCGTTAGCCTAGGCCTAGCGTGCGCTATTCCTCTGGCCCAGAACACTTCCGAAAGGTCTAAACAATATGATCGTGGCCTAAACAAGGCACGAAACTTAATAACAATATCAACAACATCTCTATGTGTTTACAGAGCGACAAAAATAAGGAGAACGGAAAGGTCAAACGGTCAACAAAAGTACGGGTATTACAATTACAGTCCATAACTCACTGTCCTGGACCGTTAGCGTGCCCTACTACTATCTAGCGTGCGCTAACAACGACTCGGTAGCGCGCGCTATCGAGCTATAGTGTGCGCTACCTGGGCACCTGAACGAGTCTAGAATAAACTGTCCAGTACTGGACAGTCATGCTAGCGCACGCTAGTCCCCCGACATTAGCGTGCACTAGACAACGTAGCGTACGCTAATCCGCTAGTCCAGAGGACTGGAATCAGAAGTAAGTTCACTGCCACTCCCAGGGCTCAGCTCGCTAGCGTGCGCTACGAAGTAGACGTAGCGTGCGCTACTAAGGGATCCCTAGCGTGCGCTATGCAAAAAGATTAGCGCGCGCTAGGCACGGAATATTAACGGCCCAAAACACCGGAACATGAACGAAACATCAAACGGAACATCTAAAAACGCATAATAACATAGAATGGATCCACGGCAACCCCGAAACGGCGGTTCCGAACAACAATTACGAGAATCAGATCAATAGATGACGGAAGAGCCAATAAACATAGAAGTGGATGACAAAAGTCTCGAAACAATTATTCTCAAAAATTAATACGGTTACACGAGGGTCGCTAAAAATGATAAATACACCAAAAATTGAAAATACCGGGAAAAGAAAATGCGTATATTACATTCTACCCCTCTAAAAATAAGTTTCGTCCCGAAACTTAAGAAACAAACAACTCGGGGTACCTAGCACGCATGCTATCCTCGGTTTTCCAAGTTGCCTCTTCGACACCTTGTCTCGACCACTGCACCTTGACCAAAGGGATGGTCTTATGCCTCAGTCGCTTCTCACGATGCTCCAAAATCTTCAAAGGACGCTCCTCAAAAGTAATATCCTCGGCGACATCAATCTCACCATAATCGATGACGTGACTAGGATCCGGGACATATTTCCTCAGCTGGGAAACATGAAAAATGTTATGAACATGACTCAGGGCCGAGGGTAACGCCAAACGGCATGCCAACCCACCGACTCGCTCGAGAATCTCGAAGGGTCCAATAAATCTCGGACTCAACTTCCCCTTTTTTCCGAAAACGGAAAACTCCTCTCGTTGGCGACATCTTTAGCAAAATGTGATCTCCCACCTCGAATTCCAAAGGTCGACGACGGACATCGGTATATGACTTCTGTCGACTCTGGGCAGTCAACATTCGTTCCCGAATTAATTCCACCTTCCGCCTCGTCTCTAAAACGATATCTGGCTCGATCCCGACCAAATTGGATGCCTCATTCCAACAAATCGGTGATCGACAATGCCGCCCATAAAGTTCCTCATACGGTGCCATCCGAATCGACGCGTGCCAACTATTGTTGTACGTGAATTCGATCAATGGCAAATGCTCCTCCCAGTCATTGCTCCAATCGAGAGCACAAGCACGCAACATATCTTCGAACGTCTGGATAGTGCGTTCCGACTGTCCATTTGACTGAGGATGAAAAGAGGTACTCAAACGCAAACGAGTACCCAATGCCTTATGCACCGCCTGCCAAAAGTGCGACACAAAACGGCCATCACGATCCGAAACAATAGACTTCGGAGTACCGTGAAGCCTCACAATCTGCGCGATAAACACACGAGCTAACTTCTCCGGGCCCCAAGTGTCCTTGATGCCCAGATAATGTGCCGACTTGGTCAGACGATCAACAATCACCCAGACCATATTCATGCCCGACCTCGATCTCGGCAAACTCGTAATGAAATCCATAGATATATTGTGATATCCCACACCAACTAGCAGAGAGCGGGCGAAGTGCCTTATATGTGCATGCGGAACTCCTTATAGCATGAGGCCTTTTGGGAGCCCAGTGGATTCGGGGTGATGAGAACTCCGAAGTTAAGCGTGCTCGAGACGAGAGCAATCTCAGGATGGGTGACCTCCTGGGTAGCTGCTCGCTGGGCTCCCAGAAACAAAACCGTGAGGGCTAGCTCAGAGGAGAGCGCCCAGAGCGGACAATATCATGCTACGGCGGAGGGGTCCCGGGATGTGACAATTTGGTATCAGAGCCACTCTGCCGTGTCGTGCGAGTGTGCCGACGAGGGCGTCGGGTCCTTTGAGGAGGGGCGGATTGTGATATCCCACACCGACTAGCAGAGAGCGGGGCGAAGTGCCTTATTTGAGCGTGCCGTGACACCTTATAGCATGAGGCCTTTTGGGAGCCCAGTGGCTTCGGGGTGATGAGAACTCCGAAGTTAAGCGTGCTGGTGCGAGGAGCAGTCTCAGGATGGGTGACCTCCTGGGAAGCTGCTCGCTGGGTTCCCAGAAACAAAACCGTGAGGGCCATCTCAGAGAGGAGAGTGCCCAGAGCGGACAATATCATGCTACGGCGGAGGGGTCCCGGGATGTGACAATTGGCTATTTGAGCGTTTCGTGACACCTTATAGCATGAGGCCTTTTGGGAGCCCAGTGGCTTCGGGGTGATGAGAACTCCGAAGTTAAGCGTGCTGGTGCGAGGTGCAGTCTCAGGATGGGTGACCTCCTGGGAAGCTGCTCGCTGGGTTCCCAGAAACAAAACCGTGAAGGCCATCTCAGAGGAGAGTGCCCAGAGCGGACAATATCATGTTACGGCGGAGGGGTCCCGGGATGTGACAATTTGGTATCGGAGCCACTCTGCCATGTCGTGCGAGTGTGCCGACGAGGACGTCGGGTTCTTTGAGGAGGGGCGGATTGTGATATCCCACACCGACTAGCAGAGAGCGGGCGAAGTACCTTATATGTGCGTGTCGTGACACCTTATAGCATGAGGCCTTTTGGGAGCCCGGTGGCTTCGGGGTGATGAGAACTCCGAAGTTAAGCGTGTTGGTGCGAGAGCAATCTCAGGATGTGTGACCTCCTGGGAAGCTGCTCGCTGGGTTCCCAGAAACAAAACCGTGAGGGCCGGCTCAGAGGAGGGCGCCCAGAGCGGACAATATCATGCTACGGCGGAGGGGTCCCGGGATGTGACAATTTGGTATCAGAGCCACTCTGCCGTGTCGTGCGAGTGTGCCGACGAGGACGTCGGGTCCTTCGAGGAGGGGCGGATTGTGATATCCCACACCGACTAGCAGAGAGCGGGCGAAGTGCCTTATATGTGCATGCGGAACTCCTTATAGCATGAGGACTTTTGGGAGCCCAGTGGCTTCGGGGTGATGAGAACTCCGAAGTTAAGCGTGCTCGAGACGAGAGCAATCTCAGGATGGGTGACCTCACAGGAAGGCTGCTCGGCCGGCTCCCGAAACAAACCGTGAGGGCCGGCTCAGAGGCGCCCGGGCGGACAATATCATGCTACGGCGGAGGGGTCCCGGGATGTGACAATTTGGTATCAGAGCCACTCTGCCGTGTCGTGCGAGTGTGCCGACGAGGACGTCGGGTCCTTCGAGGAGGGGCGGATTGTGATATCCCACACCGACTAGCAGAGAGCGGGCGAAGTGCCTTATATGTGCATGCGGAACTCCTTATAGCATGAGGCCTTATCCCACACCGACTAGCAGAGAGCGGGCGAAGTGCCTTATATGTGCATGCGGAACTCCTTATAGCATGAGGCCTTTTGGGAGCCCAGTGGCTTCGGGGTGATGAGAACTCCGAAGTTAAGCGTGCTCGAGACGAGAGCAATCTCAGGATGGGTGACCTCCTGGGAAGCTGCTCGCTGGGTTCCCAGAAACAAAACCGTGAGGGCCGGATTAGAGGAGGGCGCCCAGAGCGGACAATATCATGCTACGGCGGAGGGGTCCCGGGATGTGACATATATCTTCTCATTTCCATTCCGGAACGGGAAGTGACTGCAATAACCCGGCCGGTCGCTGATGTTCAATTTTGACCTGCTGACAAGTCAAACATCTCGCTACAAACTGTGCGACCTCCTCCTTCATATCATTCCACCAGAAATTCCTTCTCAGGTCCTTGTACATCTTACTCGAACCAGGATGAATGGAGTAAAGTGTAGCATGGGCCACACGCAAAATACTCTGTCTCAACTCTGAGTCGTTCGGTACACAAAGCCGACTCTGGAATCTCAAAACACCATCCTCGTGAATCACAAACCCAAGAGACTTTCCCTTAAGAATATTCTCTCGGATTTGAGTAATCATCGGATCCTCCAACTGCTTCAGCTTAATTTCATCGATCAAAGACGACGAAATCTCTAAAGCACAAAGTTGCCTGACAGGTCCAGGCAACAAAACCTCAACATCCAACTCGATCAAAACCCGCCGAAGCTCAGATTGATACGTAAGGATCTCAAGCATTCGCAACGCAATCGGTTTCCGACTCAAGGCGTCGGCCACGACGTTCGCCTTGCCCGGATGATAAAGGATTTCGAGGTCATAATCCTTAATCATCTCTAACCACCTCCTCTGCCTCATATTCAACTCCCGCTGAGTAAATATGTATTTCAGACTTTTATGATCGGTAAAAATCTGACATGCAGAGCCGAAAAGATAGTGACGCCAAATCTTGAGCGCAAAAACAACTGCCGCTAACTCCAAATCATGAGTAGGGTAGTTAAGCTCATATGGCCTCAACTGTCTCGACGCATATGCAATGGTCTTGCCGTGCTGCATCAATACGCACCCAAGACCCTGACCCTAAGCATCACTATAAACAGCAAAACCCCCGTTGCCACACGGCAACGCTAAAATCGGGGCTGAAGTCAAACGCCTCTTCAGCTCCTCAAAACTCGACTGCCTCTCGTCATTCCAGAAGAACTTCTCGGACTTCTGGAGCAACTGTGTAAGTGGCCGAGCCAGTTTCGAGAAACCCTCGACGAACCTACAGTAGTAGCCGGCCAAACCCAAGAAACTACGGATCTCCTTCACATTCTTGGGCGGTGCCCAATCCAACACTGCCTCAATCTTCTGCGGATCCACACGAACCCCCTCGACTGAAATCATGTGACCTAAAAACATCACTTCCTTCAGCCAGAACTCACATTTCGGGAACTTCGCATAGATTTGCTCGGTCCTCAAAATGTCTAACACTACTCGCAAATGATGGGCATGCTCTTCCTCGTTCCTTGAATAAATAAGAATATCGTCAATGAAGACGACGACACACTTATCCAAATACTCGATAAAGACTTTGTTCATCAACTGCATGAACACCGCCGGCGCATTAGTTAACCCGAAAGGCATAACTACAAACTCATAATGTCCGTATCTCGTCCGAAAAGCCATTTTCGGCACATCGGACTCCCTCACCCGGAGCTGATAGCACCCCGATCTCAAATAAATCTTCGAGAATACCGCATCTCCCCGCAACTGATCGAACAAGTCATCAATCCTCGGCAAAGAATACTTGTTCTTGATGGTCACCTTGTTTAGTTCGCGATAGTCGATACACAAACGCAGTGAACCATCCTTCTTCCGCACAAACCGTATCGGTGCGCCCCAAGGCGAAGCGCTCAGTCGAACATACCCAAACTCAAGAAGCTCACTCAACTGCTTCTTAAACTGGACCATCTCTGAACGTGCCATGCGATACGGCGCCTTCGGAATCGGAGCCGCACCCGGCTCTAACTCTATAGCAAACTCGTCAGGAAATACATCAGGAAACTTACTAACGACTGGAATCGATGAAATCTCGACTCCACCATCCTCCGCCTTCAAGGCATAGCACCAATAACCAGTACACCCCTTTCGCAGGAGTCTCATCGCCTTCAAGGCGTTAATAACCAACTTCTGGTTTCCCCTCCTTCGCCCCGCGAAAGAGTGCTCGGTGCCGTCCTCGGCTAACATAGTGATGATTCTCATGCGGTAGTTCATGATTGCGCCATGCCGCTCGAGCTAATCATCCCCGAGAATCAAATCCTCACCCTCAATATTAACGATAATAAGATTAGAGAGCCAAGCTCTCTCACAAATAAACACAGAGCAGTCTCGGACCTCTCGATCGCCAACGATCTTATCACCGCTAGGAAGTTTAACGATGAAAGACTCGCAAGGCGACAAACAGTCGAGACTCAAACGGCACACACACTCCAGCGATATGAACGAATGTGTATCACCAGAATCGAAAAGCACACTGATAGGATGAGAATGGATATGAACAGTACCTGTCGCCACAGTGGCCGCTGGATCATTGGCCCTCCTCATCTCGTAGATACGCGGCTGGGCAGAGCCGACACTGGAAGTTCCTCCTCTAGCGGGCTGACCCCGACCTCTACATCGGCTGGCACTCGGCAGAGACTACGGAGCAAACGAGCCCTGGTTCACACTCGGCTCTCTAGGTGCTGAAAAAGAATCACGGGACTCGCGAATCTGTCTGACTTGTTCACAAAAGAGAGCCTTGTGGCCCGACTGACCACAAGTATGACAAGTCAACTTCTGACGAGGACACTGTCGGTTCCTATGGCCCGGCTAGCCACAATTAAAGCATGTGGGATCACGAACGGAGGTTCCGGCGGCACCTCGAAAACTCCCAGAGAAACGAGCCGAACCACCCGTAGAAATATTCGCAGCCTGAGATTTCTGCTGGCCTCCACCCTTGGGACCAGAAAAATTTCCGACTGACTTCTGCTTCTTGCTCTCACGAGCCACATCGCTATCCATCACCGACATATCGTAATCAAGATCCCTACTATGATAATCCTTCAAAGTAGTGCAGACGAGCCCAGACATATAGTCCCGAATTGACAGTTTCATCCACCTAGAAAAGTGAAAAATTTTGTCGTTCTCCTCGACAACTTGGGTCTTCACGTAGCCCAACTCCTTGTTGAAATCGGCAATAGCTTGAGAGACAGGAATATCCCGCGGTTGAGCATCATAGAAGGCATGGACTCGAGCCTGTCTAACCGGCCACGGGCAATACTCGGTCTCCATTAGGTCCTTGAACTCCACCCATAAAGCAACGTGGTCCTTAGGCCCAACGGCCTCCCACTAATCAGTAGCGTCCCCAGTGAGAAAGTACTGGGCAATAGGGACCTTACGGTCCTCGAGACAGTTGGTGGCAACGAAGACTTTAGATATCTCCTTGATCCACCCCTCCCAGCCGATTGGGTCTGATGCTCCCGAAAACTGAGGAGGATGCATCTTGATGACATCTTGAAGCCAACGGTCTCCTCCGCCCCGATTAGCATGGGCCGGATTCGGGTTCTGAACAACCTGAGCTATAGCCGCCATCTGGTTCACCATTTGCTGCATGACAGCCGCAATACCAAGGTTGGCGCCATTTTGAGAAGAAGCATGGCTATGACAATCACCGGTACTGCCGGCTCCCGAAGAATGCGACGTGTCCGCTCCACTGGCTGCCCCACGTCCCTGGCCACTTCCACAGCCACGACCACGACCACGGCCCCTTCCAGCTGTTAGGATTGTATACTGCAAAGCATACTTTATGCTTGTATTACCTAATTTCCCTATTACTACCTATGAGGATATTAATTATATTTAATCACATGTTTTGCATATTAATTCACGTTATGGTTATGCAAATGAAATGTCTAATTATTTTATATTGTAGATAATGTGGTGTGTTGGTGTCACACGGAAGATCACATTATCGGTGCCTTATAAAATAATATAATAGTTCACAACCTATATAATTATTAGACAAATTATATAAAGGGTTGTAGTGTATGCTTGAGAATAGTTGGTCTTGACTATTAGCATACATTAGGGTATTTGTATACGTTGAACAGGATCGAGGTGAGATAGTGTCTTCTATACTGACTGTAAGAAGAACGTAAATCTCGGATAAATATTATTTCTTAATTCTAAGTATATAATATTTAATTGTGTATTTATAATAATTATTGCTTTGATTTACCATAGGTGAGAGTCAAAATGATCGACTCAATAAGCCTCGTATCTTGGGCAATAATATTGTTTATACGACAATTATTATTATTACTAGAAATCGTGTCCCGACTCGTGCGGGTTGATGATGTCCCCTTGAGGAGCTCGATAATAATTATTATGTTAAACCCTGCAGGTGGATTTAATTCCGGTATAATAATAAGGTTCGAGTGGTACTACTCTTGGATAAGATATTAATTAATTAAAGCTGTCAGTAGCTTATAATTAATGGACATTCGATATCTTAAACACGGGAAATAATATATTTAATAAGGAGCCCAATTTCGTAATTTGGGATTTTGGTAGGAAGTGCAATATCAACCTTTTAGTGGACTAAGTTGATATTAATTGATTCATCATATATTAGGAAGAGTCCTAATAAGGTAAGATGAATTAATTGGGAGTCCTTCCATAATCCTCCTTTAGATCCCTAGTAGTAGTCCAAGAGCCTATAAATAGGACATTATGTGTTGGCCGATTTAATGCTTCATACACACAAGAAATTTCGATTTTTCTTCTAAGTGTTTAATTGTGGATCTTGACTTGTGTCTTTGATTCCACAATTGAGATAACACTTTAATTCTTGCCACATATCGGAATTACTTGAAGAAAATAAAATCGAGAGTTGTGAGGCAAGGTGAATTCGGCTGATCCATAAGGTGTCCAAGCAAGTTCCGGTAGCTCGTTGCCCACACAACGTCCGGTTCAAGGCGGATCATACTCTAGAAGATCTGAAGGTAGAGATACAAGGCGATCAAGAAGGAAATAACCAACCGCTTCAAAAGGTAATACCCTATGATCTTGGATCTAGATTAGGATATTTTAATTAATCAACATATTTAATTAATAAATAATAAATAATATTTAAATTGCTTGTTAGTCTTAGTAATTAATTAATTAGCATGCCTAAATAGATCTAATGCTCGTAGATGCGCAAAACGCTATAATCATATTTTCCCAAACTTCGCTTCCGCTGCGTTTTACTTTCCAACAATTGGTAGCGGAGCCGGATTTTTAGGCTTTTGCTATTTTAATTAATTTTAGTGATTAATTGATAGCAATTTAAATATTCATATATTTTGATGTTGGAATATTTTGCTAGATGTGTTCTTGCAGGTGATATGATCCAATTATCATGGTTTATATGAATGGTGCATTTATTTATTTATTTTATTAATTATGCAATTGTTGGTTTGGCCCGTTTTTGAGGCATGTAATGGTTTTTCCCGTGAGAAAATCTGCGGGTAGTTCTAGGTGGTTTTATTTTTCGTGTAATCTTGATGTAATTTCGATGTATTATATTTTGTATAAAATTGTAATCGAATTCGGAAAAGACGGGATCATGAAGAAATAGAGCAGAACCGGATCGCCGGATCATTCTGGCCATGGCCATGAAGACAGGCGGCTACCGAGCAGCGAGAGGTCGCCGCTGAAGCAGCTGGCCGCCGCTGCTAGTGCCGCGAAGCCTTGTCCGGCGGTTATTTGGTTCGCCTGGCCGTCTAGTTTTGGTCCGGTCTGCTGCTCACAAGGCCCATTTGGGAAGTCGGGATTTAAAATTAAATTTTTTTATGTAATTAATTTTGCATAAAAGTAAAATTTTAATTTTGAAAATCCACGGCGTACGGGAGAAGCGACGAGATGCTTGATTCATGGGAGAGATCGAGTCGAAGATTTTCTTGGATTCAACTCAAGGAAGAAGACCATGATAATTGGATAAATTTAATTATCCATGCTTTATTTTGGTTTTTATTGTTTTGATGTATGGCATGTATGGATGTATGCGTGATATGTTTCCTTGCATGTTAGGACGAGAAAATTAAAAACCTTAAGGCTAAAATAACTAAGTGATTAAATTGATTTTTATTTTAATTAAAATCAAATTGGCCTCCATAATTAATTTAAATTGTGAAGTAATTAGCATGCGCGTTGACATTAGAGTCTTCCTCCATATCGGATGTGCTAATTATAGGTTCACTAGTTTTAAATTTCAAAACGATAACATAAGGTAAATATTATTTTTATGATAGGACCTCTCCATCGTAGGACTATTATTTTCAAGATAATATTTTTAGTATGTTTAATTATGGTGTTCTCTTAGGTGTATTAATTAATAAGCTCCCATCGAGTCTATGTTAATTAATACATGGCGAAGGAACCAACTATTAATTTTACTTGTCATAACGTAATTTGACTAGATAGTAAAATTAAAGACGTAAAACTCTACTTGAAAAATGTGTGTGTAAACGTCCACACGATCGTGGCTTGCATGTGCGGATTTTTGAGGTGTTGGTTGCTAGCATATATATTGTGTTTTTGAGATTTTTCGATATATTTTGCTATGCATTATGTGATGGATGTTTTTAATTTTTATTCTCGGATGTCTTTCAATCCACTCATTGTTATTCTCAAAGAAAATAAACTAGATGGCACTAACTTTGCCGATTGGAAAAGAAATCTTGACATTGTCACTGCTTTGAGGGCATAAGTTTGTCTTAATCGAGGAGAGCCCTCTAGAACGAATCCGGATGCCACTCCGAAGAGTTGGCGGAATTCGGAAATGGAAAAAGTCGATGAGATGGCTCATTGTTACATTTTGGCTTCACCGACAAATGTATTGCGGCATCGGCATCAGACGATGGGTTCGGCGGAAATGATGAAAAGTCTCACCGAGATGTTTGGTCATCGAGCAAGGCGACTAGACAAAATGCTATGAGGGTATTGATGACAACCCAAATGTCCGAAGGGACTCGATGAGGATCATGTTCTAAAAATGATGTCTCATTTGAACGAACTGAGCATATTGGGGGCTACTATCGATGCGGAAACGCAGGTCGATATTATCTTAGGCAGCTTACCCAGAAGCTTTGAGCAGTTCCGCCTCAACTACAATATGAACCGTAAGACATATAGTTTGGCGGAACTTCTGACAGAGCTTCAGTCTGCTGAAGGTCTCTTCAAACAAGGTTATCATCAGATTCTTGCGGCAACCGTTGCTACTTCTTCCAAACCCAAAAATGGGGAAAGAAGAAGAATCAGGTTGGCCAGAAGCAAGTGGCAGCCCTCAAGGTGAAAAGCAAGGCTCCTCACCCCGAGGCGAACAAAAAGCCAAAGGGAAAGTGCTACAAGTGCGGTCAGAAAGGACATTTTAAAGTGGACTGCCCTGCTCTTAAGAAAGGTATGTCTCGTGCACTAGTAGTCAAAACATGTTTGGCAGCTTGTTCTTCCACTTCGTGGATAGTTGATTCAGGCTCCACTGATCATGTTTGCTTTGACTCGCATGGTTTTGAGTAACCAAGCGGCTTAGTGCGGGCGAGATTACCATCAATCGGGCGATTATTCCGGGCTTATGGTATTGCGGTGGGAGTCGTGCGGTGAAGATTAATGATAAATTATTAGTTGAATAATGTATTATTAGTACCAGATTTTAGAATGAATTTAATTTCGGTTTCTAAATTAAAATGCGATGGTTATTCGATTTCTTTTGATGATGATGCCATTATTAAGAAAAGAAGCGGTGAATATATTTGCAGGTACTTTTAATGATGGACTATATATTGTTAATCTTGCACAAACTCCTATGCATAAATCACTTAACTCTTTGTCTAAACCTAAAAGAGAAAAGAACCTTCAAGCATAAACCAAACATATACGTGGCATTTACGGTTAGGACATGTAAACCTTAGAAGGATTCAAAGATTGGTAGATGATGGCCCATTGGATGATCTCCAAGTTGAGTCATTTCCAATTTGTGAATCTGTCTGAAGGTAAGATGACCAAAAGGGTTTTTAAAACCAAGGAAACCGTGCTCGGGATGTGTTAGAATTGGTTCATACGGATGTATGTGGTCCAATGAATATCCAGGCTAGGAGGTTTGAATATTTCATCACGTTCATAGATGATTATTCGAGATATGGATACATCTTTTGATGCGGCGTAAGTCGAAGCTTTTGACAAGTTCGAGACTTCAAGGCTGAAACGGAGAAGCGTCATGGGAAGAGTATCAAGTCACTACGATCCGATCGTGGTGGCGAATACCTTAGTGGAGAGTTTTGGATTTCTTGGCGAATGAGGATTTCATCCCGACTCACCGTGGGAACTCCACAACAAAATGGTGTGGCTGAAAGAAGGAATATGACTCTTTTGGAAATGGTTAGATCAATGATGAGTTATTCAGATTTACCTATTTCGTTTTGGGGATACGCCTTAGAAACAGCGGCGTACATTCTAAACCTGGTGCCTTCGAAATCAGTTCCAAAAACACCCACAGAACTGTGGAGTGGGCGTAAGCCCAGTCTAGGACATGTTCGGATTTGGGGTACTCCAGCACATGTGCTGAATAAGGAAGTTGATAAGTTGGCATCTCGCACAGAAGTACGAGTGTTTGTGGGATACCCTAAGGGAACGAAGGGTGGCTTGTTCTATAGTCCCCACGATCAGAAGGTCATTGTTAGCACCAATGCCCGATTTCTGGAAGAGGATTATATGATTAGTCACAAGCCCATGAGCGAAATAATTCTGGAAGAGCTGAGGGGCGAGATTCCGATTATACCAATCGTACAAGCGCCAACTAACACTGCACCACGTATCGATTCTGAAACTTCTACACCAACTCAGGATTTGCCTCGTCGTAGTGGGAGGTTGTTCGTCAGCCCGAACGATTCATAGGCGTGGGAAAGTCTTCGGACTCAATCCCAGACGAAGATGAATCGGTTCCCTGGACCTATAAGGAGGCAATCCAAGATAAAGATGCTGACTCCTGGCAAGAAGCAATGGAATCAGAAATGGGATCTATGGATTCCAATCAAGTGTGGGAGCTAGTAGAGCTACCTGATGGTGTACAAGCCATTGGGAGTAAATGGGTCTACAAGCGAAAGAAGGGACGTGACGGGAAGGTTGAAACCTTCAAAGCGAGGCTTGTTGCAAAAGGTTACACTCAGAAAGAGGGTATCGATTATGATGAAACCTTTTCGCCGGTAGCCATGCTTAAGTCAATCCGGATTCTTTTAGCTATAGCTGCGCATTTGGATCTGGAGATTTGGCAGATGGATGTCAAGACTGCATTCTTGAATGGGAGTCTAGACAAGGAAATCTATATGCGCCAAGCAGAGGGATTCATTGCTAAAGGAGAAGAGCACTTGGTGTGCAAACTTAAGAAATCCATTTATGGACTTAAGCAAGCATATAGATCTTGGAACACTCGTTTTGACGAAGTAGTCCAGTCATATGGATTCGTCCAATGTCCGAGTGAGAGTTGTGTGTATAAGAAATGCGATGGAAACGTGTTGGTGTTTCTTGTACTGTATGTAGACGATATCCTTCTGATTGGAAACAACGTGAAGGAATTGTCGGACGTACGGGTATGGCTATCTGAGCAGTTCGATATGAAGGATCTAGGAGAAGCAGGACACATCCTTGGAATCAGGATCTTTCGTGATCGGAAGAAGAGGATGTTGTGCTTATCCCAGGCATCCTATATCGATACAGTGCTGAAGCGGTTTAGCATGGAGAATTCCAAGAAAGGTTTTCTACCTTATAGACATGGAATTCAACTATCTAAGAACATGTGTCCTAAGACACAAAAGGAGATAGATGACATGAAGATGGTTCCTTATGCATCCGCTGTGGGAAGTCTCATGTATGCTATGCTTTGCACTAGACCAGATATCTGTCATGCCGTGGGCATGGTGCGGATATCGATTGAACCCGTGACTGTGACACTGGATTCCGTCAAGCACATACTCAAGTACCTGAGAAGGACTAGGGAGTACATGCTTGTATATCAATTAGACGACCTATTTCCGGTGGGTTACACTGACTCAGATTTTTCATCGGACAAAGAAAAGTCCAAGTCTACTTCGGGTTATGTGTTTAGCCTGGGAGGTGGAGCCATTAGTTGGAGGAGTGTGAAGCAGAAATGCATCTCGGACTCTACCATGGAAGCCGAGTACGTGGCAGCCTCTGAGGCAGCCAAGGAGGCAGTGTGGCTCAAGTACTTCCTGCAGGACTTAGATGTGATTCCCGATTTGCCAGAGGGTATTACACTCTATTGTGATAATACTGGTGCAGTCGCAAATTCGAGGGAACTACGAGCCCATCAGGCAAGTAAACATATCAACCGCAAGTACCACATCATACGACACTTCGTAAAGGAAGGAGACGTAGTTGTAGCCAGGGTTGCATCGGAAGATAATCTTGCTGACCCTTTCACGAAAGGCCTACCTTCAAAAGTTTTGAAAGGCATGTGGAAGGAATGGGATTACGGTGTATGGCAGCATTGCTTTGAGTATAAGTGGGAGAAATGAGAGACTATGTAATAGAGTAGTATACTTAAAATCATGCTTTGAGTATAAGTGGGAGATTGTTAGGATTGTATACTGCAAAGCATACTTTATGCTTGTATTACCTAATTTCCCTATTACTACCTATGAGGATATTAATTATATTTAATCACATGTTTTGCATATTAATTCACGTTATGGTTATGCAAATGAAATGTCTAATTATTTTATATTGTAGATAATGTGGTGTGATGGTGTCACACGGAAGATCACATTATCGGTGCCTTATAAAATAATATAATAGTTCACAATCTATATAATTATTAGACAAATTATATAAAGGGTTGTAGTGTATGCTTGAGAATAGTTGGTCTTGACTATTAGCATACATTAGCGTATTTGTATACGTTGAACAGGATCGAGGTGAGATAGTGTCTTCTATACTGACTGTAAGAAGAACGTAAATCTCGGATAAATATTATTTCTTAATTCTAAGTATACAATATTTAATTGTGTATTTATAATAATTATTGCTTTGATTTACCATAGGTGAGAGTCAAAATGATCGACTCAATAAGCCTCGTATCTTGGGCAATAATATTGTTTATACGACAATTATTATTATTACTAGAAATCGTGTCCCGACTCGTGCGGGTTGATGATGTCCCCTTGAGGAGCTCGATAATGATTATTATATTAAACCCTGCAGGTGGATTTAATTAGGTATAATAATAAGGTTCGAGTGGTACTACTCTTGGATAAGATATTAATTAATTAAATCACAAGAGCTTATAATTAATTAATGGACATTCGATATCTTAAACACGGAAATAATATATTTAATAAGGAGCCCAATTTCGTAATTTGGGATTTTGGTAGGAAGTGCAATATCAACCTTTTAGTGGACTAAGTTGATATTAATTGATTCATCATATATTAGGAAGAGTCCTAATAAGGTAAGATGAATTAATTGGGAGTCCTTCCATAATCCTCCTTTAGATCCCTAGTAATAGTCCAAGAGCCTATAAATAGGACATTATGTGTTGGCCGATTTAATGCTTCATACACACAAGAAATTTCGATTTTTCTTCTAAGTGTTTAATTGTGGATCTTGACTTGTGTCTTTGATTCCACAATTGAGATAACACTTTAATTCTTGCTACATATCGGAATTACTTGAAGAAAATAAAATCGAGAGTTGTGAGGCAAGGTGAATTCGGCCGATCCATAAGGTGTCCAAGCAAGTTCCGGTAGCTCGTTGCCCACACAACGTCCGGTTCAAGGCGGATCATACTCTAGAAGATCTGAAGGTAGAGATACAAGGCGATCAAGAAGGAAATAACCAACCGCTTCAAAAGGTAATATCCTATGATCTTGGATCTAGATTAGGATATTTTAATTAATCAACATATTTAATTAATAAATAATAAATAATATTTAAATTGCTTGTTAGTCTTAGTAATTAATTAATTAGCATGCCTAAATAGATCTAATGCTCGTAGATGCGCAAAACGTTATAATCATATTTTCCCAAACTTCGCTCCGCTTTTACATTCCAACTATTGGTATCGGAGCCGGATTTTTAGGCTTTTGCTATTTTAATTAATTTTAGTGATTAATTGATAGCAATTTAAATATTCATATATTTTGATGTTGGAATATTTTGCTAGATGTGTTCTTGCAGGTGATATGATCCAATTATCATGGTTTATATGAATGGTGCATTTATTTATTTATTTTATTAATTATGCAATTGTTGGTTTGGCCCGTTTTTGAGGCATGTAATGGTTTTTCCCGTGAGAAAATCAGTGGGTAGTTCTAGGTGGTTTTATTTTTCGTAATCTTGATGTAATTTCGATGTATTTTATTTCGTATAAAATTGTAATCGAATTCGGAAAAGACGGGATCATGAAGAAATAGAGCGTAACCGGATCGCGGGATCGGGCGATGAAGCGCCGACAGCAGCAGGTGGCCGGCCAGAGGTCGAAAGCACGAGCAGGCAGCCGAGCCAACGCCAAAGTGTTGGCAGCCTCGTCCGGGGCTTATTTGGTTCGGCCGGGTCGTCTAGTTTTGGTCCGGTCTGTTTTCGCTGCTCATGCGTCATTGAAGTCGGGATTTAAAATTAATTTTTTTATGTAATTAATTTTGCATAAAAGTAAAATTTTAATTTTGAAAATCCACGGCCCGGGAGAAGCGACGAGACGCTTGATTCAGTGGGAGAGATCGAGTCGAAGATTTTCTCGGATTCAACTCAAGGAAGAAGACCATGATAATTGGATAAATTTAATTATCCATGCTTTATTTTGGTTTTTATTGTTTTGATGTATGGCATGTATAGATGTATGCGTGATATGTTTCCTTGCATGTTAGGACGAGAAAATTAAAAACCTTAAGGCTAAAATAACTAAGTGATTAAATTGATTTTTATTTTAATTAAAATCAAATTGGCCTCCATAATTAATTTAAATTGTGAAGTAATTAGCATGCGCGTTGACATTAGAGTCTTCCTCCATATCGGATGTGCTAATTATAGGTTCACTAGTTTTAAATTTCAAAACGATGACATAAGGTAAATATTATTTTTTATGATAGGACCTCTCCATCTGTAGGACTATTATTTAAAAGATAATATTTTAAGGATGTTAAATTATGGTGTTCACTTAGGTGTATTAATTAATAAGCTCCCCATCGGAGTCTATGTTAATTAATACATGGCCAAGAGGAACCAACTATTAATTTTACTTGTCATAACGTAATTTGACTAGATAGTAAAATTAAAGACGTAAAACTCTACTTGAAAAATGTGTGTGTAAACGTCCACACGATCGTGGCTTGCATGTGCGGATTTTTTGAGGTGTTGGTTGCTAGCATATATATTGTGTTTTTGAGGTTTTTCGATATATTTTGCTATGCATTATGTGATGGATGTTTTTAATTTTTATTCTCAGATGTCTTTCAATCCACTATTTGTTATTCTCAAAGAAAATAAACTAGATGGCACTAACTTTGCCGATTGGAAAAGAAATCTTGACATTGTCCCGATCACGAGGGGCATAAGTTTGTCTTAATCGAGAGAGCCCTCTAGAACTGGAACCGGATGCCACTCCCGAAGAGTTGGCGGAATTAGGAAATGGAAAAGTCGATGAGATGGCTCATTTGTTATATTTTGGCTTCACCGACAAATGTATTGCGGCATCGGCATCGACGATGGGTTCGGCGCGAAATGATGAAAAGTCTCACCGAGATGTTTGGTCATCGAACCGGGTGGCTAGACAAAATGCTATGAGGGTATTGATGACAACCCAAATGTCCGAAGGGACTCCAGTAAGGGATCATGTTCTAAAAATGATGTCTCATTTGAACGAATCGAGCATATTGGGGGCTACTATCGATGCGGAAACGCAGTCGATATTATCTTAGGCGGCTTACCCGAAGCTTTGAGCGGTTCCGCCTCAACTACAATATGAACCGTAGGACATATAGTTTGGCGGAACTGACAGAGCTTGAACAAGGTCTCTTCAAACAAGGTTATCATCGATTCTTGCGGCAGCGGTGCTACTTCTTCCAAACCCAAAAATGGGGAAAGAAGAAGAAGCAGTTGTGAAGCAAGTGGCAGCCCTCAAGGTGAAAAGCAAGGCTCCTCACCCCGAGGCGAACAAAAAGCCAAAGGGAAAGTGCTACAAGTGCGGTCAGAAAGGACATTTTAAAGCGGACTGCCCTGCTCTTAAGAAAGGTATGTCTCGTGCACTAGTAGTCAAAACATGTTTGGCAGCTTGTTCTTCCACTTCGTGGATAGTTGATTCAGGCTCCACTGATCATGTTTGCTTTGACTCGCATGGTTTTCAGGTAACCAAGCAGCTTAGTGCGGGCGAGATTACCATCAACTGGGGCGATTATTCCAGGCTTATGGCTGTTGCAGTGGGAGTCGTGCAGTTGAAGATTAATGATAAATTATTAGTTCTGAATAATGTATTATTAGTACCAGATTTTAGAATGAATTTAATTTCGGTTTCTAAATTAAAATGCGATTGTTATTCAGTTTCTTTTGATGATGATGCCATTATTAAGAAAAGAAGCGGTGAATATATTTGCAGAGGTACTTCTAATGATGGACTATATATTGTTAATACTGCACAAACTCCTATGCATAAATCACTTAACTCTTTGTCTAAACCTAAAAAGAGAAAAGAACCTTCAAGCATAAACCAAACATATCTGTGGCATTTACGGTTAGGACATGTAAACCTTAGAAGGATTCAAAGATTGGTAGATGATGGCCCATTGGATGATCTCCAAGTTGAGTCATTTCCAATTTGTGAATCCTGTCTGGAAGGTAAGATGACCAAAAGGGTTTTTAAAACCAAGGGAAACCGTGCTCAGGATGTGTTAGAATTGGTTCATACGGATATATGTGGTCCAATGAATATCCAGGCTAGGGGAGGTTTCGAATATTTCATCACGTTCATAGATGATTATTCGAGATATGGATACATCTTTTTGATGCGACGTAAGTCTGAAGCTTTTGACAAGTTCAGAGACTTCAAGGCTGAAACGGAGAAGCGTCATGGGAAGAGTATCAAGTCACTACGATCTGATCGTGGTGGCGAATACCTTAGTGGAGAGTTTTTGGATTTCTTGGCGAATGAGGGGATTTCATCCCAGCTCACCGCGCCGGGAACTCCACAACAAAATGGTGTGGCTGAAAGAAGGAATATGACTCTTTTGGAAATGGTTAGATCAATGATGAGTTATTCAGATTTACCTATTTCGTTTTGGGGATACGCCTTAGAAACAGCGGCGTACATTCTAAACCTGGTGCCTTCGAAATCAGTTCCAAAAACACCCACAGAACTGTGGAGTGGGCGTAAGCCCAGTCTAGGACATGTTCGGATTTGGGGTACTCCAGCACATGTGCTGAATAAGGAAGTTGATAAGTTGGCATCTCGCATGAAATACGAGTGTTTGTGGGATACCCTAAGGAACGAAGGGTGGCTTGTTCTATAGTCCTCAGATCGAAGGTCATTGTTAGCACCAATGCCCGATTTCGGAAGAGGATTATATGATTAGTCACAAGCCCATGAGCGAAATAATTGGAAGAGCCGAGGCGAGATTCCGACTATACCAATCGTACAAGCGCCAACTAACACCGCACCACGTATCGATTCAAACTTTTACACCAACTCAGGATTTGCCTCGTCGTAGTGGGAGGGTTGTTCGTCGGCCGAACAATTCATAGGCGTGGGAAAGTCTTCGGACTCAATCCCGACGAAGATGAATCGGTTCCCTGGACCTATAAGGAGGCAATCCAAGATAAAGATGTCGACTCTGGCAAGAAGCAATGGAATCAGAAATGGGATCTATGGATTCCAATCAAGTGTGGGAGCTAGTAGAGCTACCTGATGGTGTACAAGCCATTGGGAGTAAATGGGTCTACAAGCGAAAGAAGGGACGTGACGGGAAGGTTGAAACCTTCAAAGCGAGGCTTGTTGCAAAAGGTTACACTCGAAAGAGGGTATCGATTATGATGAAACCTTTTCGCCGGTAGCCATGCTTAAGTCAATCCGGATTCTTTTAGCTATAGCTGCGCATTTGGATCTGGAGATTTGGCAGATGGATGTCAAGACTGCATTCTTGAATGGGAGTCTAGACAAGGAAATCTATATGCGCCAAGCAGAGGGATTCATTGCTAAAGGAGAAGAGCACTTGGTGTGCAAACTTAAGAAATCCATTTATGGACTTAAGCAAGCATATAGATCTTGGAACACTCGTTTTAACGAAGTAGTCCAGTCATATGGATTCGTCCAATGTCCGAGTGAGAGTTGTGTGTATAAGAAATGCGATGGAAACGTGTTGGTGTTTCTTGTACTGTATGTAGACGATATCCTTCTGATTGGAAACAACGTGAAGGAATTGTCGGACGTACGGGTATGGCTATCTGAGCAGTTCGATATGAAGGATCTAGGAGAAGCAGGACACATCCTTGGAATCAGGATCTTTCGTGATCGGAAGAAGAGGATGTTGTGCTTATCCCAGGCATTTTATATCGATACAGTGCTGAAGCGGTTTAGCATGGAGAATTCCAAGAAAGGTTTTATACCTTACATACATGGAATTCAACTATCTAAGAACATGTGTCCTAAGACACAAAAGGAGATAGATGACATGAAGATGGTTCCTTATGCATCCGCTGTGGGAAGTCTCATGTATGCTATGCTTTGCACTAAACCAGATATCTGTCATGCCGTGGGCATGGTCCGCGATATCGATTGAACCCGTGACTGTGACACTGGATTGTCAAGCACATACTCAAGTACACGAGAAGGACTAGGAGTACATGCTTGTATATCAATCGACGACCTATTTCCGGTGGGTTACACCGACTCGCATTTTTCATCGGACAAAGAAAAGTCCAAGTCTACTTCGGTTATGTGTTTAGCCCGGGAGGTGGAGCCATTAGTTGGAGGAGTGTGAAGCGTAAATGCATCTCGGACTCTACCATGGAAGCCGAGTACGTGGCGGCCTTCCGAGGCGCCCAAGGAGGCGGTGTGGCTCAAGTACTTCTGCAGACTTAGATGTGATTCCCGATTTGCCGAGGGTATTACACTCTATTGTGATAATACCGGTGCGCCGCAAATTCGAGGGAACCACGAGCCCATCGTGCAAGTAAACATATCAACCGCAAGTACCACATCATACGACACTTCGTAAAGGAAGGAGACGTAGTTGTAGCCGTGGTTGCATCGGAAGATAATCTTGGCCGACCCTTTCACGAAAGGCCTACCTTCAAAAGTTTTTGAAAGGCATGTGGAAGGAATGGGATTACGGTGTATGGCGGCATTGCTTTGAGTATAAGTGGGAGAAATGAGAGACTATGTAATAGAGTAGTATACTTAAAAGCATGCTTTGAGTATAAGTGGGAGATTGTTAGGATTGTATCAGATCGCAAAGCATACTTTATACTTGTATTACCTAATTTCCTATTACTACCTATGAGGATATTAATTATATTTAATCACATGTTTTGCATATTAATTCACGTTATGGTTATGCAAATGAAATGTCTAATTATTTTATATTGTAGATAATGTGGTGTGATGGTGTCACACGGAAGATCACATTATCGGTGCCTTATAAAATAATATAATAGTTCACAACCTATATAATTATTAGACAAATTATATAAAGGGTTGTAGTGTATGCTTGAGAATAGTTGGTCTTGACTATTAGCATACATTAGCGTATTTGTATACGTTGAACAGGATCGAGGTGAGATAGTGTCTTCTATACTGACTGTAAGAAGAACGTAAATCTCGGATAAATATTATTTCTTAATTCTAAGTATATAATATTTAATTGTGTATTTATAATAATTATTGCTTTGATTTACCATAGGTGAGAGTCAAAATGATCGACTCAATAAGCCTCGTATCTTGGGCAATAATATTGTTTATACGCCAATTATTATTATTACTAGAAATCGTGTCCCGACTCGTGCGGGTTGATGATGTCCCCTTGAGGAGCTCGATAATGATTATTATATTAAACCCTGCAGGTGGATTTAATTCCGGTATAATAATAAGGTTCGAGTGGTACTACTCTTGGATAAGATATTAATTAATTAAAGCTGTCAGTAGCTTATAATTAATTAATGGACATTCGATATCTTAAACACGGGAAATAATATATTTAATAAGGAGCCCAATTTCGTAATTTGGGATTTTGGTAGGAAGTGCAATATCAACCTTTTAGTGGACTAAGTTGATATTAATTGATTCATCATATATTAGGAAGAGTCATAATAAGGTAAGATGAATTAAATGGGAGTCCTTCCATAATCCTCCTTTAGATCCCTAGTAGTAGTCCAAGAGCCTATAAATAGGACATTATGTGTTGGCCGATTTAATGCTTCATACACACAAGAAATTTCGATTTTTCTTCTAAGTGTTTAATTGTGGATCTTGACTTGTGTCTTTGATTCCACAATTGAGATAACACTTTAATTCTTGCTACATATCGGAATTACTTGAAGAAAATAAAATCGAGAGTTGTGAGGCAAGGTGAATTCGGCCGATCCATAAGGTGTCCAAGCAAGTTCCGGTAGCTCGTTGCCCACACAACGTCCGGTTCAAGGCGGATCATACTCTAGAAGATCTGAAGGTAGAGATACAAGGCGATCAAGAAGGAAATAACCAACCGCTTCAAAAGGTAATATCCTATGATCTTGGATCTAGATTAGGATATTTTAATTAATCAACATATTTAATTAATAAATAATAAATAATATTTAAATTGCTTGTTAGTCTTAGTAATTAATTAATTAGCATGCCTAAATAGATCTAATGCTCGTAGATGCGCAAAACGCTATAATCATATTTTCCCAAACTTCGCTTCCGCTGCGTTTTACTTTCCAACACCAGCATCCATGCTGGTGTTAAGAGGTGGCAAAAAGCAACTCGATGATAAGTAAAAGAGGGAAAATAACGACAGTTCAAGAAACGGAAATACGGTACGAGAAAACAAAGAGTCGAGTAAGGAAAACTTACGAACACTGGAAGTACTGAGATGCTGGCAGCGGTGTGACAATGTACAAAACAAAACACAACTAGACCCAAATAACCGACAAGCCTAGGTATCCATAAACCTGGCTCTGATACCATTTTCTGTAACACCCCCGAGATATTCGAAGTATATTACAGCGCCTGTAACACCCCCAAACTACGCGGATATTACAGTGCCGTGGACCCCCGATTGGGACCCACCAGACGAATGAAAACTGATGAATTAAATAATATAATTGTAGTACCGAACCACATTATATTACCAAATACTCCTATGAGGAGCTTAAGTACAATACACCAGGACAATATAGAATACTAGTATATTTTATATGAAGATAAAATACACCACCCTGAATAAATAAACATCTCAAACAGAATTTGCAGCGGAAATACATATGAAGAGAAACAAGAATGACTGAAAGGACTGGGCCCCCCCCTACTAGTATCACTGGGACTCCTCGCCGTCAACGTGCTCTTCCCGTGATTTTGCCTTGCCATGACCTGAAAACAATATCCCCCAACGTGGTCAGTTACACAGAACAACAATCCTCCAGGGTTGAATATACACAATCATGATATATATTGAATTATGAAATATCCTTAGTTATGAATTTAAGCTGAAGAGGAGTATCATAGTACGCCCGTAATGTTCTGTGCAAGTGTACAAGACGAATGACCGGACACACCCGTCCTTGTACCTAATTAGTCTCACGGAGGTAAGCGTTACCGTGTGCACAGTCCAATGTATCGGTGAACCCAACACATGACTATCGTGTGCTCGACTAAAAATTCCACACATCCACACCCGGCCACGCAATATGAACCCATAAGGTCATATGAACGAGAATGACCAAAATGAATATCAATGAATAATAATCCGACAGAGTCAAGAATGACTCACCGAGATGAAAATAATAGCGAAGTGAATAGCTCAATGAAATGATTGGAACCGTCGTTCCTCGTGAATGAAGTGATTATTCGGAAATTACAAGTCTCAATATGGTTAATACATTATGAATGGGTTATGATTATGAATGAATCAACAACAAAAGGAATGAATATCCTTTTAACCGAGTAAGAATTAACTTACACAACACCGGTGACAATTGTCCTTCCACGAACAAACGTCCTAAATGAGATGTCGGTCGCTCGAACAACCTTGAATAACACAATTACCAATAATCCGCTCAATATACGTATCAAACACGATTATTACTAATTCAAAACGTCGATACGACTAAACCAAGTTCATTGGGGCATTATATCAAACACGTTGTAACCAACCTTCGATTGTTTACAATCAATCCTCAATTATACCAATATCAAATCCCCAAGAAGTGTTTCCAACCAACAAAACATCTTCAATACAATCAATAATCCAATATGAATATCCAAATTCGTGATTTCAACAATAATTAATCAAAAACCCCCAAATCCAACTTAACATTCAAAGTGTTCTTGAATAATCCTTCAATAATCCAATGAATATTTATACAAACTCATAATTATATGTATATCTCTTCATACAACATGATTATAATGTCCAAAACATCATATCTCAACACAAAATCGAAATCCAAGATGTTGAAGAAATTACCTCTTGAAGATCCAAACACTTCGATCCGATGAACACGAGTTAAATCGAGTATCCAAGCTTCCCAAACGAATGAAGATGATGAAAATCTAACACCCAAGTGATAGATGATGGAAAAATCTCTCCCTCAAGCTCTCTCTCTCTCTCGGATATAAATTGAAGAATGAGAAAATGAGTAAAAAGTCCCGTCCAAGCCCTTATAAACCGCCGGAAGTTACGGCCGTAACACGGCCTACTTACGGCCGTAACATCCCAGGTCAACGGCCTTACGGGCGTAACCAGCCATCTCGTACGACCGTAACTCGGCTTCGTCCAGAAACTGCCGACAGCCATACGGCCGTACCCGCACCTGACTTACGGGCGTAACTCGCCCTCGTCCAAAACGCCTGCCGACATCCATACGGCCGTACCCGCACACCTTACGGGCGTAACTCGACCGATACAGCCGTACCCGGCCAAACTTACGGGCGTACGACCCCTTCGTAGAAACTGACCAGACACCCTGCCTGCAACGTACGGCCGTATCCGACCAAGCCTTACGGCTGTACCTGCCTCATCTTACGACCGTATGCCGAAACCCTTACGGCCGTAAGTCCTATTCGTCCGAGCTGGCCTGAAATCAACAAACGCCTGTTACGGCCGTATCCGACACTCCGTATGGCCGTAACTCGCCTTCGTCCAAAATCACCTTGAACCAACGAATGCATATTACGGCCGTAATGTATGACTAATTACGGCCGTAACTCGTTGCTGGACAAGATGAAAATCCGACAACTCCGATTTCTCGCTACGATTGATGAATGATCCGACATACCATACGTATGTGAAAGTGAACAAGTCCAACACATGCCAAAGATGATACTTCCAGCAAAAGACTACCAATCACGATGATAATGATAATACTCCCGTCCGACACTCAAACGGAGATGAAATGACGATCGATAACTGATACACGGTTACAACATGCCAACAATGAATGCAAATGAATGAATCACGAATCATGAGTGATTATTAATGAGTGAAAATTACCGAGTGACAAATACTGACTGATAAATACTGAATGATAATGAATGAATTACAACTGGGTATTACATACTCCCCCCCTTAGAAAGAGTTTCGTCCCCGAAACTAAGGGTCAAACAACTCGGGATAACTCTCCTGTATACTCTCCTCGGTTTCCCAAGTAGCCTCTTTGACTCCGTGTCTAGACCACTGAATCTTGACCAAAGGAATCGTCTTGTTCCTCAACTGTTTGATTCGCCGCTCTAAGACTCGTATAGGGCGCTCCTCATATGAATGATCATCCGCGATCTCGATTTCGTCGAACTGAAGTATGTGGTTCGGGTCAGAAACATACTTCCGCAACTGAGAGACGTGAAACACATTATGAATTCGGCTCAACGCCGGAGGTAAAGTAATCGATAAGCTAACTCGCCTACTCGATCCAAAATCTCAAACGGTCCAATGAATCTCGGACTCAACTTCCCCCGTTTTCCGAAACGGAAAATACCTCGACTCGGGGATACCTTGACCAATACGTGGTCACCTGTCTCGAACTCTAGTGGTCGACGACGATTATCTGCATAAGATTTCTGTCGACTTTAAGTTGTCAACAAACGACTCCTGATCAATGCTACCTTCTCACGGGTGGCTATAAGCATATCGGTCTCGGTGCCGATTGATTCTGATAAGTCGTCCCAACACAAAGGAGATCGACAAAAACGACTGTACAAGGCCTCGTAAGGTGCCATCTTAATCGAAGCATGCCAACTATTATTGTACGTGAACTCAATCAACGGTAATTGGTCTTCCCAATCGTCCTTCCAATCGAGGACGCATGCCCTCAATATGTCCTCCAATGTCTGAATAGTCCTCTCTGATTGTCCGTCGGACTGAGGATGAAAAGCGGTGCTGAGATTAAGCTGAGTTCCCATAGTACGATGAACTGATTTCCAAAAATGAGACACGAATCGTTCGTCACGATCGGAAATGATACTCTTAGGAGTACCATGCAATCTCGCTATTTCTTTGATGAACAACTGGGCTAGTCTCTCGGGACCCCACGTATCTCCTTAATCTCAAGGAAATGAGCTGACTTAGTCAAACGGTCCACAATTACCCAGATTGTATTCATGCCACGACAACTCGTCGGCAAACTCGTGATGAAATCCATAGAAATGTCTTCCCACTTCCACTCTGGAATAGGGAGAGGTTTCAGCATACCCGCCGGTCGCTGATGTTCAATCTTGACTTGCTGACAGGTTAAGCATCCCGAAACAAATTCTGCGACTTCTCGCTTCATATTACTCCACCAGTAATTTTGTTTCAAGTCCTTGTACATCTTGCTAGACCCCGGATGAACGGAATAAGGGGTAGCATGAGCTTCTCTCAAAATCGAGTCTTTCAACTCATCATTCGCCGGTACGCACAACCGATTCTTAAATCCCAAAAGTCCATCCTCGTGGACCACAAATCCAGGGGCTTCCCCCTGAGCCACATCCTCACGGATGCGCAACAATGATGGGTCTGAACCCTGATTCACTCCGATTGCCTCCTCAAGTGGCGATGAAATTCCTAACATGCAAAGTTGCCCTTGCACTTGATCAAGCCAGACCTCGATCTCGGGTCTTAGAAATTCCTGTTGAAGCTCCTTCTGAACTGTTAAACGAGCAAGCATTTGCTCCTGAACGGACTTACGACTCAAGGCATCGGCAACCACGTTTGCCTTACCCGGGTTGTACAGGATCTCGATATCATAATCTTTGACTAGTTCCAACCACCACCTCTGTCGCATATTTAACTCATTCTGAGTAAATATATACTTCAAACTCTTATGATCGGTGAATATCTGACAGGTGACGCCATAAAGGTAATGACGCCAAATCTTCAACGCGAAAACCACGGCTGCTAGCTCCAGGTCGTGGGCCGGATAATTAACCTCGTAAGGTCGTAATTGCCGTGAAGCATAGGAAATAACCTTCCCATTCTGCATTAATACACATCCGAGACCGTGTCCGTACACGTCACTATAAACCACAAATCCTTCCGTCCCTTGTGGCAAGGAAAGTACAGGTTCTGAAATTAACTGGCTCTTGAGTTCCTCAAAACTCCGCTGACACGCGTCGGACCACGCGTATTTCTTATCATTTCGCAAAAGGTTCGTCATTGGTTGAGCGATTTTAGAAAATCCTTCCACAAACCGCCGATAATAACCGGCTAATCCGAGAAAGCTTCGGATTTCCTTAACATTCTTCGGAGGTAGCCAATCTCGGATAGCCTCCGTCTTCTGAGTATCAACACGTACACCGTATGATGAAATCGCATGCCCGAGAAATGTCACTTCGGACATCCAAAACTCACATTTGGAAAACTTTCCATAGAGTTGCTCTCGTCTCAACACGTCGAGAACCTGATGAAGGTGAAACTCGTGCTCCTCCCGGTCACGAGAGTAAATCAAAATGTCATCAATGAAGACAACCATGAACTGATCCAGATAATCGATGAAGACTCGATTCATTAACTCCATGAATACCGCAGGTGCATTAGTTAACCCAAACGGCATTACCACGAACTCATAATGACCATAGCGTGTACGAAACGCTGTCCTTGCGATATCCGACTCTCGAATTCGTAACTGATGATATCCAGATCTCAAGTCGATCTTGGAAAATTCTGAAGCTCCCTGAAGTTGATCTAAGAGATCATCAATACGGGGTAGAAGATACTTATTCTTGATCGTTACCCGGTTTAACCCCCGATAATCAATACACAAGCGAAATGAACCATCCTTCTTCTTGACAAACAACACTGGTGCTCCCCACGGGGACGCACTCGGTCGGATATAACCTTTCTCGAACAACTCCTCAAGTTGATTCTTCAACTCCTGCATTTCGGTAGGGGCCATCTGGTACGGTGCCTTCAATATTGGAGACGTACCAGGCTCCAACTCAATCGTGAATTCCACATCTCTCTGTGGAGGCAAACCAGGTAACTTGTCTAGAAATACGTCGGCATATTCTCTCACTACCGGAATATCTGCCAACATTCTTGATGATTTCTCGGTCTTGGTCATATATCACCAATAACCAACACACCCTTGACTGAGTAATTTCACTGCTTTCATCAAGTTGATGACTCTCCCGGAACAACTGGGATTAACTCCCTGAAAAACACATTCGACCCCATCGTCTGAAATGATAGTGACCATACGCTTACGGACACTAGTGATGGCATCGTGACGATCCATCCAATCAATACCCAAGATGACGTCGTCTCTCGGCAAATCTACTACAATTAGGTCCACTAGCCATACGGCCATGAAGCTGAATCGGACAATTCTGAATCTCATGATTTCCGATAATTGGTCTACCATCAGGTAGACCAATGACATACGGCTCACAACTAGTAGCACTACCCAGACGTAGCCTACTCAAACATGACTCGGAAATGAATGAATGCGATACACCAGTATCAAAAAGGGTACATATAGGTTGAGATAGAATATCGAGTGTACCTGAGATCATCCGGGCCTCCGGATCGTCGGTCTTCTTCATCTCATAAATTCGGGGCTTGCCGGCCCCCGAACCGGACACTCCCGTCTGATAGCTCTTGGCTCCGCCTTTGTTTGCTCCCGTCATCCTGAACAACGCAGACTGAGTGGCCTGATTATGAACAGATGACTGCTTCGGGGCCTGAGATGACGCCGGTGTAGGTTTGGAGTCCCTTCGGCAAAAAGGGGCCTTATGCCCAGCAATCCCACAGTTATGACACGTGATAGTTTGCCTCGGACACTTGGTGCTGACATGACCAAGATCCCCACAGTTAAAACAGGTGATGGCCGAACTGGCCGCTCGGGACTGCGATTCCGCCGGTCTGGGCGCCACAGGAGGTCGCTCAGAGAAAGTAGTGCCCGTACGAGGCTTCTTGAAGGTTGTCTGACCGCCTTCAGATTGATTACGATTCTTTGACTTCTTGCTAGCAGATGAAGGTTGCTGCTTAGCAATCTCCTTAGCAGTAAGCTCATAAGTAAGAGCTTTCTCAATTAATTCGTCCAGAGTGGTGCAATTGTGATTAAGCAACTGCATCCGCATACGGGGTTTCAGCCTCTTGCTGAAATACTTAATCTTATCCGCCTCGGAATGAATGATAGATGAGGCGAACGGAAGAAGTTCCTAAAATTTCTCGGCAATGGCGAGAACATCCTCGTCTGCTGAGGGGTCGGGATTGAGTAATTCTGATAGTTTGGCCTCTCTGAGTGGGGCCGGATAATACCTCTCCATCATGAGAGTCTTGAATTGATCCCAAGTACATGATCCGTCGGTGGGCTTCAACGACAACCACCAAGAATGAGTGCTCTTACCCAGATAGTAAGCCGCAACTGAAACTTTATGTCCTTTGGGACACTCTACCATAGCAAATAACTTCTCGAAATGCTCGAGCCAATGAACAATATCCGCCGGTTCAGATGAGCCCTCAAAAGTAGGTGGCCTCTGGCGAGAGATGTCGCCGATAATACTGCTTACACCCCTCTCTTGCCCATGAGGTGGCGGCGGAGGACCTGCTGATTCTGAGCTGTTGAGTTCTTCATCGTCTCCATGAGGCGTGCCATCTGAGTCATCTGGGCTATCATGCCCTACATAAAAGCGAGTGGGTCAACCCGAACACCTTCTGACTGAGCTGTGTCCCGGTTACGACTCCCCGATAGTGAATGATCACGTGAATGAGTGGCAGCGTCGCTGCTTGATGAGTTAGCATTATTCCTCGCGTTCGCACGTGTATTCACACGAGCTCTCGGGATTCGGCCCGCACCGCGACCTCATCCTCCGCGTCCTCTGCCCGCTCTCTCCATACTGAAGTAGGAAAGTCACATGATGATTATATCTCTCGCATGAATATCACATTATGATTACGTCATGAAATGATGAAAATGAGCATACGCGCTCTAGCACAGTGACATGATTATCTGATGAAATTCCTGAAATGATTATCTTGAACAAGTTAACAAGATTAATGATATTATCCTCAAGTTCAACAACTGAACTGTGAAATTAACTGAGTGATTAATGAGTTAACATGATCGTCCTGATCAAAATGAATGATGATGAGGATTGTTGACTAATGAATGATGAATGAATGATTCTTATTGCCAGAAATCTTACAGTTCTTGGTCTGAGGGGCTCGGCATTTGCACAGGTCACATGTGACGCGAAAGTCCAATGATACTAGTCCGATGACGATGATTTCAAATGAGACATGACTCGGAAGGTAGTATTCAAAACCACGCTCCGATACCAACTCTGTAACACCCCAAACTAGGCGGATATTACAGTGCCGTGGACCCCCGACTGGGACCCACCAGGCGAATGAAAACTGATGAATTAAATAATATAATTGTAGTACCGAACCATATTATATTACCAAATACTCCGATGAGGAGCTTAAGTACAATACACCAGGACAATACAGAATACTAGTATATTTTATATGAAGATAAAATGCACCACCCTGAATAAATAAACATCTCAAACGGAATTTGCAGCGGAAATACATATGAAGAGAAACAAGAATGACTGAAAGGACTGGGGCCCCTACTAGTATCACTGGGACTCCTCGCCATAAACGTGCTCTTCCCGTGCTTTTGCCTTGCCATGACCTGAAAACAATATCCCCCAACGTGGTCAGTTACACAGAACAACAATCCTCCAGGGTTGAATATACACAATCATGATATATCTTGAATTATGAAATATCCTTAGTTATGAATTTAAGCTGAAGAGGAGCATCATAGTACGCCCGTAATGTTCTGTGCAAGTGTACAAGACGAATGACCGGACACACCCGTCCTTGTACCTAATTAGTCTCACGGAGGTAAGCGTTACTGTGTGCACAGTCCAATGTATCGGTGAACCCAACACATGACTATCGTGTGCTCGACTAAAAATTCCACACATCCACACCCGACCACGCAATATGAACCCAGAAGGTCATATGAACGAGAATAACCAAAATGAATATCAATGAATAATAATCCGACAGAGTCAAGAATGACTCACCGAGATGAAAATAATAGTGAAGTGAATGATAGCTCAATGAAATGATTGGAACCGTCGTTCCTCGTGAATGAAGTGATTATTCGGCAATTACAAGTCTCAATACGGTTAATACATTATGAATGAGTTATGATTATGAATGAATCAACAACAAAAGGAATGAATATCCTTTTAACCGAGTAAGAATTAACTTACACAACACCGGTGACAATTGTCATTCCACGAACAAACGTCCTAAATGAGATGTCGGTCGCTCGAACAACCTTGAACAACACAATTACCAATAATCCGCTCAATATACGTATCAAACACGATTATTACTAATTCAAAACGTTGATACGACTAAACCAAGTTCATTGGGGCATTATTTCAAACACGTAACCAACCTTCGATTGTTTACAATCAATCCTCAATTATACCAATATCAAATCCCCAAGGAGTGTTTCCAACCAACAAAACATCTTCAATACAATCAATAATCCAATATGAATATCCAAATTCGTGATTTCAACAACAATTAATTGAAAACCCCCAAATCCAACTTAACATTCAAAGTGTTCTTGAATAATCCTTCAATAATCCAATGAATATTTATACAAACTCATAATCATATGTATATCTCTTCATACAACATGATTATAACGTCCAAAACATCATATTTCAACACAAAATCGAAATCCAAGATGTTGAAGAAATTACCTCTTGAAGATCCAAACACTTCGATCCGATGAACACGAGTTAAATCGAGTATCCAAGCTTCCCAAACGAATGAAGATGATGAAAATCTAACACCCAAGTGATAGATGATGGAAAAATCTCTCCCTCAAGCTCTCTCTCTCGGATATAAGTTGAAGAATGAGAAAATGAGTAAAAAGTCCCGTCCAAGCCCTTATAAACTGCCGGAAGTTACGGCCGTAACTCGGCCTACTTACGACCGTAACATCCCAGGTCAATGGCCTTACGGCCAGAACGACCATCTCGACGGTCGTAACTCGCTTCGTGAACGCCGACACCATACGGCCGTGCCCGCACTTGACTTACGGGCGTAACTCGCCCTCGTCCAAAACACCTGCCGTGTAACACCCAAAATTTATTTATATTTTTTTTTTTTTTTTTTTTTGCGGAAATAATATAAAGTTTGACACCAATTCATAAAGGAACTTCATTTATTTAATTTAATAAGCCAATAATGGCAGTCAAGTTATCAAACTTCTAAAGAAAACAACATAAGTAAAACTTTCTAATATAGAAATGTCAAAAGCGGAAGTACTAAAAATGTTCATTGACTTAAAATAAATCACAGTGTGTCACGAATGCTCCCGTCAGTCCTTAGCCTCCTTAATCGTAATACCTGAAAATGTTAAGTAAAACCGTAAGCACAAAGCTTAGTGAATTCAAACACAACATTATACCAATATCCACAATCACTAGACCTAGATTAAAATATATCGTTATAACATTTAAACATAAGCCAAGAACAAATCAAGGCTTATAAGGAGGGCTAGTAGGTTACCCGCATCTCACAAACCGAAGAGTATTGGGTTAATCTTACCCTCACCTCACATCCCGGAGGGTATTGGAGTAATTATACCTAACCACGCGCACCGGACAAAAGCCGGATAATTGCTATGATCCCCTCAACGATAAACATACAGTGCACATGTATAATTAACAATTTAAGCATGCATTCATATTATCATACCATAATAATAATTTAACACTCACGTGCTAACCTAGCAATCATAAATATTGAGACAATGGGGTGAGAGAACTCACCTTGAATACTTAAGGGAGATTGCTAAATCAAACGGCTACCACACTTGAGCAAATGCCAACACTTCACCTATTATAAACTAGGAGTTAGGATATACCCAAAGATGAAGCTTAAAGACTTAAACAAAAATCTGGACAGCAAGGTCTAAAAACAGACCCGCTGTTAAAGATGGATTTACTTAATTTTCCTAAGTATTAACATATCAATATTAAATTTTTCTATGAAACTAGAGTCTTTCCCCTTTTTAAAACAGTAAAGAACTCACCCTAACTCCAAAATATGAATTTATTATGATGCTTTTAAAAAGACATCGCAGTGCAGTCCCAAATCATAGGAATCAGTAGTGTTGGCCAATTCTACCCAACTTGTGGGTAGACATTGTCCAAACTAAAAATCACAGAGATAATAGACATAAATACCAAAGTCTCAGAGTTGGAATCGACCAAAAAGGGTTTCCCAAACTCTAGATATGAAATTCACAACATGACTAATTACAAAACCCTTAAAAGCTGATGACAGAAAACTGATCTGGAGTGTGAACTCAATATGACCAAGAAATACTTGGAGATAACATCCCATAAACTCCAGATCACAACTTTAGGTCATAACACACATGTGGGAACTTGGAATCCCATTAGATCATTTCCCAAGCCCTAGAAACGAATAAAACAAGTTGACCTATCAGATCAGACCCGGATCAGACCTACCAGCAAAGGTGCCATTCTTGCCCATGGATAAAGTCCTAATTAGTGAGAGTGACCTTCATAAGAAAGTTACCCAACACAATTTGTAAACTTTTGGCACAGGTCTGAGATCCGTTTGAGTTATAGAATTCAAGTTATGATTTTTGTAAGATGACTACAAATCTGATGGAAACAGAATCGTAGCCAACCCTTAATCTTTTAACCAATCCAGTCCTCTCCCTTTTGAAACACATTCCTAGATGTGTTTATCACCCAAATTCAGTCCCCTATGAACATGGTGGCACTAAAAGGGCTAGGGGTCATTGGTATTTCATTTAGTCACAAGGAAAAGAATCAAATCAACATAATATATGACAAACCACAATTTTCCCCTTTCTTAAGGGTTCCTTGATCTTTCAAATACACAAATATCTATATACACATCTTAGAAGATGCTATAAAGTTGTATACTTAGATCTAAACATATTGATATGGATATGTTGAGAATCAAAATAATAACTAACAAGAATTATAACCATTCACAAGATCTATCACATTTTATCACCTAAATAAAACTTGGTGATTTCCATGATTCATTTAGACCTTGTATTTTTATATAATCATCTAGATCCATCATACACCATGTATAGGGTGTAGATATAATCTAGAGATGATGATAACATACAATTTATAACAATAACAACATTGGTTAAAACCATAAGATCTATCTTCTTTAAATCACACAAGTTACAACTTGATGATTTTTATGAATCATATAGATCTTTTACATAATATGATCATCTAGGCTCATCATACACCATGTATAGGAGGGTGATGAATTTTCTAGATGATAAACAACACTTAAAACAATTAATTGATTATAAATCAAAAGAAAAGATTAAAACACCTTAAAGATCTTACCTTAGCTTGTTACACCAACAAGGAAATGAAGGAGAAGATGATTATGGCTTTGGGAAGAGAAAATGAGAGAGAGATGGGAGAGATGGGAGATCGGCCGAAAAATGAGGGAGAGAGGAGGAGGTTAGGGTTTGTGATATTTTTATAATTCATATTAGGACAAAGCCTAATGACTACACTAATGGGCTAGGCTCAAAACTCATTTCTTACTAGCCCAATATAATTAAATCTATTAATTAACTTAGCCCAAAACTTGTAATTTAATCTAACTTGGCTAATTAATTAAACCCATCATTTAAAATAATTAAATACCATGAAAATAATTAACGTACCGAAAAAAAAGAAACCGGCGTTACAACTCTCCCTACTAAGAAGGGACTTCGCCTCGAAGTCACCTCCTCCGAATAACTCGGGATAATGCGCCTCATCTCGTCTTGAGTTCCCATGTACACTCGATCCCTTCCTATGCCGCCACCGAACCTTAACAGAATAAACAGTCTTACCGCTCCGAAGGGTCTTTGACTTTCGTTCAACAACCGCGATAGGTTTCTCAACATAGTTGAGCCGTTCACAATTTGGATGTCTTCCAGAGGTACCACGGCGGTATCGTAAACAATGCACTTCCTCAACCGAGACACGTGGAAGGTGTTATGAATCAAACTAAGCTCGTCAGCGGCTCCAACCGCACGCTACCTTACCAACGCGAGCTATGATCTTATAAGGTCCAATAAACCGAGGTCCCAGCCTTCCCACGCTTGGAACCTAATCACACCCTTCCAAGGGGAGACCTTTAATAACACATGATCCCCAACACGAAACTCAAGATCGGAGCGCCGCTTATCTCGCATAACTCTTCCGACGACTCCTAGCGGTGACCAAATGATCCCCGATCATTTTGATTTTCTCCGTGGTACGCAAAACAATATCGGTGCTACCGAGCACCCTCTGTCCAACCTCACCCCAACACACCGGGGTTCTACACTTCCTACCATACGATTGCTTCATACGGGGCATGTCGATGCTTGAATGATAATCGTTGTTATATGAAAACTCGGCTAAATGAAAATGATCATCCCAACCGCCTCCAAAATCAATTGCACATGCCCGAAGCATGTCCTCCAAAGTCTCAGATCGTCCGCTCACTCGCCCATCGGTTTGCGGATGGAACGCAGATCTTGAAATGCAATCGGGTACCCAATTCTTCTTGGAATTTCGCCAAAATCGAGAGGTGAATCGAGTATCTCGATCGAGACAATAGATACGGGCACCCCGTGCAATGAAACTATCTCGAACAAAAATCTCGCCAATTTTTCACCAAGAACTTTCCTTGATGGCCAGAAATGAGCACTCTTCGTCAATCGATCCACAACTACCCATATCGTATCCACTCCCTTTGCGCCTTAGGAAGTTTTGTAATAAAGTCCATGGTTAAGTGCTCCCATTTCCACTCGGGAATCTCCAAAGGTTGCAATTTCCCATGAGGTTTCGGTGTTCGGCTTTGACCTTCCGGCATGTCGCACTCTTCTACATATCGAGCCACATCATTCTTCATCCCGTGCCACCAATAACCCTCGAAGATCTCGGTACATTTTTGTAGCACCGGATGAATAGAAAACTTGGACTCGTGAGCTTCTTCCATAAGAGTTTTCCGGTTCCCACCAAGAATGGAACCCAAACCCTACCATAACGAGTTAGTAATCCACGCCCATCTCGCTCCATCTTAGGTAACTCATTCACGATCCTTTCACGATTTAGGTTCCCCTCGTGAGTCGCCACATCTTGAGCATCTCGAATCATACCCAATAATGATGTCTCCATAGTCATCCGAAGACATTTAGCTCGAATCGGTTCGACAGATTGCTTACGAGTGCGTCGGCTACCACATTAGCTTTACTGGGGTGGTAGTGAATCTCACAAATCGTAATCTTTCACCACATCTAACCATCTAACTCCGCCTCATATTCAAATCCCGCTGATCGAAAAGGTACTTCAAACTTTTATGGTCGGTGTAAATGATACACTTAACCCCGTAAAGGTAGTGCCTCCATATCTTGAGAGCAAAAACAACCTCCTAATTCCGTGTCATGAGTGGGGTAGTTCCTTTCGTGCGGTTTTAGTGGCGAGACGCATAAGCTATCACCTTACCCCGTTGCATCAACACAAAGCACCAAAACCCGGGAGGGATGCGTCGCGATACACTACCATGTCCTCCACTCCTTCCGGTAAAGTCAAACCGGGGCATTACACAACCGCGTCTTAAGATCTTCGAATGCAAACTATTGTTCGGACCCCAAACAAATTTCTCCGACTTCTTGGTCAATCGCGTAAGAGGTAGAGCAATCTTTGAGAAATTTTCAATAAATCTACGATAGTAACCGGCCAAACCTAAGAAACTACGAATCTCCGAAGGCGATTTAGGAGCTTCCCATTTCTTAACCGCATCAATCTTGGCGGATCGACCTTGATACCTTCCTTGTTCACCACGTGGCCCAAGAATTGAACCTCTTCTAACCAAAATTCACACTTAGAAAATTTAGCATAAAGCCGTTCTCGTAGTGTCTCTAGAAGTTCCCGAATGTGCTTTTCATGCTCCTCCACGGTCTTAGAATAGACCAAAATATCGTCAATAAACACAATGACCGAGCGGTCGAGCATCGGACCACACACCCGATTCATAAGATCCATAAAGCGGCGGGTGCATTAGTGAGTCCGAAAGGCATCACCACAAATTCAAAGTGTCCGTATCGGGTTCGAAACGCCGTTTTCTCAATGTCACGATCCACGAACTCGCATCGATGATAACCGAACGCAAATCAATCTTGGAAAACCAAGACGCTCCTTGGAGTTGGTGAAAAGATCATCGATACGAGGTAAAGGATAACGGTTCTTTATCGTGAGTTTATTCAACTCCCGATAATCTATGCACATTCTTTGAGAGCCGTCCTTCTTCTTCGCGAAAAGTATAGGAGCACCCCACGAGAAACTTGGCCGTATAAACCCCTTATCGCTAAGCTCCATGAATCGATCTTGAAGCTCTTTCATCTCGGATGGCGCCAAACGATAAGGAGATTTGGCGATCGGAACAGCGCCAGGTACTAAATCAATGCGAAACTCCACTTGCCTAATAGGTGGCAAACCCGGGAGTTCCTCAGGAAAGACGTCACCAAAGTCGGAAACAACTAGAACATTATCGAGTGCAATAGCAGAGGTACAAGAAGCAATATCCAAATGGGGAATATCTCCTTGAATAATAAGTTCTCCACCCCTAGGGTTTTGAACACGAACTTGTCTCTTGCGACAAAGAATTTCTGCATCGAATGCATCGAGCCAATCCATACCCACAATAACGCAAAGTTCCCTCATAGCAATAGGGATAAGATCAATGGGGAATTCAACTCCCGAAAATTCAAGGGTACAACCCCGATAAACATCAGTAACGAAGATAGTTCGATTGTCGGCAACTTCGATAACCATGGGACGTGCTAGTTTCCCGACACCACGCCCCAAACGATTTATGAACGTGCGTGACACGAAGGAGTGAGTAGCGCCAGAATCAAACATAACGGCGGCAGGGTGAGAATCTAACAGATAAGTGCCTGACTCATAATATTTAATCAATAAAACAATTACTCTATGGCATAGCATAAGATAAAAGATAAGGAAGAGATGTTTACCTTTCTGATCGCAGGCTTCGCAGCTCCTCCTCGTAAGCCGGTGAACACGTCCTCGTGTCAACATAGTTGGTCTGTTAGAGGTCGGGCGGTATTGGGATTTGCATTCCCATTCTTCTTGACTTTGGGCAATCAGGCTTCTTGTGCCCCTTCTCTTGGCAATTGTAACAAACTGGTACCGCTGCTTGATGGTAGTAACACAGGGGCTGTAATGGCTTTTGGAGCCTTGAAATTCTTCAGTGATGCCCTTCCTTCTTACGGTTATAACACACCATTGGGGGTCGATCACCACAACCCATGAGATGGCTTGTATTCATATCTTGGTTTATCCCTAAATTTTGTCTTCTTATGAGCCTCATTAGAAGTTTTAGAAAAAGTGCTCTCCAGTTTCCTCTTAGATTGAGTTTGCGGCTCAATCTCTCTCTTCAGTGCCCCCATGATGCACCCAAGGTCGCAAAGTCTTGCATGCTCACAAATTCCGGATGTCGATACGTAAAATCTAGATGTACCGACTAACAAGCCATGCTTCATCTCCAAAGAAAGTAGGACAGAAGAAAGCATCTCCATGAACTTGGCGTTCAGATCACTATGAGACTCGGTGGTGCATTTGTAACGCCATGAACTCTGCATCATTCTTTGTTGCTCCACCCTAGGCACATACCGTGCCTCGAACCACTCCACAACCAGGCCCAAGTAATCGCCCTTACAGCTTCTTGATCATTCTTCCCGTGGTGGTGTTCCACCATGTCTTACCCCGCTTCCTCACTGGTTCTTTGCTACCAACACTCTAAACCGGTCTGGGCACCCTATAGTCATAAAGGCGCCCTCCACGTCGGATAACCAGTGCTTAGGCATCTGGATCGTCCTCCCCATCCCAATGAGGTGGTGCACTTGCCGAACTTCTCGTAGTAGTACATTAAATCACGAACGGGAGGATCAGGAGCCCTCCCCAGGCGGAGGTGCATCTGCCATGCGCTCATCTAGCAGAGCACGAACTTGATCAATGATGTTAGCCGTGACATTCGGAATGATCTCGTTAAAAGCATTATTGAACTCCTCAGCAACGAGTTCCCTAACTTGAGCTATTTGAATTGCATTGAGGAGAGCAGGCGGAGCCATCTAAAATTGATAAGAAAAGAAAACGATTCAACCTATGCATGTCTAAGAGATCGAAAACACTCACTTGTGAAAACTTTTCAACCTTGCCCCGTCCCCAAAACCGGCTCCAATATATTGAATAATAGGGGCCCTTCTATTATTCAATATAGAAGTTCCAATTTCGGTTTCAGGTCTAGTTTCAAAATTTCACTTGCTCCTAGCCGTAATGTGATTTAATTCACACTCATGGTAGATCTAAAAGGCCTAAATTCTCACATGGTAGATAGTAACACTAAAGGCATATAATTATCCTCCTAGGCTAGTCTTTGGGATATGTCATAAATGGAGCATACTATTGTGTTTGATAAGTAATAAAATTTAAACTCAATTAGTAAATAAAACTTACTTGGTGGTGACCGGCGCACCGTGACATATTCATCGCTAGTTTTTAATAAACTTTGTACAAGAGAAATAAAATGTTTTAAATTTGAGTCTAGACATCCCTAAGAAGGCCTAGTTCACTCAAATGAAAAGCTCGATACCAACTTGTAACACCCAAAATTTATTTATATATATATTTTTTTTTTTGCGGAAATAATATAAAGTTTGACACCAATTCATAAAGGAACTTCATTTATTTAATTTAATAAGCCAATAATGGCGGTCAAGTTATCAAACTTCTAAAGAAAACAACATAAGTAAAACTTTCTAATATAGAAATGTCAAAAGCGGAAGTACTAAAAATGTTCATTGACTTAAAATAAATCACAGTGTGTCACGAATGCTCCCGTCAGTCCTTAGCCTCCTTAATCGTAATACCTGAAAATGTTAAGTAAAACCGTAAGCACAAAGCTTAGTGAATTCAAACACAACATTATACCAATATCCACAATCACTAGACCTAGATTAAAATATATCGTTATAACATTTAAACATAAGCCAAGAACAAATCAAGGCTTATAAGGAGGGCTAGTAGGTTACCCGCATCTCACAAACCGAAGAGTATTGGGTTAATCTTACCCTCACCTCACATCCCGGAGGGTATTGGAGTAATTATACCTAACCACGCGCACCGGACAAAAGCCGGATAATTGCTATGATCCCCTCAACAATAAACATACAGTGCACATGTATAATTAACAATTTAAGCATGCATTCATATTATCATACCATAATAATAATTTAACACTCACGTGCTAACCTAGCAATCATAAATATTGAGACAATGGGGTGAGAGAACTCACCTTGAATACTTAAGGGAGATTGCTAAATCAAAACTGGCTACCACACTTGAGCAAATGCCAACACTTCACCTATTATAAACTAGGAGTTAGGATATACCCAAAGATGAAGCTTAAAGACTTAAACAAAAATCTGGACAGCAAGGTCTAAAAACAGACTCGCTGTTAAAGATGGATTTACTTAATTTTCCTAAGTATTAACATATCAATATTAAATTTTTCTAAGAAACTAGAGTCTTTCCCCTTTTTAAAACAGTAAAGAACTCACCCTAACTCCAAAATATGAATTTATTATGATGCTTTTAAAAAGACATCGCAGTGCAGTCCCAAATCATAGGAATCAGTAGTGTTGGCCAATTCTACCCAACTTGTGGGTAGACATTGTCCAAACTAAAAATCACAGAGATAATAGACATAAATACCAAAGTCTCAGAGTTGGAATCGACCAAAAAGGGTTTCCCAAACTCTAGATATGAAATTCACAACATGACTAATTACAAAACCCTTAAAAGCTGATGACAGAAAACTGATCTGGAGTGTGAACTCAATATGACCAAGAAATACTTGGAGATAATATCCCATAAACTCCAGATCACAACTTTAGGTCATAACACACATGTGGGAACTTGGAATCCCATTAGATCATTTCCCAAGCCCTAGAAACGAATAAAACAAGTTGACCTATCAGATCAGACCCGGATCAGACCTACCAGCAAAGGTGCCATTCTTGCCCATGGATAAAGTCCTAATTAGTGAGAGTGACCTTCATAAGAAAGTTACCCAACACAATTTGTAAACTTTTGGCACAGGTCTGAGATCCGTTTGAGTTATAGAATTCAAGTTATGATTTTTGTAAGATGACTACAAATCTGATGGAAACAGAATCGTAGCCAACCCTTAATCTTTTAACCAATCCATTCCTCTCCTTTTGAAACACATTCCTAGATGTGTTTATCACCCAAATTCAGTCCCCTATGAACATGGTGGCACTAAAAAGGGCTAGGGGTCATTGGTATTTCATTTAGTCACAAGGAAAAGAATCAAATCAACATAATATATGACAAACCACAATTTTCCCCTTTCTTAAGGGTTCCTTGATCTTTCAAATACATAAATATCTATATACACATCTTAGAAGATGCTATAAAGTTGTATACTTAGATCTAAACATATTGATATGGATATGTTGAGAATCAAAATAATAACTAACAAGAATTATAACCATTCACAAGATCTATCACATTTTATCACCTAAATAAAACTTGGTGATTTCCATGATTCATTTAGACCTTGTATTTTTATATAATCATCTAGATCCATCATACACCATGTATAGGGTGTAGATATAATCTAGAGATGATGATAACATACAATTTATAACAATAACAACATTGGTTAAAACCATAAGATCTATCTTCTTTAAATCACACAAGTTACAACTTGATGATTTTTATGAATCATATAGATCTTTTACATAATATGATCATCTAGGCTCATCATACACCATGTATAGGAGGGGGTGATGAATTTTCTAGATGATAAACAACACTTAAAACAATTAATTGATTATAAATCAAAAGAAAAGATTAAAACACCTTAAAGATCTTACCTTAGCTTGTTACACCAACAAGGAAATGAAGGAGAAGATGATTATGGCTTTGGGAAGAGAAAAATGAGAGAGAGATGGGAGAGATGGGAGATCGGCCGAAAAATGAGGGAGAGAGGAGGAGGTTAGGGTTTGTGATATTTTTATAATTCATATTAGGACAAAGCCTAATGACTACACTAATGGGCTAGGCTCAAAACTCATTTCTTACTAGCCCAATATAATTAAATCTATTAATTAACTTAGCCCAAAACTTGTAATTTAATCTAACTTGGCTAATTAATTAAACCCATCATTTAAAATAATTAAATACCATGAAAATAATTAACGTACCGAAAAAAAAAGAAACCGGGCGTTACATGCCGACATCCATACGGCCGTACCCGCACACCTTACGGGCGTAACTCGACCGATACGGCCGTACCCAGCCAAACTTACGGGCGTACGACCCCTTCGTCGAAACTGACCAGGCACCCTGCCTGAAACGTACGGCCGTATCCGGCCAAGCCTTACGGTCGTACCTGCCTCATCTTACGGCCGTATGCCGAAACTCTTACGGCCGTAAGTCCCATTCGTCCGAACTAGCCTGAAATCAACGAACACCTGTTACGGCCGTATCCGACACTCCTTACGGCCGTAACTCGCCTTCGTCCAAAATCACCTTGAACCAACGAATGCATGTTACGGCCGTAATGTATGACTAGTTACGACCGTAACTCATTGCTGGACAAGATGAAAATCCGACAACTCCGATTTCTCGCTACGATTGATGAATGATCCGACATACCATACGTATGTGAAAGTGAACAAGTCCAACACATGCCAAAGATGATACTTCCAGCACAAGACTACCAATCACGATGATAATGATAATACTCCCATCCCGACACTCAAACGGAGATGAAATGACGATCGGTAACTGATACATGGTTACAACATGCCAACAATGAACGCAAATGAATGAATCACGAATGATGAGTGATTATTAATGAGTGAAAATTACTGAGTGACAAATACTGACTGATAGATACTGAATGATAATGAATGAATTACAACCGGGTATTACAGCGCTGTGGACCCCTACATGGGGACCCACCAGGCTAAAACAAGAAAACACCACTCGAATAACCATCTCAGTTAGCGAGGACACACATTTAAATAATACAACATATAATAATACGCCCGGAGCAACCGACGTAATAAATGTCAATCGACAACATAGCAATTTGAGTTAATACAAAACGAAGTTCGGAGTGAAAAGCCTAAGTACTCGCGAGTACAATCTATAAGTTTATAAATGTGGGAAACAACCACATCGAAAGGGACAAGAGGAATAAGAAGACTCGAATGCACATGTCAACGACCCTGGCCAACATCCTCGTACTGTCCCAGCGCCCGCTCGTCCGGCAGAACATAACCTGAAATCCATAACAAGAATTTCCCCAAAACGGATCCCCAAAGGGGATAGCAATTACGCTAGTACAAGTAATCAAGACAAACCATTCGCTTACACATTTCATAGTACAATGCACCAAATCATTTCAAAACCAAAACCACACATGTCTTTTCCGGACACAAACTATCAATCACATTTGCCTAGGACCAGGACGAAGCCACAAATCCCACTCTAGGCCTCTAAGGACCCTCCCGAGCTGGCCATATCAAAAAACAAATCACGCACATGCATCGCCTAGGACCGGGACGAAGACACAAATCCCACTCTAAGGACCCTCCTGAGATGGCTAGCTAAACCATTGGACTCCCTCCGTGGCCCCGTCGGACCCTCCCGAAGTGAGCAAATCACACACAATATACATTACCATTTCACGTTAAGCATAAAGGTTTCCAAAAATACTTGCCTTGAATAATTGACGACGCAACGAATGGAAAGGGAAATCACCGACGAACGCTAGGAACCAACGGAACCGAACCTAACGATTCGAAGAACATAATCACAACCAACTCTAAACAAATATGGAAATGGAATACACCCGAAAACCCGCCAACGATTCATGTATATTCATATAAAAACAACAACGAGGGCGGACCACAACCCTCTCGAATACGTAACAACCACGAAATATACCATGAATCCATAGGGAAAACAAGAATACTAGCAAGATTAATCATATTCAACATGAATTAATCAACCATATGGAACGAATCGTAGAAAAAATGGAAAAACCCCTAATTTACTCGAAAGTAGGGTTCTTAGAAGATTTACCTCGGATTAAGATGAAAGATTCGTGTTGATGTTGTTATTATACACCAAGAACTCAAAGAAGATGATGGTTGAAATGATTGGAGGAAGAAATCGCCCAAAATCGCCAAAGCCGCGGGGAAGGAGGTGAAATGAGAAATAGATCCGTCCAAAGTCAACTCCTGTGTATATATAGCCACACGGCTTAGCGCGCGCTAACGGCTAGGGGTTAGCGTGCGAACTCACTGTCCTGGACCGTTTGCGTGCGCTACTACTATCTAGCATGCGCTAACAACGACTCGGTAGCACGCGCTATCGAGCTATAGCGTGCGCTACCTGGGCACCTGAACGAGTCCAGAATAAACTGTCCAGTACTGGATAGTCATGCTCGCGCACGCTACCGGACACCTAGCACGCGCTAGTCCCCCAACATTAGCTTGCGCTAGACAACGTAGCGTACGCTAATCCGCTAGTCCGGAGGACTGGAATCAGAAGTAAGTTCACTGCCACTCCCAGGGCTCAGCTCGCTAGCGCGCGCTACGAAGTAGACGTAGCGTGCGCTACTAAGGGATCCCTAGCGTGCGCTATGCAGAAATATTAGCGCGCGCTAGGCACGGAATATTAACGGCCCAAAACACCGGAACATGAACGAAACATCAAACGGAACATCTCAAAATGCATAATAACATAGAATGGATCCACGGCAACCCCGAAACGGCAGTTCCGAACAACAATTATGAGAATCAGATCAATAGACGACGGAAGAGCCAATAAACGTAGAACTGGATGACAAAAGTCTCGAAACAATTATTCTCAAAAATTAATACGGTTACACGAGGGTCGCTAAAAACTAGAAATACACCGAAAATTGAAATTACCGGGAAAAGAAAATGCGGATATTACATGTACAATATCTTTAGAAATAAATGATATTTTTTCGAGTCCAAAAAATACTATAAGTGATAGTGCAAAACTATTAAGGATTCCTAAAGAACCAGTATATTTTCCCTAAAAGGTCAAGGATTATTCTAAATAACTTATTGTGTTCAAAAATATCGATTGAAATATGTATGATACCGAAGTAACAAAATGAGACAAATGACAAACACAGTTTCTAAAAAAATTGGTATTAGAGAAATTTCCAAAGTAGTATGTCAAATTCACCACTTACTAGACTAAAAGTCTACTAATCCCAATACTTTTGATATTTGCATGTTTAAAATCACATGTTCAATGATAAGGTTTGTTTACGTCATGTTTGTATTTTATTTAACTACATGTTTATTTATGATATATATTCTGAAGATATATTAGTACAGATTCATACATGTTGTAAATATTATAAATTACTAGCGAGTGTCTGAAGCACATCTATACACTTAAAATTGTATTATTTTGAGTTGACTAATTTTCGTCAACACCATATAGATGTTGGATTAATTGCATAACAATCATTGCACTTTCTTCTGGAAGAAGAGTAATAATGATAATTATTATATATAATATTGATTATGATATTTGTATCATTAATAAAGCATAAGTATGCAGTTGAAAAATATAAATGCTCTTGAAAGATATAATATTTCCCCCTTAATGAGGAAGTACTACTGTCTTTTAATATTTAAAGATATAATATTATTGATAGCTCTTGTAGTAGATTATCATATTATGAATAAAGGTTGATTATGCCACAAACTCATTCAAGAATGATTCGAGGTTGACATAGCTGTCTTTATTCTTATTTTGAATTAGAATCCTCATAGAGTTTACATATTTGAATAATTTATGATTTGATATCGATAAAGGTGCATTATTTTGAATTCCGACAAGTAATTAAATGTGCATACCCCTTTATGACCCCTATTGAATATTAAAATATATCGGGTATGATCCTTTTATGACAATACCTAAAGTATTGATGGGTGATATGAATAAGATTGATATGTAAGACAATATCACTCCCGACATTAGGAGAGAAATGTATCAACAGATCAAGAAAATTATATATTATGAACTCGAAGTTCAAAAGATTATTGATTTGCAGAAATTGCAATCAATTATATGTATACACTCCAAAAGAGTTTAAATAAATCCAGCTGGAAATTGATGTCTTGGAAGATACATGCAAGTGCCACAATTGAGTCTAAGTCTAGCCCACCTAAATGGAGAGAAATATACTATATATCTCCGGAGATTAAAAATAAATATTAGTGACAAAATTCAACGTCTTAAAGACGTCATTTTTGAAGAGCATACTCTTGAAGAGAATTAAATTATTGAATGTTCTATGAATTTTGTTACAATGGAATTTGGAGCCTATATATAAAAGTAGCACATGATACAAATAAAGATCATAATGATCTAGGTTGATTAAATGTCGGAATGTCGATTAATCTCAAAAATAAAATATTTGGTCAAAATGGACAAAATATTCTAATATGATTTACATTAATGTTAGTACTTGTCCTTTGGCCTACAATCCAAAATAGCTTATTGAATTAAGTTCGTTGAATATAATTAATGTTCTATTTTATATGATATGATGATCTCTTGAAGAGTTACCAACAATTTTAAGCATTACTCATGCAAACATGAGATATGAAGCACGACATGAGTCAAAATTGCTTACAGCGATTATGTCTTTTATACGACTACTCATGAATTGAATCATATATAGATATTGAGTGAGATTGCAAGTACATAAAAAACTTGTCTTATGGATACATGAAATCCTAGAAAGATTTGATATGCCTGAAGCATATAAATCAAAATCTAAATATATATACTCTTTCAGATTGCCAGAGTCTTTATATAGATTCAAATAGTACAGTCGAATTTGAAATAACCCTATTAGTCAAAATTATTCGACTAAAGAAAGGTATAATAATGACTCAACGTCATACATAGATATGAATAATCTTAGATTGATTGGAACTCTAGAAGAGATCCAATTGACACTTGAATATTTCAGAAGAGAATTTGAGATAAAAAAGTTTGAAATATCTATAATATGTCTGAATTACGAACACTTGGAAAGTGTACTATTTGTTTATCAACCCATTTGTACCTAGAAGATATTAGTGATTTACGCGGATAATACACGTTCATCAAAATGATTGATCATCACTTAATCCTATTAAGGACACCATTATACTAAATTATGATAAAGAGATTCATGGTCCAGAAGCACCACATCTCAGTGCAATTGTTGCACTCGTATATCTTACTAGTTCTACATGAACTAATATATAATCAAGGCTTAATTCATTATTTAATGGTAAATATTGAAAAAGATATTGGAGACTTCAACGTTATATGCAATGAAAAATATATTTCCATTTATATGATTCTCTGCATTAATGATACACTGAGAATGTTTCAAATAAGATCAATCATCCACTAGATTTGAAATAATTGTGGGCTATAATAGAAGATGAAGTTCTCGCAACTATTTATGTAAAGTTAACGCGATGTTTGGTGAGAAGGAGATATGATGTGTAACACCCCCAAAACCATCCGGGATATTACAGCGCCGTGGGTCCCGCGCCGGAACCCACCAGGCTAAAAAACCGTTTACAAAACCAATTCAAAAATGCCAAAAGGATGATGACGGTAATATTTTGCAAATACTCAAATATTTTCAAAAACATAATTTTGAAATACCGTCATAAAATACCATTTGAAAATACAAGGCGAAGTGCCAAATCTCGATAGTTCAAAATGTACGTTAAGCCGCCACTTAAACGTACCGAAAAATAATTGGGAAAAAGCATTTGACGAAAATAACCCAAGTTCGCAAAGTGCCAAAAGGGCCATTTAAAAATACACACACGCAGCGGATAAAGATACCGAAAAGCTATTTTGAAATATACACACGCAGCGGATAAAAATACGATTCAAAATATACATTTGCAAATGAAATAAATGACCGAAATAGAATACTCAATTCTCTGAAAACAAGCCACGGCCAAGATCACATCGGGAAGCTCATCCCTTCCCGACCGCTACTAGCTCGATCTCCGAGTACCTAAAAATAAAGCCCACGACGGTCACCACAATACTCAATAATGATACCGATCACATCATCATAAATAATTACATACCAATGTAATAATATTGTAAGAATACTACCAAAGTAATCTTACCGTCATACCTTACCAATCCATAACAATCCAATCCTTACCATAATTCACATTTCGCATTCTCAAATGACGAAATGAACTCAACCACAACCAACCGTATCGTATTCCAAAAATACCAACAATCCCCAAAACATCATCATAACTCATAAATGAAATAATTCATCCGTGCCAAATCCTGTCCATCGGATTACACAATCAAAACTCAACCTGGATAAACCAATAGTACACAACATATCTGTAGATCAACTACCACTTGACAATGAATACAAATCCCGAAAACATCGACATATAGTCCGAATGCTTATATGATCAATAACCAGATCAACCGATAAATCAACTGAGAATATCATCAACATGATAACTCCAATACGACCAATAAAGGATCACGATAATTGAGATTACCATCAACAAGGTAAATCTCAAACGCAATCAATGAAGGATCAACAATAACCGAGAATACCATCAACAAGGTAACCTCCAAATGATCAACAAAGGACCAACCATAACCGAGAATACCATCAACAAGGTAAACTCCAAATGATCAACAATAATGGATCTCAAGAAATAACTCCGACTGTCAAACATACCCCTCGGGCATATGAACAACCAGTCACAAACTGTCGAACATACCCAACCATAAATGGAGGATGAACGACCAAACAATATGGCTCAAAGATGGAAGTCATAGTACGCCCGATCCGGAAATGTGTCCGTGCACAAGCCACCCCGGGTATTGATCACATACACGTGTGGTCTTGTACCTAATTAGCCTCACGAACTACGTCTCGTGTGCACGGTTCAATGTGGAAATATCAACACATAACCATCATGTGCCCGGCTAAAAATCCTACACAATAACCAATCGGCACGCAGATATGACTCCAGATATGTCACGATGCAACATGACAACGAAACTCAAAGAAACACATATCCAATAAGGATCAAAAGACTCACCGAAGTGAACAACAACAGACTGACAATGAAAAGTCGACACGACTAATCAATATCCAAAACATCAATCCTGGGATCATCATCCCAAATGAATGACCAACACGATCTACGATCTCAATACAATAGTCCTGGGATCAACATCCCTCAACGAATAACCGATACGAAACTCATTATACGAAACCTCAACATATACAACAACTCAACATACTAATTATCCACATGACTGAACAAATACTTAGATTACCTCAAAGCCGAGGACCATATCCATCAACATCCCCCAATGAGACGATCAACACAACCATTAATACCAACAATAGTCCTGGGATCAACATCCCTCAACGAACAACCAGTCCGAATCTCAATATCCAAAACCTCAACATATAACATATACAACAACTCAACGTAATAATTATCTCATAACTGAACAATACATAAGTTACCTCGAAGCCGACGACAATATCCTTTCCACGAACAACATCCCTGAACGAATACACAGTTATACAAATAATCTCAAATAAGGTACCATCCATTCACTACCAATAAACCTTTATCCCGATACTTATGTCATCACGATAACTATCCTCGATATCCGATAATCTATATCCTTGACCAACGATAATTCATGTCTTCCCTGAACACAATTAAATCATATACCTTATGATTTAATACAACTAGAGCGTGATATACAAACCATTAACCGACAACTTACCTTTCTAACAACATTGCTATACGAATTATAAATGAAATGAAAACGAAACCATTCATCAAATATTATAAACTGAACAAGCATAAACTTGCCTCGATACCGATACCACGAAGCCGTTACCAAAATCCATTGCCTTTGTCTACGAGCTCCTCATCCCCGACCAAAAGCAATCTACAAACTCTTTAGCCTCAACCGCAACTCAACGGTCATAATCCACGATCAAAACATATCAACCTATTGCAATAACCGATTAACACACATTCGATAAAAATCAATAACCGACATACTCAACCAATAAACTCAACGGTTCAACGAAACCTCGATCATATACATAATACCAAATAATCCAACTCAATAAATACGAACTCATATCCACAATACAATCCGTAACTTGATGATCACAAATAATAATCAATAACCGATCAACAACGGTTCTAACATTACCGATTCCAAATTCAATCTTAAAAACAATTACAAGTTTCCTCCTTGTATAATCATAATAAAATCCAATTACCGGTTATCATCATCAATCCGGATAATCCGATTAATTCAACATTATAGATAACCATATTCCAAAGGTTTCAAATATTTCCATTATCTGAAATCTTCCCAACAATCATAACATGTATAACTTATGAGTCCTTCAAGAACATGAATTATCCGAATTCACGTTCACAATCCATAAAAGAACATAATCCGATGTTTTCTAACATCTAACCAATCTTTAATCATAATTCAAGGTATATATCATCATGTTCTTCAACATATGATTTTCCTAACATCAAAGATCACAACAATACTACCAAGGACATCAAGAACTCTAGGATTCCATAATCATAGCAACATAATCAAGACATAACCCAACATATCATCATCTTCCTTCAACATACACCTCATATAACCTCAAGAATCGAAACAACATCTTAATCATCTTCATACAAATCATTTATCAATAACAACATCAAAAAAAATCCGAAATGAAAAGGAGGATTATCCAACATACCTCTTAGAAGATGAAATACACAAGAAATCACTTCAAGAATCATCAATAACTCCATATCCAAACTCCAAATCCAAGCCTTCAAGCTCAAAATCGAATTAGGAGAGCCAAAATATCCCTCTCTCAATGTTTGGAGATGAAAAACGAAGAGAAATGCTGAAGTGAAATGAAAGACGTGCGTCCATTTATAAAACAATATGCTCGTTACGTACGTAACCTTCCATAGTTAACGTACGTAACACACCATTATGTACGCTATCTGACCTTGGTAGCGTACGTAACGAAAGTCCAGAGTTAACTGACTCATTTTGGGCACTTCCTTACGTACGTAAATCTTGTACCATAACGTACGTAATACATACGTTGACTTGCTACAGTACCACCCACATTACGTACGTAATATGCCATACATAACGTACGTAATGGCCGAGGTTGACTCGCTGTCCACATCCTCCGCCGGCGGCCGACCACGTGGTTCCACCTGCCGACCACGACTCGATCGTCTGATTCCCATGTTACGTACGTAATGTCTCGGCCATAACGTACGTAACTGTACTAATTTAACGTACGTAAGCTTTAACACATAACGTACGTAATGGCTTCCATACTTAGCCATTTACATCAATTCCTGTCCAACGTCTCGACGTAACAAATACGAACATACGGCATACTGAATACACATACTGAATCCAAAAATATTCTCATACGGTATACCTGATATCCAAATCAGTTCAACCTGATACAACATATCCACGAATATATCTCACAATCCAAAAACGATAATCACACTAGTATAATCTGTCTCGGTTCTCAATTTATTTTATCCATACCGTATAGATACCAAACTATACAAAGATATCTCGAATAAAATAACGCGAAAAATTTATCTCGAAAATTCGGGTATTACATACTACCCCCTTAAAATAAGTTTCGTCTCGAAACTTGCAACCTGTCGCCAACAACAGATAAGTCCAAAATTTTCCAACTCATCACAAAAACAATCAAGCGTCGCCACAAGCGAAATAACCAAACCAATATACTTACAGGTGCGTGAAGCCGATGATCTCCCGTGATACTAGCACACGACTCCCATACGAAGTCTCAACACAACCAACGCACACCAATATCACAAATAGCAGTTTGAAAGGAATCTCGAAAATTTTGGAAACTCCAAAAATCGATTCGACTCAAAAGTCAGAAAACTCATTTTCAAAAGCCACGCTACTACCGTACCGGTAGAGCCACATAACACACACGCCTGGGTTTCACAAAACCCAAGCTCCGATACCATCTTCTGTAACACCCCCAAAACCATCCGGGATATTACAGTAGTGGGTCCTGCGCCGAACTCACTGAGCTAAAAAACCGTTTACAAAACCAATTCAAAAATGCCAAAAGGATGATGACGGTAATATTTTGCAAATACTCAAATATTTTCAAAAACATAATTTTGAAATACCGTCATAAAATACCATTTGAAAATACAAGGCGAAGTGCCAAATCTCGATAGTTCAAAATGTACGTTAAGCCGCCACTTAAACGTACCGAAAAATAATTGGGAAAAAGCATTTGACGAAAATAACCCAAGTTCGCAAAGTGCCAAAAGGGCCATTTAAAAAAATACACACATGCAGCGGATAAAGATACCGAAAAGCCATTTTGAAATATACACACGCAGCGGATAAAAATACAGTTCAAAATACACATTTGCAGCGGAAATAAATGACCGAAATAGAATACTCAATTCTCTGAAAACAAGCCACAGCCAGTATCACATCGGGAAGCTCATCCCTTCACGACCGCTACTAGCTCGATCTCCGAGTACCTAAAAATAAAGCCCACGACGGGGTCAGCCACAATACTCAATAATGATACCGATCACATCATCATAAATAATTACATACCAATGTAATAATATTGTAAGAATACTACCAAAGTAATCTTACCGTCATACCTTACCAATCCATAACAATCCAATCCTTACCATAATTCACATTTCGCATTCTCAAATGACGAAATGAACTCAACCACAACCAACTGTACTGTATTCCAAAAATACCAACAATCCCCAAAACATCATCATAACTCATAAATGAAATAATTCATCCGTGCCAAATCCTGTCCATCGGATTACACAATCAAAACTCAACCTGGATAAACCAATAGTACACAACATATCTGTAGATCAACTACCACTTGACAATGAATACAAATCCCGAAAACATCGACATATAGTCCGAATGCTTATATGATCAATAACCAGATCAACCGATAAATCAACTGAGAATATCATCAACATGATAACTCCAATACGACCAATAAAGGATCACGATAATTGAGATTACCATCAACAAGGTAAATCTCAAACGCAATCAATGAAGGATCAACAATAACCGAGAATACCATCAACAAGGTAACCTCCAAATGATCAACAAAGGACCAACCATAACCGAGAATACCATCAACAAGGTAAACTCCAAATGATCAACAATAATGGATCTCAAGAAATAACTCCGACTGTCAAACATACCCCTCGAGCATATGAACAACTAAATACAAATCGACGAACATACCCAACCATAAATGGAGGATGAACGACCAAACAATATGGCTCAAAGATGGAAGTCATAGTACGCCCGATCCGGAAATGTGTCCGTGCACAAGCCACCCCGGGTATTGATCACATACACGTGTGGTCTTGTACCTAATTAGCCTCACGAACTACGTCTCGTGTGCGGTTCAATGTGGAAATATCAACACATAACCATCATGTGCCCGGCTAAAAATCCTACACAATAACCAATCGGCACGCAGATATGACTCCAGATATGTCACGATGCAACATGACAACGAAACTCAAAGAAACACATATCCAATAAGGATCAAAAGACTCACCAAGTGAACAACAACAGATCGACAATGAAAAGTCGACACGACTAATCAATATCCAAAACATCAATCCCGGGATCATCATCCCAAATGAATGACCAACACGATCTACGATCTCAATACAATAGTCCTGGGATCAACATCCCTCAACGAATAACCGATACGAAACTCATTATACGAAACCTCAACATATACAACAACTCAACATACTAATTATCCACATGACTGAACAAATACTTAGATTACCTCAAAGCCGAGGACCATATCCATCAACATCCCCAATGAGACGATCAACACAACCATTAATACCAACAATAGTCCTGGGATCAACATCCCTCAACGAACAACCATCCGAATCTCAATATCCAAAACCTCAACATATAACATATACAACAACTCAACGTAATAATTATCTCATAACTGAACAATACATAAGTTACCTCGAAGCCGACGACAATATCCTTTCCACGAACAACATCCCTGAACGAATACACAGTTATACAAATAATCTCAAATAAGGTACCATCCATTCACTACCAATAAACCTTTATCCCGATACTTATGTCATCACGATAACTATCCTCGATATCCGATAATCTATATCCTTGACCAACGATAATTCATGTCTTCCTCGAACACAATTAAATCATATACCTTATGATTTAATACAACTAGAGCGTGATATACAAACCATTAACCGACAACTTACCTTTCTAACAACATTGCTATACGAATTATAAATGAAATGAAAACGAAACCATTCATCAAATATTATAAACTGAACAAGCATAAACTTGCCTCGATACCGATACCACGAAGCCGTTACCAAAATCCATTGCCTTTGTCTACGAGCTCCTCATCCCCGACCAAAAGCAATCTACAAACTCTTTAGCCTCAACCGCAACTCAACGGTCATAATCCACGATCAAAACATATCAACCTATTGCAATAACCGATTAACACACATTCGATAAAAATCAATAACCGACATACTCAACCAATAAACTCAACGGTTCAACGAAACCTCGATCATATACATAATACCAAATAATCCAACTCAATAAATACGAACTCATATCCACAATACAATCCGTAACTTGATGATCACAAATAATAATCAATAACCGATCAACAACGGTTCTAACATTACCGATTCCAAATTCAATCTTAAAAACAATTACAAGTTTCCTCCTTGTATAATCATAATAAAATCCAATTACCGGTTATCATCATCAATCCGGATAATCCGATTAATTCAACATTATAGATAACCATATTCCAAAGGTTTCAAATATTTCCATTATCTGAAATCTTCCCAACAATCATAACATGTATAACTTATGAGTCCTTCAAGAACATGAATTATCCGAATTCACGTTCACAATCCATAAAAGAACATAATCCAATGTTTTCTAACATCTAACCAATCTTTAATCATAATTCAAGGTATATATCATCATGTTCTTCAACATATGATTTTCCTAACATCAAAGATCACAACAATACTACCAAGGACATCAAGAACTCTAGGATTCCATAATCATAGCAACATAATCAAGACATAACCCAACATATCATCATCTTCCTTCAACATACACCTCATATAACCTCAAGAATCGAAACAACATCTTAATCATCTTCATACAAATCATTTATCAATAACAACATCAAAAAAAATCCGAAATGAAAAGGAGGATTATCCAACATACCTCTTAGAAGATGAAATACACAAGAAATCACTTCAAGAATCATCAATAACTCCATATCCAAACTCCAAATCCAAGCCTTCAAGCTCAAAATCGAATTAGGAGAGCCAAAATATCCCTCTCTCAATGTTTGGAGATGAAAAACGAAGAGAAATGCTGAAGTGAAATGAAAGACGTGCGTCCATTTATAAAACAATATGCTCGTTACGTACGTAACCTTCCATAGTTAACGTACGTAACACACCATTATGTACGCTATCTGACCTTGGTAGCGTACGTAACGAAAGTCCAGAGTTAACTGACTCATTTTGGGCACTTCCTTACGTACGTAAATCTTGTACCATAACGTACGTAATACATACGTTGACTTGCTACAGTACCACCCACATTACGTACGTAATATGCCATACATAACGTACGTAATGGCCGAGGTTGACTCGCTGTCCACATCCTCCGCCGAAAGCAGCCGACACAGGGTTCCACCTGCCGACCACGACTCGATCGTCTGATTCCCATGTTACGTACGTAATGTCTCGGCCATAACGTACGTAACTGTACTAATTTAACGTACGTAAGCTTTAACACATAACGTACGTAATGGCTTCCATACTTAGCCATTTACAGCAATTCCTGTCCAACGTCTCGACGTAACAAATACGAACATACGGCATACTGAATACACATACTGAATCCAAAAATATTCTCATACGGTATACCTGATATCCAAATCAGTTCAACCTGATACAACATATCCTGAATATATCTGTCAATCCAAAAACGATAATCACACTAGTATAACTGTCTCGGTTCTCAATTTATTTTATCCATACTGTATAGATACCAAACTATACAGTATATCTCAGATAAAATAACGCGAAAAATTTATACTGAAAATTCGGGTATTACATGATGAAGCATATCTCTTTTCCACTCGTGATCTACAAGTGATGTGTGTTGGAATATTTTATTCCATACATATATATTAAAGGTTTTGATGATGTGTTGACGAACAAAGAAAAATAATAATTAATCAAAAAGAAGTCGAAGACGCAAGATCCGAACAGAAAAGCAAAGAAACAAGCACTAGCGCACGCTAAAGTAACAAGCTAGCGCACGCTAGTCGTCAAGACAGAGAGTTCTGCATTCTGCATCGAAGCAGATAACGCACGCTAGTACGAATACTAACGCACGCAATGAAAAAGGATTAATGTACGCTATACTATGAAAGTAACGTACTCTAAGTAGTTTGAATATCAGTATGTTGGAGGATTCTGGAAGGTCAAACATCACACCGGTCACACAAATAACGCGCGCTAAGTACAAGTGATAACGTACATAATATTCAAAGTTAATGTATGCTATGTGATAACATTAATGTACGCTAAATTCAAACAAATCAACCCGTTGGATTAATTCTTGAAAGTTAAAAAGAGAAACAGTCGCATGAAGAATAACGTACGCTATGGGAGAAGATTAACGTACACTACGGAAGAAGCAGAAGCTACTGGACTGAATTGATCAACAGATAATGTATGTAACAGGTGAACCTTACGTACACTAAAGAGGTTAAGGTACGCTATGCAGAGTATATAGTGCATACTAAACATGACATGTAATAACGGCTAGTTAGGCTCTCAAGCCTATAAATACCAATGCCATTGGTGCCAATCAACACAACAACCTCAAGCAAATTGCTATACATCTAATATATGTTATATACATTATTGTTGTTGTAATCGAGCTAAATTGATAAGAGTTCGAGTGTTTAAATAACTCAACCATACACGAGAGAAAAGAAAAGATTGTAGATTTGATTCGGTGTTATTAGGATTGTGGATTCGGAATTGTTAGAATCATAATCTTAATTCAAGTAAGGTTTTTCTAGTACCGATAGAAAGGTAGAAAGGTTGTTTCTTTGTCCAATAGAAAAGGAAAAATGATTTATCTTGGACCCATAAAAAGACAAGATTGCAACGGTTCGTCTTGAACCGATTGAAGACAGGATTGTAGCGGTTTACCTCGGACCAATAGAAGACAAGGCGGAAAGGTTGATCTTGAACCTATAGAAAAGATAACAAGAGAGGAGGTAGGCATATTGACCGAACCTCTAAAAAACTCTGTGTTATTTTATTTTCGCACTTATCTACGCTTCCGCAATTACAAAAGAGTTCAATACTCTTCACTCTTGGGAGTCGGTGATTAAAATAGAGATACGCAGTGGAAAATAAAACGGTCCAACCGGATAAAACCAAAACCTCCAAAACGGATCGATCAAGCATCGTATAAATGAATATAAAAAGACGAAGATAAAATTAAGAGATCATACCCTCATAGACCTTTGATAATATTTTCTTGAAGAAAAATTCCCGAGCCAAGCTTTGATCATTTACCGATCACCAATACTAACACGAATTCAATTCGTTCAAACTTGATGAATGGTTAAAACACCGAATATGCCGAGTGTCTATATTATCACGCGTCGGATATTGATCGAAAAAATAATATATCAATCCGTTCTTAAAGAACATGGCTAGGAATCGATATAATATTTTTATTCTCGTCTCTTCTTCCTTTTCTTTCTCTCTAAGATGGACAATAAACAAGAAAATTTTTCTCTCTAATTGCTTTGATGCTCACGGCTTTCTCATTACAAAATGAGGTGTGTCTTTTTGTCATGTTTTATAACATGATGTGATAAGATTTTCAAGATAAACCATATCTTGATATCTTATGTCTTCATATTAAAAAACAAGACCAAGACACCCACACCTAATCAAGACAAGAAAGGAAACATCAAGGAAGGGGAGGGGGCAGCCCACACTAAGTTGGTGAGAGAACGAGCCGAGCCACTCAATTCGTGTACTGGACATTCGCATGTCTAGTCCGTTAAGTACACTTCGTTTTATCTCAAATGTATTTATACTTAATTAATTAGTCCAGTTAATTAATTTTATCAAATACAAAATTATAATAATATATTTCCAAGAAATAATTATTTATGGATTAAATTAATCACCCGATAATTAATTTCAATTCACTAGATCGCATGATTTATCAAATAAATAATATTAGATATCAAATATCCAATATTAATGAAGAGATAATAAATACATATTTTATATATCAAATATCCTTGTGCGCGACTCCATAGGTCCGTCTTAGTCGGCAATAGGAGGAACCAAGGAGTACGGGTAACACTTAGTCAAGGACGAAGTGATTTCCAACGCACATAACTGACCCTTAACTCTCTGAACCCAAACCTCGATATTCTGACAAATCAAATCCCGCTGTATCCTGCTCTGTGATGTAAGTACCTATAACATCTGTAACGCCATCGGCTTCCGACTCAATGCATCAGCCACTACATTAGCCTTACCCGGATGGTAAAGTATCTCGAGGTCGTAATATTTAATTAGCTCCAACCACCTACATTGTCTTATATTCAACTCTTTCTGACTGAAGATATACTTCAGACTCTTGTGATCCGTGTAAATCTTACACGACGATCCATAGAGATAGTGCCTCCATATTTTTAAAGCAAAGACGACTGCAGCTAACTCTAAATCATGTGTAGGGTAATTTGCTTCATAAGGTTTCAGCTGTCGGGACGCATAAGCAATAACCCTATATCTCTGCATCAAAACACATCCGAGCCCGAGGCCCGAAGCATCACTATATACCACGAAATCCTTGTTCTCCTGAGGCAATGCTAAAACGGGTGCGGTAGTCAGTCGTCTCTTCAACTCGTCAAAACTATCCTGTCTATCTGCGGTCCACTCGAACTTCTGAGTCTTCTGGAGTAACTGAGTGAGTGGTCTAGCAATCTTAGAAAATCCCTCAATAAACCTACGGTAATAGCCTGCAAGTCCCAGAAAACCCCTCACCTCCTTCACATTCTTAGGTGGTTCCCACGCCATCACTGTCTCTATCTTCTGCGGATCTACCCGAACTCCCACCGCTGAAATCACATGCCCGAGGAATATCACTCCTTGAGCCAAAACTCACACTTAGAGAACTTCGCGTACAACTGCTCAGCTCTCAAAGTGTCTAGCACAATCCGGGGATGTAAGGCGTGCTCCTCCCGACTCCGGGAATAGATAAGAATGTCATCGATAAAGACGACTACGAATTTGTCCAGATACTCAATCATCAGCTGCATGAACACTGTTGGGGCATTGGTTAGCCCGAAAGGCATAACCAAAAACTAGTAATGGCCATATCTCGTCCGAAAAGCAGCTTTCGGTATATCACTGTCCCGAATCCCCAACTGGTAGTAGCCCGATCGTAAATCAATCTTCGAGAAGACTGTCGCTCCCTGAAGCAGATCAAACAAATCGTCGATCCTGGGCAAAGGTACTTGTTTTAGATGGTTAACTTGTTTAATTCTCGATAATTGATCCATAAACGAAGCGATCCATCATTCTTCTTAACAAAAAGTACAGGCGCACCCCAAGGCGATGCGCTCGGTCGAATATACCCTTTATCTAACAACTCCCTCGACTGTTTCTTCAACTCTAACATCTCCGACGGTGCCATACGGTACAGCGCTCGAGAAACAAGGGCCGCATTCGGCTCTAGATCAATAGGAAACTCAACCTCCCGCTGTGGTGGTAATCCCGGCAAGTCATCTGGAAATACGTCGGGATACTCGCTAATGATTGGAATCGAAGACATGTCAACTCCACCATCTTCTGCTTCCAGAGCGTAACACCAATAGCTGACACAACCCTGGTTCAGAAGTTTCATCGCTTTCAAGGCGCTAATCACACTTCCCGATCTACCCGGCTTACAACCGATGAGAGTATGCTTAGTGCCATCCTTGGCCACTATCGAGATGGTCCGAGTCTGATATTTCATGATAGCACTGTGGCGATCCAACCAATCATCCCCGAGGATCAAATCCTCACCCTTAAGGTCTATAACAATGAGATTCGAGGGCCAATCTCAGCTCCCGATCCTCACTGGGCAATCCCTAACTTCCCGGTCCCCAACCATACGATCCCCACTAGGTGTACCCACTACAAACGGTTCACACTCGAACAAGCAGTCAAAACCAATACGACTCACACAATCCGAAGCAATAAAAGAGTGGGTAGCACCCGAATCAAAAAGCACTGAAACTGGATGAGAAAGGATCTGAGTGGTACCTGACGCCACCGGAACGTCTGCCTCCTCTGTGCGCCTCATCTGATACAATCGAGGGTGAACTGAGCCCGAACTCGATGCTGTACGGCGATCCGGTTGACCCCAACCCCTACCACGGCCCGAACTCTAAGAAACATGAGTAACTGGAGTACTGTGCTCCTTCTGAAAAGTGGTGGTATTCGGAGCTCCGGCGCCCCTGGTGGCCCTCTCGCAATTAACTGCCCGATGCCTGGTCTGTCCGCAAGTAAAGCAAGTAAATAATGGAAATGGTCAATCCTTCATCACGTGCTCATACTGATTGCAATTAAAACAAACTCTACCGCCAGATGCAACAGACTGGACTGAAAGGTTACCCTGAGATCCACCGGCCTAATGAAACGGCCTCTTCCCAGAGGTAGGAGCAGACTGAGACCTCAAAAACTGACCACTCTTACCGGCTGAGAAAATGCCAGTAGTCTTCTGCTTCTTAGCTTCGGAACCCGACTCTGACTCCGGGACAACCATCTCAATTGCTAGGACACGATCCTGGTATTCCTTCAAAGTGGCACACATGAGCGGTGCCATACTCTGCCTGATATGCGGCTTCATGCGCATATTGAAATAACGGATTTTATTGGCCTCAGTCCTCACCCGATCCTTCATGAACCCCAACTATTGATTGTAAGAGATAATGGCCTGAGAAATCGGCACATCCTGAGGTGTGGCAGTGAAGAACTCCACAATCCTGCGTTCTTTGACTGGCGGCGGACAATATTCTACATCCATAGCAACCTTAAATTCCTCCCAAGTGGCTGGACGGTCTCTGGGCGCCACGGCCTCCCACCATTCCACAGCTTCCTTATCCAGGAGGTACTGAGCAATATGTACCTTTCTATCATCGGGACAAGCTACGGCATCGAAGGTTCTGCCTAACTGAAAAATCCAATTCTCCTAACTGAGGGAGTCAGAAGATCCAGAGAAACGAGGAGGGTGCATCTTAGTCACCGTCTGAAGCCACTTACTAACTTCTTCCTTAGGAGTCGGGGGCAGATTCTGGCGTACTCCCAGAGTTATCTGGGCAAGTTGAGCTACCAACTGCTGAAGTACAACAGTAGCTCCCATGTCGGCATTACCAGCCGATGATTAATCCTGACTGACTGACTAAGTCTGCTGCCCGTCAGAACTTAGAGGTAAAGTGTCTGGCACTGAATGAGAGGCCAAACCTGCAGAGGACTGAGAAAGTGGAGCTTCCTCATTATCTGCACCACGGCCACGGCCTCGGTCGCGCCCCCTAGCTGGTCTATCGCGACCTCTCAACATACTGAAGAAAAGATATGAAAGGAACATGATCAGAAAAATTCATAGTTTACAAGGTTGGTACCACATTTCATAATCCAAACAACACAAGGAAATGAATTACAGAAATATAAGAGTTCGAGGAGACTTACAGCCACGTGTTGCACGAAGAGATGGTAGCACGATGATATTAGGCTCAACAACTGACTCTAACGACACGACTGACAGACCCAAAATTAACCGACAGCCTAGGCATTCAAAACCTAAGGCTCTGATACCATAAATGTAACACCCCAAATCACAAATGGGACATTACACGCCATAGAACCCTCATTAGTGTAATATCCGGTTGTAATTCAGTCATTATCATTCAGTAATTTCATTCGGTGATTGTCACTCAGTGGATTTTCACTCATTTATAATCTTTCATCAATCATGTTCATTCACCCGTGTTCACCGTTCGGAAAAACTTCGAGTTGTGTATCGTTATTGTTCATCGTTTCAACTTTCCTCTTATGAGTTCGACTTTATTAGATCACCATTAATTTTTGGTAACTCCAAAAATTCTAAATCTTTGCAATATTATAGAGCATCGAGTTAGCTTTCCAATGGTTCAAACGGTGAGTCAATCGGAGTCCGGACGAGAGAGTTATGGTCGTTTTAGCTCACCCGCTCGTTATTGGCCGATCACTGCCGGCCGGACCCGACCGTGTCGTCCGACACGGCCCGTGCCGTACTCGCCCGGAAATGCCGAAGTTTCTGCCGGCCGATCTTCGGCGTGTCGTCCGACACGGCCGTGTCGAACCCTTCCGGATAAGCCGTAAATCTGCCGAGCACGCCCGGCCGTGTCGTGCAGCACGGTCGAGTCATGCCGAAGTCATTGTCGGACGGGTCATCGTCGGAAGGCCCTCGCGCCGCGACCGTGTCAAGCCGGACACGGTCGAGTCCTGTCGGCCGCTGTATGCGACACGACCGTGCCGGCCGGCACGGCCGTGTCCGCAGCGCCAACCCCTATAAAAGGCCCCGCAGACGCTTTTTCTTGCCATTTTTCACCTTCTTCTCCTCCTCTTCCGCACTGGGCGTGTTCTAAGCTTGAAGCCATGTTGTTTAACAACACATCCATGGATTTCTTGAGGTTATATCATCAATAATCCGTCCGATATCATCCCTTGATCCAAATAATCAAGGTTAGATTTCTAGAACCCTACTTTTGGTAAAATTGGGGTTTTCGTGTTTTTGTCCGATTCGTTCGCTTTTGTTGATTAATTCATGATGAATATGATTAATCTTGTTGGTATTCTTAGTTTCCCTATGGATTCATGGTATATTTCGTGATTTTTACGGAATCGAGAGGGTTTGGTTGTGGTCCGCTCGTTGTTGTTTATATACGAATATACATGAATCGTAGCGGGTTTTCTGGGGTTTCTTCGTGTAATTTGGATATGGATAATCGATTATCATATTCCTTGCGAATCGCTTAGGTGCCGGAAGCGCGTTCTCGGACCTACCGAACTCATACCTTTCCTCCGCTCGATTTCACGATGTCTCAAAGGCAAGTATACATTTATGATCAGACGCTTCGACTTTGAAAGTAAGAAATATTGATGGCATATCATGAACGAACCGCTTTTACGGCATTCATAGATATATTAATTGGCATGTAATGAACGAACCGCTTTGACGGCATTCCTACATGTATCGGCGTATGAGGTGAACGAACCGCTTTGACGGCATTCACATACGTAACGGCGTATGAGGTGAACGAACCGCTTTCTACGGCATTCACATACGTCTTATGAGATTTTAGTTATTAGGAATACTAGTCTTAAATTGATGAATTGACGGATATTGATGAATTGACGGATTACATTTACTTTATTGTCGAGAAGTATTATGTTTCATATTGTTATACTTGCACTAGCTATTCGACGGCTAACCCTTTATGGGGAAATACGTTTCATGTATTTCAGTTCCAGAGAGCGGACGGGCGGTATCGGTCGGCATAAAGATGGTGGGCAAGTGTGATACCGTGTCTTTCTTCCAGCTTTTATTTCTTTGGGAATTCTGCTCGGTTGTTGTACTGGATTGGCTATTGAATACTCGAGTATTGTTTTCCTTTTTCCTTGATGTTCCTACTGTGTTTGCCGAAGTATTGAATTGAGTTGTGATGTTTGTAAGTACATTGGTTATTTTTCGAATACCTTTGTATTGTTTTTCATCCCAATATGTGTAGACCTTATCGGTCAAAAATTATGGTTCCGCGTATGTTTAGCTGGTGGGTCCCACGGCGGGGCTTACTGGCTGTAATATCCCCGAATAACTTGGGGGTGTTACGGAATATGGTATCGAGCCTAGGTCTATGGATACCTAGGTGTCGGTCTTTGGGTCGATCGAGTCGTTAATTGTCCACAGATCACTACTCGCCATCATCACAAGGCGACGGTACTTGTAAGACCTCTCACTCTTCCGGTGTTTCCTTATTCGCTTTTGCTTCCTTTTATCGGTATTCTTGAGAATCGGACACTTTGTTGATGCGTGATTGAATTGTGCTTACGTGACTTGTGTGTTCTTCAAGATGTCACCGGTAGGGGCCGTGGTCGTGGCCGTGGGCGAGGAAGAGGTGTGGCGCGGCCGTTTCCATCGATTCATTGGGGTCGACCAACCCCAGCTTGTCGAACTCGGTGCATCCCGATACCGAGAGTCAAGACGACGACCGATGGTCGTGGAACAACGCAGACGTTGGAGTGGCGAATGCACTTCAACAATTGGCTACTCGATGACTATTTTGGCCCAAACTGCTCAAATGAATAACCCGAACCCAAACACGGATGCTCGCCGTAATGTAATCCGTATGCACCCTCCACGCTTGGCGGTGCCATGACCCGTTAAGCCGGGAGGATTGGCTAGCGACTGGAAAAGATTTTCGAGGCGCTTGATTGCCCCGAGGTGAGGAAAGTACCGATTGCCCAGTATTTCCTCACTAAGGAGGCCGCTACCTGGTGGAAGGTCATCAAGCCACAGGATCGTATTGCCTCATGGGATGAATTTAAGGAGCTCTTGGAGGCCGAGTTTTGTCCTTGGCCGGTACGAGAGAGCCGAATCCGAGCCTTCTTCGAGGCTAAACCACAAGATATTCCGCTTTCGCAGCGATTGTGGAGTATAACCAACAATTAATCCATGTGAAGGATCAAGTACGTAACGAGCGCGATAAGATCCGTTATTTTGATATGCGGATGAATTTGGACTTACGGCGGTACATGGCCGGATTTGCTTGCACCACACTGAAAGAATATCAGGACAGAGCTTTAGCCCATGATATGTTGAGCCCCGACAATGATACCGTTGAAGAACCGAAGAAGCAGAAAGTCGGGGGAAATTTTTCTGGCTCTAAGGGTGGCAACTTTCAGAAGTCACAGACGACTAACCGTTTTACCGGACAGTCGTCACGTTCTAATAAAGGGAAGAGGGGTTACCGTCCCACTACGGGTACCTCAAATCGTACAGTGACTTGCTATAATTGTGGCCGTCCATGACACTTTAGTTCGGAATGCTACTTCCCACTATTAAAGTGTCACACGTGTGGTCGATGGGGCATAGAGTGGTTTATTGTTCCGAGCCGAACCAGACTTTGGACACTGGCTTACGCCCAACACCCCTTGATCAAGGTGTTAATCAGCGGCAATATTTCGGTCAACCTCGGCAGAATTTTGGGGGCCGGGGACGGGGTCGAACGCTGGAGGGGGAACTCTAGCATCGGTTCGCTACAACCACGAGTTTATGAGATGCGTCGAATGCATTTAACCCGATGCGGCGGTGGCTTGTGTACCATCCATATTCTATCCTATCCAGTCCGTTTACTTTTTGATTCGGGTGGTACACATTCTTTTCTTTCTTTGGCGTGTGTACGCCGTTTGAATATAACTTGTTTTATCTTGCGATCCCTTTATCGTGAGACCGCTAGCGGGATAGGATTGTGGGGAATCGGGAGATTAGAGAATTTCCGGTGGTTATATCCGGTATGGAATGGTTATCAAATTTAATTGTAGTTGATATGGAAGGCGAGGACGTAATCCTCGGCGAGGATTGGCTTAATAATCACCAGGCGATTATGAATTACCGTACCAAAGTTATCACTATGATGACTAAGGACGGATCTGAGTACTCATTTTTGGGACGTAAGTTGGGCCAATCCAAGTTACTTATCAGTTCCATGAAGGCCGTAAAACTTTTGAATAAAGGTTGTACGGGCTATTGGTGTTATGCGTTGAAAACGGAAGTAATTGAAGTCGATTTCTCTTCAATTCCGGTTGTTAATGAGTATCCCGATGTTTTTCCGGACGATCTTCCGGGATTACCGCCAGATCGAGAGATAAATTTTTCCGTGGATTTAGAGCCGGATGCGGCCCCGATTTCTAAAGCACCTTATCGGATGGCACCTTCCGAGATGCAGGAATTGAAGACTCAGGTGGGAGAACTTTTGGAAAAAGGGTACATCAGACCGAGCGCTTCGCCTTGGGGCGCGCCCGTTCTTTTCGTCAGGAAGAAGGATGGTTCACTACGTTTGTGCATTGACTACCGTGAGCTGAATAAAGTAACCATCAAGAATAAATATCCTTTGCCTCGTATAGACGATCTATTTGATCAATTGCAAGGAGCTGCGGTTTTCTCGAAGATTGATTTAAGATCCGGGTATTATCAACTCAGGGTGAGGGAGTCCGACGCCCAAGACGGCGTTTGGACGAGATATGGACATTACGAATTTGTAGTTATGCCTTTTGGGTTGTGAATGCGCCGGCGGTATTCATGCAATTAATGAATAAAATATTCATCGAGTACCTCGACAGTGTGTAGTCGTCTTTATTGACGACATCTTGATCTATTCTCGAGATAAGGAGGAACATGCCCGGCACTTGCGTTTGGTCTTAGACATTTTGAGAACCGAGCACCTCTATGCAAAATTCTCGAAATGTGAGTTTTGGTTGGAAGAAGTTATGTTTCTCGGCCATGTGATTTCAAAGAAGGGGTTCGTGTAGACCCAGAAGATCGAGGCGGTGTTAGCCGGGCACCGCCTAAAAATGTTAAGGAGGTTCGTAGCTTTTTGGGCCTTGCTGGTATTACTGCTTCGGTTTGTCGAGGGGTTCTCGAAACCCGCTTGACCACTTACGAAATTACTCGTAAGACCGAAAAGTTTATTCGACGGATGAGAGACAACAGAGCTTGATGAATCAAGAGACGATTGACTTCAGCGCCGATTCTAACGTTACCACATGGTAGCGAAGGCTTCTGATTTATAGTGACGCTTGGTCAAGGCCTGGGTTGTGTTCTTATGCAGCATGATAAGACAATAGCTTTTGCGTCACGACAATTAAAACCGTATGAGATGAATTATCCTACTCACGATTTAGAGTTGGCCGCAATTGTCTTCGCACTCAAGATTTGGCGGCATTATTTGTACGGTTCACCGTGTCGGATTTATACCGATCACAAGAGCACGAAATATATTTTCAATGAAGGAGCTAAATATGAGGCGAGACGTTGGTTAGAATTGATAAAGGATTATGATTTGGAGATTCTTTACCACCGGAAAAGCCAATGTCGTTGCGATGCTTTGAGCCGCAAATCGGCATCTCTTCAAATGCTTGAGGTTCTTACGCCTCTGACGAAGATTCGTCAAGATTTAATTGAACAAGGGATCGAAGTTTGGCTTCAAATGAGTACAGGGACAGTTGTGTACTCTCAAAATTACTTCGTCCTTGGTTGACGATATCAAAGGGAAACAGTGGAGTGACCCGATGATTTCTCAACTAAAGGAAGATGTAATTAAAGGAAAAGCTCCAGGCTTTATGGTACACGAGGATAGTATATTGAGATTTCAGTGAAGGCTTTGCGTTCCGAATGATTTGGAATTGAGACAGAGGATTCTCCGAGAAGCTCATGCTACGCCTTACTCAATCCACCCCGGAACGAGTAAGATGTACAAAGATTTGAAGCGCAATTTTTGGTGGAATAACATGAAGAAGGATGTTACGGAGTTTGTACTACGGTGCTTGACGTTTCAACAAGTCAAGATCGAACATCAACGACCAGCGGGATTGTTGAAACCACTCCCCATTCCTAAGTGGAAGTGGGAAGACATCTCGATGGATTTTATCACTGGCATGCCGAGAACTCGTACTGGAATGAATATGATTTGGGTAATTGTCGATCGATTGACCAAGTCTGCACACTTCTTGGGTATTAAGGATACTTGGGGACCGGATAGACTGGCTCGAACCTTTATTGCTGAGATCGTGAGATTACACGGTAGCCCCAAGACCATTGTTTCCGATCGAGACGGCCGTTTCATATCGCATTTTTGGCAGGCCGTTCATCGTGGCTCTGGGTACGGAGTTGAGATTGAGCACTTCCTTTCATCCTCGGTCGAACGGTCGACAGAGAGGACGATTCAGACATTGGAAGATATGTTACGGGCTTGTGCCTTGGATTGGAGTAATGATTGGGAGCTTCACTTGTCGTTGATCGAGTTTGCTTACAATAATAGTTGGCATGCGTCGATCAAAATGGCACCCTTCGAGGCACTCTATGGTAGGCGATGTAGGTCGCCATTATGTTGGGACGAGGCTTCTGAGCTAGTTGGGACGGAACCGGATATGTTATTGGAGACCAAGGAAAAGATTTCTATTATCCGAGATCGACCACCGACCGCCCAGTCGTCGAAATCTTACGCCGATACTCGCCGCCGACCCTTGGAGTTTGAAGTGGGGATCACGTTTTCTCAAAGTATCACCGACTGCAGGAGTTTTCCGCCGGGAAAAGGGAAAACTCACCCAAGGTATATCGGACCTTTCGAGATTTTGGACGAGTTGGAGATTTAGCTTATCGCTTGGCGTTGCCTCGGCTTTGAGTCACGTCCATAGTGTTTTCCATGTGTCCCGATTAAGGAAGTACGTACAGATCCGAGCCACATTATCGACTACGGTGAGATTGACGTAGCCGCGGATATTCCCTGTCCGGAGAAACCCGTGAAGATTCTTGAGCGCCGTGAGAAACAACTTCGGCATAAGACCATTCCACTGGTTAATGTACAATGGTCGAGGCATGGAGTCGAAGAGGCGACTTGGGAGACGGAAGAGAAGATGCGAGTTGAATACCCCGAACTATTTATTTCTTAAGTTTCGGGACGAAACTTCTTTTTAGAAGGGGAGAATGTAATATCCGGTTGTAATTCAGTCATTATCATTCAGTAATTTCATTCGGTGATTGTCACTCAGTGGATTTTCACTCATTTATAATCTTTCATCAATCATGTTCATTCACCCGTGTTCACCGTTCGGAAAAACTTCGAGTTGTGTATCGTTATTGTTCATCGTTTCAACTTTCCTCTTATGAGTTCGACTTTATTAGATCACCATTAATTTTTGGTAACTCCAAAAATTCTAAATCTTTGCAATATTATAGAGCATCGAGTTAGCTTTCCAATGGTTCAAACGGTGAGTCAATCGGAGTCGGACGAGAGAGTTATGGTCGCTTTAGCTCACCCGCCGTTATTGGCGATCACTGGCCGGACCGACCGTGTCGTCCGACACGGCCGTGCCGTACTCGCCCGGAAATGCCGAAGTTTCTGCCGGCCGTTCGGCCGTGTCGCACGACACGGCCGTGTCGCACGACACGGCCCGTGTCGAACCCTTCCGGATAAGCTGAATCGTGCCGAGCACGCCCACCGTGTCATGCCCGCACGGCCGAGTCATGTCGAGTCGCCGCCGGACGGGTCATCGGAAGGCCCTCCGCGCCGCGACCGTGTCAAGCCGGACACGGCCGAGTCCTGTCGGCACCAGGCGACACGGCCGTGCCGGTCGGCACGGGCCGTGTCCGGCAGCAGCCAACCCTATAAAAGGCCCCGCAGACGCTTTTTCTTGCCATTTTTCACCTTCTTCTCCTCCTCTTCCGCACTGGGCGTGTTCTAAGCTTGAAGCCATGTTGTTTAACAACACATCCATGGATTTCTTGAGGTTATATCATCAATAATCCGTCCGATATCATCCCTTGATCCAAATAATCAAGGTTAGATTTCTAGAACCCTACTTTTGGTAAAATTGGGGTTTTCGTGTTTTTGTCCGATTCGTTCCGCTTTTGTTGATTAATTCATGATGAATATGATTAATCTTGTTGGTATTCTTAGTTTCCCTACGGATTCATGGTATATTTCGTGATTTTTACGGAATCGAGAGGGTTTGGTTGTGGTCCGCCCTCGTTGTTGTTTATATACGAATATACATGAATCGTAGGCGGGTTTTCGGGGTTTCTTCGTAATTTGGATATGGATAATCGATTATCATATTCCTTGCGAATCGCTTAGGTGCGGAAGCGCGTTCTCGGACCTACCGAACTCATACCTTTCCTCCGTTCGATTTCACGATGTCTCAAAGGCAAGTATACATTTATGATTAGACGTTCTCGACTTTGAAAGTAAGAAATATTGATGGCATATCATGAACGAACCGTTTTACGGCATGCATAGATATATTAAGTGGCTTGTAATGAACGAACCGTTTAGACGGCATTCCGACAGGTAACGGCGTATGAGGTGAACGAACCGTTTGGACGGCATTCACATACGTAACCGCGTATGAGGTGAACGAACCGTTTCTACGGCATTCACATACGTCTTATGAGATTTTAGTTATTCCGGAATACTAGTCTTAAATTGATGAATTGACGGATATTGATGAATTGACGGATTACATTTACTTTATTGTCGAGAAGTATTATGTTTCATATTGTTATACTTGCACTAGCTATTCGACGGCTAACCCCTTTATGGGGGAAATACGTTTCATGTATTTCGAGTTCCAGGGAGAGCGGACGGGCAGGTATCGGGTCGGCATAAAGATGGTGGGCAAGTGTGATACTGTGTCTTTCTTCCAGTTTTATTTCTTTGGGAATTCCCGTTCAGTGTTGTTGTACTGGATTGGCTATTGAATACTCGAGTATTGTTTTCCTTTTTCCTTGATGTTCCGGCCTGTGTTTGCCGAAGTATTGAATTGAGTTGTGATGTTTGTAAGTACATTGGTTATTTTTCGAATACCTTTGTATTGTTTTTCATCCCAATATGTGTAGACCTTATCGGTCAAAAATTATGGTTCCGCGTATGTTTAGCCTTGTGGGTCCCACGGCGGGGCTTACGGCGCTGTAATATCCCTGAATAACTTGGGGGTGTTACAATTAGGTCTACCAGGCTAACACACGACACACAATTCGATTGTGAAAATCCCAAAAGACACAATCATCATAGTAAAATAGGGACGTGGCCTCGGCCAAGACATTTTAATCAAGCGTCGTAAAGTATAAATCCACCTGAATCCATTGCCCACGAAGGTAAATGCAATAGTAAAACATGAAACATGACTCGAGCCTCATTAACATGCTGGACCATCCTTTACATGCATATCCCGTGCTAGCTCCTCAGCTCGATCAGTACCTGAAATGCATAAGACGCATTTCCCCCATTTAAGGGTGTTGTGTCGCGATTAACACACCTCGACGGCGATCGGCATAAAAGCCGAGCAACCGAGTTAACGTCAAATGAACCACGGCACATCTACCAAACGGAGATCCCAGATAAAGTCCAAGTGCCGAGCGATCGACATCCAGGGCGATCGTCTCTTGGCACCTAGCGATCGACTTTGATGCCCGGCTAAGGACGACCGCCTCATGCCACGTGTAAAGCGAACATCCGTCAAGTCTGCGAAGATCGAATCTCGGGATAGAGGCCCACGTGCAGATCCGGAAAAGGCACCATAGGAAAAGGCCTTTGACTCCAGCCCATCAACAGGTGTCGGCGACAAGGACAAACCTCACCTACCGACAGACCCGCCGAAAGGTCCAAGGTGGACCCCCCTGAGACAGCGACGTGAGGCACATGGCGTCTTCTCACTGGTTCGTACAGCTGGCTGTCAGTAGAAGCCGCGGACTTTAAGGGAACCAACCCACGTACTGAGACGATTGCCCACTTATTATAATACAAAAAAGGCGATCGCCCGCTCGGGATCAAGATATCCCAGCTACCTCCCCTCCTATAAATAGAGGACTTCCAGCATTCTTCTCTTGGACTTTTGAGACCTCTCTGACACTTTTGGAAAACTCTCGGAACTCTCTAAAAAGGCTTCCAGACACTCTCAAAACCATTCTCGCTCACTCTCGACCGAAATACGATCGGCAGAAACGAGCATCACATTTCCTTTGTTACAAGAACACACAGAGCATTAACTCTGGTTCTTCCGGCAATCACCAGCACTCAAGAGCTAGATAACTAGGGTCTTTACACTCATTGTAATTGTACTCTTACATTAATATCTGTACTCCAAAGTATTCGTATTAATAATATCTCGCGAGAGCATTCAAGCCCGGGCCTAACAAACCCGGCAAATCTTGTGTTATTTACATTCTCTCGGACGTGCTCTCGCATTTCGTTTGTTACTCGCCCGTAGCCATATCCAGCAAACCACTACGTATAATATTCTGGGTAACAACAATTGGCGCTAGAAGAAGGGGTATTTACCCTCATTTTCATTCCGACCGTTTCGAAGAACACTCACTGTTCTCCAGAGCATATACTTGAAGAAACACTCAGTGTTCTTCAAAGAAAAACCTTCAGAATAATAACGTCTGCCACCACTTCGAAGAGAGCCACTCTCCGATCCGCCGGGCATCTTATTCTGGCTCAATCCGAGCCCCAACCTACGGCGGAGGGTAGCCGCGGTGGCGCGAGACTCTCGATCCCGCCCTCGAGGGACGGCCCTAGCCTCTCGCTCGATCAGTTCCAAACCACGGAACAGATCGAAGAGGCCATGGCCATCCTATGGGAGCGACGAAGAGCATGCGATGCGCCCGCTATTACCCCATCAGCCATCCGCCGCATGTGCAAGCGAAAACTCAAGGGGCTATATGTCGAGCGATCGACAGAAAGCCCCAAGTCGCAAGAGAAGGCACTCCCGAGGCGGGACAGTTCTGTCTTCAGCCGGCTTGGAAGTGACCCTTCATGGCGACTGGGGCATTCTGGCCCCATCCATGAGGTGACGGAATCTGAATCCGTCACCAGGAGTTCAGCATACCCGACTCCCAGAAGGCAGGTCGGCCACTTGGCTCCCCCTCGTCTAAGAACCAAGATCGGCGGCGACGATCTCATCGCCTACCGCAGATCTAGGAGATCAGTACACGATCGCCTCAGCTCCCGCTCCCAGAGCCAAACCACGAGCGATCAAGCTACGGCGATGGACGCAATGCAACGCCAGCTCGATGGCATGAAGGCGCTCCTAGAAACTGGGGCAGACGCCAAGAGAAAGATCGCCGGGCCGAGTGAGCCTCTCGCGGTCCAGATCGAACTTGCCCCCTTATAGCCAAGGATCGCTCCTCCTCAAACACCTTTGTACGAGGGGAGATCGGACCCCAAGACTCACCTGAGCAAGTTCTGGATCTACATGACCAGATGTGGGGCATCAGACGCGACAAGGTGCAGAATGTTCCCGTTAACACTGGGCAATCTGGCCCATAGGTATCTCATTGCCACCGCGATCCATCAGTTCCTTTGAACAACTGGCGAGCGACTTCACATCGTACTTCGCCGCCAAGGTCGCTCGACCAGAAGGTCCCCACCGCATGATGAAGATCAGGCAGGGAGAAGACGAGTCCGACGAAGACTACATCAACCGGGTGGATGAGATAATCCTCAACGGCGAGCCCGTAAGCGACGAGATCGCCCTCTACTCGGTCCTAGGGGGATTCAATGGTCTTTCACCCATGTTCAGACATCTTACTAAGGACATGCCCCCAACCTACGCTATCTTCCGTGCCAAGGCCGCAGACTTTTTGGCCAAGCGGAGGTTGGTCGCCCTTTACCAAGGCGAAGGGGCAGAGACGGCGATCGCCAAGTCCAACAAGGCGGTCGCTAAACCACCTGGTGATTTCAGGGCCTTCGAGGATGTGGAAGCCCATATCCTCCACAACCTCAACCTATCTCCGGCTCGTATTTTTTACGCCATCCAGGGGCGCGAGCGGCTAAGCAAGCCGAAGGCGATAAGGGACAACGGTTATCTGGACCGCAACAAATTTTGTGCTTACCACAAGAGTCCCGGTCACAACACCGACCAATGCCACGACCTCCTCAGACAACTCTGGAGATTGTTCGAGGAGGGAAAGCTGGATAGTCTAGTCAACTAGCCGGAGCCCCGGGCGAAAAGGATTAAGGGTCGTGATCGGCGACCGAACGACGACCATCAATCTTCCATCTCGATCGCTAGAATCAAGCACGGCGAGCCGAAAGACTTGTACTAGTCGATCCCCCTGATCGACCCTGGCGGCCAGATCTTTATGCTTCAATCAAGAGGTGGAAATTTCAGAGGTCTTTCCCCAGTTTCCACCATGTCAAACGAAAGGCTACTGCCCAAGCAATATCCCCAAAAATGGAGGACTCGCGCGCCCTCTAAAGTTCATCATCTAACATGATGGACCTAGGCACGAGATCGCCTCCTTCAGCACAACGTATACCGTCGAGGATCGCCATCTAACATGACGATCCGAGGTAGAAGAGTGCAGCCATGGTCCTGCAGGTCGATGGAACCGACAGCTTCGCCCATGCAAGGTTCCTTTGAGCAGAGATCGCTCGCCCTTCGTTTAAATACGAGGCGGGCGTAGCCAAAGGACCCTCCAAAACAGATCTGTGGACACGCTCGCCCGCCCTCAAAGGTTCATCATCTAAGCTGGTGGGCCCGGATAATGCGACGCGTCCCTACCCCCATCACAACGTATGCCCTCGAAGGTCCGCCAGCTAACATGTCGGCCCCAGGCAGAAAAGTGCTAACAAGCCACAGTCGCGGAGTCGATTAATCCGACGGCGCCCCATGCAAGGACTCCTCCAGGCAGAGATCGCTCGTCCTTCATTTAAATACGAGGCAAAATGTAGCCTCCGGAGGAACCTCACAATAAAGTGAGTCGCGAGACAAACCTACAGGTGGAATTTCGCTCGCGCACAAGACATGGTCGCGGAGGTCAGTCAATCGAACCCCGCGACCGTGCACGGTTCCTCAAGACCGAGATGATCGGCCTTCCTTGAGGAATCTGCAAAATTGAAGACCGTAGGAGCTGAATCAAGAATCAGTCCGCTCAAGAAAACAATCGTCTGGTCCATAAAGAGTTGAGTCGCTCGTCTGTAATTCATACGATCGCCGGTAACACCACCTCACCCAATGCCTTCAACATCGGAGCGAGCTGGGGGGCAATTGTTGTGTCGCGATTAACACACCTCGACGGTGGTCGGCATAAAGGCCGAGCGACCGAGTCAACGTCAAATGAACCATGGCACACCTACCAAACGGAGATCCCAGATCAAGTCAAAGTACCGAGCGATCGACATCCAGGGCGATCGTCTCTTGGCACCTAGCGATCGAATTTGGTGCCCGGCCAAGGACGACCGCCTCATGCCACGTGTAAAGCCAACATCCGTCAAGTCTGCGAAGACCGAATCTCGGGATAGAGGCCCACGTACAGATCCGGAAAAGGTGCCGTAGGAAAAGGCCTTTAACTCCAGCCCATCAACAGCTGTCGGCGACAAGGACAAACCTCACCTACCGACAGACCCGCCGAAAGGTCCAAGGTGGACCCCCCGAGACAGTGACGTGAGGCACATGGCATCTTCTCACTGGTTCGTACAGCTGGCTGTCAGTAGCAGCCGCAGACTTTAAGGGAATCGACCCACGTGCTTAGACGATCGCCCGCTTATTATAATACAAGAAAGGCGATCGCCCGCTCGGGATCAAGACATCCCAGCTACCTCCCCTCCTATAAATATAGGACTTCCAGCATTTGGAAAAGGACTTCTTCTCTTGGACTTTTGAGACCTCTCTGACACTTTTGGAAAACTCTCGGAACTCTCTCTAAAAAGGCTTCCAGACACTCTCAAAACCATTCTCGCTCACTCTCTACCGAAAGACGATCGGCAGAAACGAGCATCACATTTCCTTTGTTACAAGAACACACTGAGCATTAACTCTGGTTCTTCCGGCAATTACCAGCACTCAAGAGCTAGATAACTAGGGTCTTTACACTCATTGTAATTGTACTCTTACATTAATATCTGTACTCCAAAGTATTCGTATTAATAATATCTCGCGAGAGCATTCAAGCCCGGGCCTAACAAACCCGGCAAATCTTGTGTTATTTACATTCCCTCGGACGTGCTCTCGCATTTTGTTTGTTACTCGCCCGTAGCCATATCCAGCAAACCACTACGTATAATATTTTGGGTAACAACAAAGGGGTTAGCATTTGAATAGCTAGTGCAAGTACACAATTACACTACATTATATACATACACGATTCGACACAAGCAATCCATTTGAGAAAAACATTTGAAACCAATATTTCGGAATATCACATTTACACCAAAAACAGTATATCCTCAAGTTTTCCACATCACAACTATCCACGCTTGGTAACCCGCGGCCGTACCCATTAGTATCGACCCCCAGAGGCCCCGTCGGACCGTCCCCAGGTGAGAAACCACTTCCGCGGCCGTACTCATTAGTATCGACCCCCAGAGGTCCTGTCGAACCATCCCCGGGTGGAAGAACATCAACACACGCACCCAAGTCCACTTCCATGGCCGTACCCATTAGTATCGGCCCCCAGAGGCCACATATGCCATCCCTGGGTGGAAGAACAATAACCACATCCATTTAATAGCACAATTTACATCATTCGCATCAAAACCGTACACACATAACGAAATGTAATACATGTACTTGCCTTGGATAAAATGAAGCGAAGGAAACGACGAAAGAAATGGTTTCGGTCCGAACAATCTTCACAAATCCATTCCTAACACAATAACGGTGTACAAACAATCTCAATATTGTGAAAACGTAGGAATTCATCCTAGTTCTACCCGATGGGATAATTTGTCGAACACTACGTGGTCATATAAGATCCTAATCTATGAACGGTGAAATCCTTGAAGTTTAATCCGTAAAACTATATTGGAAACAAGGAATCACGACTATACATTCGTATTCTAACAATTCATCGAAGCTGGATCGGTTTCAAATGAAAAATCAAGACAAAATCCCGAAATTCCCAAAAGTTAGTATTCTAAGGAAAAATACCTCGATTTTAAGATGAACAATGGATGAATTGATGCTAGGGTGATGATATGATGATCCTAGACTGCTTCACAACTGAGGTTAGACGAAATCGGACGAACCCTAGGCTAGAAAAGTCGCTCCCGTCGCGAAGGAAGTGAAAGAAATGAAAAATGAGAAGGAAAACCCGCTGCCCAGTTTATTATACTGGGCAGCATTACGACCGTAATATGATACCCGTTACGGCCGTAATGGCATTCCAGATCCCACTGGACTGGTTTCGCAACATCGTTACGGCCGTTAGGAAGGGAACATTACGGCCGTAATGTGTCGAGGTTTATGGCCGTAATGCATGGGTTCTTACGGCCGTAACTCAGGCCTGGAAGTCAGCCAGCCTGCAATTTGAGAAAGAAAAATAACGGCTCGACAACCACCGGAAGAAAATACAAGGGTAGGATCACTAGATACTCAAAATTCTCTGCTGACGAGTCAAAGATCACAATCATCACATAACTCCGGCCATCCGAAGGTCGGTATAGAACGAGTATTAACAACAACACCCAAAGTATTAAGAATTTACAAAAATGACCCAAACGTCCGAAATACACGATATGACGTCGGATTAACAATCCGAAACTCATGTTATGATCAATTCAACCAAGCAAACACATGGGAACAGAAAAATAATGAAATTGAACGTGTTTTACGAGAATCGAACGTACATGCAACAAAACATGACTTAAAATGAAATTACGTACAAACATATCCGAAACTCGTCCAAATGGAAAAACTCGAAGAACAAACTAGATTCAGAATTCCAAAACAGTGACAAGCGAGTCGTCCGAAATGAACATACACCAAAAATAGAAATTACCAAAAAATAGAAATTACCAAAAATAGAAAGTACGTATATTACAATAAATTCCTTATTTAATATAATATTCATAATATTTCTTGAAGAAATTTCGGCCGGTCCCATACTGAAAGTCCAAGTTTGATCCGGTAGATTATTGCCCACACGATATCCGGATCTCAGGTGGGATATACTCTAGAAGATCTTGAGGTAGAAACACAAGAAGATCGAAGAGGAGTACGTGGAGTAGCTCGATCGATCCAAAATGGAATTTTCTACCACTTCGCTTCAAAGGTATGAATTACCAATTCTACTACGTAAATACATATATTTAAATTATTAATTAATCTATTTAATTAATTAATTGACAAGCCTAAATAGATTCGCAATTTTGTTGGTTAGCTTATAAAACCAAATCAATTAATTATTCAATCTCGCTTCCGCTCCGTTTTATATTCCAACAATTGGTATCAGAGACGGTCTTTAGGTTCTGTTGAATTTAATTAATTTGTGATTAATTTGCTAGCAATTTAAATATTCATATAGTATGATGTTTGGAATCTTTTTGCTAGAAATTGTCTTGCATGTGAATATCGTCCAATTATCATGGCTATGTGATTTTTTATTTTTTTTACGTGTTGGTATTTTGGCCTGGTTTTGAGGCATGTATTAAGTTTTTCCCGTGAGAAAATCCACGGGTATAGTAGGACTTTATTTTTTCCTTGTAAATTTGATGTAAATTCGCTGTATTTTAATTCTTGTAAAATTATAATCGAATTGGAATACACAAATTACCGAAGGAAACGAAGTCCAGCGCGAAAAGGAGTCCTGATCGGATGAACTGACCGAGACCAGGCTGCTATCGATCAGGACTCGGCCAATGCAGGCGGTCTCGGCCGAATCTGTCCTGCCGCGCATCGGCCAGGGGCAGGTGCCGGGCCGGGGGTCGGGTCGGGCAGCAGGTCGTGTTTTTTTGTCCGGGCAGGTTCGTTCGGTGTATGGTCCTATTCATTTATCCGTCGTTCGTTGCGTCCGTTAGAGCACAAAAATTTTAATTTGGAAATTTCTTGTGCAATTAATTTTGCATGGAAGAAATTTTCTAAATTTCGCAATTTTGTGCCCCAACCGGGAGGAGGTGACGAGATGCTTGAAGTAGTGGGAGCAAAAGAGCCGAGGATTTTCTCGTTATTCAAAACGAGGAATAAAAGTCATGATAATTCGATTTAATTATCTAATTTTTTTTATGTTGGTTTTTACTGTTTTGATGAATGGCATGTATGGATGTATGCGTGATATTTTCTTGCATGTTAGGACGAGAAAATTAAAAACCTTAACTTTTCAAAATAACTAAGTGATTTTAATAATTTATTTTTTAAAATGAAATTTGCCTCCATAATTGGTTTAAATTGTGAAATAATTAGCATGCTTGTTGACATTAGAGTCTTCCTCCACATCGAATGTGCTGATTATTAGCTCACTAGTTGTAAACTTCAATATGATAAAAAAAAGGTGGATATTATTTTTTATGATAGGACCTCTCCATCTGTAGGACTATTATCATTAAATAATATTCTAAGGTTTGTTAAATTATGGTGTTCACTTAGGTGTATTAATTAATAAGCTTCCCATCGGAGTCTATGTTAATTTAATACATGCCCAAGAGGAACCAACTATTAATTTTACTTGTCAAAACGCATCTTGACTGGATAGTAAAAATTAAAGACGTTAAAATCTACTTGAGAAATGTATATATAAACGTCCACACTAACGTGGCCTGTATGTGCGGTTTTTCGAGGTGTTGGTTGATTGCATATATATAGTGTTTTAAGGATTTTCAATATATTTTGCGTCGAATTATCGGATGAATGGTGTTTTAATTTTATTCTCAGATGTCTTTCAATCCACTAGCTGTTATTCTCAAAGAAAATAAACTTGATGGCACTAACTTTGCCGACTGGAAAAGAAATCTTGACATTGGCCTGACTGACGAGGGGCATAAATTTGTGTTAACAGAGGAGAGCCCTCTGAAACCAGAATCGGATGCCACTCCTGAAGAGTTGGCTGAATTCCGAAAATGGAAAAAGTCTGATGAGATGGCTCGCTGTTACATTTTGGCTTCACTGACAAATGTATTGCATCATCAGCATCAGACGATGGCCTTATTCGCGGAAATGATGAAAAATCTCACCGAGATGTTTGGTCATCAGAACCGGGCGGCTAGGAAAAATGAAATGAGGGTGTTGATGACAAACCAAATGTCTGAAGGGACTCCAGTAAGGGATCATATTCTGAAAATGATGTCTCATTTGAATGAACTGAGCATATTGGGGGCCACTATCGATGCCGAGTCGCAGGTCGATATTATCTTGGGCAGCTTGCCAAGAAGCTTTGAGCAGTTCCGCCTTAACTACAATATGAATTGTAGGACTTACACTTTGGCGGAACTTCTGACAGAGCTTCAGTATGCCGAAGATCTCTTCAAATAAGGTTATCGTCAAATTCTTACGGCAACCGGTGCTAGTTCTTCAAAACCCAAATGGGGAAAGAAGAAAAAGCAGGTTGGCCAGAAGCAAGTGGCAACCTTTAAAGCTAAGGGCAAGGCTCCTCAGTCCAAGGCTCCTCAGTCCGAGGCAAACAAAAAGCCGAAAGGCAAATGCTATAAATGTGGTCTGAAAGGGCATTTCAAGAGTGACTGTCCTAAGAAAGGTACGTCTCATGCACTAGTAGTCAAGACATGTTTGGCAGCCTGTTCTATCACTTCGTGGATAGTAGATTCGGGTTCCACTGATCATGTTTGTTATGACTCGCAGGGGTTCTAAGTAACCAAAGTACTTAGTGCGGATGAGATTACTATTAGCTGGGGCGACTATTCCAGGCTGAAGGCTGTTGTAGTGGGAGTCGTGCAGTTAAAAGTTAATGATAGAATTCTAGTCCTAAATAATGTATTTTTAGTACCTGATTTTAGAGTGAATTTAATTTCAGTTTCTAAATTACTTTGTGATGGATATTCAGTTTCTTTTGGAGATAATGCAGTTATTAAAAGAAATGGTGAATATGTTTGCACGAGTACTTATAATGAAAGACTTTATATCATTAATGCGGCACCAACTCCCTTGCATAATTATAAATCGCTTAATTCTTTGACTAATCCTAATAAAAGAAAAGAACCTTCGAGCATAAATCAAACATATTTGTGGCATTTACGATTGGGTCATATTAACCTTAGAAGGATTCAAAGATTGGTGAGTGATGGCCCATTGGATTCACTCCAAGTTGAGTCATTTCCAATTTGCGAATCCTGTCTAGAAGGGAAAATGACTAAAAGGGCTTTCCAAAGCAAAGGAAATTGTGCACGAAATATATTGGAATTGGTACACACCGATGTATGTGGTCCAATGAACATCCAGGCTAAGGGTGGTTTTGAATACTTCATCATGTTTATAGATGATTATTGGAGATATAGATACATCTCTTTGATACGACGTAAGTCTGGATCTTTTGATAAGTTCAAAGAATTCAAGGCTGAAACGGAGAAGCGTCATGGACAGAGTATCAAGTCACTACGATCTGATCGTGGTGGCGAATATCTTAGTGGAGAGTTTTTGGATTTCTTGGCACATGAGGGGATTACTTCCCAGCTCACTGCACCTGGTACACCACAACAAAATGGTGTTGTTGAACGAAGGAATCATACTTTATTAGAGATGGTTAGGTCAATGATGAGTTATTCTGATTTGCCTATTTTGTTTTGGGGATACGCCTTGGAAACAGCGGCGTACATTCTAAACTTGGTGCCTTCGAAATCAGTTCCAAAAACACCCACAGAACTGTGGAATGGGCGCAAGACCAGTCTAGGACATGTTCAGATTTGGGGTTCACCAGCACACATGCTGAATAAGGAGCTGATAAGTTGGCATCCCATACAGAAGTACGAGTGTTTATAGGATATCCGAAGGGAACGAAGAGTGGCTTATTCTACAGTCCTAAAGATCAAAAGGTCATTGTTAGCACCAATGCCTGGTTCTTAGAGGAGGACTTCATAATAAGCAACAAGCCTAGAAGTGAGTTCATTCTAGAGGAACTTAGGGGCGAGATTTCGACAATACCAATTGTACAAACACCTAGTGTAGCATGTAGCGACACTATTGTGGATACGCAAACTAAGGACATGCCTCGTCATAGTGGGAGAGTTGTTCGTCAACCTGAACGTTTCATTAGCGTGGGAGCGTCTTCGGACCACTTCCCGGACCAGGATGAAACGGATCCATGTACGTACAAGCAGGCAGTTCAAGACAAGGATGCTGAATCCTGGCAAACAGCAATGCAATCCAAAATGGGATCTATAGATTCTAATCAAGTGTGGGAGCTAGTAGAGCCACCCAATGGGGTAAAACCCATTGGAAGTAAGTGGGTCTACAAGCGTAAGAGAGGATCTAAAGGGAAGGTTGAAACCTTCAAAGCAAGGCTTGTTGTGAAAGGTTACACTGAGAATGAGGGCATCGACTACGCTGAGATATTTTCGCCAGTAGCCATGCTTAAATCGATTCGGATTCTCTTAGCTATAGCTGCGGATTTAGATATGGAGATTTGGCAGATGGATGTAAAGACTGCGTTCTTGAATGGGAGTCTTGATAAGGAAATCTATATGCGCCAACCTGAGGGAACATTGTTGAAGGAGAGGAGCAATTAGTGTGCAAGCTCAAAAAAGCCATTTATAGTCTCAAGCAAGCATCAAGGTCTTGGAACATGCGATTTGATAAGGTCATTGAGTCGTATGGTTTTGAACAGTGTCCTAGTGAGGTTTGTGTATACAAAAAGTGCGATGGAAACGTGCTAGTGTTTCTTGTACTGTACGTAGATGATATACTTCTAATTGGAAACAATATGAAGGGATTATCAGACGTAAGGGTTTGGTTGTCTGAGCAATTCGATATGAAGGATTTGGGAGAAGCTGGGCACATCCTTGGTATTAGGATCTTTCGAGATCGAAAGAAAAGGATGTTGTGCTTATCTCAGGCATCCTATATCGATACGGTGTTAGCGGCTTAATATGGAGCATTCCAAAAAAGGTTTCTTACCTTACAGAGATGGAATTCAGCTATCTAAGGCTATGTGTCCTGGGACGCAAGGAGATAAATGACATGAAGCTGGTCCCTTATGCTTCGGCAGTGGGAAGGCTCATGTATGCTATGCTTTGCACTAGGCCTGATATCTGTCATGTTGTATGCATGGTGGCGAGATATCAATCGATCCCAGGACCGGGACATTGGATTGCTGTCAAGCATATACTCAAGTACCTGCGAAGTACTAGGAAGCATATGCTTGTATATCAATCGGATACACTTTGTCCTTTGGATTACACTGACTCAGACTTCAGTGCGGACAAAGAAAAGTCGAAATCAACTTTCGGATATGTTTTCACTTTGGGAGGTGGAGCTATCAGTTGGAGGAGTGTGAAGCAGAAACGCATAGCGGACTCTACCATGTAAGCCGAGTATGTAGCAGCCTCAGAGGCAGCTAAAGAGGCGGTATGGCTCAAGTACTTCCTAAAGGATATGGGTGTGATTCCTAATTTGCCTAGGAGTATTACACTTTATTGTGATAATACCGGTGCTGTTGCAAATTCGAAAGAACCACGGGCCCACAAAGCAAGCAAACATATCAAGCGCAAATATCATATCATTCGAGGTTTTGTGAAGAGAAAGAAGATTATTGTCTCCAAGATAGCATATGAAGACAACCTAGATGATCCTTTCACGAAAGGGTTGCCCTCAAAGTCATTTGAAGGGCATGTAGAAGGAATGAGGTTGAGATGTATGGCAGCATTGCTTTGAGTATAAGTGGGAGATAGATAGACATAGTCTAGATAGTATACTTCTAAAGCATGCTTTGATTATAAGTGGGAGATTGTTAGGGTTGTATATATCAAAGCATACTTTAGGCTTGTATTACCTAATTTCCCGGTCTTTATCTAAGAGAATATTTAATTCATTTGTCACATATTTTGCATATTTGTTCACGCTATGGTTATGCAAATATTGTCTAAATTACTTTATATTGTAGATAATGTGGTGTGTCGTGTCATACAGAAGATCACATTATCGGTTCCTTATATAGTAATAATTAGTTCACAACCTATATAACATTAGACCGTTATGTGAGAGGTTGTAATATATACTTGAGATTGGTTGGTCTTGACCATTAGCCTATATTAGCGTATTCGGTATACGTTGAACATGATCGAAGTGAGATAGATTCTTTTGTACTGACCATAAGAAGAACGTACATCTCGGACAATTATTATTTCTTAATTCTAGTGATTAATATTTAATTATATATATTTAATATTTATTGCTTTGATTTATCACGGGTGAGAGCCAAAATGATTGACTCAATATGCTCGATATTTTGGGCAATATTATTATATATATAATAATTAATATTATAGCTAGAAATCGTGTCCCGACCAGTTGGGTTGATCATGTCCTTTGAGGCACTCGAAAGGATTATTATATTACACCCTGCAGGTGAATTAATTTTCCGATATAATAATAAAGCTCGAGTGGTATACTCATGTATAACACATTAATTAATTAAAAATTGTCAGTAGCTTAAATTAATTAATGGACATGCAATATCTTAAATACGGGAAATAATTAATTCAAAAAGGAGCCCAATTTCGTAATTTGGGAACTTGGTAGAAAGTGTAATATCAATTTTTTAGTGGACTAAGTTGATATTAATAGAGTCATCATATTAGGAAGAGTCCTAATATTGGAAAGATGATCTCTATTGGGAGTCCTTACCTTATCCTCCTTAAGGTCCCTAGAGTAGCCCAAAACATCTATAAATAGGACACATGGGGGGGGATTTTTTCACTCTTCTTGAACAAGAAATTTTCGATTTTTCTTCTAATTTAATGTTTAATTGTGGATCTTGACTTGTGTCTTGGATTCCATAATTTAGATAACACAATATTTTTCTAAATACACAAATATTCAAGAAAAATAGAGAGAAAAATTCGTGAGGTATTTCTTGAAGAAATTTCGGCTGATCCCATACTGCAAGTCCATGTTTGATCCGGTAGATTATTGCCCACATGATATCTGGATCTTAGGCGGTATATACTCTAGAAGACCTTGAGGTAGAAACACAAGAAGATCGAAGAGGAGTACGTGGAGTAGCTCGATCGATCCGAAATGGAATTTTCTACCACTTCGCTTCAAAGGTATGAATTACCAATTCTACTATGTAAATACATATATTTAAATTATTAATTAATATGTTTAATTAATTAATTGACAAGCGTAAATAGATCCGCAATTTTGTTGATTAGCTTATAAAATCAAATCTATTAATTATTCAATCTCGCATTCACTGCGTTTTATATTCCAACACCTTGAACACCCGACGAACATGGGAGTGGGAGTCTTTAATATAAGGGACAGTGGTGCTTTTTGGTCGTTGTTGTAGTCCCTATCTTAAAAGATCACTGTATCCCTACCTTCCCCTATATGTTAAATTTAAGAGTAAATTGCACTTTGTGTACCTGAACTTTACTCAAGATATCAATTGAAATATTGAATTTTAATATTTATCACTCGCAATACTTAACATTCACTTTACTTAAATTTTGTGTACTGTCGTCTATCTGTTACTAACTCGGTTAAAAGTTCAGGCATAAAACTGTCTTTCTCGACATTCTCTGACCGTAGAGATCTTCCTCTCTCTGCCAGAGCCGGGGCTTCGCGAGAATTCCGCTAACGGGTGGTTTTGGATGGCGGAGGCGGTGGTTTAGGGTTTTTAATAACCAGTCTCTTTGGATTTGTACCGCGGAAATTCTATCTTGTATAAATTTCCTTTGTGGCTCAGTTTTGATTTGGGCTTTGTTTTTTCAAGTGCAATTTTATGGGTTCGGTCTCGAGTTTTTAGTCGGTATTTAGACAAAATCCTTAATTTCACAGGCGGCAAATCCTTTTTTGTCTGGCCGTATTTTTCTTTTGTTGGCTGGGTGTTGGTTGTTCTTTCATAAAATCCAGTATTTCGATTCGCCGAAAGCCCTAGCTATACTCGCTCTTTAATTCCCAAATCCCCCGAATTTACCTAAACTCACATCGTCATGTTCCTCCAACATACTGAAAATCCAGTATTTGAAGAGTAGTCCTCAAACCCAGACTGTAGCTTGCTCAATTCTCATCTTGGTTTCTCTTAAGTTCCCCACTTTTTAATACCCACCAGATAATTGTTAAAATTCCCCAGAAGTTTGTTCACGTAGGTCTCTATTACTGTTTACGTTTACCTTTGAAAATGGTGAATTGTAGGAACAGTGATAACAACAGCTTTACGGGCGGAGAATGTCGAGAAAGACACGTGTACCCCTGAACTTTTAACGGAATTAATAACAAATAGACGGCAATACACAAAGTTTAAGTAAAGTGAATGTTCGCGAGTGATAAATATTAAAATTCAGTATTTCAAGTGGTTCTTGAATAAAGTTCAGGTACACAAAATTCACTTTACTCTAAATTTAATAATAATATCAAAATATTCCATAATAATAAACCGAATGTTAAAATAAAGGGACAACTAATCTTCGAAAAAAAATACTCTCCTAACGGGGTTCTCCGACGGACCTCTGAGGAGAACATAGTCTGGGAGGCATAGATGTATAGATAGATCAAAGCAGAGGGGGCTATGGGGTCATACTCGGTGGAAGGGAAATAGGCTTACCCGGCTTAGCCCTTCTGCTCGATTCCTACTTAGGCGGGAGCTCTAGTTGTATTGAACTCTAGTTCTTCTTTGGTCGGAATAGCCTCGTTCGTAGTATTCAATATAAGACCTTATCGCGCTCTGTAACCGGAAAAGTGAGAATCTTCTCACTTCAAGGAGAATAACTACTCTATCCATCGCAGCGAATTCGGGGGTGGGGGGTGGGGTGGGGGGAGGGGGCAGCGGCCACCTACCTACTTCCGCGGCCGGCGTTTTTTTTTTTTTTTTTATGCCAAGTCCGCCGACCTACTTTCCGATGGGCCGTCATCGGAAGTCAGCAGACCTCCAGCGATCTGCCAGTAATTCTCTTCCTTTACGGCAAGTCCGCTGGCCTGATTTTCGGCGGGAACGCTGCCGGAGTCGGGGTTTTTTCTCCTTTTTTTTTGCTCCCCGTGGTAGACCTCCGGCGGCTGACCATTTTTTTTTTGTATGTCGGCATGCCTTTCGGCGGTCCGCCAAATCCTTTTTTTAACAGCTTTTCGACGACCGCCGGTAGACTTCTTTGAACCAACATATTTTTTTTTAACAAAATAATCTGATAATTTGATTGTTTTAATCCAATTATGACATCACCACCGTGTCATTATGGCACAAGTTATTTCTAGTAAATATAACAAATGGAAGCGGGGATGTAGGATTTGAAATCGTACCTGAATTCTATCATTGTCATCCCTACACCAAAGGGCCCAAATCACCGGACTTTTCAGCTTTTCACTCTATCAAGCACTAATAAACATTCAGAATTAGTTCATTGCTACATTTTTCATTTCATATTTAATCACTTACAAGACTCATCATTCTCCTTTCAATTCTTATTATTAAAACCTTAACTAAATAAAACTCAAATGAAAGGACCTCCGACACAACACGCCACACTGAATCTATGTATATAGATGCGTTATCTGTCTCAAGCAAGCTTCCTGGTAAGCTGATCCTTTGATGTGCTTTCAAATATCTTATCAGCATTTCCGACCTCAAAACCATCTCGTCTATGGAACTCTTCGACCTAAATAAATAATCGAGCCAAAGAAGTTTGAGTAACACATTCGACATGAGATTAAATCATGAAATGCAATTTAGAGTTATAAACTCGCTTATATGTGGAAAATATGATGGAATAGAGCTGTGATCATCACAGTAAAATAAAACTAGATAATTAAAAAATAAATAAAGGCACAGCTAGTTTAAAAGCTATACACGAATTCTACTTTTTTTCACAGTGGAATAAAGATAAAACATAAATCTAATGAAGGTTTAGAGAAATACCAAAAAAGAAACAGTAAGAAAAATTATCATTGGTAATTACCAAAATTACCCCTGAGGGATGATTACGAAAAAACCAGAGAAATTTCAAAATTACAAATAAGCCCTTCAAAAGGGGAAAAAACTCCCCCTAACATTATAGAAATATTACAATACCCCTTAAAATTAAGACAAAAGCAAACTTCAGGTTTCATTTTTCATTTTTTTTTTTAGTGATTTTGAAACGTCTCGGATTTTATTTTATTTTTGCAAATATCCCAAACCTCAAGGGGAGTTCTTGTAATTCTCCCTGAAGAATTCTGAAAAAGTGGGTGACATATCTATCATGCATGAAGTAATCAAATGTTTCATCATTCCTTCTCAATCTATATTTAGGAAGAAATCAAAGATTCAGTAATATGGAGAAAAACAACAAAAATGTCGAGGGGAAGTTGAGAAAAAGGCAACCTTGTTTTCTGGTAGATTTTTGAACTGCGGAAGTACAAGGCGCTCGGCAAACTCAATGTACGAGCACGGGATTGATTCCACAATTCCTTGAGCAAACTGAAAGAAAGTTGAATCTGCTACGGTCGAACTTTGTAACAAGAGACCGTCTGGGCTGACTGAGATTAAAAATGGAAAAAAAAAAAAAAAGAAAAAAAAAACATGGTAATATAATATGAGTCTCCAGTACTCACATGATGCTTTAGAGATTAGATGTTCCATTAAAACGATACATATAACCATTTTCTAATCCTGATTCATTCACACTCCGAGGAAAAAACAACTTAGGCGAAAAAGAGTCGGACAAGGTGATGAATAACAAGAAAAAGTTTGCTTAGAACTTAGAACTAAAAGATGTACATATTTTTAGGCAATAGAATAGCATATACTAACCTTTTAAAAGGCCTCCTTCAGAGTTCAATTTGAAACCATTCTCCTCAATGAACAGATTAAGATCTCTGATATTTCGTAAATGTGATTTGAGACGATGAGCAGATATAGTGACATGATTTAATGTGTATCCATTAACAAGAGTCCAGGCTGCATATTCACTTTCCCTAGAAATTCACAAGTTGAGGTTATCCACTCGTTACAGTGCCCACTCCCTTGAGGTTTGTATTTACCAAACAAATGCCCACCGACCTCCTTCAGAGGGTGCAGTTGGTAAAAGAGAACAAACATCGACGGGGGTGTGAGTAATTTTCAAACATAACAGGTCTGCCAAACTTCGAAAGGGTAGCTTTTTGTAACTACCGCTTTTTACAGTCTTAGGTGAAGGATATTATACCTTGCCAACTGTTGAAACTCAGAGTATGAGGGTTTATCCCACGTCAAACATCCCAGCGCACTTGCGAGAGCTGCGTGCATATTTCCATTTCCCGATATTTCGGTGTATTTTCTAATTATTTTCTGCATGTAAGAAGAAAAAGTGGAGTCCATCAACACTAATGAAGAATGCACGACAAGAACGAGTTTTAGGCAACAGTAATAACAATTAAAAATTAATTACAAAACCACCCCTGGAATTTAGCCTAATTACAAAAGACCCATTTATCTTTCAAAATCACCTTTACCCCCTCAACATGTTTCCTTTTTATAAAATGCACCCTGAAGGGGGGATATTTACTTGGGTAAGCACAAACTTCAAGGGGGTGTTTGTAACACTTTTTGGGGGGAATTTGTAATTTTAAAAGATAACTGAAAGTATCCGCAATTAGGCTAAATTTAGGGGTAGTGTTCATAATGATCCCAACAATTAATAAGCAGACAATAGGATTTTCTGCAGAAAAAAAAAAAAAAAAAAAAAAATCTAAATAAACCTGAGCTTCTGGAGACATTTCATCAACAAGAAGTTCTGATATAAATATCCTCGGTAGGGGTCCATGAACACCTGAGCCGCCATCAGCAATACGAGGAACTTTTGGAGGCGAAAACCAAAATGCTTTCAACTTCTTTGAAGGGAATCTCAACTCTTCTCTTTGGACATAACCAAAATCCACAAAAAGTTTCGCCATAGAATCGATTCCATGTCCATTAACCTAAAAGACAACAAAACAAATTGCAACACTTAAAATATTCCTCACAGAACAACAATGAAATCAAAATATGGAAACATTACCCCGAACGTCCTAAAAGCGAAATGGTCGTAGCATATGCAATCACCGTCGGCCGAACGAACAAGCTCTAAGATGGATTTTGCTGTGGGGTTTCTATTCAGATAAACAGTCTCGATAGTTGCCAAGATGTTCCTAAAGAACGATTCTCCTCCTCCCTGCAGTCAAGAATTCAACTCGTGTTTAAAAAGATGAGAATTCTCCATTCTTTGGCTATTCAGAAGGTTTCTCATAAGTTAACCTTCCGAATATATTAATACCTTAAAGATATAACCTTTAAAAGTCTGCCTAATTCTATAGACTATAAATATTTTATCCCAAGATCAACTCCATATTCAGTACATAGCTTTTTTTTCTCCTTGAATCATAATCTCAAGAAAATCAATTACACAAACCCTCGAAATTTAAACGTGCACATAAAAATAGTACTTTTAATTATTATTATTATTAATAATAATTTTTTCGACATGTGCATTTAAAAAAAAATACTCAGAAATATCTGCCAAACTCAAGACATAATCCAGTATTATACTCAGATAAAAATCTAATCCCCACAAAAAAAAATACACTTATGTTCGATGGGAGAATGAAGAAAAATACCCGAAAAGAACAATCTTGAGGATACCCAATATGATCATTGGAAGCTGACATGGCTGAAAATTGACGGGTTCTTCTTCCAAGAAAATTAAAATCCCCTGATGAAATTCCGTTTTTCAGGGAAATGAATTTTTTTCGGGAACCAGCGATGAAACCAGATGAGGGCGACGACGACGATGATGATGAAGGTAGTGATGATAGTAAAGGGAAAATACAAGATTCAACAGAAGAAGAAAATCTCAGCATGGTGTTCATAGTTTTTTCCAGAAGAAAAAAAGAAGGCCGAGTCTGATTGCGTGTTCAATTGCTATATTTCTTTATTTTTTTAGGGAAAAAAGTGTACTGACACTATCTGAAGAGTATCTTCTCCATCAGTGACGTGAGCTTGACAGAAATGTTAATTTGTGGAGGAAAAATAAGATATGTATAGAAAAAAGGTTAAAAAGTAGATGATGATGTGAGATCAGGCCGGCGAGTGAACGCAAATATTCCATTCGACTCGAGATATTCGGCTCGAAAAAATTCGATTTGAGTTCGATTCGTGCAATCAAATATCAATCAAACGTTAAATTTGGATTCGGTGCAAATCGGACCGATATTTTAGTATTCATCTCAAATCGTAGTTCTCGAACCGAACTGTCTGGTCCGGTCTTATTTTCATATTTGTAAAACATTTGTTAGAATAGTTGTTTAAATTCGGACCGAACTATTTGCAAACGTTCGATCCGAAATATCGAACCGAATCAAACGTCGAAACCGAAAAATATGCTTCATACTCGAATCAAACTTTAATTTAAGATATTTGATCGAATCGGATCAGACCGAATAATAAAAAAAATCAAACCGAGCCGAACCATCCTATAATTCGGTATAGTCCGGTCACAGCCCTATGTGAGATCGGAAGGAGATGTGGAAATTGTTGGGTTTAGCTCAAATAAAAAGTGGAGTACTTGTCCCACATCGGTAAAAGAAGAAAAGGTGGAGTGGTCTCCATGCCTATAAAATGAGTCCAAGACTTTGGTTTTCAAATGCACCAATTAGATAGATTTTAAGTATTTAATTCTTCTTTCTTTCTCTTGTCTTAGAGTGTGAAAGGTGTGAGTTAAATCTTTAGAGAGTGTGAGTGTAATTGGGGGTTGGCTTGAGAGATTATAACTGTGTGATTATAATAATTTTTCACATAGTGGATTTTCTTCTCTCTGTAGGCATGTGGTTTTTTCTCGGTTTTAGAGTTTCCACATATATTCTTGTGTTATTTATTTTTCTTTATTATTGTTTTTTGAGAGGGTTGTTGGGATCTCTGAGGCCATTTTGCCAGCAGGAAAGTCTGAAAAGCAGAAAAAATGAGGTAAAAGTGGGTAAAAAAGAGATTAAATTGATTAAATAAATGTATTTTTAAAAAATTATTTGATCAATCTTAGGCCCTGTTCTTTTTGCTGTTTTGAGGTCATTTTCTGTTTTTATTTTCGAAAACACTAAAAACGTGTTCTTTTTATCATTTTCGAAAATACATTTTGGAAAACAAAAAAATTATTTGTACACAAAACGCAAAACGCCCAAAACCTCGTTTTGAGCGTTTTGTGTGTATTTCAACAAAAAATCTTCAAAATGCTCAAAATGCATTTTGAGTTTTTTATTTTTTTTTAATTATCCTAATTTGAAACTAAGTCTAAAATAAAGATTTATGAATTTAATATTAATATTACAAAAAAAATATTTTGCAAAATAAATTTAACAGAACGCGTTTTCAGCAATTTTGAAAACAAAAATAAAAATAGAAAAGTACAAAATATTTTTCAAAATGAAAATACAAAATAAAATACAAACAGAACGCACCCTTATGTTTTATATATCTGTCTCTCTTAAATGGCTAAACTCATATTTTGAATGGACATTCTCATTGGAGTGCACTGATTTTAGTTTTATAATTCTTCATTCTTTCGTTTATAATTCACCCAATCAATCCGGACCATAAAATTTCGAATCGGGAAAATCCTGAAACTTAGAATACATAGACAAAGACTGAAGTGATTTGAGTTGGATTTGGGTCTCGAGATTCCAATCGAACCTAACTGAGTTAATTTATGAAGTTTTGTGGTTATAAAGAGATACAAATTTAAGTTGCAACATAGTGTATTCGTATAAAGTTAATAAAAATGTGTATAGATTTTTATATTTATGATGGATATGAAGTTACAAGTTACAAATACTCTATTGCTTGAATGTTAAAATACTTTTCTTATTTCTCCTTTTAAAATGTATATGAATATTGTAATGAGATAACCAACATAATAAGATCTTTCTGAAGTTCAATTTTGCCGGTTTTTGTAGAGGATGGGTAATATATATTTGATTTAGATTATAATTGGCAAACAAAGAAAAATCAAGCTAAAAGCAAACAAATATATGTAGTTCGAAAATTCCTTTGCTCTTTGCTAAAGCTAATATTCGGATTTTCCACATTTATAGAGAAAGTAACGGAGTTGCCGATCTCCTTGCCAATCAAGGATGCTCTCGTCGTAATTTCTTTTTTACTAATAGCCCGAATCTTCAAGGAAAAATTCTTGGGCTCATTCGGTTAGATAAAATTAGTTTTCCTTATATTAGATGCAAAAAAATTCTCTTCTCTTAATGTTTAATTTCGGAGACACTTATTGATCGGCTTGTTGAGCTATCTAAAATAGTTTTGGGCGTGTAGAGGGGTTCGTCCTCCCTCAATCTTTTTGGGCGTGTAGTGGGCCTCGCCCACCCACATTTCTGGTCCGGCTAATAATATTTGTTTTTTAAAAAAAAAAAATATATATATATATATGTAGTTCGAGTTTGGTTTTTAAAAATTAGAAACTGAAATTGAACTGAATCAAACTGTATTTTGTAGATAATTTAAGATCGAAATATTCTAATTTTTATCCCGATCGAAACTGAAAATACTACATCTTCCAACCACATAGGCAGACTATCGAGTGGTGCGCTTTATTTATGTCCGTGTTTGAAAATGAAAAGAAAAAAATAGATATAAGATTCAATCAATAATATATTTTGCTTTAGCTTTTGACGTGAATACAATAAAATAATATCAAAAACAAAAAAAATCATAAAAGTTTATTCTGGCTATGCTATTGTTTACGATTCGCATTCAAAAAGTTGATATTTTAAAAATTTATATCATTCGAAATCTGACAAGATACCACATAATTATACCATTTTACGTTCAAATTGCAAAAAAATAATTTCTGCAAACTATATACGATGATGAGAGAACATAGGAAGTAACTACCAAAATGAGTACTATTGTACTCATATATTTTAAATACTGTTTTACTCAGTAATATAAATACTTGCACCACAAAAAAATACTCCACCATTCACTTTTAGCTACAAATTTCCGATCGTACTTTTTTCTACTAATATAAAAATAAATATTGACATGTAAGGTATAACTGGATTTGGATCAATATCCATTCAAAAGATTTTTTTTTAATTTTTATTATATGTTTAATGATATTAATAGTCAAAGTTACATATTGAACTATGTATTTTTCTCTAACATTGCATCTATTAGCAATGAAGGTTTAGCATATAATATAATTACTCCTGTAATGAATTGGTATGTCTCATAACATGATGCACGGTGTAAGATGGCAAAATTAGCATATAGCATAATTATAATTGGTGCATAACACAATTACAATGAAAATATGATGCATCAATCAATTTTAACCTATATTGTTAATTGGTTTATCGCATAATTACAAATGATGTACCACGTATTGTACGTCATGTTGCACGTAATAATTTTATATTGTATTTCGTATACATAGCAAACCTAATATTATAGTTAACAATATAAATTAGGAGTTGATGGTTAGATCCCTCAGCCAAAGATTGAGGGTTCAAGTCTTGTATAACATGTGTGAATTTAAGAATAGAATAGTGGGTGCATGTGTATAAGTAGTTCTAAAAAAAAGGTTAACAATACAAGTACTGTATAACATGTGTGAATTTAAGAATAGAATAGTGGGTGCATGTGTATAAGTCGTTCTAAAAAAAAGGTTAACAATACAAGTACTGTAGAGCATTTATAAATGAACTAAACATGAATACCCTTAAGCACTAAATCCGAACTCGTTAACAATATTTTATTTTTATTAAATGAATATCGATTAAAAATAATTAAAACTTACGGGACTAAATATTTTATTTTTATTATTATTTTCTTTCAAAACGATAGTTATCTATATTACTAACATGACCAAAAATTGACATATAGGATATCTATAGCGTCAAATACCCCTTTTATATATAAAAGACCAAACCTGCAATTAACATAAATAAGAGTCTAAAACTGCAATTAAAACAGGTTTCAGCAAGCAAAAGCTAGATCATCCATAGTGAAATCTAATTCTCTAAATAGGACCGTTTATATACTTGAGCACAACGGAACAGTAATTTCTGCGACCACGGACGGGTGAAGAAAAGCTAGGCCACATATTTTCAAAACCCAAAAAGAAAAAAAAAACACCGACACACCAGAAAATCAACCACCACAATTTACGAGCTCAAAAAAATGATATGAATATCAAGGCATTGCCACAGAAATAGATCCTATCTACTTTATTCCTTGCCCCGTGACTTGAGGGGTGGTGTTTATTGTTTCACGGCTTAAGCGCGAGAGCAAATCCAATTTTCGCACTTTTCTCTATAGCACGCGTGTCCACTTCCCCCGAAATGGTGACGAAAGATTTCGGACGCCATTCGTGCTGTATAAGTGCGCTCGCCTTTCCATAGTTGTTCACTCGAGCTTTCACAGAGGTCAGAGGATCAAGCAAGTGCTGGGTCCCGACGGTCAGCGTGTTTTCGTTGGTCGTGAAGCTGTGGGTTAACTCTGCTCCAACTGCAGTGCTGGTCAACGGGCTTACTGTGTGGAAGTAGGAAGCAGTGATGGTCTGACCTTTGTCATTCCTGCACAAAGCAGCCAGTCACTGTGTCGGCGTGTGTGTTTGTGTGTGTGGGGGGGAGGGAGGGAGAGAGAGAGAGAGAGAGAGAGAGAGAGAGAGAGAGAGAGAGAGAGAGAGAGAGAGAGAGAGAGAGAGAGAGAGAGAGAGAGAGAGAGAGAGAGAGAGAGAGAGAGAGAGAGAGAGAGAGAGAGAGAGAGAGAGAGAGAGAGAAATAAAATATAAAAAGATTTTTGAAGATTAGCCTTAGAAGAAAAACAGATACCCTTTTAAATTACAAATATGCGTCTCTATTTTACAAAATGGCAAATGCCCCTACTTAAAAAAAGGTAGGCATCTGCTAAGCAAATATATAAATTACAAGGAGTGTTTCTGATGCTTTAAGAAGGGCATTTGTAATTTGAAACACAACTGGATCGTTTTGTAATGAGGCGAAACCTTGAGATGTATGAATGCTTGAGATCCAAACCTAAGATACATCACACAGAGTCATCTCAAGATTTTCAATAATTTTCAAGTATACATGATCAGCCACCATTCACATTCTCCCTCTACCAAACACCAAGACAAAAAACAAGCATAGTCCACAACATTGCGTATCCAAATTGGAATGTGAGGTGCGCCAGAGTGAATTTTTATGAAATACACTCCCTCCTATTCAAAATAATAGATGTCACTTTGGCTTTTTTCCTCTACTAATTACACCCAATGAACTCACCTCAAAATTCACCTTCTTCACTTCATTAGTTGCAACTTACAAGTCATCATTTATTAACCGACAAAATTTGGCATTAAGAAATTTTCTTAATTTGTATTCACAAAGTCAAAGTGACATCTATTAAAATAGGAGGGAGTATTATAAGCACTATTTTTTTTTTTCCGACACAAGAGGGGACTGAGGGAAGGGATTTTTTAAAATAACATATAAGACCACCCCAACTCTTAAATGTTTTAATTTATCTTTTTCTACAGGAACTGAACAGAGATAGGTGCCCCCCCCCCCCCAACCACCACCGCCCATCTCTGCCATGGCTCCAAAAGTAAGAACTTGACGTATTTCGATACAATTTTATCTATCCCAACTTTCTACTCAACTTAAAAAAAGGAACTCACAGTGCCAAGGATGCAATTAGGTCGGCGGTGGTAATACTGACTCCGGCATTGTATTTAGTAAAATCCCCCGTGGCCGTGTCAAACGAGATATCAGTCCCCAAAGCTGCTTTCTGATTTCCAGCCACACCAGAGAAGTTAACAAGTGGCTTTGCAGTCATCCCAAGACTAGTGCTAATTCCCGCATACTCGTGCAGATACTGAAGCTCGACCTATTAACAATTTACCATAAAGACAATTAAGTTTGATCCCGTCAGTCTCGCAGCAGCAGAGCAAAACAAACCAAAGAAAGAATATGAAGACCCCAAAATAATATAACAGAGAACCACTGGAATAAGTAAGATTACCTTGCCGGACCTCTGGTCGGGCGCAACAAAGTTAAAGATAGCCTTCACTCCAGGGGCAGGCTCATCAACAGTGACGGTCGTGTAAACCTAAAAAAAGCAGACAATAATTAGTGAAATGGCCGTGTAAATAGAACGTCAATAAAATAACGTGATGTTCCAAAAATTGCTGATCCAATATCACATTTCAACACACTACCACATCTAATGGAGTATATAGAAACAACTTGTGTGTACACAATTCATAATTAATATAAAAGACTAATCAAAGAGAGGGGATTCATGCTCCTCGATGATCCGCCAGGATTTTCCGTAAAGTGTAAAACTTTAATAAATAGAGTTAATTATATCAATGAGCTGGGCGCGTAATGGAGATCAGGCCTTGCACGACTTGTTATGTATTATGTCCAAAGAATATCAAGGAACCCGGGCCAGCAGTAAATTTAAAAAAAAAAAAAAAAAACGCAAAGAATGCACCACAATATGAAAAGTAATCGTACAAAAATATAAGATGGAAGATATATTCAGAAGGTCGGAACATCTTGCACTATGTCAGATTCCTTCACAGTTTCGCTCTTTACATCAAAAAAGGAGCACCAAACGAATTTCAGAGGTTCTACCTGATGAACTAGTCTACTTTTCGGACATGAATGCCGACACCAAAAAAAGAAACTTAGATAAAGTACATAATGCACTTCGCGTCTGCTTACTTGGAATACAAAGGGGAACTAAATCTAAAGTATGACATAGTTCAGCTTCATGGTACATTTTTCGCCTTGTAACTGCAAACAGTGAAATCGCCAGTTTACTAGAACAAAAAAATGCTCGACTGTATCGTTATAATTTGACAATTGGGCCAATCATAAGGGCCCAGTAATGGTGATAGTTGTCAACCCCTTTGGGTATATTTTGCCAACAATAAAGAAACAAATATGGAACACACAAAGTCACAAATAGATGCACTAAAGGTCTCTTATGTCAGAAATTTTCAGATATCAAGAGTAAGCTCTGAACTATGAAGCACGGACACGTGACACGTGATATGACACGACACGGACACTGGAATCGTAATTTTTCCCAAAATGTAGGACACGACACGTAGAGGGCATGATTTTTTATTAATTAGTTAATTAATTATAATATGATATAAATATTTTATACAGAAAACCATTACTTTTTCAAGAAAAATAATACCATTATGATATAGAGATAACTTTTCTATTTTAAAAAGTTGTATTAATTGGATAATTTATCGGGCAAGTTATGTTAGAGAATAAGAAATTTCAATCTCATTCAGAGACTTACTATAATTGAAAGTCCATTTAAAATTATTTTAAGCCAAATATCCATAGTAAACCATTATCCATCAAAACCCAACATTAAAACCCTCCATTTATCCTTCATATAAAATGCTCACACCGCCGCTCCACCTTCCCACCTCAGACATCAGCAGAGTTATTAAAATTTCTGCAAATCCTAACACCACCACTCTACCTCTCCATCGGCCCGGTTCTTGTGCTTATTGACGCTGGAGAAAGATCGGCGAGTAAGACGACACTGGAAAAGAGGATATCAGCGAAAAAATCAGCCCCAAGCGTGCCCATCAGCGTGTCCGTCTGTGTCCGGTAGTGTCGACTGCGTGTCGGGTACGTGTCCGGCATATAAAAAAAAAAAGGAATACTCTCCGACACGCATGTCGGGAGCATGTCGGTGCGGATCGGACGTGTCGGGAGCATGTCGGTGCGGATCGGACGTGTCGGGCGTGTCCGACTCGTGTTGGACGAGATATCCGCCTCCTGGCGAGTCCGTGCTTCAGAAGCTCTGAATAAATAGCTTACCTCAGAAGCAAATATCGCAACCACATTTTTTGGACACAGCCAAAGGTATGATCAAACAAAGTAGGATGGCTTACGTTGGAGTTGGTGTCAACTTTTATATCAGTTGTCATGTTCTCGTTCTTCAGCTGAGTGTTGACATCAGCTATAAAATGATCGCCCTTCTTAATCCCTGATGAAGTGATTGCCTGTAGATTTAAAAACAAATTAATGAACCAGACAACAATATAGTCGAACAAATCAAGTACGTGACAATTAGCTTATGTGATCATAGTCATCAAAATGGCAAATGAAAATGATAAATGACTATCCAGTCATCAAGAAATTTAACGAAAATCACAATTCCAAAAAACCCCGTATCACCCTCGAATTCTTGGGTAGATGTTGATCAACAATTTATATGCCCCTCACACAATCTAAAACTCGAGAAATGTGGCTGAGATTGCAAGAATAACGAATAATATCAATAAAAAAGAAAGCAATTGTATTTGTTGGTGGTCAGGTAAATAGATAATAAAGTGACTGATAAATGCAAAGGCACCAAAATATGTAAGTGCAAAAATATCCATTTCTAGGTTCGACGAGCATAGTGGTGACAAATTTTGAGACGACATTAACCTAACTCATTACAAGCGGTTTAGGGTTAAGGTTTGGCGGATACCGATTAAAAGACATGAATAACACAAACATGTGGGTTATTGTTGACTAAAGGACGTGATTAAATCATTTGACCCAATTTTACTGCTGTAGTGCTGTTATATCGCTTTCTGCAAGATTGATTGAATGTTTCTAGTATACTATCGAGTTTTAAAAAAAAAAAAAAAAAAAAAAAAAATCAACTATTTGTAGATAAAGCTTTTGGAATGAAATTAATTCATATGATCGATATAAAATGCATGTTCCATGATGTATGTGTTGATTTTACAATATCAATCACGTATTGTGACATGACAATAGCAATTATCTCAAACTCATCGTCGTCTCATGATATTTTCCATATAAATGGAAAAACCTATGATGTTGACGGTTTTGGAATTTCGTTCTATTTCTCCTTCATATGAAGGTTGCGACAGGAAGGGCATCCGGCGTAAAACTTTGCCACTTTGTTATTTGCATGAGTTATGGTGTTAACTAATTTTAGACAATTAAACGACACTATAATCTTCATGCCACCGACCCCAACATAGTTGGGATTAAGGTGCTGTTGATGATGATGATGATGATGATCGATATAAACCATATATAATCCGTAAGAACTCAGATAAATAAATTAGTTATGCAGATATTTATAACATGAATATCATTTCTTGTCGACCCGGAAAACATGAATAACAAAACAAGTCAGGTTAGATTGAGAAACACCACGAATAATATGGTTAAATGATTTGGGCTAGGATTGAGACATCTGACACGAAAATTATGTCTCAACACGACATACGAGCAACACATTGCCACTCCAAGTCGAACATTGTCTGAGAAACACAACCCCAGATACTCTATAGAAAATTTCTATATAAAGCAAAGAGCAAATAACATGTTCCTCTCCTCCTCTTCTAAACGCACAACATAAAAGCACAATTATAACAACTGGATCATGTTTCATCAATCGAATAAATCTGCATCCTTGATTATATACACAACTAACACACAATTATACACACAGGCTCACACATAAGAAACATAAATGCGAAATCCCTACCACTCCATTTGCAGTGGAAGTAGTGAGAGTAAACTTCTGGTCGCCTTGATAATCCTTGTAAAGAAGATCTGGAAACCACCAAAAATAAATGAATAAATAAATAATTACTTCCCGAGTTTAAATAATTACTTCCCGGTTTAACATGTTACCGAAAGAGGAAGAAAAAAAAAACGAGAAGATAAAAATACATACAAAATGAAACCTATAGGAGTTACTTGCCTCTGGCTCTCTTGCCAATGTCGGAGTAAAGGCCCGGACCCTTAACAAACACCATTTTTTTTTTTCTTCTAGGTCTGGCTTTCCCTTCCGCAGAGAACTTTTTAGAGAGAGAATAAAGAATTTTCTAGAGAGATGGCGGTGGGTTTGTTATTTGCTTCATCGGCCTAGTGCATATCGGCTATTTTAGTTGTACATTGCTGCGAAAAGCTTTTGAGACCCTATTTTCTTGTGTTTGGATATCTGGACCGTCCAGTTTTTGGAATTTGATGAGAGCCGTTAGATTTCTCAGAGATGTGAGTTCCCCGGACCGGAACTACGACAAGAGGAAAGGAATAGACTCGATAGAGGCAATTTTTTCTACCAAAGAAAGAAAGAAACAAAATTGTGTTAGAATGAATAAATAGTTTGTAATTCATTGTAATTCTGTTCTTTTTATTTATTTTTCAATTTTTCGATTCGATTCGATTCAGCCTGCCTGGGCCCGATTCGATTGGGCCTGTCAGCCTGCTCGTTGATTCGTTCGATTGGATCGCCCATTATTATTATTATTATTATTATTATTATTAATTTTTTTTTTTAGTAATAATAACAATAATAATAATAATAATAACATAAATACTCATAGGATTACAAAAAATTAGTGGGAAGCCTCGAAACTAACTGAGCCCCCACACCTCTAGCAATGGCAAATTCAATCCTATTAAAAATATGAATCACGCACGCGCACCAATGTCCCGAGTCATAGAGAATCGTCGAATACGCTTAAGTAAGGAACCCCATCTTTCTCAAGTTCTCCAAAAGAAGAAAAGGAGAAGGAGAAACCCATATCCAATATCCGCACATTTAGCATCGTACTTGACACGTTTACGCTGGCAAAGATCACTTATCGCACGCCCCGGTATAAAGTCAATCAACCCGGATTGCGTCAAAGGCGACGAACCCGTAAGATCAACACATACGTCACGTCCACCGTCCCAAGAGTAGAGTAATATGTCAGCCGGACGTAAGGATCTGTCCCCATCTCCGAAAAGCCCAATATCCACCTCCTTACGAGCAGAAATCCCTGACCGAGAGCATATGTCAATTACTGTTGGTATTATTAATCTTGATTATTATTATTATTATTGTTGCTGTTGTCAATTACTATTGTTATTACTAGGGGTGTTCAAAAATATCTGATATCCGATCCGAAATATCCGAAAATCCGAAGTTTCGGATATCCGAAAATTCGGATATCCGAAGTTTCCGAAGTTCGGATATCCGGAACTTCAGATTCGGATATCGGATAGTACTTTTCAGAAAAATCGGATATTCGGATATCCGAAATATCCGAAAAATCCTAAAATTTTTATTTTTTTTTATATTTTAAATAATAGAAGGTATTCGGATTTTCGGATATTCGATATCCATATCCGAAGTTTTTTCGGATATTCGGATATCCGATATCCAAATCCGATTTTTTTTTCGAATATAAGGATATCCGAATATAATTCATATTTTTTCCGGATATTCGGATATCCAATTTTCGAATATCCAAAATTTCGGATACGGATATCGGATATCAAAATCCACTATCCGAATTTTCGGATATCCGAAATTCCAGATATCCGATTTTGAACACCCCTAGTTATTACTAATAATATTTACAATTGTTAATAATAATATTTATTGTTGTAGTTGATTGTTGATTACTATTATTATTATTATCATTATTATCATTGTTATTATTATTATTATTTGTGACATTCAATACTTTATGACATTTGGGATATTTGGAGCATATTTATTAAGATTATTATTATTTTTGTTATTAGGATTGTAATTAATTATATTATTATTACATTATATTTATTATTATTATTTTATTATATTTTATTATTTTTAATATTATTATTATTATTTTATTACGCTTAACATATATTTCAATTCAATTGATTCATTCAATTGATTCGATTCAGATCCATTCGATTCCTTTTAGTTGATTCGTATCCATTCGGCCTGGGCCTAATTCGATTGATTCGATTCATTCGATCAAAATGCAGGCCTTTACCGCCCATAAATTATACTTGACATAATGAAATAAGACGAGTGGTTTAATTTAAATAATAAAAATAGAAGAAACACTATTCAATAATTAATGAATAACGTTTATAATTTTACTATAGTTAGCAACTGAATCGATATAAAAAGAATTATTTTACAATAAAATATCAGTAAAACAAGCGGTGCATTCAACGCTTCTTCAATGAACTACTTGTAAAAAAATCAAAATTAGAAAAATATAATATATTATTTGAATCGATATAATACATGTAAACTATGAATATTTAAAATTAAAATTATTCTAAAATTAATAAAAGATTACTTAGAACATACCTCAAAATTTGTCAAACTTTTTTTTATACACAACATTAGTCGTAGTATTATGCATTTAATTGTCCCCTTTGCAAATTAAAACTTGCGGTTCTTCTTGCCAGATTTACTAAGGCCCTTTTCTTTTGGACTTATTTTTCGATTTTGATTCGATTCGATTCGATTGGTCCATTGATTCGATTCGATTCACCTCTTCTTCTTCTTATTATTATTATTATTAATCTTAATTATTATTATTATTGTTATTATTACTAATAATATTACTATTATCGTTGTTGTTGTTAATTACTATTATTATTATTTACCATTATTATTATTATTATTATTATTTACCCTTAATATATATTTGATTCGATTCGATTCGATTTAGTTGATTCGATTCATTGATTCATTGATTCATTCATCAAAAGAACAGAGCCTAACAGATATGTTGGATTTATAATTTATTAAAGGGAAAACAATGCTTTTCGTCCCTGTAATTTGCACGATTTTTGCTTTTAGTCCCTGCGAAAATTAAAATGTTATTTTGATCCCTGTAATTTCTAAAATGTTCTTTTTTAGTCCCTGTCGTTAACCTCCGTTTATTTTTAAAGGAAAAACAATGTTTTTCGTCCCTGTAATTTGCGTGATTTTTGCTTTTAGTCCCTACGAAAATTGAAATGTTATTTTGATCCCTGTAATTTCTAAAATGTTCTTTTTTAGTCCCTGTCATTAATTGTATATGTCCAACTAGCATAATAGTGCAGTGACAAATTCATGAGTGCAGTAACCCAAAAATTCAACTTTTGACAAATAGAATATGTCTATATAGCATAACAGTGCAGTAACAAAAAAAAAAAAACAGAATTTTGTGGTCTTGTAGTATTAACTAAAAAGGCAAACCACCGCCATCACAAGAGTACTTAAATCAGCCCAAAAAATGCCAAACAGTCTAAAATAATGGCAACTACAAAACATCCAAAACAACCCAAGTATTACTATTTGTCAAAAGATGAATTTTCGGGTTACTGTACTCATGAATTTGTTACTGCACTATTATGCTATTTGGACATATACTATTATTCTCAAAAGCCATTTGTGTCACCATAGTTTTGAAAAATTAACACATTCAATTGACATATGTATTACTGCTAGTAAGCAATAAGCTTACTAATTACGTGGTTTTTAGTTTCCAATAGACCTGGCAATTCGTTCGTGTCGTGTATTTTCGTGTCGTGTACTTTCGTGTTTCGTGTACCAAAAGTCCAAACCCATACACGACACTAAATGAATTCGTGTCATGTCGTGTCGTGTACCGCGCAAATTCGTGTCGTTTCGTATCGTGTTTTCGTGTCAGACACATAATATAAAATAAATATTAAAATATTATAAAATGTAATAATTTTAATATGATAATATTATTTTTATAGATTTTTTAGTAGACGAAATGAAATGAATGGCAACGAAAATACGAATGTTTACACGAAATTTATGAAAATTCACATTATATTTTCACATTTTAAAGTTTAGTATAAACAGAATTCATAAATATATATTTTTATTAAATTAAATATAAAATATAATATATATTTATATTTATTTATTTATTTCGTGTACCCCGTGTCGTTTCGCGTACCCAAAGGGTCAACACAAAACTGACACTAAATCTCGGTCGTGTACTTTCGTGTTCGTGTATTTTCGTATCGTGTGCTCAAAATGCAAACTCAAACACTAAATTTTAGTGTCGTTTTCGTGTCGTGTATTCGTGTCGTGTGGTAAATTGCCGGGTCTATTTTCCAACGGGGTTTTTACAATTGATTACGTTGTTATAGTAATTGGTGACCTTTGTGTTTGCTAAGTCATTAAAAATAAATAGAGGTTAATGACAGGGACTAAAAAAGAACGTTTTAGAAATTACAGGGATCAAAATAATATTTCAATTTTCGTAGGGACTGCAAGCAAAAATCACGCAAATTACAGTGACGAAAAGCATTGTTTTTCCTTTAAAAATAAACGGAGGTTAACAGCAGGGACTAAAAAAGAATGTTAGAAATTACAGGGATCAAAATAATATTTTAATTTTCGTAGGGACTAAAAGCAAAAATCGTGCAAATTACAGGGACGAAAAACATTGTTTTCCCTTTATTAAATTAAATATATATCTAATTCAACAACAATGGACGGAGAAAGGAGAATGCGATCGATCGATATATTTGAGCAGTTTAATTGCACATTGCAACTAAAATTTGATTTTAATACCCAAAAAATGTTACAATATTACTATAGACATTGTGAGACGTTTTGACGCTTATCTATTTTACTATTAAAAGATAGTTTTACAAGACAAGTGTCTTTATGTGGATTTTTTAGATTAATTATCCTTTTTTTTTTCTAAAAATACACTCCTACACATTTGAATGAGAGTTATATTTTTTTCTTTTTTCTTTTTATTTTTCTCTCAATGTTTAAAAGATAATAGTTTATCGTCTTAACTCTATTTTTTATTATTAATATTTTAAATTAATTTTCTTTTTACGATATTTGATTTAACAATCATTAGGCATATATATAATTAAAATATTCCTTTTGAATATAAGCTGTTTTTGAATAATTATTACATTATATCCGGATTTTAAAAATATAAAAATCAGATAACTTTCAAATAATTTCTTTGAATCTATCTTTTTACAAGATCAATATTTTTACTTCAGTTTTCACATTCTTATAATTATTTTAGATTATTGAGTTATTTTATTTTAAAAAAATTTAGGAAAAGAATTATAGACATGTTAGACTTACAATTCCCACTAGAAAGATCTATTATTAGTTAAAATAATTTTTTGATTGATTCTTCTTTTTGTGAAAAGAAAAATTATATAAACAAATATAATAAGTTGATTATATTTTTATTTAAATATGTCACAATAATATACTTTATTTCCATATGCCTAATGAATTAATATCATTGTGGATCTCATGGTATATTATTAAGTATAAAATGCGTGACTTTAATCTAAATATTTATCAAAAATATATGACGTTATTTCGCCTGTATACCGATAAATAATTTTATTAGTATATTAATATAAATATTATAAATATACAATGATCATATAGATAACAATCATGTTTATATATTTTATATCGAACTTTTACACATCTATACTTAATATTAAAAGAGAGTCGGAAAAAAATATTAGGAAACATGTATCATCTCCACGTTAATCCTCTTTTAAAAAATCCTAAAAAAATGAACGTTTACTTTTTGAGGGGGTTAGAGATTCCATTATATACTATCTACCAATTAAAAAATTTCTCTCATTTTATTTCTTTTATTTTTAAGCTAATAGTTTAAACAATTATAATTTTTATGTATCAATTTTATTTTTGAAAAAATATATCAAATTAATTCTTACTTCGTGCTCTTTAATTTGACATCCATATAATATGTATATAAAGTAATATAAATATAATTATTATATATTTAGATGATTAAAATATTTCAATATAAAAATATAAGAATATTGAAGAAAAATATATTTTAGATTATTTTCATAGCTTTTTAACAATTATTTGATTTTTAAGAATTATTTTGTTCTGATTATAAAATAGTAAAATATATTACAAATATGTCAAATCATATAAAAATTACATTAGTAAGAATATTGGTTGTATACTTTTAGTGAAAGTTGATAATACAACAACAACAACAATAGAGCCTTAATTCCAAAATCTTTGGGGTGGCTATAATGAAAGTTGATAATAATAAACATAATTTAATTTCTTATTTATAAAATTAAATATAAGACTCATATTGTTCTATATGAAAAAATAAATGTCGGTCTTAATTAATTTACGGTTTCTTATTACGCTTGCTTAGATCACATGATAAGAGTTTATAAATAAAATTAAACCAAATAATAGTATATGTATATGTGTGTGTATACTGACTCATGTATATTTTATAATAATTTTATAATATTATTGAAATTCGATCATATATTATTAATATAATAAAATATTTAATATTTTACGCCGTGCATCGTACGGGAGGACATCTAGTATTTCTTAAAATGACGAACTCATGCTCCATCTCCCATTTTCGCTCCACGTGACCAAGATCGAGACATGTTTGTTGGCATATGCTTTCTTATTCAACGATAACAAATCGAGGGTTATATGGTTTGATGAGAGTAGAAGGTCTATAATTAAAGAAAAACTTCTCATATTATTTCTTGTAGTTTACCTGTGTAGCATTTTCTTAAAGTTATACCATGTAGCATCTTCATTTGGTTCTTCCGTCTAGTCTTTTTTTATAATTCCCAGTATAATCTATTCTTGTGGTTCTCTTATTGTTATTTTATTTAACCTCTTTTTATGCTTCTACTATTTAGCACCTTCTTATGATTCATCGTGTATCATGTTTTTATGATTCTCCTGTTTGCATCTTCTTATTATTATTCGGTTTAATCTCTTCTTATGATTATTAGTGTAACATTTTTCTATAGTTTTCTGGATCTTACTTTTTTAGTTCTCATGAGTAGCATCTTCTTATGTTCTCTCATGTAACATCTTCTTAAAGTTCTCTCATACCATGTCTTCTTGTGGTTCTCCCATGTAGCATCATTTATATTTCTCTTATATAGCATTTTCATATAAATATCTCATGTAGTTGCTCGTATGGTTCCTCCATGAGGATGTCAAATACAAAAATAATAGGCGAAAATGTTTTTGGGGTCCCTTAACTTAATTTCAGATAACGATTTAGTCTTTTATCTTTTTTGTCCCAACTAAGTCCTTTATCTTTCAAATTTTAAGCAAAGTTAATCTTTTCCGTTGGTCTCCGTTACAATAATTAATCAGATGCTGATTTTATACCTACGTGGCTATAAACATTCATACGTGTCAAATCCCTAACTTACGTGTCTATTTTCTAACATACGTGGATTAGGGTAACCATTAATTGAATCAAATAAATGACTTACTTAATATTACAAAATAAGATAAGGGACCAAATCGTTAAAAAAAAAACGCAGAAAGCAAATCACCATGGCAGAAGCCACAAGCTTTTTTTTAAGCAGGAAATTCCATATGATACTAAAGTTTAACTAATTAAATGTTATGGAGATAAATATTAGTAATGAAAATAATCATGTCAACACATTTTCTAAAAAATATACTAAAATTAAAGTGAACCCCCGTAGATCTCAGAAAGTTCAGATCCAAAAGGCGGGCACAAGCTCAAAACAAACAGCAGTCGAAATCTTAAAAAAGAAAAACACAAAAATCATCTTCGATAGCCGCGGACAAAAATGCTCTCCCTGGTCTCCTCTGTGCCAAATGACCACGACATCATAAATCCGGATCTTGGGATCAGACACACCACGACAGAACCGTGATTTTGGGTAGGGCTTGTTCTTGATCTGACGATAACACCTTGCTAGTCCTTTCCCCATGGCGAGATTTCCTGGGTCAGACTTTCAGATTTTCAGAACTCAACAATGGTGAAAGATGAGATCTAGGGTTTAAATGAAGAAGATGATAGTCGACATCTGATTTGGCATTAATGTGACCAACTTAACAACCATCTGGACAACAGTTAACGATGTTACTAAAAAAGCATAACTAAGACTAACTTTGCTTAAAATTTGAAAGATAAAGGACTTAGTTGGGACAAAAAAAAGTAAAGGATTAAATTGTTATCTCAAATTAAGTTAAAGGACCCATGAGTATTTTAACCAAAATAATAAGATAAATCAAGCTTCATACACGTAACTGGCACTCCTACGAAATATTGTTAGAGAATATAACAAATCCTACACAAAATAATTTGGTAAATTTTATACTCGGTCTCCTATTTGTCAATTATGCAATAAGTGGAATTATCTCGTGTGTTCCTTGTAACACCCCCAATCCGCTCAGGGATATTACACGCCGTAGAACCTTTCCTCAAGGATCTACCAGGCTGGTAACAACATATAACAACTCAACAATGCCTTTAAGGCTAAAATGACTCAGTAGACCGATTTGGTCTTTCAGTAAAAACATACCACTCGATTACAATACTTGCCCACGCAGGGGTCGAATACAACACACTCCCGTACAACGGGGAAAGAACACTGCAGCGGAAATAAAATACAACTAAACCAATATAACCTCAAACGGTCCTCGTGTGATTAGTATCGTTTATCTTTCATCATCCTTCATGCCGACCCTGTGCTATGCTCCAAAACCTGAATGCAATACAAACATCCACCCCCCGAATACTCGGGGGTTAGCAAAACTCCACTGTTTTGCTAGTGCAAGTACAGGTGCAAAAATACGAGTCATACAATTCACATTCCACGAATAACAATAACCAGGAATCTTCAAAGATCCAAACGAAACGAAAAGTACTTCCCGAGGCAAGAGTTTGAGAAAAATATTCCAAAACCGAAAGATCACAAATCAATGGAAATAATTTATAAAACAGTTTAGAATGCCATCGAGAGTTTTAATAGAGAAACAGTTTAGGATTATCAAATCCTACTTTTCAAAAACCCAAAAGACGAAAGGGGTCACCGCCCCAAAGGTTTACTTTCCGTAAAATGACCTTTACAAAACGTTGGGATTTTAGCCCCAAATCTCATCAACTCACAGTACACGAGAACGACAACAAGGTTCGTCTTCCAACATCAAAATCCACAATTAAAGGATTTAACACAAACAACAAAATACTTTAGTGCCATCCTAGCCAAGTAAGCCAAACGAACAACTTACCTCTTACACACTTAGTCAATGCATGCAATCATGAAAACCGTTCAAAAGCACTAATTTCCGGAAATGCCATAATCAAATCACAATTGCAAAATGCACCACAATTAACCGCGGATCCACCCCTCCGTGGACCCCTACCGAGACCCCGTCGGATCTAACCCATAGTGGTTAAAAGCAAGCTCGCGGATCCACCCCTCCGTGGACCCATACCGAGACCCCGTCGGATCTAACCCATAGTAAGCATACACACACACACACGTTACTCATGCAATACTAATATGCTAAGAATGTAAGTTTATTAAGAATACTCACTAGAGATGGCCACTAACTCGACACCGTTATCAAACTCTTCAAAACACAATAACAAGATTACACATGGAATACACGATTCCATAACTTTAAACAACATAGGTATCATCAAAGCCTTCAAAGTTCAAAATAATCAAATCACAATCAATTCCCAAAACACACCGTTCGCAAAACACACACGCATTTTGAAAGAGAGCTTTTAACGAGGTCAAAACAAATCTTTTGGAAATTCATTTTAAAATATCTAAACAAACACACCAAGACGACCACCGATCAATCATATCCACAAAACGAGAAGCGTATGAACAAGGTACTTGCCTCGAATAACCACAACGCGGAGAATCGACCGAAGTAGGTTGGCACGAACCGACTACGAATCCGCCGACTCCACCGAACGCCAACTCGCGATAATAAACTACGAAGAACAATAACAACAATGAAAATGAATTCCATAGCACGACTTAAAGCCGTTGAATTCGAAGAACGAATGACGAAAGTTCAAGTGTTTCCCCCAAAACGGCCAAGAACATGATTCGTCCCGACAAAACACGAAAACGGAATTCCAGGTTGAAATATGGATATACAATCCATAGAATATGTTTAACAACATCATTTAATCACAATTGATCCATCAAAAACGGATGGAAAACGAGATCGAGAACAAATTTCCCAAAAAGTCGATTCGAAGGTGTTGGGCTTCGGTCCAGCATCCTGCCTGCACGAGCTTAAAAATGCGCGAGGCGCGGCTTGCGATTCGACCTGTGAGATCTGCACTAGAAAGTGGTTAAATGAATTGATTTGGACTACTCATACCAACAAGATGCATCTTCTTGTCTGGTATCCATCTCATAGAAACTCCAAAGTTAAGCGTGCTTGGCCTGGAGTAGTTATGGGATGGGTGACCCCCTGGGAAGTTTCTCGGGTGCACGTGAGTGAGGACAAAGCGCGCTAGAAAAGACTCATGTTGGTACAATGGGGACAGTCTTCATCATTCTGGGGACCAACAATTGGTATCGGATCAAGTCACGGGTGCGGATTCCCTCGGAGTATCCTAAAATAGAGGCTGCCAGAATGTTGGAACTGAGAGGCGGGCATGCAGCAGATATTGCCACTTGACCGGAACTGAGAACGGAGGTGGAACATATGCTGATGTCAAGTGTTGGAGGACTGTGTGAATGAATCGAGCCGCTAGAGGGCTGTGTGATCAAATCTAGTTCGCGGAGGTTTCAGGTATGGGGTGAAATCTTTGGCCGAGATCTTGGGAGGATTGTTGGGCTTCGGTCCAGCATCCTGCCTGCACGAGCTTAAAAATGCGCGAGGCGCGGCTTGCGATTCGACCTGTGAGATCTGCAATAGAAAGTGGTTAAATGAATTGATTTGGACTACTCATACCAGCAAGATGCATCTTCTTTTCTGGTATCCATCTCATAGAAACTCCAAAGTTAAGCGTGCTTGGCCTGGAGTAGTTATGGGATGGGTGACCCCCTGGGAAGTTTCTCGGGTGCGCGTGAGTGAGGACAAAGCGCGCTAGAAAAGACTCATGTTGGTACAATGGGGACAGTCTTCATCATTCTGGGGACCAACAATTGGTATCGGAGCAAGTCACGGGTGCGGATTCCCTCGGAGTATCCTAAAATAGAGGCTGCCAGAATGTTGGAACTTAGAGGCGGGCATGCAGCAGATATTGCCACTTGGCCGGAACTGAGATGCTGATGCAGTGGAGGTTGTCAGGTGCTGGAGGGCTATGTGATCAAATCTAGTATCTTTGGGCGAGATCTGGCGCGTGAGTAAACGGAGGTGGAACATATGCTGATGTCAAGTGTTGGAGGACTGTGTGAATGAATCCAGCCGCTAGAGGGCTGTGTGATCAAATCTAGTTCGCGGAGGTTTCCAGACTATGGGGTTGAAATGCTGGAAGATACTGGGAGGGGGATTGTTGGGCTTCGGTCCAGCATCCTGCCTGCACGAGCTTAAAAATGCGCGAGGCGCGGCTTGCGATTCGACCTGTGAGATCTGCACTAGAAAGTGGTTAAATGAATTGATTTGGACTACTCATACCTAGGGGTGTTCATAGCAAGTGCGGTTTTAGTGCAATTTACAGTGCACCGGTTTTCGAGTAATGAAAAATTGGCCGTGACCCGACCCGAAAAGTCGGGTGCCAAAAAGCGGGTACCCTATTTTTTCGGGTCGGGTCATAGGTACCCTACCCAAAATTTAATACCAATAATTTTAAATTTTTATAAATAATTTGTAATTTTAATATAAATTTATATTAAAATTTATTATATAAATTAATTCCCCGAGTACTAAATACATTATAAATATTTTCCGTACAATAAGTAAATTTCAAAACTAACTAAATATTTTTATATATATCATTTTTTTTGTTATATAATTATGCTTAACTCAATATTTAATTATATATATGAAAGAATATATTATTTTATATTTAAAGATTTTATAAATTTCCAAACTAGTGGGAATAAATACCATGAGTGAAAATACATTAACATGTATTCTCATATTAAATATATTTCATATTAGTTGAAAGATAAAATTTCATATAATTGCAAATTAAATAATTAAATTTATAAAAAAAAACTAATTATTAAAAAATAATCGGGTTTTCGGGTACCCGAATTTACGCAACAAGTCGGCCCATGACCCGGCCCGATTATATGACTTTTTGGTCGGGTACGGCTAAAAAAAAAAAAATTTTAAAAATACCCGAAATATTTAGTTCGGGTCATCGGGTATTCGGGCCGGGTAGTTCGGGTTGGGTATTTTTGAACACCCCTACTCATACCAACAAGATGCATCTTCTTTTCTGGTATCCATCTCATAGAAACTCCAAAGTTAAGCGTGCTTGGCCTGGAGTAGTTATGAGATGGGTGACCCCCTGGGAAGTTTCTCGGGTGCGCGTGAGTGAGGACAAAGCGCGCTAGAAAAGACTCATGTTGGTACAATGGGGACAATCTTCATCATTCTGGGGACCAACAGAAGGAAATCAAGAAATATACTTTGATTCGACGAAGAACAATGGATTAAATGTTGTTAAACACAAGAATACTACTAATATTAATCATACCCAACATGAATTAATCAACAATACGGAACGAATCGGACAAAAATGCAAAACCCCCAAAATTCAAGAAACTAGGGTTCTATGAAAGATTACCTTGATTCGCTGGATCAAATGATGATATAGGATGATTGATTGATGTTGGAAACTCAAGAACTTCGTGGATTTGTTGTTCAACAACATGGTTTCGCCTCCTCCGAAGCTCCAGCCGCGGATCGAAAGGAAAAGAAATGAAAAATGAGTGGAAATGTGACTGCTCTGCCACATTTATACTGGGCCGGACTAGCGTGCGCTAGGCTGCCGAGCTAGCGTGCGCTATCGGCCCAGGCCGCAATCCAGAGCCCACACTGCCCTACTGACTCGGCCAGGTAGCGTGCGCAGCCTTCCGACCGTAGCGCGCGCTACCTGCCGGTCGTAGCGTGCGCAATGCCCGACAGTAGCGTGCGCTACCTGCCGATCGTCCCTGAGTCCAGTACTCCAGTAGCCCCTCTGCCCAGCCCGACAGCGTACGCTAGGCCAGCCGATAGCGTGCGCTACACCTGCCGGTTAGCGCGCGCAGCCTTCCGGCCGTAGCGTGCGCTACGCCGGTTCCTGCCGCACCCGTCCGGCCGGTGCCCGCAATCGTCCGGCCAGAACCCGCAACCGTCCGGCCAGTCCCGCAACCGTCCGGCCAGTGCTCGACCACCAGGGCTCGACGACTCGATTTCCGAAAACGTACGGAACGAACACGACGAAAAGTTCGCGGACAACATCAACGACCCGAAATGAAAACATAATGCAATAATTAATCATACGCGACCAAGAGATGGGTCGAGACAACAATTACAGATACGGATACCCATAACTTTGGGTAAATTATAAAATGGCCCAAAACGCCCGAAAATCACGATACGTGATCGAATAACCAAACCGAAGTTCACAACACGTCTAACAAAGTTAAACGGACTTACGGAAAACTTGAAACAGCAGTTTCGAACGAGATTCGCAAGAATCGAACCCAAGTGCGGATAAGTCGCTAAAAAGCACGGAACTCAACAAAACGACACCGAAACGAACTCGGATGTCAAAAAGTGTAGAATTAATCATTCTCAGAATGACGAAAAGGTCATGAGCGAGTCGTCAAAACGGACTTCCGCCGAAAAAAAGAAATTACTGGAAATCGAAATTACGGGTATTACATTCTACCCTCCTTAAAAGAAGTTTCGTCCCGAAACATAAAACAAGTAGGGAGAAGCGATATCCCGCCAGGAAGACTCAACGAGGGAGACAAGAAACGCGTACGCCCAACGGCGAAACTTTTCAAGCAACACAAAAGAGTATACGGCGTGAAAACACGCTCCACGACGACCAACACAACGTCGCCGTTAGAGATATAATAAAACCAACAAATGACAAGCGTCATCAAACTGATAATATAGTCAAGTCAATTATCCGAACAATCACAAAACACAACAGACGGAAATCAATATGATTGACCAACCCAACGGTACATCAATCAAAACGCGAGTCAATCGCTGAACAAATACGGAATTCCTGTAACACCCCAAAAACCTTACGGGAGTATTACACGCCGTGGGCCCCGCGCCGGAACCCACCAGGCTAAAAATCATTTACAAAAACGCCAAAAAGGCCGATGACGGTAGTATTTTCCAAAACTCACAAAATCATTTGAAAACACCCAACTACCGTCAAGACGATCAAGGCCAAAAACTCGGTTAAGGGAATCGGTTTTCGAAATCAAACTCAGTTGGCATAAAGCCGAAAGCCCTTTGAAAGAACTCACGCAGCGGATAAAAATACAGTCCAAGATACATATACATCAATAATTAATACACAGACAAGATACACGATTCCCCAACAATATGCCATAGCCAGTATCGTCCGGAATCCTCGCTTCACGACCGCTACCATCAAAGTTCTCAATACCTGAAAAACAAGTCCCACAACGGGATCAACAATAATGCCCGACAAATAACCGCAAGTACATAAACATAAATATTCACATGCCATGCATCATGAGAATAATAACCTCAACGATAACCTTACCACTTCCGGTAATCCAACGATTCTCATCAAAATCCCAATATCACGATAATACCATAATACCTCAATACCGAATACTTTTCCGTACACAATCTTCTAGGTACGATTGCCATAAAACATACCTCTATCCGGATATCCTTCCGAAATGTATACCACAGACCAAGAATATCCAAAATGACATCAACAATATCTGAATACTACAATCTTCCCAAGATTGTCCAAGTATCTCAACAATCATCAACTGTGCATTCTAATCCTTTTAGAACATCACTGAACATTCGTCAATATGCAATACAACATAAAATACTTATGAAATGTAAATGGAATTACTCATCAAAAAATTACAACCGAACAAGTAAACACTTGCCTGGATACCAACATGACAAAACCAACATCGAACTCATCGCCCTCGTCTACGAGCTCTTCAGCCCCGACTGGACGGAATCTACGGTCTTCCAACGAAGCACAACGGTTATACCTATTGATTAATCACCCTAGAACAATAATCATGTCAATAATCGGACCAACTCGGTAACAAGGATCATAACATGCACAATCTGGAATTCAACCTCGTATTATGATCCAGAAATCCATCTCAAAACGGTTTAAACGAATCATCATCTTTAATAATATGAAGAAACATTCGAAGTTCTTATCAAAATCCGTAAAATCCCATATAACATCGTTATATGATTATCCAACATGTTCCTCACATGTAATCATCCAAGAAAAACGAACCATTAACAAGGGAATACGAAGATTACCTTGTTTAGACGAACCAAAAAGAAGAACTCTAGAACTCCATCCAAAGAATCATGAACAACTTGAAGAACAAGGCTTGAATCCAAGCTCTCAATCTAATGTTGTTAAAGATTATCATTATACAGTGTTTGGGAATCCCGAATAACTCCCAACTCTCTCTCTCCCGAGTGAAGGAAGAAGAATGGACGAAATGCCTCACAATACCCGTCTGTCCCCTTTTATAATAAACATTATTAGCGTGCGCTAACATCTCATGTTTAGCGTGCGCTACAGCCTTAGCGTGCGCTAACTGACTTTGTTAGCGTGCGCTATCGCAGCCCAGAGGCTACTGCCTTGCTTCGTAAACCAGCTTACGTACGTAATGCCCATGCATTAACGTACGTAAAACATCATGTCTAGCGTATGCAAGTCCTTGCTCTTAGCGTGCGCTATCCGAAGTTGACTTGCTACAGTATCGTGTCCCCACATGCCGAAAGCATCCGCGATTACCGGGATTCCTTTGACCGATCTGGAATTAGCGTGCGCTAATCATACAGTTTTAGCGTGCGCTAGCTCTACACGACAAACACTCGCTGACCTTATCTGGACACGCGTCGAACATGGCCGGGTCCACCCGCCGAAAGCTAAGATTCCATTATTGGCGATCTGGTGTTAGCGTGCGCTAACCAACATGCGTTAGCGTGCGCTAACTGAATATAAAAATCAACCTGGGCCTACCTGTCGGCCACCTTCCGAAACTAACCCAGCAAGTCGTTACGTACGTTAGGGGTCCTCCTTAGCGTACGTAACCGAACCTCTTAGCGTACGCTATCAATACTTCGTAGCGTGCGCTACCTGTACCCAGTAGCGTGCGCTAATGAACACTTATAGCGTGCGCTATCGTTGCTGTGCCTAGCCATATTCACTTATCCTCAACTAATATCTCGACATACCAATCAAACATACGGCACAATGAATACATATACGCATTCAATAACATTATCAAACGTTCAGAACGTTCTCAAGCACAAATATCCATCAACGATATCCAACATATAAACGAAAAATATATCCGAAAAATCGGGGTATTACACTCTACCCCCCTTAAAAATAAGTTTCATCCTCGAAACTTGCAATCACTCGCACAAACAACATTTCAACGGAAAATCCAAAATCACCAAGATAACCAAGAATTATCGAATAATCCGAACAACATACTTACAGATCAGTGAAGTCGAAGATCTCCCGTGATACTAGCATATGGCACCATTTCAAAAATCTCGACACAACAAGAATGCCAAAACAGGAATAATCACAATTTGAAAACGATTGGTCTCCGCCAAGACCGCAATAAGTTTAGAGCACTGTCGAATTTTGTGGGATCTGTGACGCTGTGTCTCCTCACCTAAAGCGCATGAGCCGCTCCTTGTCACATGCACGTATCACCGGCGTTCCACTCCACATCGAAAGCCGCACATTGCACGTGCCTCGCACCGGCGTTCACTTCCCGATTGGAGCCGCACATTGCACATGACCACGACACCGGCGTTCACTCCCTGCCTCGTCGGTCTCGGAAACACCAACAATCCCCAAACCCACACATCACCACGACAGTACTCAGAAAATCACACAGAACCAAAACAACACAGTCCAAAATAGCCAGAAATCCAGATACACAAAATCACGCAACTACCACACCGGTAGAGCCACATAACACACATGCCGGTTATCACAAAACCATGGGCTCCGATACCATATTTGTAACACCCCAAAACCTTACGGAGTATTACACGCCGTGGGCCCCGCGCCGGAACCCACTGTGCTAAAAATCATTTACAAAAACGCCAAAGGCCGATGACGGTAGTATTTTCCAAAACTCACAAAATCATTTGAAAACACCCAACTACCGTCAAGACGATCAAGGCAAAAACTTCGGTTAAGGGAATCGGTTTTGAAATCAAACTCGGTTGGCATAAAGCGAAAGCCCTTTGAAAGAACTCACGCAATGGATAAAAATACAGTCCAAGATACATATACATCAATAATTAATACACAGACAAGATACACGATTCCCCAACAATATGCCATAGCCAGTATCGTCCGGAATCCTCGCTTCACGACCGCTACCATCAAAGTTCTCAATACCTGAAAAACAAGTCCCACAACGGGATCAGCAATAATGCCCGACAAATAACCGCAAGTACATAAACATAAATATTCACATGCCATGCATCATGAGAATAATAACCTCAACGATAACCTTACCACTTCCGGTAATCCAACGATTCTCATCAAAATCCCAATATCACGATAATACCATAATACCTCAATACCGAATACTTTTCCGTACACAATCTTCTAGGTACGATTGCCATAAAACATACCTCTATCCGGATATCCTTCCGAAATGTATACCACAGACCAAGAATATCCAAAATGACATCAACAATATCTGAATACTACAATCTTCCCAAGATTGTCCAAGTATCTCAACAATCATCAACTGTGCATTCTAATCCTTTTAGAACATCACTGAACATTCGTCAATATGCAATACAACATAAAATACTTATGAAATCTAAATGGAATTACTCATCAAAACATTACAACCGAACAAGTAAACACTTGCCTGGATACCAACATGACAAAACCAACATCGAACTCATCGCCCTCGTCTACGAGCTCTTCAGCCCCGACTGGACGGAATCTACGGTCTTCCAACGAAGCACAACGGTTATACCTATTGATTAATCACCCTAGAACAATAATCATGTCAATAATCGGACCAACTCGGTAACAAGGATCATAACATGCACAATCTGGAATTCAACCTCGTATTATGATCCAGAAATCCATCTCAAAACGGTTTAAACGAATCATCATCTTTAATAATATGAAGAAACATTCGAAGTTCTTATCAAAATCCGTAAAATCCCATATAACATCGTTATATGATTATCCAACATGTTCCTCACATGTAATCATCCAATAAAAACGAACCATTAACAAGGGAATACGAAGATTACCTTGTTTAGACGAACCAAAAAGAAGAACTCTAGAACTCCATCCAAAGAATCATGAACAACTTGAAGAACAAGGCTTGAATCCAAGCTCTCAATCTAATGTTGTTAAAGATTATCATTATACAGTGTTTGGGAATCCCAAATAACTCCCAACTCTCTCTCCCGAGTGAAGGAAGAAGAGTGGACGAAATGCCTCACAATACCCGTCTGTCCCCTTTTATAATAAACATTATTAGCGTGCGCTAACATCTCATGTTTAGCGTGCGCTACAGCCTTAGCGTGCGCTAACTGACTTTGTTAGCGTGCGCTATCGCAGCCCAGAGGCTACTGCCTTGCTTCGTAAACCAGCTTACGTACGTAATGCCCATGCATTAACGTACGTAAAACATCATGTCTAGCGTACGCAAGTCCTTGCTCTTAGCGTGCGCTATCCGAAGTTGAATTGCTACAGTATCGTGTCCCCACATGCCGAAAGCATCCGCGATTACCGGGATTCCTTTGACCGATCTGGAATTAGCGTGCGCTAATCATACAGTTTTAGCGTGCGCTAGCTCTACACGACAAACACTCGCTGACCTTATCTGGACACGCGTCGAACATGGCCGGGTCCACCCGCCGAAAGCTAAGATTCCATTATTGGCGATCTGGTGTTAGCGTGCGCTAACCAACATGCGTTAGCGTGCGCTAACTGAATATAAAAATCAACCTGGGCCTACCTGTCGGCCACCTTCCGAAACTAACCCAGCAAGTCGTTACGTACGTTAGGGGTCCTCCTTAGCGTATGTAACCGAACCTCTTAGCGTACGCTATCAATACTTCGTAGCGTGCGCTACCTGTACCCAGTAGCGTGCGCTAATGAACACTTATAGCGTGCGCTATCGTTGCTGTGCCTAGCCATATTTACTTATCCTCAACTAATATCTCGACATACCAATCAAACATACGACACAATGAATACATATACGCATTCAATAACATTATCAAACGTTCAGAACGTTCTCAAGCACAAATATCCATCAACGATATCCAACATATAAACGAAAAATATATCCGAAAAATCGGGGTATTACACTTCCACCGCCCAAGGGTTGGAAGATCGAAAACGAGACTAATCTCCCGATCTTAAGGGAATTACGAAGGAGCCTGAACGCTCAACAGTCACGAAACGAGATCAACAAAAACCGAACAAACAAACGATCGAGACAACAAAAATCAAACAATCATGTCCGAAACACGAAGGATAATAAAATTCAAACAACAACTCCCAGGATGATCTGGTGAGAACAACAAGACGTGCATTCCCATAAGATCCACAGGAAAGGGAATAACGATTGAGAAGCCACGACGACAAACGAGTTATTCCGAAACAATACCACACTCGTTTGATCAACAGAAGCAAGGGGTAGGACAAGCTCAGAAAATGTCAACGAACATAAACGAGTCGACAGAGTCGAAAATACAGAAGTTAAAAATCCGATCCACTTCGAATAAAAGAACTAACAGAACCAAATGATGTCACTTCCGAACAAGGTTCACAAGAATCGAACCGAACTCGAAAAAGTCACAGCGATAACCAGATCGACCCACAACAAGATCACAGCTCGTTCGAACGATGAAACCGAAATTATCAACGAATACGAGCGAGTTAAAAGAATGGAGGAAGAGAAAGTACAGAAGTAAAAACAGTACGGGTATTACCTTCGACCTCGTCCACGAAATTCACAAAAACAGGAGCAAGGTAACAAGACATTAAACAACCGACACATAACGGAACGATCACCGATGCACACGGTCATATCAAACCAAGCTCTAACAGCTCGCACATGCGCGACAACGCAGAAATCCCTACGAGGCGGCAGCATTCGACACCAACATCCCACCTCTCACAGAGGGATAACACAACAAATGCGTGGCAACGCCTCGACGTTCATGCCACCAATTTGATCATACTCGGGAGCAAACATCATAACGACAACGCGAACATCATACATACATACCAAGCCCTCAAACGGGAATGGATAGGTTTTAAAAACGAAAACCTTATTTTGAAAATAATTTAGAAGAACACCGGTTGATCTTGAGTATCACCTTTCAAAAATACAAACGTGAAACATTGTTATCGAGACTTTGAAAACCATCATGTGTTTGGTAAAAATGAGGACATTTTCTTTTAGCGAAAGACTTTCAGAAATATTCGACCCTCGGGTCTACGCAAAGCATTTCCAAAATTACCGGAATAAAAATAAAAAAAATATTTTGGTCCTCAAGGTAGAAGAATTTGAAACAGATAGTTGCGCTAGTAGGCGTCTCGAAAATACAATTCGTTTAAAAGTATGTCTCGAATTTTATTTTCTAAGATACTCAAGGTTTTCGAAAATCCATTAGGCCAGAATGCCTAAAAACTCACACGTACCGACATTCACTAAAACGACTCCTATTACACACATCAAAATGTTTAAAATCAAGACAATACATGTCTTTAAATGGAAATAAACGGTAAAATACCACAGTCGAAGACCGCCTAGGATTCAGAACAAAACCACTGACCCCATTCAAGGCCTCTAAGGACCCTCCCGCACTGGCTAGTGAACAAGTCGAACGCGTATAAGCACAAAGCTTCCACAAGAGAACTTGTAAAACGAGCAAATCGATTCGAAAATCATAAGCAACGGACAAAAACAACATTAAAAGACATCATCGGCAACGACACTCCCTGTATAAACCAAATATGAGAGTCGACTAAATACATATAGTGAAATCAAAATCCACAGAAGGATTTCATCACTTAACAAATAATCATAAAAAAATAGCTCGTGTCACACGAGGCACAACACAAAGAAGGGAGACTTACATCCACAGGTCGCACGAAGATGATGATCGCCCCACGATACTAATCACGACCAACAAACTCAGACGACGCGTCGCGACATGACTCAGTCAGACAAAATCCGACGAGACACAACTCAACAGACACCACTGACCCGACAGCCTAGGTTTCCACAACCTAAGCTCTGATACCATTTATGTAACACCCCCAATCCGCTCAGGGATATTACACGCCGTAGAACCTTTCCTCAAGGATCTACCAGGCTGGTAACAACATATAACAACTCAACAATGCCTTTAAGGCTAAAATGACTCAGTAGACCGATTTGGTCTTTCAGTAAAAACATACCACTCGATTACAATACTTGCCCACGCAGGGGTCGAATACAACACACTCCCGTACAACGGGGAAAGAACACTGCAGCGGAAATAAAATACAACTAAACCAATATAACCTCAAACGGTCCTCGTGTGATTAGTATCGTTTATCTTTCATCATCCTTCATGCCGACCCTGTGCTATGCTCCAAAACCTGAATGCAATACAAACATCCACCCCCCGAATACTCGGGGGTTAGCAAAACTCCACTGTTTTGCTAGTGCAAGTACAGGGGCAAAAATACGAGTCATACAATTCACATTGCACGAATAACAATAACCAGGAATCTTCAAAGATCCAAACGAAACGAAAAGTACTTCCCGAGGCAAGAGTTTGAGAAAAATATTCCAAAACCGAAAGATCACAAATCAATGGAAATAATTTATAAAACAGTTTAGAATGCCATCGAGAGTTTTAATAGAGAAACAGTTTAGGATTATCAAATCCTACTTTTCAAAAACCCAAAAGACGAAAGGAGTCACCGCCCCAAAGGTTTACTTTCCGTAAAATGACCTTTACAAAACGTTGGGATTTTAGCCCCAAATCTCATCAACTCACAGTACACGAGAACGACAACAAGGTTCGTCTTCCAACATCAAAATCCACAATTAAAGGATTTAACACAAACAACAAAATACTTTAGTGCCATCCTAGCCAAGTAAGCCAAACGAACAACTTACCTCTTACACTTAGTCAATGCATGCAATCATGAAAACCGTTCAAAAGCACTCATTTCCGGAAATGCCATAATCAAATCACAATTGCAAAATGCACCACAATTAACCGCGGATCCACCCCTCCGTGGACCCCTACCGAGACCCCGTCAGATCTAACCCATAGTGGTTAAAAGCAAGCTCGCGGGTCCACCCCTCCGTGGACCCATACCGAGACCCCGTCGGATCTAACCCATAGTAAGCATACACACACACACGTTACTCATGCAATACTAATATGCTAAGAATGTAAGTTTATTAAGAATACTCACTAGAGATGGCCACTAACTCGACACCGTTATCAAACTCTTCAAAACACAATAACAAGATTACACATGGAATACACGATTCCATAACTTTAAACAACATAGGTATCATCAAAGCCTTCAAAGTTCAAAATAATCAAATCACAATCAATTCCCAAAACACACCGTTCGCAAAACACACACGCATTTTGAAAGAGAGCTTTTAACGAGGTCAAAACAAATCTTTTGGAAATTCATTTTAAAATATCTAAACAAACACACCAAGACGACCACCGATCAATCATATCCACAAAACGAGAAGCGTATGAACAAGGTACTTGCCTCGAATAACCACAACGCGGAGAATCGACCGAAGTAGGTTGGCACGAACCGACTACGAATCCGCCGACTCCACCGAACGCCAACTCGCGATAATAAACTACGAAGAACAATAACAACAATGAAAATGAATTCCATAGCACGACTTAAAGCCGTTGAATTCGAAGAACGAATGACGAAAGTTCAAGTGTTTCCCCCAAAACGGCCAAGAACATGATTCGTCCCGACAAAACACGAAAACGGAATTCCAGGTTGAAATATGGATATACAATCCATAGAATATGTTTAACAACATCATTTAATCACAATTGATCCATCAAAAACGGATGAAAAACGAGATCGAGAACAAATCCCCCAAAAAGTCGATTCGAAGGAAATCAAGATATATACTTCGATTCGACGAAGAACAATGGATTAAATGTTGTTAAACACAAGAATACTACTAAGATTAATCATACCCAACATGAATTAATCAACAATACGGAACGAATCGGACAAAAACGCAAAAACCCCAAAATTCAAGAAACTAGGGTTCTAGGAAAGATTACCTTGATTCGCTGGATCAAAGGATGATATAGGATGATTGATTGATGTTAGAAACTCAAGAACTTCGTGGATTTGTTGTTCAACAACATGGCTTCGCCTCCTCCGAAGATCCAGCCGCGGATCGAAAGGAAAAGAAATGAAAAACGAGTGGAAATGTGACTGCTCTGCCACATTTATACTGGGCCGGACTAGCGTGCGCTAGGCTGCCGAGCTAGCGTGCGCTATCGGCCCAGGCCGCAATCCAGAGCCCCCTGCCCTACTGACTCGGCCAGGTAGCGTGCGCAGCCTTCCGGCCGTAGCGCGCGCTACCTGCCGGTCGTAGCGTGTGCAATGCGCGACAGTAGCCTGCGCTACCTGCCGATCGTCCCCGAGTCCAGTACTCCAGTAGCCCATTTGCCCAGCCCGACAGCGTACGCTATGCTAGCCAATAGCGCGCGCTACACCTGCCGGTTAGCGTGCGCTACGCCGGTTCCTGCCGCACCCGTCCGGCCGGTGCCCGCAATCGTCCGGCCAGAACCCGCAACCGTCCGGCCAGTCCCGCAACCGTCCGGCCAGTGCTCGACCACCAGGGCTCGACGACTCGATTTCCGAAAACGTACGGAACGAACACGACGAAAAGTTCGCGGACAACATCAACGACCCGAAATGAAAACATAATGCAATAATTAATCATACGCGACCAAGAGATGGGTCGAGACAATAATTACAGATACAGATACCCATAACTTTAGGTAAATTACAAAATGGCCCAAAATGCCCGAAAATCACGATACATGATCGAATAACCAAACCGAAGTTCACAACACGTCTAACAAAGTTAAACAGACTTACGGAAAACTTGAAACAGCAGTTTCGAACGAGATTCGCAAGAATCGAATCCAAGTGCGGAAAAGTCGCTAAAAAGCACGGAACTCAACAAAACGACACCAAAACGAACTCGTATGTCAAAAAGTGTAGAATTAATCATTCTCAGAATGACGAAACGATCATGAGCGAGTCGTCAAAACGGACTTCCGCCGAAAAATAGAAATTACCGGAAATCAAAATTACGGGTATTACATTCCTAACCAAACCAAACATACCCAGTATATCCCGCTCAGAGCAGGGTCTGGGGAGGGTAAGATGTACGCAGGCCATGCCCCTATTTTTTAGAGTATGGAGGCTGTTTTCATGAAGACCATCGGCTTAGTGCACGATAAAATAGTGAGTGATATTTACCAAGAGATACCTATGATTAGAAAACGCTCAAAATAGTACCTGAGTCCATGGCTTTGTCCCCATGGGACTTACGTGAGATGATTTTGATTACTCAAATCTTGTTGCACTCTGCTCTACTAGAATAGAGGTTGATTCCGTGCAAGACCACCTGCAAGACTAAACCACAAGCAAAAGACAAAAGACAATAGAAATTAAAATATAAATGTAATGCTCTATGTTAAAACTAAATGAGAGAACCCAACCCTGAGACTCTCTACTACTTAGCCACTCCCTAAAAGAGAATCCAAAACTCTGATTGGACGTCTCCAAGAACTCTTATCTACGATCATGGCCTCGTCTAGGTTTAAGGCCTTCAAATCTAACATCAACTGCTCCTCCACGACCTCCTCGGTCGGCCTCTCCTCCTCACCCCTTCTACCGATAAACTCTCGAGCCTCCTAACCGGAGTTGATGCCTGCCTCCTACGGACTTGACCAAACCATCTCAATCTCCGTTCCCTAACTTTCGCTGAAATGGGCGCGACTCCTAGCTCATCCCTATAAACCTCATTCGGGATTTTGTCCAACATAGTGCGACCACATGACCAACGCAACATTCTCATTTCAACCGCTTCCAACTTGTGCTCAAGCACTTTCTTCAAAGCCCAACATTCTGAACCATACAACACCGTAGGTCTGATGGCCACTCTGTAGAATTTACCCTTCAACTTTAAAATGACTTTTGCTTGGTCTATACTCAGACTCTATAAGAAGGGTTAAAAGTTCAATTGATATAGTCATTGTGGGACTGGGAAGATGATGGGCCATCAATTATTAATGTGTTGTTGGGTTTAAACTCCATCAAACTTTTGAGGTAATTCTTTTGAGGGTACTTCTTTAGTAATTTGTGTCTTAATAATAGTTGTAGGTCCGCATATAAATGAATGGCCATAACTTGTTTATAATTTTCAATGAATTTCGTTGGGATTGGTTATAATACATGTTTTTAGTTAATACTTTTCCTGTAATTCCAATCTTTTTTGCAGAAACAATACAAAATATAAAGATTCAACAATATATAAATTTAGGGAAACTAAGGGTGCTGTTTACCAACTCTGTCATTAAGATCTGAGTGGAATAAGTTATCTGTTTGGATTATGTTGTCTGTCTGGATAAAGATGAAATGTTGTTTACCTGCATTGCTTAATCAACTATCTGAATGGCAGAAATGACCATTTTACTCCCTCAATATATATAAAAATGTATTAAATATTTGTATCCGAAATAGTTCAACACCATACAATTATAAATTGAACAACATCATAATAATATAACACAATAACTAGTTATAATAGTCATTTGGTTCCATTAAGATGATAGCTTACCGAAGAAGGAGCTGGGGGATCACCGTAATAATTCGTTATCTTATTGATTAAGTTTCAGTAAACACATTATCACCGTCAGAAAAACTATAAAACCAATAAAACCGTTCATTGTTCGCTAGTAAATGCGCCCTAAACGTATTATAATAATTGTCATGTAATTTCAACGGTCTCGCAACTGACGGTTGTTTTCATATTCATATTTAATTGAGAGGCTTAAAATATATGTTCTAACAACATAAGCATTCTATCATATCCATTTGATTAACTTATTTATACATAAAAACTACTTTTTCAAAAATATTATGATTTTTTTGGGCCTTTTACCATCAGGACAGGAAAACTTGGCCTGGCCTGGCGTTAGACTTGGTACTAAAATTAAACATTTTTTATATATCAATTTCAATTTGTATATTCTTCTTATTAGGATCGAACTGTGCAGATTAGAATCGACAAACAATCGAAAATAAAATTGATGTGGATTGGAAAAGGTAAATAAAGTACAAATTATTGAAATGCGCACTTCTCGAAATGCGTAATAAGATAATATATTATAACATGTGAATGACTATTATGTCCCTGATGAAATTATTTATTTACGTTTGTGCCATATGAAGTTTTCCTATAAATAGAGCTTCAGTTCTTAATGAAAATTCATTTCAAGAGAAATATCTTCTCTATATTCTTTCTATTCTCTTTGTATTCTTTTTAGTTTCTTGTAGTTCTCTAACACGTTATCAGCACGAAGGCTCTTATCCTTACTAAAGAGTTTCAACGGTAGGAACTTTTTTATGATTTTATTCTGTATATACATATCATTATGCTTGTGTGGATTACCCAAGCTTTATACTATACATATTATTATGCTTGAGTGGTATGACTCAAGCTATATATATATATATATATATTAATACTATTATTATGCTTGAGTAGTATGACCCCAAGCTATATATATTAATAAGCTATATATATTAATACTATTATTATGGTTGAGTGGTATGACCCCAAGCTATATATATATTATATGGCAAATGACCGAAATGGTGCCTAATGTTTACTGATTTTAGCACTTGAGGGCCTAAAGTTTAAAACGTATCAAATAGGGGCCTGATGTTTGGACCGTTATGCAGCGTTAGGGCCTGCCGTCAATTGGAGCCGTTGGTGACTAAGGCCACGCCTATGTGGTAGTTATCTTGTAGCAAAAGGCGAAATCCCTCGCCCCCAGGGCCCCCACCCCCAGTCCGAAAGGGATTGGTGGAGGAATTAAATTATGTGGTAGTTATCTTGTGAAGTGACAATGCTGACTAGATTTACAGAAGATATGTAGATGCAATTGTGTTAAATCTGCCACTTGTGCTTAAGTTTGTTAGGTCTGCTAATAGTAGAATTTATTTTCTTTCTATATTCATAAAAAATCTAAAAAATAATAAATAAAAACTTATAATAATAATATAAAAATATAATTAGTAATAATAAAAAACAATTGTTCAGTTTCGTTAAAATAATAAAAAAATAATAGAAAATAAAGAAGTTCAAAAATATTTAAAAAATCTGAAAAAGTTTGAAAAAATCGGAACTTATTTATTTTTATTTTAAAAAAATCTGAAATATATTTATAAACCGTTTTTATTTAAAAAAATAAAATTGGAATATTATTTTCCATAATAAATAAATATCTGAATTATTTTATTTTATTTTTAAAAAGTAAAACCTGGTAGTTTTATTTTCGTAAAAAAATTACTTTTCATAAAAATAAATTAAATATCTAAAATAAAATAGATTAAGAATTAATAATTTAAATAATCTGGAATATATATAATAAAAAATTGTTATCTCTTTCTGAACTTTGATTTTTTTAATAAAAATAGAAACTTATTTTTTAAAATAAAATTACAAAATTTTAACAAAAAAGACAAATACTAAAAAATATTTAAAAAACTGAAAATTTATAAAATAATAATAAAAAAACCAGAAACGAAAATTTATAATAAAAAAACTATTTTTATTGTTTGCATCAACAAAATAAAAAGTTTGTAATTTTTTCTTAAAAAAATCTGAAATTTTTTTCCCGTTAAAAAAAGTATATTGGATATATATTTTTAGCTCAATATTATTAGTCTAAAAATATAATAAAATTAGAATAAATATAAAAAAAATATAAAAATTAAATAAATAAGAATATAAAAAAGGAAAAAAATCAGATTTTTTTTATAATATTTTTTTAACAAATCGTTTATATTGATTTATAAGGTACTGGGTAAATGCTCGAGCGATGAGAATTATGAGAAGTACAAGAAAGCTCGAACAGAAGCTAAAAAGGCAGTGCGAAATGCCCGATCAAAGGTCAATCAAGAATTATATGCAAGATTAGATACTAAAGAAGGGGAAAAAGATATCTATAAACTTGCTCGAATGAGAGAGAAGAAGACGCGAGATATTGGAAAAGTTAAATGTGTAAAAGATACTGACCAAAAAGTCTTGGTTCAAGATAAAGAGATAAAAGAGAGATGGAGGTCATACTTTGATACCCTATTCAATGGCCATCAAGAACAAGATATTGAGAATTTAAACATCCCCTCAAGTATGGTTAACCGAGAGTTTAAGAGAAGAATTCAGAAGGGTGAAGTGACAATTGCATTGAAGAAGATGGGGTCAAAGAAAGCAGAAGGACCAGATGGTATATCTATTGAAGTTTGGAGGTGTTTGGGGGAGAGAGGGATCGAATGGGTAACTATGCTTTTCAATAAGATTTGGAGAAGCAATCAGATGCCATCAGCATGGAGGAAAAGTATTCTCGTCCCTTTGTATAAGAACAAAGGTGATGTTCAAGATTGTTCTAATTATCGCGGAATTAAACTAATGAGTCATACCATGAAGTTGTGGGAACAAGTGATTGAACAAAGGATCAGGAAATGTGTGAAGATAACAGAAAATCAGTTTGGATTTATGCCTGGAAGATCGACCATGGAAGCAATTTATCTTATCCGGCAGTTGATGGAACATTATCGAGATAAAAAGAAAGATCTGCATATGGTTTTTATTGACTTAGAGAAGACATATGATAAAGTACCAAGAGAAGTACTTTGGTGGGCCTTAGCAAAGAAGGGTGTATCGCGAAAATATATTGACATTATAAAGGACATGTATGAGGGAGCTAGTACAAGTGTACGTACTAATGTTGGGAGGACAGAAGAATTCCCTATTACGATTGGGGTGCATCAAGGATCTGCTCTTAGTCCTTTTCTCTTTGCCATAGTCATGGACGAATTGACAAGAGAAATTCAAAATGACGTTCCGTGGTGTATGATGTTCGCAGATGATATTGTGTTGATTGATGAAACGAAGGTTGGAGTGCAACAAAAATTGGAACTTTGGAGGGATACTTTGGAAGCTCGAGGCTTTAGGCTGAGCAGAAGTAAGACTGAATATATGGAGTGTAGGTTTAGCGATAATAGTGATAGAGAGGCGGGGATGATCACATTTGATGGGAAAGTTGTTCATGGATCCACTTTCTTTCGGTATCTTGGATCTATTATCCAAAAGGATGGAGAGCTAGATGGCGATGTGGCTCATAGAATAAAGGCAGGGTGGTTGAAGTGGAAGAGTGCCACAGGGGTTTTATGTGATCCTGGCATGCCTCATAGATTAAAGGGTAAATTTTACCGCACGGCAATTAGGCTGTATTTGTTATATGGCACCGAGTGTTGGGCTGTAAAACAGTGTCACGTTCAAAAGATGAATGTGGCAGAGATGCGTATGCTACGATGGATGTGTGGGCATACAAAAAAGGATCGGCTCAGAAATGAGGTGATCAGAGAGAAGGTAAGAGTTGCGTCTATAGAAGACAAGATGATGGAGAATCGATTACGATGGTTTGGTCATGTGAGAAGAAGACCTATTGATGCCCCAGTGAGGAGGCTAGAGAGTTGGGGAACAAGTAATGTTGTGAAAGGTAGAGGAAGACCCAAGAAAACTTGGATAAAGATGATTGAAAATGATATGCGGTTTCTTGGAATTGGAGAAAGTATGGCGATGGAGAGGCAAATGTGGCGGGAAAGAATACGGATGGTGGATGGAGTCTGATTCCTTTTTTTTTTAATTCCTTTTTTCTTTTATTTCATGTTATCTCTTAATTTATTTTTCAGGATTTTTTTTTTCTTTTTTCTTTTTTCTTTTTTTTTTTACATTCATTCTCTTTTTTTATTTGTTTTTTTCTCTACTTTTTCCCTCTTTTTTTCTTTTATGTTATTTATGTAACGATTATTGACGGTTTCAAAGTTTGATTCATGTTAGCCGACCCCAAATCATTTTGGGACTAAGGCTTAGATGTTGTTGTTGTTGTTTATATTGATTTATGAACTTAAACACAAGTGGCAGATTTAACACAATTGCATCTACATGCCTTCTGTAAATCTAGTCAGCATTGCCACGTCACAAAATAACTGCCACATAGGCGTGACGTTAGTTACTAACGGCTACAACTGACGACAGGCCCTAACGCTGCATAACGGTCCAAACATCAGGCTCCTGTTTGATACGTTTTAAACTTTAGGGCCTCAAGTGCTAAAACCAGTAAACATTAGGCACCATTTCGGTCATTCTGCCTATATATTATATGCTAGTATTATGCTTGAGTGGTATGACCCCAAGCTATGTACCGTATGTATTATTATTATACTTGAGTGGTATGACCCCAAGCTATGTACCGTATATATTATTATTAATGCTTGAAGCGGTATAACCCCAAGCTATAAACTCTGTATATTGTACCGTGTGAATTGTTTATTGAGCACCAAAACGGGGTAAGTTATTTGTGGTTGATTATTTTTAATAAAGTTCTTATTTTAAAACTTGCATATAAAAAATAAAATAATGTTTTACTAAATCATTCATAATTATCACATTTTATTTTCTTTCCCCTCCTCAACGGCTAGTTAACGGCTATTTTACACTCTATAAATACATCACATTTCATTCAATAATTCATTCACTTTCTCTCATCTTCTTACCAATTTTCAAAAACAAAGGGGTTCATCAAGACGATTCATCAATTTTTTTTGGCACTCTACACTACGTTGGTCATAGCATATACTGTATTAGTTGTTGTAAAGTGTAACACGGAAGAGGAATCTTTGTTTTTCATCACAAGCCTTTTTCTCTTTTATCCTATACTTGGACTCCTGATAAATCTTAACATTTAATAATACCCCATTTATATCCGAATAAAATCTTTTATGTTTCTTGAAATTAATGACATGTATGTTTTATTTTCTTATAGTTCTTCAACATGTCAAATCTTGTCAAGCTTGAAGCACGTGATATCACTAGCAATAATTACTTATCATGGATATTGGATGCTGAGATCCACCTTGATGCTAAAAGCCTCGGTGATACTATAATTAAATCAAAAGAAGCATCATTACAAGAAAAGACAAAGGCTATGATTTTTCTTCGGCACCACTGTTGCGATATTTCGTTAACGCAAGTGCACGTTATCGTTTACAAGTAATAAAGTGATGAGTGATTATCGTTCCCACGAGGACTGAATTACTAAGTACCGATTTTGTGTATTCCAATTTTATTTGAACGGTCGAAATTTTGGTTGCAATTAGTAACTAAATAAAATCAATAAAAGTACTAACAATAAAAACGATTGCTTGAAGAAAGAGAATCAAATGATAAATAAGTCTAGGATTCTGAATCCACCTCGGTTTATCCGAATTTACTCTCGATTATCTGAAGTTAATGATTTCCCTAATTTATTGAAGGCGAAGATTGCTAATATACTCTACCGCCTCTCCCTAGGTCAATAGATTTTTCTAAAGGCGAATAACGCACTCTATCTCTAGGTGAATTAATTCGTCAATAGGCAAAAAGCATAAAATCTCCAAAAGGCCATGTAGTTCCTATGAGTATATTCCTATCTCACAGGATAAAACGGTCCTCACCAATAGTTTCTCACCAACTCTCCTCTCCCGATTCGAATTGTATGATTAGAACAATACAACTATTGGCCAGATAATTGAAAGCATTAAACACGATTGGGAAAACTCAACAAAAAGGGAATTAAATAGATAATCTCAAGCAAATCCGTCAAAACATAGGTTTCATCAAAATCCTAGATCAAGGGTTTTAGCCTGACATGCTAAATAATGAAAATACAGAATTAATAAATAAAAGCATGAAAATCAAACACAGATGAAGAGCTCGGATTCCTCCGTTCTTTTGGCTTCCGCCCTCTGCCCTTGATGTCTTCTGCTTTTCTCGTCTGCGATAGTCTTCTGTGATCCTCCTTTTTCCCAAGCTTCCAAGATTCTCCAAGATCATTAATTAGGATCTTAAACCCTTATTTATAGCTCCCAACAGCCTCCAAATCGCGTCCGTGTGAGTAGGTCGAGAACTGGCTTCAAAACGGCCCAAACCCGCGCGGAGCACACCAAAACCGCCCTGTGTGCCGCGGCTCACTTAATCTGTGCCGCGGCACACGATCTTCAGCTGGATGCCTGAGCGCCTTTTAATTCATCTGGGCCGCGGCTCAGTAAATCTGTGCCGCGGCACAGAGTACAGTCTACTCTGGGGGTCGCTGGGTGCCTTCCTGTGCCGCGGCCCGCTTGGCTTGTGCCGCGGCCCACAACCAAAATTCGCCGTTTTCGCCCGTTTTGCCTCGTTTTAGCTTCCGGACTCAAATTTCCTGCAAAACATAAAATAATAGGGCATGAAAGGCTCATTTATGCAGATTTCATCATAAAAAGAATACAGAATAATGATAAATAAGCGTATAAAAATACGCCTAACAACCACCTCCATGAGGGACTGAAAATTGAGTACCTTACTATCAAAGATCCTGCAGATCTTTGGCAATCACTGAAAGAAAGATATGATCATGAGAAAATAGTTATTCTCTCAAAAGCTCGTTATGACTAGACTAAACTGCGTTTACAGGATTTTAAGTCCGTCAGCGAATATAATTCGGCAATGTTTCGAATCAGTTCAAAATTAAAATTATGTGGCGAAAATATCATTGATGGTGATATGCTAGAAAGAACATTCACCACATTTCATGCTTCAAATATAGTCCTTCAACAACAATATCGTGAGAGAGGATTTACAAAATATTCTGAACTGATTTCGTGTCTTCTTTTGGCCGAACAAAATAACGAGTTGTTAATGAGAAATCATGAATCTCGTTCCACTGGATCCGTTCCATTCCCTGAAGTGAATGCAACATCATCTGGTCACAACTACGGTCGCGGCCGTGGTTATATTCGAGGTCGTGGTCGGGGACGAGGCAAGGGGAGAGGTTTTCAACCTTATTATAATAAGATTCAACCTTATTATAATAAGGCAAATAAGGAGGAAAAATAAGAAAAAGATAATGGTGGTTTGAACAAAAGAAAAAATGAGGAAATTTATTACCGTTGTGGTATGAAAGGCCATTGGTCGCGTACATGTCGTACGCCGAAATATCTTGCTGACCTTTATGGGGACTCACGAAAAATAAAGGGAAAAATATTGAAACAAATCTCATTACGAATGATTCCGATGATTTCAATTATGGCCTCGATGATATGATGGACATGGCTGATGTTGCTACCATGGAAATGATTGATCAATCCTAAAGATGAAAACAAATTGCCAGAAAAATGAACTAGTTCTATGTTTTTCATTTGCAAGAGTGTTGTGAAATTTTATTATGTACGAGTATTCTATGCGTGTAATAGTTTGTTTGAAATAATATAAATCTGCATTTCATGTCATATCTTATAATCCTTTCAACAATTTAATTACTTTTTTTTTTCATAGATCATAGATATGTGTCAATCCAAAATTCAAGACGATGACTTATATCTTGCACACAGTGCTACTACACATACTATACTGAAAGATAAGAAATATTTTCAGCAATTGAGAATTGTCAAAGCAAGTGTTAAAACTATATCTGGTAGTGCACAAATAATTGAGGGATTTGAAAGTGCCAATCTTCTGATGCCATGAGACACGAACTTCAAAATAAGAAATGCATTATTTTCCAAGTCCCAAAGAAATTTATTAAGTTTCAAAGATATTCGTATGAATGGATACCATGTTGAAACTATGGATAAAAATAATGATGAATATCTTTGTATTACTTCAAACACTTCCGGAAGTAAGTGTGTGTTGGAAAAATTACCCGCTCTATCATCTGGGTTGTACTATACTAAAATATTTGAATCGTATAACATAGTAAACCCAAAGTTTGCTGAAAAATTTAAAGTTTGGCATGATCGGTTAAGACATCCCGGTTCGATAATGATGCGGAAAATTATTGGAAATTCTAATGGTCATCCATTGAAAAACCAGAAGATTTTTCAATCTCATGAACTATCTTGTGTTGCTTGTTCTCAAGGTAAATTGATAATAAGACCATCAACAACTAAAGTTGGGAATGAATCGCCAATATTTTTGGAAAGAATTCATGATGATATATGTGGATCTATTCATCCACCTTGTGGACCATTTCGATACTTCATGGTATTAATTGGTGCTTCTAGCAGATGGTCACACATATGTCTTTTATCAACTCGCAATTTGGCATTTGCCAGATTTCTTGCCCAATTAATCAAATTGAGAGCACAATTCCCAGACTACATGATTAAGAAAGTTCGACTTGATAGTGCAGGGGAATTTACATCTCAAGCCTTTAATGATTATTGTATGGCAGTGGGCATCGATGTTGAACATCCAGTAGCTCATGTTCATACACAGAACGATTTGGATAAATCGTTAATCAAACGTCTCCAACTTATTGTTAGGCTAATAATGATGAGAACAAAGCTCCCCATCTCTATATGGGGACATGCTATCTTACATGCTGCAACACTAATTCATATTAGACCGAGTGTGAATATTCCCCATTACAGCTAGCATTTGGTCAAGAACCAAATCTTTCACATATTAGAATTTTTGGTTGTGCTGTATATGTACCAATTGCTCCACCGCAACGTACAAAAATGAGACCACAAAGAAGATTGGGAATTTATGTGGGATATGATTCACCCTCGATAATCAGATATATTGAACCAAAAACAGGTGATATTTTCACCGCTCGGTTTGCTGATTGTCGTTTTAATGAAGAAAAATTTCCACTCTTAGGTGAAAAAGAGAAACAAGTGGAAAAAGAAATTCACTGGTGTACATCATCATTATTGCATCTTGATCCTCCCACAAAACAACGTGAACTAGAAGTTCAAAAGCGCACACACTTGCAGAATATAGCAAATCAATTACCAGATGTATTACAGACACAAAAAGAGTGACAAAGTCACATATAGCTGCTGCAAAACTCCTGCTCGGATTGAGGTTCCAAAAGAGCAGTCCAATGAAAATATTCCAAATAAATCCAAAACACGCATGAAGCATGGAAGACACATTGGTTCCAAAGATAAAATCCCTCAAAAGAAGAATAAATGTGGAAAACCTGATAAAGCCAAATTAGGTGTATGTGTTCCAGAAGAAACACACGAAGAAATAAATCAGCGAACACATAATGATGAAGAAAACCTTCAGCAATAGGAAAATCATGAGATCTCCATTATTTATATCAATAATGGAAAAATATGGAACCGAAATGAAATGAAGGATATTGATGACATGTTTTGTTATTCCATATCACGAGAAATTGATAACGTGAATGAAGATCCGAAACCAACATCTATATCTGAATGTCAGAAGAGGCATGAGTGGATCAGTTGGAAAGGTAACATACAGGCTGAATTAGATTCACTTAATAAGCGAAATGTATTTGGGTCTATTATTGGATACAAATGGGTTTTCGTTCGTAAACGAAATGAGAAAGATGAGATTATAAGGTACAAAGTGTAATATCCGCAATTTCGAATTTCGGTAATTTTCTTTTTTTCGGCGGAAGTCCGTTTTGACGACTCGCTCATGACCGTTTCGTCATTTCGAGAATGATTAATTCTGCACTTTTTGTCATCCGAGTTCGTTTCGGTGTCGTTTTGTTGAGTTCCGTGCTTTTTAGCGACTTTTCCGCACTTGAGCTCGATTCTTGCGAATCTCGTCCGAAACTATTGTTTCGAGTTTCTCGCAAGTTCATTTAATGTTATTATTCATGTTACGAGCTTTGGTTCGGTGTTTCGATCACGTATCGTGATTTTCGGACGTTTTGGGCCATTTTTGTAATTTCCCAAAGTTTGGGGTAATTACTTCCGTTGTCGAATTCCGACACTTCGGATGGTCGGAATCGTGTGTTCTCTTAGTGCTTGGATTCGTCTTTGCGAGTACTTCGTAACCGTATCTTCGATTTTTACTCAGGTTCGGGTTTGGGGTCGTCAAGCCGTCGGGTGGCCACGGAAGTCACGGCCGGAGGCGAGGCTGCTTTGGCGAGTTACGTCCGTAAGGTGCTGGTTACGGCCGTAAGGTGTGCGAGTTACGGCCGTAAGCGTGATCGGAATGCGGCCGTCTACCGGGCGGATTTTGTGGCGATTCTGGCCGTAAGTAAGGTGTCAGTTACGGTAGTAAGTGTCCATTTAGTCTTGATGATTTTTGACGAATGCTGGTTACGGCCGTAAGGCTTGCCGAGTACGGCCGTAAGGGACCGAGTTACGGCCGTAAGGCCTGCCGGTTACGGCCGTAACCCTGCCGGCTATATATAGCCTAGCTCGGCCAGATTTCTTTTTCCACGCGATTTTTCTTCCTTTTTCGGCGTCTGGCGACGGGAGGCTCGGGAAATCGAGTTCTTGGCCGATTCTAATCATTTCCAAGGCGTTTTGGAAGATTCTTGTAGATTATATCATCATCCAATCCGTGTTCTTCGTCAAATCAAGGTATATTCTTGATTTTCCTTCAAGTTGACTTTTTGGAGAAATTGTTCTTGGTTTCGTTTCTAATCCGATTTTGATACATCGATTGGTGTAGTATGATGTTATTAATCGTGTTCTATGGGTTGTATATCCATATATCAAGTTTGTTTAACTCGATTGACGATTCGAGTGTTCTTGGGAATTATTGAACATTTAGTGTTCGATTAAATGTCCCAATGAGTTTCCCTTCGATAGTTTGTTGGGATTTCCATTGTTTTGGCCTTGATTCTCGTCGTAACCATGTGTTATTGTTCCTTCCGGAGGTTTATAGGTGTTCGAGGATTCCGATGTTGAATCCCGTTGGTGATTGATGATCCGTGTAGTGTTATTCTCGTAATACTCGTGGTGCTATCGCGTTCTTGATGGTGTTCGGGCGTTCGGGGCTATTCGACCGCGTCCTATTCGTCGTCTCGTTGCGATCGTGATTTCGAGGCAAGTACCTTGCCCATACTATTCTTGTTTTATGGATATGATAATTAGTGATCGTCTAAATGTGGTTGTTTGGTCGTTTGAATTGAACTTTCAAAAGATTCGGTTTAGCCTTGTTAAAGGCTTGCTTTGAAGCGTGTGTTTTGTGAATGGCGTGGTTTGTGAATAACTATGTGAATTCTATGTATATGCTTGGTGTTAATGTTGCACTTGGCATTGTGTGTGAACGTATATTATTTCATTTCGGTGTGTTGTGGATTGACGTGGTGTTTTGCTAAGTGTTTGATGCCTCAGGCGAATTATTTGAATATCCTTGATGTGGTATGTTATTTGTGTGAATGTGTGGATATGGTTGAAGGTCTACGGTGACACATGGCACGTGATCATGTGGTCGAGGATGCAACAAGTGATTGATCCAACCGTGAGAGCTCGAGATAATCTACGGTGGCACATGGCATGCGATCATGTGGCGAGGATGCAACAAGCGATTGATCCAACCGTGAGATGTGTGTGATTTGTTTCGCTAGCTTGGCTCGGGAGGGTCCTTAGAGGCCTCGAGTGGGATGTCGGTGGTAGCGTCCGGTCTGGCGATGCGCGTGCGTGATTATGTTTCGTTGATTTTTCGTCCGTTGAGGACACGTGATGTTGGGCTCGGCCTGTGAATTATTGTCGGTTTTCTATTTGTGAAAATAAAACCTTTGGCATGACCACTGTTGATTTTGGAAAGATAAGGATTTGAAAATCCTAAGTTGTTTTCTATCAAAACTCTCGATGGCATTTAAACGGTTTTATAAATTGTTTTCCCTTGATTTGTGACCTTTCGGTTTTATAATATTTTACCAAAATCTTGCCTCGGGAAGTGCTTTTCGTTACGTTTGGATTTTTTGAGGATTACTGGTTATTATTATTCGTGGAATGTGAATTGTATGGCTTGTATTTGCACTTGTACTTGCACTAGCAAAACGGTGGAGTTTGCTAACCCAGAGTATTCGGGGGTGGATGTCTATTTTGCATTCGTGTTTTGGAGCATAGCACGGGGTCGGCGCGAAGGATGATGAAAGATGAACGATACTAATCACACGAGGTTCCGTTGATGTCGTATTGGTCCAGTTGTATTTTCTTTTCCGCTGCGGTATCTTTTCCCCGTTATACGGGAGTTTATTGTATTTTGACCCCTGCGTGGGTATGTGTTTGGAATTGAGTTGTATGTTATTATTGAAAGACCAAGTCGGTCTACTGAGTCATTTTAGCCTTAAAGGCGATGTTTAGATGTTTGATTTTAGTTATCACTGGTAGATCCTCGAGGAGAGGGTCTACGGCGTGTAATATCCACGAGTGGATTGGGGTGTTACATAAATGGTATCGAGCTTAGGTTGTGGAAACCTAGGTACATCGGGTCGATGGTGTCTGTTGAGTTTGTCTTGTCGGATTTTGTCTGACTAAGTCGTGTCGCGACGCGTCGTCTGAGTTTGTTGGTCGTGATTAGTATCGTGGGCGATCATCATCTTCGTGCGACTTGTGGCTGTAAGTCTCCCTTCTTTGTGTTGTGCCTCGTGTGTCACGAGCTATTTTATGATTATTTGATTAGTGACGGAATCCTCTTATGGATTTTGATTTCTTGATATGTGGTTATTTGACTCTCATATTTCGTTCATATGAGGAGTAGTGTTGTTCGATTGTGTATGTTGAACCGTATTTCTTTTATCCGCTGCGTGAGTTCTTTTGTAATGACTTTCGGTATTTTACCGACTGAGTTTTATTTCGAAAACCGATTCCCTTAACCGAGTTTTTGGCATTATGGCCTTGATCGTTTTGGCGAAAATTCTTATGACGGTATTTAGCATTTTGTAAATGGCTTCTGTGAGTTTTTGAAATATTACCGTCATCGGCCTTTTTGGTATTTTTGTAAATGGTTTTATCCTGGTGGGTTCCGGCGCAGGACCCACGGCGCTATAAAGTTTTGTGGAATTACCTGAAATTTTTGGGCATTCTAGCCTTTTTGGCATCGTCCTTTTTCTTTGGCATTGAATTATTTTCGAAAACTTGAGTATCTTAGAAATAAATTTCGAGACGTACGTTTAAAATGAATTGTTTTCTCGCGGTACTTCCAGGGTGCCACAATATGTTTCAAAATTCTTCTACCTCGAGGACCAAAATGTTTTGAGATATTTTCAATGTTTTATAAACACTTTTACTTAGACCCGAGGGTCGAATATTCTGAAAGCTTTTCACTAAAAGAAAGTGTCCTCATTTTTATCAAATGCGAAATGGTTTTCCAAAGTCTCGATAATGATGTTTCACGTTTTTACTTTTTTTTTTGGAAATGTGATACTCAAGATCGACCGGTGTTTTTCTAAATTATTTTCTAAATGAGGTTTTCGTTTTTAAAACCTATCCATTCCCGTTTGAGGGCTGGGTATGTATGTATGATGTTGGCTTTGTCGCTATGATGTTAACTCCCAAATATGATCGAGTTGGTGGCATGAACGTTGAGGCGTTGCCACGTATTTGTTGTACTAGCCCTCTGTGAGAGGTGTGAACTGGTACTTAATGGTTGTCGTCTCGTGGTGGATTGCGTGTCCCACACGAGTGTGAGATGTTGAAGCTCGGGTTTGTACGTTAGTGTACATATGTGATTGTTTCATGATGTTTGTATTACGTGCTGGTTATCGTTCGGGCCATTGAGGTCGCCAAACGGTACCGTCGTTGTTGTAGTGTTTGTGTGTGTATTACCTTACGATGGTAATCGTTGTATATGATATGTGTTATGATTTCCTGTTGTGCTGAGTTGGCATCTCCGGTATGTTGTTTTGCGGTGTTATGTTCCATTGTATCTAGCATTTGTATTTTCGGTATGCCGAGCCGAGGCATTTCAACCGTGATGTGCCGGGGGAATGTACGTGCAATTTGTCCTTCTCGTCAGTAACACATTTCGAGTGTGGACTCGAGGGTCACCGAATTCAGTTTTGCGAATTGGCTACCGAGACTTTCGGAGTTCGCGCTTCAGCACAGATATCAGAATCGGCTTTGAGAGGCCTTTGAAGGATGTTTCTGTCGATTGCCTGTTGTGTCGTCTCCTTGATTTCGTTATTGTGAGTAGCGGGGACGACCTTCTTTTATAAGAGGTCGAATTTAATACCCGTATTGTTTTTGGACTTCTTCACTTTCTCTTTCTCCAGTCTATCGATTCGCTCGTGTTCGTTGATACTGTCTTAACTTGTTTTGTATTTCGGGTTCATCATTCGAACGAGCTGTGATATTGTTTTGGGTCGACACAGTATCATTTGTGACTTTTCCGAGTTCGGTTCGATTCTTGTGAACCTTGTTCGGAAGTAACATCTTTTAGTTCTACTAGTTCTTTTATTCGAAGTTGATCGGATTTGGAACTTCTGTATTTTCGACTCTGTCGACTCGTTTATGTTCGTTGACATTTTCTGAGCTTGTCCTGCCCCTTGCTTTTGTTGATCGAACGAGCGTGGTATTGTTTCGGAATAGCTCGTTTGTCGTTGTGACTTATCAATTTCTATTCCCTCTCATGTGGATCTTATGTGAATGCATATGTTGTTGTTTTCACCGGATCATATATTGTCTCGAGTCGAGATGTGAACCTTGGAGTTGTTGTTTGAATTTTTATTGTTCTTCATGATTCGAACATGATCGTTCGATTTTTGTTGTCTCGATCTTTGTGGTTCGATCGTTTGATTGTTCGGTTTTTGTTGATCTCGTTTCGTGATTGTTGAGCGTTCAGACTCCTTCCTAATTCCCTTAAGTTCGGGAAATTAGTCTCGTTTCGATCATCCAACCCTTGGGCGGTGGAATTCCGTATTTGTTCAGCGTTTGGCTCGCGTTTGGATTGATGAACCGTTAGGTTGGTCAATCGTATTGATTTTCGTTCGTTGTGTTTTGTGATTGTTCGGATAATCGATCTGATTGTACTATCTATTTGATGACGTATGTCACTTGTTGATTTTATCATGTCTCTACCGGTGACGTTGTGTTAGTCGTCGTGGAGCGTGTTTTCACGCCGTATATTCCTTTGCATTGCTTGTAACGTTTCGCCGATGGGCATAAGTTACGCATTTCTTGTGTATATCGTTGAGTTTTCTTGACGGGATATTGCTTCTCCCTACTTATTTTAAGTTTCGGGACGAAACTTCTTTTAAGGAGGGTAGAATGTAATATCCGCAATTTCGAATTTCGGTAATTTTTTTTTTTTCGGCGGAAGTCCGTTTTGACGACTCTCTCATGACCGTTTTGTCATTTCGAGAATGATTAATTCTGCACTTTTTGTCATCCGAATTCGTTTCGGTGTCGTTTTGTTGAGTTCCGTGCTTTTTAGCGACTTTTCCGCACTTGAGCTCGATTCTTGCGAATCTCGTCCGAAACTGTTGTTTCGAGTTTCTCGCAAGTTCATTTAATGTTATTATTCATGTTACGAGCTTTGGTTCGGTGTTTCGATCACGTATCGTGATTTTCGGACGTTTTGGGCCATTTTTGTAATTTCCCAAAGTTTGGGGTAATTACTTCCGTTGTCGAATTCCGACACTTCGGATGGTCGGAATCGTGTGTTCTCTTAGTGCTTGGATTCGTCTTTGCGAGTACTTCGTAACCGTATCTTCGATTTTTACTTAGGTTCGGGTTTCGGGGTCGTCCGGGCCGTCGGAGTGGCCACGGCGAGTCACGGCCGGGCGGGCTGCTTTGGCGAGTTCTGGCCGTAAGGTGCGATTCTGGCCATAAGGTGTGCGAGTTACGGCCGTAAGCGTGATCGAATGCGGCCGTCTGAACGCTGGCGGATTTTGTGAAGGCCGATTCTGGCCGTAAGGTGTGCGAGTTCTGGTAGTAAGTGTCATTTAGTCTTTGGGCCGATTTTGACGAATGCGATTCGGCCGTAAGGCTTGCCGAAATCGGCCGTAAGGGAGGAAAGTTACGGCCGTAAGGCTGCCGATTCTGGCCGTAACCTGCCGGCTATATATAGCAGCTCGGCGATTTCTTTTTCCACGCGATTTTCTTCCTTTTTCGGCGTACGCGGCGGAGGCTCGGGAAATCGAGTTCTTGGCGATTCTAATCATTTCCAAGGCGTTTTGGAAGATTCTTGTGGATTATATCATCATCGATCCGTGTTCTTCGTCAAATCAAGGTATATTCTTGATTTTCCTTCAAGTTGACTTTTTGGAGAAATTGTTCTTGATTTCGTTTCTAATCCGATTTTGATACATCGATTGGTGTAGTATGATGTTATTAATCGTGTTCTATGGGTTGTATATCCATATATCAAGTTTGTTTAACTCGATTGACGATTCGAGTGTTCTTGGGAATTATTGAACATTTAGTGTTCGATTAAATGTCCCAATGAGTTTCCCTTCGATAGTTTGTTGGGATTTCCGTTGTTTTGGCCTTGATTCTCGTCGTAACCATGTGTTATTGTTCCTTAGGAGGTTTATAGGTGTTCGAGGATTAGATGTTGAATCCGTTGGTGATTGATGATCCGTGTAGTGTTATTCTCGTAATACTCGTGGTCTTATCGCGTTCTTGATGGTGTTCGGGCGTTCGGGGCTATTCGACCGCGTCTATTAAATCGTCTCGTTGCGATCGTGATTTCGAGGCAAGTACCTTGCCCATACTATTCTTGTTTTATGGATATGATAATTAGTGATCGTCTAAATGTGGTTGTTTGGTCGTTTGAATTGAACTTTCAAAAGATTCGGTTTAGCCTTGTTAAAGGCTTGCTTTCAGAACGCGTGTGTTTTGTGAATGGCGTGGTTTGTGAATAACTATGTGAATTCTATGTATATGCTTGGTGTTAATGTTGCACTTGGCATTGTGTGTGAACGTATATTATTTCATTTCGGTGTGTTGTGGATTGACGTGGTGTTTTGCTAAGTGTTTGATGCCTGCAGGCGAATTATTTGAATATCCTTGATGTGATATGTTATTTGTGTGAATGTGTGGATACGGTTGAAGGTCTACGGTGACACATGGCACGTGATCATGTGGTCGGGATGCAACAAGTGATTGATCCAACCGTGAGAGCCTGAGATAATCTACGGTGGCACATGGCATGCGATCATGTGGCCAGGATGCAACAAGCGATTGATCCAACCGTGAGATGTGTGTGATTTGTTTCGCGAGCCAGCTCGGGAGGGTCCTTCGAGGCCTCGAGTGGGATGTCGGTGGTAGCGTCCCGGTCCTAGGCGATGCGCGTGCGTGATTATGTTTCGTTGATTTTTCGTCCGTTGAGGACACGTGATGTTGGGCTCTGGCCCTGTGAATTATTGTCGGTTTTCTATTTGTGAAAATAAAACCTTTGGGCTGTGACCCTGTTGATTTTTGGAAAGATAAGGATTTGAAAATCCTAAGTTGTTTTCTATCAAAACTCTCGATGGCATTTAAATGGTTTTATAAATTGTTTTCCCTTGATTTGTGACCTTTCGGTTTTAGAATATTTTACCAAACTCTTGCCTCGGGAAGTGCTTTTCGTTACGTTTGGATTTTTTTTGAGGATTCCTGGTTATTGTTATTCGTGGAATGTGAATTGTATGGCTCGTATTTGCACTTGTACTTGCACTAGCAAAACAGTGGAGTTTTGCTAACCCCCGAGTATTCGGGGGGTGGATGTCTATTTTTGCATTCAGGTTTTGGAGCATAGCACAGGGTCGGCGCGAAGGATGATGAAAGATGAACAATACTAATCACACGAGGTTCCGTTGATGTCGTATTGGTCCAGTTGTATTTTCTTTTCCGCTGCGGTATCTTTTCCCCGTTGTACGGGAGTTTATTGTATTTTGACCCCTGCGTGGGTATGTGTTTGGAATTGAGTTGTATGTTATTATTGAAAGACCAAGTCGGTCTACTGAGTCATTTTAGCCTTAAAGGCGATGTTTAGATGTTTGATTTTAGTTATCAGCCTGGTAGATCCTCGAGGAGAGGGTCTACGGCGTGTAATATCCCTGAGTGGATTGGGGGTGTTACATAAAGCTCGTCTTGTTGCACAAGGTTCTTCCCAAAGACCTGGAATTGATTATGATGAGACATATTCTCTTATCATGGATGCTATTACCTTTCGATACTTGATCAGCTTATCAGTTTCAAATAATCTAGAAATACGCCTCATGGATGTTGTAACGGCCTAGTTATATGGATCATTGGATACTAATATTTACATGATAATTTCTGAAGGATTCAAAGTGCCTGAAGCACTAAAATCAAAACCGAGGGAGTTATGTGCAATTAAACTACAACGATCATTGTATGGGCTAAAACAATCTGGGCTCATGTGGTATAATTGCCTAACAGATTTTTTTAGTAAAAAATGGATATGTAAATGATCAATTGTGTCCATGTGTATTTATCAAGAAAACTACGACTGGGTTCGTGATTATTGCTGTCTATGTTGATGAATTAAACATCATTGGGACTCCTAATGAAATTCAAGAAGTGGTTAATTATCTAAAAGGTGAATTTGAAATGAAGGACCTCGGACAAACCAAATATTGCCTTGGTTTACAAATTGAACACTTTCATAGTGGAACATTTATACACCAATCCAATTATACAAAAAGGGTCTTAAAGCGCTTTAATATGTATAAGACAAATCCGTTTAGTACCCTAATGATAAATAGGACACTTGGTGTTGAAAATGATCTATTTCGTCCTTGTGAAGATAACGAAGAAGTACTTGGTCCTAAAGTACCATATTTGAGTGCAATTGGAGCTCTTATGTATCTTGCAAATTGTACGCGACCAGATATAGCAGTTGCTACGAATCTATTGGCAAGATATAGCTCATGTCCAACATGGAGACATTGGAATGGGATTAAACACACACTTCGCTATCTTCAAGGAATAATTGATTTGGAATTATTTTATCCCAAAGATTCAAAAGACGAAATAACTGGTTATTTATCAGATCCCCATAGAGGCAAATCACAAACTGGTTATGTTTTCATGATCGGTGGTACTGCAATATCCTGGCGTTCCCAAAAGCAAACACTAGTTGCTACATCTTCAAACCATGCTGAAGTTATTGATCTTCACGATGCAAGTAGAGAATGTATATGACTTAGATGTATCACTCAACACATTAAGGAAGCCAGTGGATTATCAGTTAATAAAGATCCAACAATATTGTTTGAAGATAATGCTGCATGTGTTGCGCAGACCAAGGAAGGATATATCAAGAACGACATAACCAAACACATTCCCCCAAAGTTCTTCGCATATACTCAAGAACGTGAAAAGAAGAAGGAGATTGTCATTAAGTATGTTCGGTCATGTGACAATATTGCATATTTATATACAAAAGCGCTCCCAACCTCAATTTTTAGAAAACATGTTCACAATATTGGGATGCGACATCTCCAAAATTTATGAAGATACTCACCCTTGTTAACTCGAGGGGGAGCTCATATATGTGTACTCTTTTTACCTCGTCATAGTTTTGTCTAATGAGGCAGCTATAAGACATAGTCATTCAAGGGGGAGTGTTGAAATGCGCACTTCTCGAAGTGCGTAATAAGATAATATTATAACATGTGAATGACTATTATGTCCCTGATGAAATTATGTAATTACGATTGTGCCATCTGAAGTTTTCCTATAAATAGGTCTTCAGTTCTTAATGAAAATTCATTCCAAGAGAAATATCTTCCCCATATTCTCTATTCTCTTTGTATTCTCTTTAATTTCTTGCAGTTCTCTAACACAAAGTTAATTTTGTTTTTTTACCAAATGAGAATCCGTAAACATGCTATTATAACGTACATCTCATTTTTAGTAAATTATCGCTAATGTAATCATTAGTAAATTAAAGGAAAATTTCCAAAAAAATCTCAATTTCTGGGTCACTTTACGGTTTAGCCCCAAATTATTTTTTTTACGAAAAAAAACAAGATATCGTCTATTGTAATCACTTTGACCCTTTTTTCCGATAACCTTTATTTAACAGGTTTCCAAGATGGGAAAATCTCCGAAGAAGTCCCAATATTTTGGGCCACTTTATGATTTAGCCCCAAAATTATTATTTTTTTACGAAAAAGGACAAGATATCGGGTATTGTAACTTTGATCCTTTTTTCGGTAATCCTTTATTTAATCGGTTTCCAAGCTGAGCTGGACGCCAGGTCATTAAATGAGAGGGCCATGTGGCCTATCATGTGTATGAGCAGAAAAGTGGGTCATTTAAACCCTAACAAACAAAGAAGGTCGATGAATGACTTCTTCACCATCTGTTTGCACTTTTTCGGAGATTTCCCTTATTATTATTATTATTATTATTTATTATTGTGAATATTATTGTAATATATATTATTATTGTTGTTGTTATATATATATATATTGATATTATTAATAACAATAATAATAATAATAATAATAATTATTATTATTATTATTATTATTATTATTATTATTATTATTATTATTCAGTAACTTCAGTTAAGCACAATTCAGTTCAATTCAATTCGAATTAGATCAAAATAACGGAGACTCTGGACTATAAATATATCACACGATAAATTCTAAACTAGTGGACTATAAATATACCCTAGATCAAAATTATTGTAAAATTCTAACAACATGTCTCTATGCCACTTGTTTGGTAATGGAGGATCGACCCAAACAAAATACTTGCAATCTTTCTCATCATCCTGCATTATTGAAAATTAAACTTAATTCAAGCTAAATGAGGTTAAACTTTAAAAAATTATAACTTACTTACCCGGAAATTGGGACAACCTATGAATCTTCTTTGAGGGATTGTGGAACTCCATGATGTCCACTTGCCAATAGAATCTTCACAATCATAGCTTGTTTGTAAAGCTTGCCTTCTTGGTCGAGTACCATTCCTGCTTCCAATAGAGGATGAAAAAGCCATTCCTCGACCTTCTTTGTGTGCTACAGTTTAAATGACCAACCTTTTGATACCGATGATATCAAGTTTACGATGAAGGCGATCGCTGGTAGAATACGGCGAAGGCGATCGCTGAGAGAAGATCGGCCGATCGGCCAAAGGGGAGGGAGAGAAGACGTGAGGGAGAAGGAGAAAAGGAGATTAGGGCAAATTTTTTCTTGTTATCATTAAGATGATAGTTTGCCATATTTATAGCTAATCCTGTCGGTTCAATAAAAGCGTCATGGGAAAGAACCGAAAAGAAAACCCATGAAGGAGTATTAACTCTTTAAAAACTTACATTTAAATATTGACAATTACTAAGATGATCCTAATTACTAATTAATAATAATCTTTCAAACGACTCGGTCGACGACGTTCCCGAACCGGTCTTGGATTCCTAGCCGGTTGCTCGACTTGCTCCGTATCAATCTCTCCCCCGTTGACATTCGGCTTGTCCTCAAGGCGTAAATCCGGAAATGATTTCTGAATATGATCAATAGGTTCCCAAGAAGTGTTGTGTGGCGAGCCATCCTCCCAAACAACGAGCCATTCCGTACGAGGTTTTCCGTCCGATAAGATATGACGTTCGGCAACGGCACGTAAGGGGTGGGAAAGCGGTCTGTCATGCACGAACTCGGTCGGAAACACTGCTTGAACGGGGCCCGAACGTGCATCAACGAACGGCCGAAGTAACGAGACGTGGAAAACATTGTGAATACGAGCATTGGGCGGCAATTCGAGGCGATCCACACCCGGGTGTCCGGCGCTCGGCGATGCATGAAACTCGGTAAGAACCTCGGCTTTAAGAGATGATTCCTTGCCTAAAACCAGTCGATGGTCGTAATAGAGGGTGCCATCGTGAACACGGAAAGGAGTCGGGAGATCTCCCTTTGCCGCGGCGGTATGCCAAGCGACTAAGTCCGGCAAGGTCGAATTTTCTCGGTGTACTCTATGCAACAATTCGGGTATTGGTTCGGACAATGCGAAGAGTTCGGAAGAAGCGGTGTCATTGCCGATCATGCAGCGGGAAAGTGCATCGGCCACTTTGTTATTGGCGCCCGTCTTATATTCAATTCGAAATTTATATCCCATAAGCTTGCGAATAAAAAATTGTTGGTCGGGGGTTTGGATAACCTGTGTTAGAAGCTCCTTTAAACTTTTTTGATCCGTCCGAATGAGGAACTCTCTGCCCAAAAGATATTGTCTCCACTTCTGGACCGCAGAAACTATAGCCAATAACTCGCGATGATATGCAGATGTCCCCCGACGGCGTATGCCTAGTGTTTTGCTGAAGAAAGAAAGTGGTCGTTCCTCTTGTAACAACACAGCTCCAATTCCTTCATCCGAAGCATCGGTCTCAATAACGAATTCTTTTGCAAAATTCGGCAACTGTAAAATAGGCGGTGTCATCATAGTCGTTTTCAGTCGGTTAAAGGCGTTGTCGGCTAACTCGGTCCATGTGAACTTGTCTTTCTGGAGGAGAGCGGTCAGCGGCGCCGCTATCAGGGCGTAATTGCAAATAAACTTCCGATAATACCCTGTCAGTCCCAAAAAACCGCGTAATTGCTTGATGTTTGTGGGTCTTGGCCAATTAGCCATGGCATCGAGCTTGCTCGGGTCTGCTAACAATCGGCCGCCCGAAACAATGTGACCCAAGTACTCAACTTTCGTTGTAGCGAAGGAACACTTCGAGCTCTTGACAAAGAATTCGTTGTCCCGTAGTAGTTGAAGGACGAGATCAAGGTGGCGAACGTGGCGGTCCAACGAAGAACTGTAGACTAGAATGTCGTCGAAAAAGATGATAACAAATTCCCGTAAGTAAGCTGAGAAAATATTATTCATGGCGGCCTGAAAGGTGGAAGGTGCGTTGGTCAACCCAAATGGCATGACGAGGAACTCAAAGTGACCATCATGTGTCCGAAATGCTGTCTTGAAGATGTCTGAAGTGTGCATTCTGATTTGGTGATATCCCGATCGTAAATCTAATTTTGTAAAAAATAGAGCGTGACCTAGTTCATCAAATAACTCATCTGCTGTGGGAATAGGAAATTTTTCGGCTACTGTAATCGCATTTAATGCTCGATAATCCACGCAAAACCGAAAGCTGCCGTCTTTCTTTTTAACCAACAGAGCCAGAGACGAGAAAGGGCTAGTGCTATGTCGAATCAAGCCTTGCTGTAACATTTCGTGCACTTGGCGTTCAATCTCGGATTTCTGAAAATAAGGGTACCGATAGGGCCGAACGTTTATCGGCTTGGACCCGTGATGCAAGTGAATTCGATGATCCCAAGTCCTCTGTGGTGGTAACCCGACTGGTAACGTGAAAACCTCCTCGTGTAACTGGAGCAGTTCCCGAATTAGAGGATGAATGTCGTCAAGAAGTTCAACAACGGGAGGCGGATATGACAAGGGTAATGGCTCGGTGAAAATGGGGCAGATTTCGAAACATTCCGCGATGGTATCTGCGGCATACAATGACTGTAGGGTGTTCAATGAGATCCTTTTCGGAGCATGACCGTCTCCTTGCAAAAATATAGATTTTCCATGCCATAAGAATTCCATTGTGAGCTGGGCGTCTTCATGAGAAACCTTGCCCAGCGTTCGGAGCCACTGAACTCCAAGAACAATCTGCGGTCCATGTACCGCGAGCACAAATAAATCAATCGGGAATATGTGTCCTTGAAGGCCTACTGGTGTCGATGCACACTGCTGTGTGCATAACATATACTCTCCGTTTCCAACATATACCCGAAACGGTGTCACTTTAGATAGAGGGAGATGTAATCATTCAACAACTGTTGGATGTATAAAATTGTGTGTACTTCCGCCGTTGATGAGAACCTGCACTGTGAGATCATTAATAGAGCCGGAAATCTTTAAGGATTTGGGGTTCGCGAAACCTTCCATCGAATGAATACTAGAGATATCTCCTGTAACAATCAGCTCGTCCTGTATATTTTCCGTAGAGTCTTCCTCGTCGGTGTCATCGTTACCTAATAGGGCCAAGAAGCGGTGTTTGCAACGATGGCCTGGAGCATATTGTTCATCACAATTCCAACACAGGCCCTTTTTTGTTCGTTCCTCCCGTTCGGAGAATGAGAGGCGTTTGATCGGTAGAGCCGAAAAAGTATTCTTGGCACCCTGAGCCGTGTGCATATTATCCGACGGATTGGTCGAAGCCGGTGTATGGCTCGGGTTGGTCGTAATTCCCGGTCGAAAAGCGCTGGAGCTCCAGCGACGCGTGTTCGAATTACTGGCAAACGTGTCAACAAAAGATGAGGCGAGTTCCCGAGCCAAGGCGAAGGCTTGTGATAAGGTGGTTGGATTGCGCAAATTGAGTTCGCGCTGGACGGGTTGTTTCAATCCTGCTTTAAACAGAGAAATCAATCTAGTTTCTGATAACCCCTCAATTTTATCAAGTAAAGATTCAAATTCCGTTTGGTAGTCGAGAACTGTTGTCTTTTGCTGTAATTTGGCTAGGCGACCGACGTAGTCCTCGTAATTATGAGGGTCGAATCTCTGCTTGACGGCATCTAAAAATTCCTCCCAAGTTCGAAAACAATTATTTCTTTTCTGATAACAGAACCAATCGGAGGCTGGATGATCAAACAATAACCCTACTAGTTGAAGTCGTTCCATTGCCGTCGTACGAAAATAATCAAAATAACATTGTACCTTATATATCCATCCGACCGGATCGGACCCGTTGAAACGAGGTGCGTCGACTCGGATTCGGGGCTGGTTGTCGTGTCGCGGCTGGTCGTGCATGGGGCCGCGACGTTCCTGTGCAGGGTTGGTGGTCGTCGGAAGCGGTAGTAGAGGTGGTTGTTGTTGCGGCGACGGTGGGTTACGCTGTTCGGCATTAGGGTTATCGTCGGCGATATGGCGGTTGCCGAGGATGTGAAAAATCTGATCCGTCCTAGCCCGTTGAACGTCTTGTTCCTGTCGATTCTTCCGGATTTCTTGTTGTGTTGCTTGGACGGCGATCGTCAATTGGCGAAGTAGGTCGTGGATGTCGGGTTCGGTAGTGGTGACGGTCGCTGGTTCATCGATGTTTTTCGACATGCTAGCGTGAAGTTCGGGATGAAAGCACCAGTTGATACCGATGGTATCAAGTTTACGATGAAGGCGATCGCTGGTAGAATACGGCGAAGGCGATCGCTGAGAGAAGATCGGCCGATCGGCCAAAGGGGAGGGAGAGAAGACGTGAGGGAGAAGGAGAAAAGGAGATTAGGGCAAATCTTTTCTTGTTATCATTAAGATGATAGTTTGCCATATTTATAGCTAATCCTGTCGGTTCAATAAAAGCGTCATGGGAAAGAACCGAAAAGAAAACCCATGAAGGAGTATTAACTCTTTAAAAACTTACATTTAAATATTGACAATTACTAAGATGATCCTAATTACTAATTAATAATAATCTTTCAAACGACTCGGTCGACGACGTTCCCGAACCGGTCTTGGATTCCTAGCCGGTTGCTCGACTTGCTCCGTATCACCTTTCCTCTTAAATAACACATGATATACCATATGACCCTCTCATTTAATGACCTTGCGCCCAACTCAGCTGGGAAACTGATTAAATAAAGGGTTATCGGAAAAGTGTCAAAGTGATTACAATAGCCGATTTCTTGTCATTTTTTGTAAAAAAAAATAATTTGGGGCTAAAGCGTACACTAGCCCAAAATATTGGGACTTTTTCGGAGATTTTTCCATCTTGAAAACCGGTTAAATAAAGAGTTACCGGAAAAAAGAATCAAAGTGATTACAATAGCCGATATCTTGTCATTTTTCGTAAAAAAATTGGGGCTAACCAAAATATTGGGATTTTTTTCAGAGATTCCCCTAAATTAAAAATAAAAAATATAATAAAATGAGATTGGTGAATGTTATTATTTTACCGCAACAAATTTACTCCAAAATATTTATAATGAGTGTTGCTTTTTATTTTCCAGATAAACTTTAACGATAACTAATTATATAATTATATCATACAAATTTATCAAACAAATAATATTAGGAAATGTTTAAAAAATGAATTCAACCTCCATTTCGTTTAATGATTTTCTCGCTTTTCCGGATGGGACTTTGATCATGAATAACTTTTTTATTTATATCTAAAAAAATTAAAATATAAATATATTTAAAAGATGAACCTAAAGATATAATTTCATATTTATCACTATAATATTTAAAAAGAAATCAATGACCAAAAAATAATAAAAGTAAAGAGATACTTAAATATATACATAGGAGTAATTTTTATATTTATGGGTACACTATCTAAGAAAATAAATAGTCAAAATTCAATATTAAATAAAAACGATACTTATTATAAACGGGTGAGAGTATTATGTAATAAGATATATCCAAATTTCAAGGAAGTAAATTAAAACTGTATTACTGATTATTGTAAATGTGGTTGAATATTTAGAATTTTTTTGATTGCGATGAAATATTTGTTACCTTTTAAATAATTAAACATTTGATTGCAATGAAATACTTGTTACCTTTTATACAATTATTTATAAAATAATGATTAAACACTACTACTAGTGTTGTGTCGAGAATTACACTCTCCGACCGGCGATCGCCTTGGAGATCGGGCGACCTAGCCATTGCCGAGCAGCCGAGGCAGAACTGCCGACCAGCGACCAGGCGACCAAGCCTTAGCCCAGCAGACAAGATAAATCGGCCAACCGAAGGTCCCAGGACAAGTCCCGGTGCCGAGCGATCGACATCATATACGATCGTCTCTCGGTACTTGGCGACCGACTCCTGGCGACCGACTAGCGGACGATCATTCGGTACTTCTTCTCTCGGCCTCTCTCATCAAGCAGACGATCGGTAGGGACGAAGAACACCGAGCTTCGCTCAAGAGCCGGTTTAACAGAGTCTTTTTACACTCATTGTATTTAGATTTCTCACATTAATACTTGTATCCACGAATATTTGTATTAATAACATCTCGCGAGAGCATTCAAGCCCGGGCCTAACAAATCTGGAAAATCTTGTGTTTATTTATATTCTCTCGGAAGTGCTCCCGCAATTGTTGTTTGTTGTCCGTCTTCCAGCAGTATTTAATCTTCGGATAAATATTTTGGGCAACAACAATTGGCGCTAGAGGGAGGGGATCTAACCCTCAAATTTTTATTCCTACCGTCTCGAAGAACACTCACTGTTCTCGGGGCAGATACTTGAAGTGACACTCACTGCGCTTCAAAGAAATCCGTCAGAAATCATGTCTTCCGCCTCCGCGTCGAAGAAAGCCGCTGACCAGCCGGCCAGACGCCTCGTTCCGTCCCAGTCTGAGCCACAGCCGATGGTGGAAGGTAGCCGCCGCGGTCAGAGACGCTCGATCCCGTCCCTGGACGGCGGCCCAAGCCTCTCGCTCGATCGGTTCCGAACCAAGGAACAGATCGAAAAGGCCATAGCCGTCCTTCAGGAGCGACGGAGTGCTCTCGACGCGCCTCCCGCTATCTCCCCCTCGGCCGTCCGCCGGAAGTCCAAGCGGAAGCTCAAGGCGTTACTGGCCGAGCGATCGCCAGGAGGCTCTCGTCCGCGAGAAGAGGCGCTCGCCAGCCGGGGCACCTCTGTTTTCGATTGCCTGGGCAGTGACCCGTCTTGGCGACCGGGGTAGTCCGGCCCCAGCTACGAGACGACGGAGTTTGAGTCCGTCACCAGGAGCTCGGCCTACCCGACTCCCAGAAGGCAGCCCAGCCGTCTGGCTCCCCCTCGCCAAATAGCCGAGGTCGGCAGCAGCGGAGTCCGGAGATCGGTACACGATCGCCTCGGCTCCCGCTCCCAAAGCCGATCAGCGAGCGGCCGAGCCACGGCGATTGCCGCTTTGCAACGTCAGCTCGACGACATGAAAGCGCTCCTGGAATCCAGGGCAGGCGCCAAAAAGACGATCGCCGAGCCAAGCGAGCCGCTCGCGATCGACATCGAGCTCGCCCCCGTGCAGCACAAGATCGCTCCTCCTCAAACACCCTTGTACGAGGGGCGATCGGACCCCCAAACACACCTGAACAAGTTCAACATCTACATGACCGGGTGTGGGGCATCAGACGCGACCAGGTGCCGAATGTTCCCTCTGACGCTGGACGACCTCGCCCACCGGTGGTACACCTTATTGCCACCTCGGTCCATTGGCTCCTTTAACCAGCTGGCACACGTCTTCACGGAGTACTTCGCCACCAGGGTCGTCCGGGCAGAAGGTCCCCTTCGCATGATGCAAATCAAGCAGGCAGAAGAAGAGTCCGACTCGGACTACATCGACCGGGTAGACGTGATCATCCTCAACGGCGAGCCCGTAAGCGATGAGACCGCCCTCTACGCGGTCCTAGGAGGATTTCAGGGCTTTTCGCCTATGTTCAGGCATCTCACGATGAGCCAACCCACGACCTACGCAGCCTTCCGGGCTAGAGCCGCAGATTTTCTGGCCAGGCAAAGGTTTCTTCTTAGCCTGTGAGCAGCGCTATCGGCGCCCGGACGATGATCTCCCGCACGATCGCCGTTATCAACATACGAATAAAGCGATCGGCAGCCGAGCGACGATCGCCAGTCTTCCAGCCCGATCGCCGATCATCACGCTACATCACCAAAACCCGGAGGACACGATCGCCATCTACATTCCAGCATCTAACATGACGGACTAAGGCATAAGATCGCCTCCACCGCACATCATAAAGCCATGGTCCTGGTAGTCGATGGAACCGCCGCCCGGCCATGCAAGGTCCCTTTCGGCCGAGATCGCCCGCCCTTCATTTAAATACGAGGCCGGCGTAGTCTGAGGGCTCTCCAAAATTAATCAGTGGACACGATCGCCCGCCCTCAAGGATCATCATCTAACTTGGTGAACCCGGACAATGCGACACGTGCCACTACCCCCGTCTCAACGTACACCGTTGAGGTCGGCCATCTCCATGGCGGCCGAGGTGGAAGCAGAGCTAGCAAGCCGTGGGCGTGGAGTTGATTCATCCGACGCTGCCCCGCGCAAGGACCCCTCTAGACCGAGACCGCACGCCCTTCGTTTAAATACGAGGTGAGGCGCAGCCTAACAGAGGACCCTCATAATAAAGTGAGTCACGAGACACTCAATGTCTTCGCGCACCGAGACACGGTCATGGGGTCGGTCCATCGAACTCCGCGACTGTGCACGATTCCTCAAACAAGCGAAACCATCAAGTTTCCGAGGGGGATCGGCCAATGTTGTTTTTTGCAGATACAAGACCGAAAGATAGCTAGCCAATCGACCATGATAGCCCAAGTCCGAATCCTAAGTCAGCTCAGCAAGATCGCCCGTCCTCATCCTACACGATCGCCAGCAAGAACCACCTCGCCCCATGTCTTCAACATAGGAGCAAGCTGGGGGGCAATTGTTGTGTCGAGAATTACACTCTCCGACCGGCGATCGCCTTGGAGATCGGGTGACCTAGCCATTGCCGAGCAGCCGAGGCAGAACTGCCGACCAGCGACCAGGCGACCAAGCCTTAGCCCAGCAGACAAGATAAATCGGCCAACCGAAGGTCCCAGGACAAGTCCCGGTGCCGAGCGATCGACATCATATACGATCGTCTCTCGGTACTTGGCGACCGACTCCTGGCGACCGACTAGCGGACGATCATCTCTCGGCACCTGCCGACCGACCCTTGGCGACCGACCGATGCCGACCCTCAGTGACCAGCTAGGAACGACCGCATCATGCCGATAGTCATCCAGTCGGCAAAGGCCGAGCCTCGGGACAGACCACGTGCAAGAGCCGAGACAAGATCCGCATATCACGGATCGTTGACCACAGCCTGGCAGAATCTTTCCACCAGCTGACAAGCCCGCCGAAAGTTGTCAGTAGGACCACAAGAGACAGTGACTCCAGACGCGTGCTGGCTCCTCATTGGACCGCACAGCTGGCTGCCAGCCACTGCCTTGGACTTTAGGCCGACAGCCCATGTGACTAAAGGACGATCGCCCCATTATAATATTGGCCGGCAGACGATCGCCCCATTATTATAATGGCCGGAAGGCGATCGCCCGCCTGAAGACAAGACTCGGCTACCCCTATATATACACGGCTCCCTGCACTCGGATTTCTCTCGGATTTTTGCTCACCAAACACTCTCTGCATTCCCACGAGATTCAACACACAACACTTGGCTATTCTCCAACTCTTGGCAACAGCTATCATTCGGTACTTCTTCTCTCGGCCTCTCTCATCAAGCAGACGATCGGTAGGGACGAAGAACACCGAGCTTCGCTCAAGAGCCGGATTAACAGAGTCTTTTTACACTCATTGTATTTAGATTTCTCACATTAATACTTGTATCCACGAATATTTGTATTAATAACATCTCGCGAGAGCATTCAAGCCCGGGCCTAACAAACCCGGCAAATCTTGTGTTTATTTATATTCTCTCGGAAGTGCTCCCGCAATTGTTGTTTGTTGTCCGTCTTCCAGCAGTATTTAATCTTCGGATAAATATTTTGGGCAACAACAACTAGTACTAAATTATAATTAGAATTAAAATAATAAAAAAAACATATTTTCGATGACCTGGAAATCTTGAGAAACTTAGGTGGATGTGGTGAAAAATATGAAATTGTTTCAGGAAAAGTAGTAAAAAAACAGTAGAAAGTAAAAGATGTAAAACATTGTATTGATAACACTGATAGATGAGTCTTTATATAGGCTTTACAATGAGTAGGGCTGGCAATTCGTGCGTGTCGGGTCGACACGATAACGATACGACACGATAAGGCCAAACACGAACACGACCCGTTAAGTATATGCCCGTCACGAACACGAACACGACACGAAAGGTTGAAATACGGACACGACACGAACGCGATATGAGACGATATTTTTCGTGTTGACACGACACGATAACGACATGAGTCAATGAATTCAAATAAAAAAAATTAGAAAATAAACTAAAAATATTTAAAATGATAATAAAATTAATGCTAAAAATATATAAATATTATCGGGTTACACGAGCAGGGCACGACACGAACACGAAAGTTATCGTGTTACACGAACACGACACAAACCAAACACGAACACGACACGAAATTAGCGTGTCCTTATTGTGTCGACACGATAAGGACACAGACACGATAAGGCCAAACACTAATCCATTAATTTCGTGCTTGTTCGTGTCGGGTTATCGTGTCGTGTCGGAAATTGCCAGCCCTAAGAATGAGACTCCTTCCATACATAGGATTCCTTACAAGGAACGACGTCAAGTAGAATCCTACTACCTCTAGAATGATCTAGAATTTCTACCATCTATGATACATATCTAATCAGTATTAGGTAAGATACATCACGAAAATAATAATTCCCGGAACACTCTTCCCGTGTCGAGCACTAATACAACAATGGTGCAGAAGTTGTTGTCTTCGTAAAAACCTATTCCAAGCCAAACAAAACCCCATGGAAAAAATAAAGGCTTGATGAGGAAAAGATTGCAACACACCAACATAACATGTCATGTATACTCCACCTGATGTATACACAATGACTCCCCCTGATGAGTATCTCAAATCACAGGAGTCAGATGCCAAGTTGCACTCACAGCTATGCCAAGAAAAAACCCAGTGGAAAAAATACCTCTTGGTCTAAGTTGAACAGAAGTACAACACATCATTGTATGGATGTTCTCATAGGTCGCCTCGTTAAAAACCTTACCAAGTGAAAGCCCAATGGGAAAAAACAAACCTTGGTCTAAGGACAAAAAGAGCGCGACACATCCAAAGTGCAAAGTCGCTAAAGACTTATTCGAAAATCAAGTTTTCCAAAGTCTTGATCTTCATGCATTAAACCAGTCATAACTTCTTCGATTCAACAAGTATCAACGAAACTATAAGAACTTATGAAACTAGACATCCATAGCTTTTCATTCACATAAAGTACGTAACCTAGATCGAACTGAGCAGATCACAAAGCTCTATCAAAGTTGACTCAGCAAATTACCGGACATATCCTGTCCTACTTTGCAGCAATATTCATGTCACTCAATATGATGAATGTGATCAAATGGTTGATTTCCTTATAAAGTAGACACATACCTTTCCAATGGTACCAATTTCACCATTTTCCAACAAGTGAGCTACCTGTAGGTCATATGGGAGATAGACCAATACATTCTGGGAAAATTCGGGTATCGATTTTCAAGTGTCCTTTTATCAAGATAGAGCAAACTTCAAGCTTCTTATCAATCACAGACATTGCGTGAGCGCACCAGGCCATCGTCATGGTGACTTCACTAAATTATTACGAATGAGTTTGTTGAGTCAAATGTGAGTACATACTACCGTACTTCGATAGAGAGAACTTCTCTTAAGACTGCATCATTACTTAAGTGAGCCAAGTCTTATCATGGCTTCGACTAATCATCAGGAATCATATATGCATTACTTTATCGTCTCTTAGGGAAACCGCCCCTCAGATTGCGTTAAACCGATTGATGAATACGCATCATCAAGTGTCCCTAAGATCCTTTCATTCTTAACTTTGGATTTAGCGGAATCTCTTAGTCTCACAAGAGTACATCACTATAAACCCTTAGTTTTACACGCAAAGCTTCATATCTCTTCCGAATCAAGTATATACTTAGTATGCGTTCCCGACAATCACTTGTCAATGCGGTCCGTGGTTATGAGCCACTTGATTTGAGTCTGATCCACCACGAGATCCTTTGATCACTTAACTTAGTTCCCCACTAAGATAAGATTTAACCACAAGTTGCATGTCAGATTTTTGGGAAACTATCTAACTGACAAAATAGTGGATGCTATAACATCCATTATGTTGGACACTAAGTATACAATAAACAGCTTAGAAAGTATGAGTACAATAAGCTGTATGATTTTCGAGGTTAATTATGTAGCGGAAGTCTGTTGGGTGAGTTGTTGTAAATACAGCAACTAGGTGTTCTCCTGTTTGCTTGATGCATACAGGGTTTTACAATGTATACTTAATAAATCACAATAGAATGAAAACCGTAGAGACAAAAGATAAATAACAAACAGTTTAAAGTGGTTCGAGGTAAATCCCTCTACGTCCACTGGTCCTCCACACAAGAAAATCACTACGTACACAACTACGTGACTTTAACTAAACCTGTCTCTGTATCGTTTACACCGATTGATACATGGACTGTAGCTTTGGGCCGTTCACACAGATTGGCTCCAAGCTCTTTCTGACTCGCTTCTTCTCACACAGATCGAAGCTTTGTCTTCAATGCTATTCTTCCCACACAGGTCGGAATACACAAGGATCTTTAGTCCACACAGGGCTAATGATAATCTCAACGGTAAGGTTTGAACAGATCTCAAATAGTGACTTTATCTTTGATGAGCACACGCTGTATGATGTGATGTTTGCGTTGAGGACTTAGTATATTTCTTCGCTTGGATACTGCTGTATGCTCATGAAATATACTGCTCTTTTATATCTAGATTGTCAGAGTAATCTTGTCAGAGTATGCGTGATAATGAATATCTTTTCGTATGTTTTTAAGTCCTCTTGCTTGGGGCTATATATAACCTTTGTAGATGTATCCGTTATAAATGTAGCCATTGTTGGTTGATGAGATGTTGACGTCTGTCTCTTGATTGGCGGCTGCTGAATGTTTGAAATAAAGCAGATCGCATTTAATGCTTCAGACATCCTTTCTCTCTTTACATTAAATGCTCTTCAGAGCGTTCAGACTTGTCTCTCTCTGACTGCATTAAATGCTGTCCTATCAGCAATAAATGCTGCTTTAACCATGAATACTTTATGAATAAACAATATTTGTGTCACAACGGTTTAAATCTTTTTATGTTCATTCCTGTTGGATGTGTTTTACTTTTCCCAAATAAAACACCTGCATGTTGTATGCTGTATCCAACACATTAAGTTTCTTTGTTGTATGAAATAGGCTCTGTAGGATGGATTGTAGAAGATCTATTTGATAACATTCTGACTTCTTGCTGTATGTTTGGCAATTTATCAAAACTGGAATGTTTATCCCAACAATTTCCCCTTTTTGATAATGCCAAAACTTTCTTTTAGATGTCTCCATCTGGATACAGAGAGGTTGTCTTTGAGTCTTCAGTCCGATTGATCTGATCTTCAATACTTAGTCTAGAAATGTGAACTACTTGCAAACAAGTTCTAAAATGAAAGATCCTACATGTTTAAGTGTATTACAATTGAACTTATGATTGACGCGTCGGCACAATCTTACAGAGTGTAGTCTAGTTTGAACACAACTTAATCTATGAACTGTTCGCAGATAAGTTCTTACAGCTTTGTAACTTAACAAGTTTTATCTTGTTCAAATATAGCCAAATTTCGTAATCAACCAGTAAAAAATAGTAAACGCAGATTACGAGCTGTAATCTCTCAAGGAATTTTTTTTATTGATATGGATGGGAAAATTACAAGTTCTTGAGAAGATAAAAACAAAATAAATACACACATACTGCGATGGTAAGCCTACAGAAGAAACTTATAGAGTGAAATGGCAAACATGCTAGATCCTATGCTGAGAATGCTTCCAAGATCTCCGGTCAGGATCATTCGTGGTCCCTTTCCACCAGTTTACTAGGTAGTCATCGCCTCGATCCCTGTAGATACTTCTTCCCTCAGGAGATTTATCGAAGGCAAATATCCAGTCTTCCAGGTGGGTTTCCGTTCACCTTTCTAGTGCCTTGACTTCATCAGCATTTGCAGAGGGAGCCTTCCTTCAGCTAACAGTCTCGAAAATTCATTTGCGGCATCCTGCAGTGTCTTAAATCGGTTGAAAAGGGCAGACTCCCTGATGAGCGTACAAAAGTATCTCATCAGTTTATTTTTCTTCCAATTCTTCATATCATCGGCTGAAGACTGACGGCCGGTGGGCAGCAAAATCTCGGAAGGCTTTCGCACATTGTTCTTCCAGAGAAAGTTGGGATCCTGGAACTCAGGTCGAGAGCCAGATACCCTGTATCCTCTTGAAGATTGACTTGTCCCGGGTGAGGCCAGTATACCAATAGCAGCGACAACACTTTCCTCCAGCGCTGCTTCCATCTCTCTCTCTCTCTCTCTAATCTCCATCTCCGGCCAGCCTCTCTGTCTTCTTCCCCTTTTTGGCATCATCAATATCTGATACCTTTGAATGAATCTCCTGTAGGAGCTTCATGGACTCGTCCTGTTTGGTCGTCAGATTATTGACTTTCTCAACCAAAAGTACCTAGCACCAGAGACATATCATCTATCTTGTGGTCGTGATCGGCGAGCCGGGTGCTGGTATGGTGAAAGGCAGCAACTGTTTTAGCCTCGGCAATCCGGAGCTTTTCTTGTTCTTGCCTTAGGATTTTCTCCTGATGCTGCTTGAGTTGATTTAGCGCTTGCCACAATGCGTCAGGCATTAGGCGGAACGCGTCTTCAATGTCGTTGATCGCAGATTTCAGTTTGGGGAGCTCATCCTGGGCAGTATTTCACATCCAATCGAGTTCTTTTCCGACGTCATACAGTGCCTTTACTTCGTCTTGCAGGAACATTGTCTGTCGACCAAGGTCTTGGAGTTGCGCGATGCGGGCTTCAGTGCGCGGGGAGTCGGGGTGTGCAATTTTGGAATCCTCGGGCTCTTCAAGTTTACAGAGAACCACATGATGACGAGGGCATCGTGGTCTGTCTTCTGGTAAGAAACCATCATCGGAATCTGATTTGGAGTTGACAGAGGTGGGAGATGCAAGAGCATCTGGAGCATGATCTTCACAAGCAGGGGCTTCGGAAGCGGGAGCTTCGGGAGCGTGAGATTCGAGAGTGGGATCTTCAGAAGTAGGTGCTGCAAATTCAGTCTCGGATACAGGAGGGACTAATTCCTCCTGATTGGATTATTCATCTGTAGTTGGAAGTAAAAGAGGGACTGAATCCTCCTATCGACTCTCGGCTTCTGTCTGGTTTGTAAGAGGGACTGAATTCTCTTGGCGAATGGTGCGCGCGGCTTCCTCAGGTTGCAGGATAGTTGGGCATCCTGCTCAGGAGTAGCTCGCTCTTCAGAGGTGATAGAAGGGACTGATTCCTCCTGTTGTTGGTCGTGAGCAGCTTCTTGTTGTGGGGGAGGGGACTGTTGTCTGTCAGATGTACCATGAACCTGTTGGTATCTGAATTTAGCCATTTCACCTTCCCTGGCCTCTTCACGGCTGATCCTCAGACTGGCCTGTAGGGCATCATATGTTGGGTTTTTTATGCATCGAATACATAAATCAGTAGTAAAAACGCAACGGAAGAATAAATATGAAAACCCAATTTAGGATCTCATGCAGTACTTTAATTATTTGATTAAAGGGTTAATCGAATTAAGTTAATCTGACGAACAGATCTAGATCCGTACTAGAAGCAGATGAATATCTCCCTCCTCTTTGGGTGATCCACACACGAACAATTCCACAAGCCGGATTGCTTGATCCTTACAAATAATATTGATGAATAGTGCAACACAAATTCCTTAGTAGAAGGATTGTACTATTGATCATGATCAACTAAGGGAAGAAGACCAGATGACCGACTTTGTTTCCTACAGTAGGAGGTGTAGGCCAATTTTTCTTTCTTCTTGAGAGGGGGCGATTATTTTAGGTGTAGGTATTCTTGTGACAACTCCTTGTCATAGACTCCTTATTTATACTAAGTAATCCCAAGATTCAAGAATCTAGTATTTGCTTAGTTACCCCTCATCTTATTAAATAATATAATATATATAATATCCAATATTATATATATTATTTATTATTTAATCTCCTCATAAATATAATATCTAATATTATATTTATTATTCCCAGTTGATATTTATTCCTACTTGTCTATAATTATCGTACGTGCGACCCAAAAGGCTTATATTATGTTGGCAATTATTTAATACCTTATTAAATAATAAATCATAAGCGACCTCTAGCAAGACATTATGATTACCCAAATAATATAAGTTAATAGTCCATTAAACTTTTTAACGTGTCAAATCCCTTTGTCACGCGATATCATATTTGAACTAAGTCATGGAGTCTATCATACTTATTTATGTTCAAATGCTTTCTCGATCTTAAGTAGACTGATTGAATCAAATGACTCTTCATTTGAGTATGGCCATGCATTTCCTTCAGTTTTACTTATCGAGGGGCCCAACATATATCTCTCTTACTAAAGAGAGGGATAAATCCTCATCTTGATTATTTATTGCCCTCTACATGACTCCCACTAATACCGATCGCTAACTTTTATGATCACCATGTTTCAGATGACGTTGGATTACGTCAAGGCATAGCAATCATCATGTTGGACTCTATGATAATCTCAGGTTCAAGGATTTATTGACATACTGTTATATTGAGATTCACCTATGATATTCCCATGCAGTGATCTCAATGCGGGTATGTCCAGTATTAGTTCTCCAACCAATACCCATAAGATTGATCCGTACCATATGCATAATCATCCAATGATTATCAATCAAACTTATATTAGTATATTAATCACTTGAGTCTCTACTCAACGCAATTGTACCAGGGACATTTGAATAATCTTATTATTCATGATTAACTATTATTCGATTATTATAATATTAAAACATCCACACATTATAATAATCAACGAGAAATAAATGATATCAAATAACTTTATTTCAATGTGACAATTACAAATCTAGGCACATCGAATGTCTTAGGGCACTATTCCCAACAATCTCCCACTTGCACTAGGACCGTTCATTCATGACTTTTAGTCCTATCGCTCTAGCATGCTCAACATGATTTCCTTGTGATAGAGACTTGGTAAGTGGATCTGCGACATTCTCTTCCGTTGCTACTTTGCATATTGTAATATCTCTTCATCTGACGATCTCTCTGACTAGGTGATATTTTCTGAGTATATGTTTGGAATTATGATGGGACCAAAGCTCTTTAGCTTGTGCAATAGCACAATTATTGTCACAATAAGGGCTTATGGGACCCTGGATGGTCGGCACCACTCCTAGTTCGGTAACAAACTTCTTTATCCATACGGCTTCCTTAACTGCATCCGATGCTGCCAGGTACTCAGCTTCTGTAACAGAATCAGCAACCGTGCTTTGCTTGGAACTCTTCCAACTCACAGCACCTCCATTCAATACAAACACATAACCACTTTGCGATTTAAAATCGTCTCTGTCGGTTTCGAAACTTGCATCGGCGTAACCATTTACATCCAGCTCGTTTCCCACCCCTCCATAAACTAGGAAATCATCCTTATTTCTTCTCAAGTACTTTAGGATGGTTTTCACTGCTGTCCAGTGACTTTCACATGGATTCGATTGGTATCGAGTTGTCATTCTAAGGGCAAACGATACATCTGTTCGAGTAAAAATCATGGCATAATGATCGATCCAATGGCCGAAGCATATGGTATCTTGCTCATGCGTGCTCGCTCATCAGGAGTCAAAGGACTCTGAGTCTCACTCAGATGAATGCCATGTGACATTGGCAAGAGTCCTCTCTTGGAGTCTTGCATATTGAACCTTTTGAATATTTTATTAATGTAGGTACATTGACTCAGACCAATCAATCTCTTTGATCTATCTCTATAAATATTTATTTCAAGAATGTAAGCAGCTTCTCCTAAGTCTTTCATTGAGAAACAACTTAACCAAGTCTTGACTGTCTGCAAGGTGGGAATGTCATTTCCAATGAGTAATATGTCATCTACATACAAGACTAAGAAAACAACTATGCTCCCACTAACCTTCTTGTACACACATGGTTCATCTTCATTTTGAATGAACCCAAACTCTTTGACAGTTTCATCAAAACGAATATTCCAGCTCCGAGAAGCCTGCTTCAACCCATAAATGGATCTTTGAAGCTTGCAAACCTTTTTAGAATTTTCTGGATGAACAAAACCTTCAAGTTGTGTCATGTACACATCCTCGAGTAAGTTTCTATTAAGGAATGCTGTTTTGACATCCATTTTCCATATTTCATAATCATAGTATGCGGCAATGGCAAATAAAATTCTAATTGATTTAAGCATGACTACTGGCGAAAAAGTCTCATCATAGTCAACACCATGAATCTGTCTATAACCTTTTGCCACTAGTCTAGCTTTACAGGCTTGCAGATTATCATCCATGTCTTTCTTCTTTTTATAGACCCATTTGCACCCAATGGTTTTAACACCCTTAGGTGGATCTATCAAGTTTCAAACTTGATTGTCATACATGGACTGCATCTCTGGCTTCATGGCTTCTAGCCATTCCTCGGACTCTGGTCCTGAAGTAGCTTCTGTATAGCTACTAGGCTCATCATCTATGAGCGATGCATCATCATCCTCTGTTACGAGATAACCATATTGTTGTTGCCCAAAATATTATCCGAAGATGAATATTGCTGGAATGATCGAGCAACAGTAAATTGCGAGAGCACGTCCGTGGGAATGTAAAAACACAAGATTTGCCGGGTTTGTTAGGCCCGGGCTTGAATGCTCTCGCGAGATGTTATTAATACAAATATTCGGGGATACAAGTATTAATGTAAGAATGCGATTACAATGAGTGTAAAAGATCCTATTTATCTAGCTCTTGAGCGAAGCTTTGTGTGTTCTTGTTAAGCCGAGACATAGTTGTTGCCAAGAGTGAGAAATCCCAGTTATATCAAAAGCCAGAGATTCAGAGAGTCGAGAATCAGACCCTTTTCCAAGTGTGGGCAGCCTTCTATTTATAGGAGCTGGGATGCCTTGTTTTCTGACGGGCGATCGCCTTTCATGTAATATAATAAGGGGCGATCATCTTTATGTCACATAGGCTGTCTTCCTTAAAGTCTGCGGCTGCTGCTGGCAGCCAGCTGTGCGGTCCAATGAGGAGCTAGCATGCATCTTGAGTCGCTGTCCGGGAGGTCCCACTGTACACCTTTCGGCGGGTCTGTCGGTAGGTGAGAAAGATGCTGACAGGCTGTGGTCAACGATCCATGTCTTGCGGCGCCTTTTCCGGATCTGCACGTGGATATCTGTCGTGAACTCTGACCCTCGCCGACTGGACGGGCGATGGCTTCGCGTGGCATGAGGCGGTCGTCATTTGCCGGTCACCAGGGGGTCGATCGCCAAGTACCGAGAGACGATCGCCTTAGATGTCGATCGCTCGGCACCGGGACTTGCCCTAGGACCTTCGGTCGGCCAATCTGCCTTGACTGTTGGGCTCTGGCTCGGTCGCCCGGTCTCTGAGGCGATCGCCTGTTGAGACGTATAATTCTCGACACAACAATTGCCCCCCAGCTTGCTCCGATGTTGAAGACACAGGGTGAGGTGGTTCTTGCTGGCGATCGTGTAGGATGAAGACGGGCGAACCGTTGTGCGGACTTTGGTTTCGGAATTGGGCGATCTGTTCGATTGGCGAGCTATCTTCGGTCTTGTACCTGCAAAAAAACAATTTTGGCCGGTCCCTCGTAGAAAGCTGATCGTTTCGTCACAGAGGAATCGTGCACAGTCGTGGAGTTCGATGGACCGAATCCATGACCGTGTCTTATGCGCGAGCGACTTTGTCTGTCTCGTGACTCATTTTATTGTGAGGGTCCTCTGTTAGGCTGCGCCTCGCCTCGTATTTAAACGAAGGGCGTGCAGTCTTGGTCTAGAGGAGTCCTTGCGCGGGGCGTCGTCGGATTAATCAACTCCACTTCCGCGGCTTGTTAGCTCTACTTCCACCTCGGCTTGCCATGAAGATGGCGACCCTCGACGGTGTACGTTGAGACGGGGGTAGTGACGCGTCGCATTGTCCGGGTCCATCATGTTAGATGATGAACCTTTGAGGGCGGGCGAGCGTGTCCACTGATTAGTTTTGGAGGGCCCTCAGACTACGCCGGCCTCGTATTTAAACGAAGGGCGGGCGATCGTGGCCCAAAGGGACCTTGCATGGCCGAAGCAGTCGGTTCCATCGACTACCAGGACCATGGCTGCACTCTTCTACCTCGGATCGTCATGTAGATGCCGACCTTCGACGGTGTACATTGTGCGGTGGAGTCGATCTCGTGCTGTAGTCCACCATGTTAGATGATGAACTGTAGATGGCGAACGAGTCCTCCGGCTTTGATGATGTCGTTTGATAATGGCGATCGGGCTGGAAGACTGGTGATCGTCGTTCGACTGCCGATCGCGCTGCTCATAGGTTGAAAAGTAACCTTTGCCTGGCCAGAAAATATGCGGCTTTGGCGCGGAAGATTGCGTAGATCGGGGGGAGGTCCTTCGTAAGATGCCTGAACATAGGCGAAAGACCATGGAATCCCCCTAGGATCGAGTAGAGGGCGATCTCATCGCTTACGGGCTCTCCGTTGAGGATGATCTCATATACTCGATCGATGTAGTCTGCATCGGACTCGTCTTCCCCTTGCCTGATCTGCATCATGCGATGGGGACCTTCCGGCCGAGCGACCTTGGCTGCGGAGTATGCAGTGAAGTTGTTCGCCAGCTGGTCAAAGGAACTGATGGATTGTGGTGGCAATGAGATGTACCACCTGTGGGCCAGGTCGCCCAGCGTCAGCGGGAACATTCAGCATCTGGTCGCGTCTGATGCCCCACACCCGGTCATGTAGATCCGGAACTTGCTCAGGTGAGTCTCGGGATCCGACCTCCCCTCGTACAGAGGTGTTTTGGGAGGAGAGATCCTACGCTGCACGGGAGCGAGCTCGATGTGGATCGCGAGTGGCTCGCTCGGCCCGACGATCTTGCTATTGGCGCCTGCCCCAGTTTCTAGGAGCGCCTTCATGTCGTCGAGCTGGCGTTGCATCGCGGCCACGCTGTAGCTTGGTCGCTCGTGGCTCGGCTTCCGGAGCGGGAGCCGAGGCGATCGTGTACCGATCTCCTGATTCCGCGGTCGCCGATCTCGGTTCTTTGGCCAGGAGGAACCAGATGGTTGGCCTGCCTTCTGGGAGTTGGGTACGCCGAACTCCTGGTGGCGGACTCGGCCCGCTGCCTCGTGGTCAGCCGACCGCCTGGCCTCCAAGAGGGCCGCCGCCAGCGGCTGAAAACGGAGGTGCCCCGGCTTGCGAGCGCCTCTTCTTGCGAATGGAGGCCTCCGGGCGATCGCTCGGTCAGTAACCTCTTGAACTTCCGCTTGCTCACGCGGCGGATGGCCGAGGGGGTTATAGCGGGCGGCGCGTCGAAAGCTCTCCGTCGCTCCTATAGGATGGCCATGGCCTCTTCGATATGTTACGCAGTTTGGAACTGATCGAGCGAGAGGCTTGGGCCGTCCCTCGGGGGCGGGATCGAGAGTCTCGTACCGCGGCGGCTACCCTCCGCCATAGGCTGTGGCTCGGATTGAGACGGAATGAGGCGTCTGGCGGATCGACCAGTGGCTATCTTCGATGCAGAGGCAGAAGTCATGATTCTGAAAGCTTTTCTCTGAAGAACAGCGAGTGTTTCTTCAGGTATATGCCCCGGAGAACAGTGAGTGTTCTTCGAGACGGTAGGAATAAAAATTGAGGGTAGATCCCCTTCCTCTAGCGCCAATTTTTGTTGCTCAAAATATTATCCGAAGATGAATATTGCTGGAATGATCGAGCAACAGCAAATTGCGAGAGCACGTCCGTGGGAATGTAAAAACACAAGATTTGCCGGGTTTTTTAGGCCTGGGCTTGAATGCTCTCGCGAGATGTTATTAATACAAATATTCGGGGATACAAGTATTAATGTAAGAATGCGATTACAATGAGTGTAAAAGATCCTATTTATCTAGCTCTTGAGCGAAGCTTTGCGTGTTCTTGTTAAGCCGAGAGATAGTTGTTGCCAAGAGTGAGAAAGCCCAGTTATATCAAAAGCCAGAGATTAAGAGAGTCGAGAATCATACCCTTTTCCAAGTGTGGGCAGCCTTCTATTTATAGGAGCTGGGATGCCTTGTTTTCTGACGGGCGATCGCCTTCCATGTAATATAATAAGGGGCGATCGTCTTTATGTCACATGGGCTGTCTACCTTAAAGTCTGCGGCTGCAGCTGGCAGCCAGCTATGCGGTCCAATGAGGAGCTAGCACGCGTCTCGAGTCGCTGTCCGGGAGGTCCCACTGTACACCTTTCGACGGGTCTGTCGGTAGGTGAGAAAGATGCTGACAGGCTGTGGTCAACGATCCATGTCTTGCGGCACCTTTTACGGATCTGCACGTGGGTCTCTGTCGTGAACTTTGGCCCTCTCCGACTGGACGGGTGATGTCTTCGCGTGGCATGAGGCGGTCGTCATTTGCCGGTCACCAGGGGGTCGATCACCAAGTACCGAGAGCGATCGCCTTAGATGTCGATCGCTCGGCACTGGGACTTGCCCTGGGACATTCGGTCGGCCAATCTGCCTTGGCTGTTGGGCTCTGGCTCGGTCGCCCGGTCTCTGAGGCGATCGCCTGTTGAGACGTATAATTCTCGACACAACACATATCTCTCAGGTTCTTGTCGCATCCTATCAGATCTGCAAGGGACTTGTGTACTTTGAACGGGCTCTTCAACTGATTGTTGAGCCTGTTCGATTTCCATCGGTGAAGCGATGTCTTCTTGTGGTTCTCGATTTTCCTCGAGAATTACTCTTCTCCCACTGTCTCTTTTGGAAATTTCCTTTCTAAGAATACAACATTTCGAGCAACAAACACTTTGTTCTCTGCGGGCTTATAAAAGTAATATCCTTTAGTTTCCTTAGGATACCCCATAAATAAATATCTTTCAGATATGGCTGCCAGTTTGTCAAACACTTGGCGCCTTACGAATGCTTCGCAACACCAGATCTTTAGAAAGGACAAGTTTGGTCTCTTACCAGTCCATTTCTCAAATGGTGTCTTTTCAACTATTTTAGATGGAACACGGTTAAGGGTGAATGCTGCTGTCTGTTCGACTCATCATGGATCGAACCATATCTAATAAAGTTCGATTCCTCCTCTCGGACACTCTGTTATGCTGAGGTGTTCCGAGAGAAGTAAGTTTGAAACAATTCCACAAATCCTAAGATGATCATCGAATTCTTGGATCAAGTATTTGCCATCTCGATCCGATCAAAGGGATTTATTGTCTTGCCAAGTTGATTTTGTACTTCATTCTGGAATATTTTGAACATTTCAAAAGATTCATGTTTATACTTCATAAGATAAACATATCCATATCGGCTAAAATCATCGGTAAATGTAATGAAGTATTGGTATCCGCCTCTGGCATGAGTGCTAAGAGGTCCGCATACATCACTATGTATTAGGCCTAATAGATCACTAGCCCTTTCTCCATGACCGGTGAAAGGATTCTTCGTTATCTTGTCTAATAAACAAGATTCGCATATCCCATATGATTCATAGTCAAAAGAGTCTAAAAGTCCATCATTATGGAGCTTAGAAATGCGTTTCTCGTTTATGTGACCAAGTCGACAATGCCATAAGTAAGTCGGATTAGAATCATTGAGCTTAGGTTTCTTGGATGCAATGTAATAGACTTCCAAAGTATCAAACTTATCTAGATCAATATTGTAAAGGCTAGTATATAACTTTGCAGTACCATAAAGCAAGTCATCAAAGAAAATACGAATAATCTTATTCTTAATAAGAAAACTGTAACCTTCACAATCTAATATAGACACTGAAATAATATTCCTATTCATAGCAGGAACATAATAGCAATTGTTCAAAACTAACAAAAGCCCATTGGGTAAAACTAGATCATAAGTTCCTACGGCTAGTGCAACAACTCTTGCTCCATTGCCGACTCTTTGATCCACTTAACCTTTCTTTAGTTTTCTACTGCTTCTCAACCCCTGCACATTTGTACAAATGTGAGATCCACATCCAGCATCCAATACCCAGGTGTTATAAGTAGATAAGTTAACTTCTATAACAAATATACCTGTGGTAGTTTCACTACCCTTGGTACGGTTTAGCTCTTCCAAGTAAACCTTGCAATTTCTTTCTAGTGTCCTGTTTTCTTGCAATGATGGCAATTTCCATCTTTGGGAGCTTTAGCCTTGAAAACTGGCTTAGTAGAGTCTTTAGATTTGGCAACTTTTGCCTTACCCTCGCCCTTGCCTTTGTTCTTAAAGGACTTCCCTTTGCTGACCATTAGCACATGGCTTGGTTTCTTCTTAATATTCTGCTCAGCCGTTTTAAGCATCCCATGCAGCTCAGCAATGGACTTCTCCATCTCATTCATATTATAGTTCATAATGAACTGACCGAAACTATCGGGCAATGAGTTTAGGATCACATCCGTGGAGTGCTCCTTAGAAAGCGGAAAACCAAGCCTCTAAAGATGATCAATATATCATTTCATATTGAGTACATGAGCGCTGACAGATGTCCCCTCAACCATCTTGCAAGCATACAAGGCTTGAAAGGTCTCATACCTCTCTTGCCTAGCATGCTTCGAGAAAGTTTCCTTGAGGTGAGCATTTAGCTCATAAGCTTCCATTTCCTCCAGATTCTTCTGAAGTTCTGGACAAATAGTAGCCAATATAAGACAACTGACATCAATGGAATCATCACAATGTTTCTTCCATTTGTCTTTTATTGCTTTGTTAGCATTGTCTGCAGGCACATCGAGAATTTTTTTCTCAAGAACATACAACTTTCTTTCTTGCTTGAGAACTATTCTCAAGCTCCAGATCCAATCCAGATAGTTGCTGCCGTTTTCTTTGAGCTTGTCCTTCTCAAGGATGGGTCGCAGTGAAATGGTGGACGTATTGTTTTATGCCATTCTATATTATCTACAAAATTCAATATGCAAAGTATTTAGTAACATTATTTTATTTCTCGAAAAATACTCCCACTAAAACAAAGTACCCTCAATTTTACAACATTTGTAATTTTAGTGGGCTAAGATCCCATTTTGCACAATCCTAAACTCAGCTTTGGCATGACGCCTAGAATTGAGCTACTTTAGGTGGATAACTCTTTATCGATTACATCATATGTAACTCTTAGATTATATTCATGGGATTTGGCATCTTATGCCCAAACATGTTATAATCCCATCTTATGCCTTAAGGTTCAAAACTCTTTTGAATTCTTAGTTCATTAAAACACATAGGTATCACCATTACCCATCTTACCTTACTAAGATATTCCGAGCGCCCAGCTTTGGCATGACCCACTCAAGATGATCAAAGTCTTGATAGGTGTTTTTCAAATGAACGGCATTTAAAAAATTTAACGAGGGATTTTTATCCTATGTTAATGTCTATGTTTGGTAACATACATCTAAACATACATAGCATCACATACATGCATAAATTTAAACATACACCGCATCACATGACAATAAAAAGCATAGGACCGTGTATAGCATGACCATAATTCCTAACGTGATTTCCATGAGCCAACATGAAAATCACAAGGGTCAATCTAAAAGAGGCAATTGGTCTTCATTGATCTTCCCAACTCTTTGGAACGTCATATGCGATCAATTTGCTCCTCGAGTCCGTCCTTCTCGTCCTTCTTGTCTTCATTACATTAATGAATTCTAATACTACACTAGTAAATTAAATTACAAGAGGTGCAGACGACACGCATGCCGTAAAATAATTAAATAATTTAAATAGACGACTCGCAGGACGTAAAACCAAATATAATTAAACGACACGCAGGCCGTAAAACCAACCCATAAGGAAATAAAGTATCCAATCACATTGGTCAATTTATTGTCATGCCATACACCATACGCATACCATAAATAATTATCAAATAATTAATAAAAGCATGTAATTATAGAAATTAAAATCTGTCTAAGAGTCAGACTATAAATATATTCCGAGTCATCAAATAAACAATGCTGGACTATAGCCGAAATGGCTGGATGCGAGCCTTGCCCACGGATCCGCACGGGTTCGAAACACGGCGGAAGCAGTCGCAACATTTTGCAACTATTATTTCCAAATTTCACGCTTATAAAAATGGACTACCGTGAAAACTGCCAAAAGAGGTCCCAACCGAGATGGTAACTTGCACGACTTAAGGGCAGTGACGCGGGATCGAATCCCGAATCTTGCGAAAATGATTTTTCTTCATACTTTAAAACAGATTTGATACCTTTTATAAAAGATCCGTGTATTATTTCCAAAATAAAATGGTAGACCACTTGGTAAATCGGTTCTGGTGTTTCCTATTGTCAAGGGATCAAACTCCTCTCCTAGCAAAAAACTCTTTTTGCTAATTAAAACGACCCGCGGGCCCAGATCCAACCCGACCCGGACCGGACCCGACCCGTCCTCGAACCGACCGTTCGAATAGTTCGAGCGTAAATTTGCTAAAACTTGATCGTAAAATTAATTTTTGACAATTGGATTTAATCAGATTAAACCAGAAAAATTATTTTATAAAATCTATATTTTATAAACATAATCAAGAATATAATTTACACATAAACATGTTCTATATAAACAATTAAATTACTTGCAAGTTGGCTCCGATACCACTGTTGGGTTTTCTATGCATCGAATACATAAATCAACAGTAAAAACACAGCGGAAGAATAAATATGAAAACCCAATTTCGGATCTCATGCAGTAATTTAATTGTTTGATTAAATGGTTAATCGAATTACCTTAATCCGACGAATAGATCTAGATCCGGACTAGAAGCAGATGAATATCTCCTTCCTCTTTGGGTGATCCACACACGAACAATTCCACAAGCCAGATTGCTAGATCCTTACGAATAATATTGATGAATAGTATAACACAAATTCCTTACTAGAAGGATTGTACTATTGATCAAGATCAACTAAGGGAAGAAGGCCAGATGACCGACTTTGTTTCCTACAGTAGGGGGTGTAGGCCGATTTTTCTTTCTTTTTGGAGGGGGGGGGGGTGATTTTTTTAGGTGTAGGTATTCTTGTGACAACTTCTTGTCATAGACTCCTTATTTATACTAAGTACAATAAAACCTCGATAAATGAATATGGTCGGGACTGGAGAAAAATATTCATTTCGCGAAATTATTCATTTATCGAAAGAAAATTTGAACATGTTATAAAGAGTTGGGACCGGAGAAAATTATTCATTTGGCGAGGTTATTCATTTATCGAACATTCATTTATCGAGGTTTAATTGTAATCCCTAGATTCAAGAATCTAGTATTTGCTTAGTTACCCCTCATCTTATTAAATAATACAATATATATAATATCCATTATTATGTATATTGCTTATTATTTAATCTCCTCATAAATATAATATCCAATATTATATTTATTATTCCCTGTTGATATTTATTCCTACTTGTCTATAATTATCGTACGTGCGACCCAAAAGGCTTATATTATGTTGACAATTATTTAATATCTTATTAAATAATAAATCATAAGCGGCCTCTAGCAAGACATTCTGATTACCCAAATAATATAAGTTAATAGTCCATTAAACCTTTTAACGTGTCATATCCCTTTGTCACGCGATATTATATTTGAACTAAGTCATGGAGTCTGTCATACTTATTTATGTTCAAATGCTTTCTCGATCTTAAGTAGACTGACTGAATCAAATGACTCTTCATTTGAGCATGGCCATGCATTTCCTTCAGTCCTACTTATCGAGTGGCCCAACAGATATCTCTCTCACTAAAGAGAGGGACAAATCCCCATCTTGATTATTCATTGCCTCTACATTGTTAGGAGTATGCCCTTGAATGCCACTCAGAGGTTGTTGAGTGAGGGCATTGTACTTGTAATTATGTAAACCATTTATATAAGGCAAATGAATGCTTCTTTATTTACTAGTAGTTACTGGCATTCCTAACTCGTAAATAAACATATAGAAACTAGTCCGTGTATTTGAGAGCAAAACGTTCCACTCCTTATTGGATAAGGCGGTCGGCACTGGAAAGGTTATAGCTCAAATACTTAATCGTTCGCAAGTCGATGAAACTTGACTGGGCGTTAAGTTTATGTGAAGACTTGTATGACGTGTTCTTTGACATGGAGAGTGCCTGTCGAACACTAATGATTAGTGGGAGCACACGTTATAGGTATGCTAATTGGATTAGTATACTCGAACCGACTCACCCTCGATTCGTCACACGGATTTCACTCTGTGATACCAATGACGGAATCGAAAGGTTGTGATAGGTATTCGTGAACCTTCGACTTGAGGATTTAGTAGGGATGTGCTTGTGACGTCAAGATTTTCATTAGAGTAGTTCGACCTCGTAAACCTAAGACGGGGTCAACCTCGACGTGCATCTTGACGGGCAAGTAGCAGGTCCTACTGAATACCAAGATAGAATTCTTTCTCTCGTTAGTGAGCGGGTTACATGTCCTATGCGGTTATTGGCAGATGAGATCATAAGTCTTTGGCCAAAGCATTGGAGCTAGTTATATTAGATATACGACAGCTCGATGATCTCGATTTGCATTAACGCATGCATAGCGTCAAGTACAGATAGGTTTTGACTGACCGTGACCCTATAACTTGATCGGGACATTTTAAAGAAGGGTTTATACGTATATTGGTATTCACGACAAAATGGTTCTTGAATGATCCCAATCATTCGTTCTCAGTTGGGGTACAGTGTAGGCCGCCAAGCTGGCTAGGTGGTACTACTACTCTTTGGTTCCTCCCATTGCTGATTGAGACGGACCTACCGAGTCGCGCATTAGGATTGACGACGGAATGAATTAAGCTAATTCTCTCATTATGAATATTAAATATTGGGTATCTAAATTTGGGACATTGGATGTCTAAATCAATTTATTAGATAAATTGATTTACGGCCTAATGAATTAAATATATCACTGGGTGATTAATTTATTTCATGGATATAATTATTTCTTGGAGAAATTAATTATGTCATAATGTATTTGATATGATAAAATTAATTAGATTAATTAAACTATACAAATACATTGGAACGGAATCGGAGTTTATCTGTTTGGACTCACGGGAGTTCGAAACGAATTGAACTCGTCCGATTCATCCTCATAGCCTCCCCCCTTATTTTTCCACCCACCTTCATTTTGTCTTTGCTTCATTCTTTATTGAGTGATAAAGACATTGGGGTCATGGTATCATTTTGATGGTGGGGTTGATCACTTATATGATGAGTTGTATCATGTGAAAAGGAATAGAATAAAAGGAAGGAAGACTTCATCTCACTCATCAAAAAAAAAATCAAGCCAACGTGAGAGAGAGTGAGAGAGAGAGAGAGAAAACTTTTCTCAAAGTCTTCATCATCTTCTCCAAGTCTTCTTCCATTTTTCTTCACATGTTCTTGATTTTTCTTGGAGGAAAATTGAGAAATAAAAGAGAGATTGTGAGTTATACACTTAGAGTGTTATAATTTCATATTGGAAGCTTCATCACTTAGCTCTAGCCGTATCCTCGGAGGATAGCAAGGTGATTGTCGTTCGGTCGTTTCTCGGCGCGCGTGGCAAGTAGAGACGCGGTGCTTTCGGGCTGGATCGCTCAAGGGCTTGGAGCGGATTGAATTCGTAGAGATCAAACTAAAGCTTGGGAATAGCTCAAGAGAAGGAATCCATCTAATCAACGGACTACAAGGGTGAGTTTCTATATCTCTTGTGAATTCGTTTTTGATATTCGTATATACGTAGCTCGATCGATCCTCATAGGGATTCAGATCGAATTAATTTTCGTTTTACCGCCTACTGGGCCTTCGCTTTTAGGCACCGAATCCCAACAAAGGGTATCGAGCTTAGGTCTTGCGATCGTATATACGATATTGGCATTTGGAATGCTCGATTAGATGGTGAATGATTTGGAATCATTTTAGTCATAATCGTGGTATATGTTTTTCGTTCGTTCTAGTTGTATTTTTCGTAAGTTTATGTCTAAATATAAATCTTAAATTTATGGGAAATATGATTTATATTGAAGATATGAATGTTGAAAAATATTGATATTGGATATCCGGTCGAAAATCGAGCTCCGAATCGTCGTTTGGACGATTTTTCTAAAAAGGGCGTGAAGTCGCCAGGGTGACTCGCCGTGTCGGTGACACGGGCCGTGTCTGGCGATCCCAGCTCGGCAGTGCACTGACCGTGTTTGGGACACGGGCCGTGTCTGTCCGGCAGCTTCCGGAATTGACTCGACCGTGTCAGGATACACGGCCGAGTCTGGCAGGAAGGTCTAGGACACTGCCGGCCTGACCCGACCGTGCCATTCGGCACGGGCCGTGTCCGGCCGGCAGTGACTCGGCCATGGCAGGCCATTTTCACCCCGACTCGATTTTTTCGTGTATTCTTGAAAATTTATCTCCCGCATGTTAAATTAGATTTAATATGATTAAAATGATATATGGTATTTCATTTTATAAGGGAAAATTGATTTATTGGAATACTTGTGATCGACCGAATTATTTTGAACGTTTTCATATTACCGATTGTGTGAATCGATTGGATCGTTTCGTATTGTTGATTGGATCAATGTATCTCTACGCTTTCCATTTATATAGTATTTATTGGATGAATGCTTTTGAATGGGGATGTGGTTCGTGGACTTAGTTTTGAATCGTTCGTTTTATTCGATTGAGTTGTAAAGGCCGTTTTGAGCCTATTTATTTTACTAGAAATATTTGTATCTAGGATGCAATTTTCAATGTAAAATTTATATGTAATGACGAAGACCGTAGGAAGATCCATTTCGAGAAGACGAAGATTCAACACGAAGACTTATAATTAGATTACGGAGTATTTTTTTTCTAGGAACGGTCCATGAACCACATGTTGGTAGCAACTAGGTTGTGAATGGTTGTTTCATATTGTATGAATACCACAAACGCGCTTAAATGATTAATGTGCAAAGTGTAACGTTAATCACGAAAATTATCCCACGACAAACTATTAAGTTTATAAGGTTTCAAGGTTTTCCTTCCCTCCATCGAGCTTTCGGGAAATTGAAATCCAAACCGGATGTGCTATGCTTTCGAGTTATCGGGGTAGTCGTTCGGGGAGGACGGATAAATTACCGGGAGAGCATTGGATGCCTTCGATTGGAGCAAATTTTATCCCTAGAAACGTTATAGGTTACCGGATAAGATTCAATTGTGAAACTGATTTGCATCGATGGTATAAACTTAACTTGTTCACGAACCATAGACACCGTATAGTTTGAGGGGAGTGAACAAGGGGAAAAAGAAGATCGAATCATCCATTAGATGGGTTGGTGTTGGACACCACTTTATGAAAATTAATAGACTAGAAACCTGTTCGGTTACCCTCTATTAAGATTTATAAAGAACTCGATCACCACTATGAAGTAGAGCGACGATACTTCCGGATTTCACATGGGAGTGTGTTGTTCTGATAAAAATAGTGGGAGCTGGGTAATAAGAATAGAAAAGACCTTAATTCTATAATCAGAACATAATTAAACGAGTCACTAATTAATCTGTCGTACTTAATGCAGACATAACTCTCAATATGACAATGAATCCACTCGCAATTCTACTCGATAAGAACACCTTAATAGGACCTAACTTTGTGGATTGGCTCCGCAACCTGATGATAGTCCTCAGTATAGAGGTACTGGGATACGTCTTAGAGACGGACATTCCGGCGCCTCCTGTGCGGACCAGAGCCAATCAAGAAGAGATTGAAAACCACAAAAAGTGGGTTAAGGATGACGTAAAAGTCCGTGCTTACATGATGGGTTCTATGTCTAATGAGCTTCAGAGAGCTCATGAGAAAATGACTTCTGCTAGGCAGATTCTATCTCACTTAACCGAACTTTATGGTGAGCACAGCAGAACTGCTAGATATGAGATATCCAAGCAACTGTTCGGTGCCAGGATGAAGTAAGGTGAGAAGGTTGGGGAATATTTCCTCAAAATGATATCCATGATCGAGAGATTGGAGGCTCTTGATTTTAAAATGGATACTTCTCTCCAAACCAACCTTATCCTTCAGTCTCTCCCTGATTCCTTCTCACAGTTTGTTATGAACATCAACTGCAATGAGATTGCATGTAACTTAGCTGGGCTAATGAACAAACTGGTGACCGCTCAGTCTCAGATTAAGACTCCGCGGATGAAGAAGTCTGCCCTTGTGATTTCTTCTGGACTTCGGAAGTCTAAGAATAAGAAGAAAAAGACCAAGAAGCGAACTGGACCACAAGCTAAGGACCTTTAAGGAAAGGGCAAGGCCCCGATGGTTCCAAAAGGCAAGAAGAAGAAGGACGCTTGTCTCAAGTGCGGTGATATGGGCCACTGGGGTAGAGACTGTCCGATTCTTCATGGCGCTTCAGGTACAGAACTTTTAGTTTTGGAAACAAATTGTTCTGCTACTGTATTTTCTACTTCCTGGATACTAGATTCTGGTACTAGTTTTCATATTTGTACCGTGAATCAGGATCTGGAACAAAGTAGGAAGCTTGGAGCTGGAGAAGTTATGATCACAGTCGGAAGCGGGCATAGTGTCGAGGCAACCAACATAGGATCACTTCTTTTGGGTTTAGAATCCAACTTTGTTTTGACTTTAGAAGATGTACTTGTTTTGCCCAAGGGGCATAAAAACATTGTATCCATTCCGGTCATGGACCGAAAAGGCTTTTCATTTTTCATTGGTGATGGTTCCTGCAAAATTTATTTCAGAAATAAACTAGTGGGTACTGCTACATTGTTAAATGGATTGTATCATCTAAATCTCAGCAACAAAGTAGTTGTGAATACTATGACTAGAAAACGTGGTAGGGATGAAACCAATCAAGTTTTGAAATGGCGTCTTAGACTTGGTCATGTTGGTCAGACCAAGGTTTACAAATGGAAAAAGATGGACTTATGGGTCCATTGGGATCGGATCCCTTTGCTACTTGTGAATCTTGCCTTGAAGGCAAAATGACTAAGTCCCCCTTCACAGGGAATTTTGAAAGAGCCGCTGATAAACTGAGATTAATCTATACCGATGTATGTGGTGCTTTGGAAGCAGCACATGATGGATATTAGTACTTCATTACGTTTACAGATGATCATACTAGGTATGGTTGTGTATACTTAATGAAACAAAAATCCGAGGCCTTTGAGAAATTCCAGGAATTTAAGGCCCTAGTCGAGAAACAAACTGGTAATCATATCAAAGCACTTCGGTCAGACCGAGGTGGCAAGTATATGAGTATGGAGTTTGACGAGTTCCTTAAGGAACATGGAATAGTATCACAACTAAACACCTCCAGGCACTCAGTTAAATGGTGTGTCAGAACCAGACCTTGTTGGACATAGTTTTTTTCCTTGCTAGGCTATTCTGACTTACCGATTTACCTGTGGGGGTATACACTCCTGACTGCTGGATATATCTTGAACAGATGTCCTTCCAAATCCGTTCCTAAAACTCCACATGAGATGTGGGAGGGCAGGAAACCAAGTCTTAATGACATTAGGATTTGGGGATGTCCCACCTATGTCTATAAGACTAAGGTGGAGAAGTTGGAAGCTAGGTCCGCGAAGGGACGTTTTTCATTGGATTCCCGTCTGGGATGATGGGATATCTATTCTACATGTCCGAAGATCGAAAGATCGTTGTTGCTTTGCAAGCACACGTCCTGGAAGAAGAGATTCAATCAGGAAGGCGGAGCAGGTAGAAATATTTCTTTGGAAGAATACAATGAAACTCCTCAGGAGACACCTGTGCAAGAAAATGGAACCGAGCCTTCTGAAACATAAGTAAAACCACCTCGTAGCTCTAGTAGGGTGTCTCATTTACCTGAGAGGTATAGATTTATGCACTTGGAGGAACTGGGTTTCCACGAGGTTCCAGGTGATAAACAAGAGATCGACCTGCAACCAATGACCTAGCAATGGTGGATGTAGACTCCATGATATAGACTGTAATAGTCTTCATGTAGTTGGGACCTTCGTTTTGACGAGGCAGTCAAAGTGTTTGACTTCGTGCAAAATGAAGAGGAATCTTGTGTATACAAGAGGGTTAGTGGGAGCAAGATCGCATTCTAAGTACTATATGTAGATGCTATTCTACTAATAGGAAATGATGTGGGAATGCTCAGTTCCGTGAAAGCTTGGCTTTCGAGTAATTTCTCCATGAAAGACTTCGGAGAAGAAACCTCTATTCTTGGGATTCGACTCTACTGGGATAGATCGAAGAGAATGATAAGTTTTTCCCAAGCCCTCTATATAGATTAGATCTTAAAGAGGGTTCCTTCCGATGCGACATGGAATAAAACTCACCTTGAAGATGTGTCCTCATAGTGAGGAACAATGAAAGGAAATGAGTTATATACCATATGATTCGGCAGTGGGTAGCCTTACATATGCTTTATTGTGTACGAGACCTGACATTGCGCATGCTGGGAGCGTGGTAAGTAGGTTTCGGACTAACCCAGTTCGGGAATATTAGACCGCCATAAAGAACGTTCTCAAGTACTTTAGAAGGACTAGAGATCTGGTTCTTATATATGGTGGTGGAGAATTGAATGTGATGGGATTCACTGTATTGGACTTCCAAGGACAAAAAGACGATTCTATGTCTACTTCTGGCTACATTTACTCTTAATGGAGGAGCAGTATCATGGCATAGTGCCAAGTATAGCACGAATGCTAATTCCAGGCTGAGTATAAAGCGGCCTCGGAGGCCTCCAAAGGAAGAATTTAGAAGTTACTGGGTAAACTTCACGTGACACCTTGTACTGCGCTGCCGGAGCGGTAGCACAGGCCTAGGAGACGAGGTTTCACAACAGTACCAAACATATTGAGAGAGAGTATCATCTCGTAAGAGAATTTGTTCGCTAAGAGATACATTGTGCTGCATAGAGTAGAGTCAGCCGACTACGTCGCTGATCCACTGACCTAGCCACTTTCTCAGATTAGCTTAGAGCGTCATCTAGAGAACATGGGTATTAGATACCATAGTGTGTGGCATTGAGTGCAAGTGGGAGATTGTTAGGAGTATGCCCTCGAATTCCACTCAGAGGTTGTTGAGTAAGGGCATTGTACTTGTAATTATGTAAGCCATTTATATAAGGCAAATGAATGTTTCTTTATTTACTGGTAGTTACTGGCATTCCTAACTCGTAAATAAACATATAGAAACTAGTCCGTGTATTTGAGAGCAAAACGTTCCACTCCTTATTGGATAAGGGTCGGCCTCGGAAAGGTTATAGCTCAAATACTTAATCGTCATAGTCGATAAAACTTGACCGGGCGTTAAGTTTATGTGAAGACTTGTATGACGTGTTCTTTGACATGGAGAGTGCTGCCGAACACTAATGGTTAGTGGGAGCACACGTTATAGGTATGCTAATTGGATTAGTATACTCGAACCGACTCACCCTCGATTCGTCACACGGATTTCACTCCGTGATACCAATGACGGAATCGAAAGGTTGTGATAGGTATTCGTGAACCTTCGACTTGAGGATTTAGTAGGGATGTGCTTGTGACGTCAAGATTTTCATTAGAGTAGTTCGACCCTGTAAACCGGAAGGCGGGGGTCAACCCTGACGTGCATCTTGACGGGAAAGTAGCAGGTCCTACTGAATACCAAGATAGAATTCTTTCTCCCGTTAGTTAGCGGGTTACATGTCCTATGCGGTTATTGGCAGATGAGATCATAAGTCTTTGGTTCCTCCCATTGCTGACTGAGACGGACCTACCGAGTCGCGCATTAGGATTGACGACGGAATGAATTAAGCTAATTCTCTCATTATGAATATTAGATATTGGATATCTAAATTTGGGACATTGGATGTCTAAATCGATTTATTAGATAAATTGATTTACGGCCTAATGAATTAAATATATCACTGGGTGATTAATTTAATTCATGGATATAATTATTTCTTGGAGAAATTAATTATGTCATAATGTATTTGATATGATAAAATTAATTGGATTAATTAAACTATACAAATACATCGGAACGGAATCGGAGTTTATCTGTTTGGACTCACGGGAGTTCGAAACGAACTGAACTCGTTCGATTCATCCTCATAGCCTCCCCCCTTCTTTTTCCACCCACCTTCATTTTGTCTTTGTTTCATTCTTTATTGAGTGATAAAGACATTGGAGTCATGGTATCATTTTGATGGTGGGGTTGATCACTTATATGATGAGTTGTATCATGTGAAAAGGAATAGAATAAAAGGAAGGAATACTTCATCTCACTCATAAAAAAAATTCAAGCCAACGTGAGAGTGAGTGACAGAGAGAGAGAAAACTTTTCTCAAAGTCTTCATCATCTTCTCCAAGTCTTCTTCCATTTTTCTTCACAAGTTCTTGATTTTTCTTGGAGGAAAATTGAGAAATAAAAGAGAGATTGTGAGTTATACACTTAGAGTGTTATAATTTCATATTGGAAGCTTCATCACTTAGCTCTAGCCGTATCCTCGGAGGATAGCAAGGTGATTGTCGTTCCGGTCGTTTCTCCGGCGCATGGCAAGTAGAGACGCGGTGCTTTCGGTGTTGGATCGTTCAAGGGCTTGGAGCAGATTAAATTCATAGAGATCAAACTAAAGCTTGGGAATAGCTCAAGAGAAGGAATCCATCTAATCAACGGACTACAAGGGTGAGTTTCTATATCTCTTGTGAATTCGTTTTTGATATTCGTATATACGTAGCTTGATCGATCCTCGTAGGGATTCGGATCGCATTAATTTTCGTTTTACCGCTTCTGCTGGGCCTTCGTTTTAGGCACCGAATCCCAACATACATGACTCCCACTAATCCAGATCGCTAACCTTTGTGATCACCATGTTTCAGATGACGTTGGATTACGTCAAGGCATAGCAGTTATCATGTTGGACTATGATAATCTTAGGTTCAAGGATTTATTGACATACTGTTATATTGAGATTCACCTATGACATTCCCATGCAGTGATCTCAATGCGGGTCTGTCCAGTATTAGTTTTCCAACCAATACCCATAAGATTTATCCGTACCATACGCATAATCATCCGATGATTATCAATCAAACTTATACTAGTATATTAATCACTTGAGTCTCTACTCAACACGATTGTACCAGGGACATTTGAATAATCTTATTTTTCATGAATAACTATTATTCGATTATTATAATATTAAAACATGCACACATTTTAATAATCAATGAGAAATAAATGATATCAAATAACTTTATTTAAATGTGACAATTACAAATCTAGGCACATAGAATGTCCTAGGGCACTATTTCCAACATCATCGTCATCCAAGTCGGGGTCGGAGTGGTGGCTGTTTGATGGAGCTTTGTCACTGGACTGTGACTTTCCTTTCAGTCTAGCCTTCTCTTTTGCCTTGAAGTAGTCAGAGATTAGCTCATGGCAAAAGTTATCCTCCCAGCGGATTAAGACTTCGACGTTCTGGGTGTTCATGACCTCCAGAGCATATAATTCCTCGTCCTTCCACTCGACCCAGTGGTACAGGGTGTCGTATCGGGCGACCCTGTAGGACTTCCAGATTTTAAAGTGTTCAAACGCTTGATCAATTTGTACCTAGAGGAGAGTATTATTTATTATTTCAGAGAGGGAGGGACTCCGTACAGTAGTTGGGTCTACCGTACGAATGGGATTCGCAACAGGTATAGGAGCCTGTTTTGGAGAGGGATCCCGAACAGGGGATGGTACCCTGTGAGGAGAGGGACTCCGTACAGGGGTGGGTACCCTGTTAGGAGTAGCGACTTTTGGCTCCGAAGGGGCAGCCGACTCGCCGGAACCCTACAACTTGGCAAACAGTTGATCATCTGTCATAGCCGTCACATGCTCGGGATCTGCTGTTTTTGCAGCAACCGTTTCTTCCATAGGGGTTGCGCCCTGTGGAAGTGATTCAGCAATTGGAACGGACGGAACATCTACAGTGACCGTTGTAGTCACTGTAGCCTCGACTTTAGAAGAATTATTTGTCTTCTTCTTCTTCTCTACAGCATGAGGTGACCGGCTGCTAGAGGCACTTCTCTTTATTTTCTTTTCCTCGGTCGAGATTCTCACAGTGACGTCCCTCGAGTCACTTGAGATCGGCATGCTTTGAGGTTGGGATCTTTTGGCAATCAAGGCTGATTTGTTGAACGCAGTGGCCTTCATTCCACCAATGAATTTTTCGGGGCCAATATTCTTGGCATAGGCAGATTGTTTGACTCCGCAGTGAGTAAGAATATGATTCAGGATAAGGCTGAATGATTTCTTCGCAGTTTCAGGTTTGGCAGCCTCCTCCTGTATCCTTTTCAGCAGAATTTGACACCACTTAACATTTTCCCCGGACATGATGGCGACTATCATTCTGAAGTGTAGGTTGGTGCACATTTCAAAAGTTCCTGTCCGGTTCTCAACAACCCGGCAACAGAAGTCGTGAAGGTAGACATAATATAATTTTTTATTGTGGCATGAGGGGTGCATATTTTTCGCATTCTCATCGCCAGTGAATAACTTCTAGTATGCAGATAGAAGACTCTAAGACCCGAAGGTCTCAAGCTCTTCCATTTTCAGGCCATCAGACGGCAGCCTATATAGTTTCTCCAACAGCTCTCTATTCACAGAGAACTTAATCCCTTGAACAGTTGCAGAGATTTCAGAAATTTCTCCTCCTTTTCTCTGAGACGAGTATTAGAACGAGGCGTCCAAATAAAATTCTTCGACTATATGTTCATCGTATAATTCGGCGTGGTGGCTCACAAGACGGTACATCCCTTGCTGTTTCACTCGTGAAACAACCATCTCCATTCCGATGAAGTCCTCTCCTTCGAGATTGATTCTCTCCATCACCACGGACCTGGCGAAGATACGTCCGTCGATGATTGATTCTCTCTTCTTTATGAAAAGGTAAGAAGTCTGGGAAGTCGACATTCTTGCAGAAAAAGAGTTTGAAGAAACAGGGAAATATCGCAGAAAAATTGCAGAAGATATGTAAACTGTTTGCTGAAGACTCGTTTAATTTGCTGAATGCGTAAAGAGTCTAAGGGACCAAAATACACTCCTTTTATAGAGTGTGGGGAAGATTAAGGTTACATACAGTGAACGGTCATATTTAAGAGATGAGAACTGTTTTATTAAAGAGTGACCAAGATGGATTCAGAGTAACTTGTACGTCTTATCCATCTATTTTTGAAATGATAACTGGTCCCACTTCTGACACTTCGGCTTACCTTTTTGCACGAAACGACGGTTTTGAAGTTATTAAACATCGCGATTTTTGAGGCATTGAAGTCCAGGTGTCTTTAAAACATTAAAGGATAAATCGTTTGAAATATAAACAAGGCATGTGGACTTAAAATGTTTTCAGTACGAATAGAGTTGTAATATAATATTAATTGACATCCTACAGTGTATGTATCCGCGAATCAATACAGCGTTCCCCCTTAAAAGGTACATACAAGATTCAATTCTTACACCAATATCTGGATTAATACTGTATTCAAGGGTCGTACTGTATTCCCCCTTAATTAATGCACACAAAATCTGGTTGTGCTGAGAGGTTTTGTAAAGATGTCAGCCAACTGAATGTCTGTATGAATTTTCTCGAACCGAACATCCTTATTCTCAACATGATTCCTGCTGAAGTGATGCTTCATATCAATATGCTTAGTTCGCGAGTGCAATACAGGGTTGTGCGCTATTGCAATTGCACTCGTGCTATTGTAATACCCGTAATTTTGATTTCCGGTAATTTCTTTTTTTTTTTCGGCAAAAGTCCATTTTGACGACTCGCTCATGACCATTTCCTCATTCCAAGAATGATTAATTATGCACTTTTTGTCATCCGAGTTTGTTTCGGTGTCGTTTTGTTGAGTTCCGTGCTTTTTGGCGACTTTTCCGCACTTGAGTTCGATTCTAGCTTCCAAACTGCTGTTTCGAGTTTCCCGTAAGTCCGTTTAACTTTGTTAGACGTGTTGTGAGCTTCGGTTTGGTTATTCGGTCACGTATCGTGATTTTCGGGCGTTTTGGGCCATTTTAATTTACCCAAAGTTGTGGGTATCCTCATTTGTATTTGTTGTTTTGACCCTTTCCATAGTCGCGTGCGATTAATTGTTGCATGGTATTTCATTTCGGATCGATGTTGTTGTCCGAGACCATTTCGTCGTGTTCGTTTCGTGCGTTTTCGGGAACTCGAGTCGTCGAGTCTTGGCGGCTAGGCACTGGCCGCCACGCGGCGAGGACTCGCCAGCGCACGAGCGTGGCGCGAAGCCGCGCGCACGATCCGGTGCTCGTGCGGCCTCGACCGCACACGCACGAAGCGAGTGCTCGTGGCCCCGTAGTTTGCCGGGCAGTGGACGCCACGACCTGGCGACGCACGGACGCTGCGTGCGTGCTCGCCGTAAGGCCGGGCGATATATGACCGGGCAGACATTTTCTTCACCATTTTCTCACTTCGTTCTTCCTCTTCCGCGGCTGGAGACTTCTTGGGCGTGGAGACATGTTGTCAAACAACAAATCCACGAAGTTCTTGAGGTCATATCATTGATTGATCATCCTATATCATCCTTTGATCCAGCGAATCAAGGTAATCTCTTCTTAGAACCCTAGTTTCTTGAATTTTGGGGTTTTTGCGTTTTTGTCCGATTCATTCCGTATTGTTGATTAATTCATGATGGGTATGATTAATCTTGGTAGTATTCTTGTGTTTAACATCATTTAATCCATTGTTCTTCGTCGAATCGAAGTATATTTCTTGATTTTCTTCGAATCGACTTTTTGGGGGATTTGTTCTTGATTTCGTTTTCCATCCATTTTTGATGGATCGATTGTTGTTAAATGATGTTGTTAAACATATCCTATGGATTGTATATCCATATTTCGATTTGGATTTCCGTTTTCATGTTTTGACGGGACAATCGTGTTCTTGGCCGTTTTGGGGAAAACACTTAAACTTTTGTCCTTCGTTCTTTGAATTCAACGGCTTTAAGTCGTTCTACGGAATTCGTTTTCATTATTGCTATTGTTGTTTGTTGTTTATTGTCGCGGGTTAGCGTTCGGTGGAGTCGGCGGGTTCGTAGTCGGTTCGTGCCAACCTACTTCGGTCGATTCTCCACGTTGTTCTTATTCGAGGCAAGTACCTTGTCCATACATTTCTTGTTTTGTGGATATGATGATTGGTGATCATCTTGGTATGTTTGTTTGTTTGTTTGAAATGAGTTTTCAAAAGATTCGGCTAGCCTCATTAAAGGCTCACTTTCAAAACGCGTGTGTGTTGTAAATTGTGTGGGTTGTAAGTGACTATGTGAATCCTTTGGATATGTTTGGCGTTGATGTTGCGCTTGGTAATGCGTGTGTACGTATATGGTTTCATTTCGGTGCATTGTGATTTGACGTGGTGTTTTGCTAAGTGTTTGATGCCTCTGGGTGAATTGTTTGGATATCCTTGGTGTGATATGTTATTTGTGCATGATTGTTTCGCTAGACAGCTCGGGAGGGTCCTTAGAGGCCTCGGGTGGGATTCATGGTGGCGTCCTGGTCCTAGGCGATGCCTGTGCTTGATTGTTTCGCTAGCCAGCTCGGGAGGGTCCTTAGAGGCCTCGGGTAGGATTCTTGGTGGCATCCTGGTCCTAGGCGATGCCTGTGCTTGATTGTTTCGCTAGCCAGCTCGGGAGGGTCCTTAGAGGCCTCGGGTGGGATTCATGGTGGCGTCCTGGTCCTAGGCAATGCTTGTGCGTGTATGTTTTGTGAATGTGTTCGCTCACCTCGGGAGGGTTCGACGGGGCAACGGAGGGATTCCAATGGTTTCGCCCTGGATTCACGAGTGAAACTTCACCGCTGCGTGTGTATGTTTAGTGAATGTATTTTACTCACCTCGGGAGGGTCCGACGGGGCCTCGGGGGAATCTATGACTTCACTCTGGGTTCACGAGTAAAAACTTCACGAGTGCGTGCGTATGTTTTGTGAATGTGTTTGCTCACCTCGGGAGGGTTCGACAGGGCCACAGAGGGAGTCTAATAGTTTCGCCCTGGATTCACGAGTGAAACTTCACGGGTGCGTGTGTATTTTATGTCCGTCGAGGACGCGTGACGTGGGTTTTAACCTTGTGTATTGTTGTTGGTTTCATTTGTGATAAACAAAAACCTTTGGGCTGTGACCCCTGTTGATTTTGGAAAGAGAAGGATTCGGTAATCCTAATTTGTTTTCTATTAAAACTCTCGATGGCATTTTAAACGGTTTTATAAATTGTTTCCCTTGATTTATGATCTTTCGGTTTTGGAATGTTTTACCCAATCTCTTGCCTCGGGAAGTACTTTTTGTTACGTTTGGATCTTTAAGGATTCCTGGTTATTGTTATTCGTGGAATGTGAATTGTATGGCTCGTATTTGCACTTTGTTCTTGCACTAGCAAAACAGTGGAGTTTTGCTAACCCCCGAGTATTCGGGGGGTGGATGTCTGTTTTTTGCATTCAGGTTTGGGAGAATAACACAGGGTCGGCACGAAGAATGATGAAATATGAACGATACTAATCACACGAGGATCCGTATGAGGTCATTGGTTTAGTTATAGTTATTTTCCGCTGCAGTATTCTTTCCCCGTTGTGCGGGAGTGTGTTGTATTCGACCCCTGCATGGGCATGTATTGTAATTGAGTTGTATGTATTTATTGAAAGACCAAATCGGTCTACTGAGTCATTTTAGCCTTAAAGGCATTGTTGAGATGTTCTATGTTGTTACCAGCCTGGTAGATCCTTGAGGAAAGGTTCTACGGCGTGTAATATCCCCGAGCGGATTGGGGGTGTTACAGCTATCGCATATGATTGGCGTCTCTCTGGCACTAATTCCATAATCCTGTAACTGCTGTTGCATCAAGAGAATCTACATACAGCAACTTCCAGCGACATAGTATTCCGACTCAGCTGTAGAAAGTGTTGGTATTCGGTGATTAAAATCGAGATACGCAGCGGAAAATAAACCGGTCCAACCGAATAAAACCAAACCCCAAAAATGGATCGATCAAGCATCGTATAAATGAATATAAAATTGACGAAGATAAAATTTAGAATTCACACCCTCGTAGACCTTTGATAATATCTTCTTGAAGAAAAATTCCCAAGCCAAGCTTTGATCGTTTCCAGTCACCAACACGAACACGAATCTGATTCATTCTAGCTTGATGAATGATAAAACATCGAATATGCCGAGTGTCTCTACGTTATCACGCGTTGGATATTGATCGGAAAAATAATATATCAATTCGTTCACAAAGAACACGGCTAGGAATTGATACAATATTTTTCTTTTCTTCTCTTCTTCCTTTTCTTTCTCTCTAAGATGAACAAGAAAAGAAAATAAAATGTTTCCTCTCCTCCCTCTAAGCTCACGGCTGGAGCAAGTATGTAAGGGGTGTGTGTGTGTGTGTTTCAACTCTTGAAATGATGTGATAAACTATCTCATTTATAATACAAAGTGAGACCAAATGATCAGATTCTAAATCTCATCCATTTGTCTTCACCCTCATATTATAAGTCTATCACACCCCATACACATGCAAGACACCTTCCATGCATGAAAGGGGGGCGGCCCACTAGAGTATGGTGAGAAAACGAGTCTAGCCACTCGGTTCGTGTAGCGGACGTTCGCGTGTCTAGTCCGTTAAGCACACTCCGTTTTATCTCAAATGTATTTATATTTAATTAATTAATCCAATTAATAATTTTATCAAATACAAAATTATATATTTCCAAGAAATAATTATTTATGAATTAAATTAATCACCCAGTAATTAATTTCAGTTCACTAGACCTCATGATTTATCGAATAAATCAAATTAGATATCAAATATCCAATATTAATAAAGAGATAATAAATACATATTTCATCCATCAAATATCCTTGTGCGCGACTCCATAGGTCCGTCTTAGTTGGCAATGGGAGGAACCAAGGAGTACGGGTAACACTTAGTCAGTCTAGTAATCCGTACCGTAACCCAACTAAGAATGAATGATCGGATCATTCCAAAACTATTATGTCGTGAATACCGTATACGTATAAACCCTTCAATCATATGTCTCGGTCAAGTATTAGGGTCACGCTAAAGTCAAACCCTACTGTATCTTGACTCTATGCATTTGTTAATACAAACCGAGTGTAACACCCCCAATCCACTCAGAAATATTACAGCGCCATAGACCCTCTCCATGAGGACCTACCAGGCTAGACACCAAAACAAGACATCGCATCACATGCCAACATGGCTAAATACGAATCCAGTAGACCGATTTGACCTCTCATCAATTACATACAACTTGAACTTCGTATACATCTCTATTTCAAAACTCATACCCGCACAGGGGTCAAAATACGATGGGAGAACATTACAGCAGAAAGAATAATACAATTCGACCAACGAATCCCGATACTGGCCCTCATGTCATTAGTATATGTTAGAAAATTGGTACCTTCGCTGTTTTAAATTTACGCGAAGTATAATAAGAGTTATAAAACTCTTTTGCGTTGCAAAAGCGATTTAAAGTGCGGAAGATAAACGACACAGGATTTATAGAGGTTCGGCCAATAATGCCTACGTCCTATCTTCGTATCTTTTTCCTTAGGCTAAAGATAAACCTCTACGCCTCGTCTTCTATCGGTCCGAGGGATACCGTTACAATCTCGTCTTCTATCGGTCCGATATAAACCGAACACTCTTGTCTTTATGCCAGTCCAAGATAAACCGTTTTCCTTTTCTATCGGACAAGGAAGCAACCTATCTAGCTTTCGATGGGTACTAGATAGACCTCACTTGGATTTAGATATGATTCTAATAATTCCGGATCAATGATCCTAATAACACCGAATCAATCTATAATCCGTATCTTTCCTCTCGTATATGATTTTCATGTATGAACACTCAAACACTGTCAATTAAGCAGAATTACAACAACAAAGATGAATATATTGATATCTGATCAATAAGTGATTTGCTTGTAGTTGTAGTGTCTAATGATACCAAAAGGTTTGGTATTTATAGGCTCAAAGGCTCAACTAGCCATTAGCCTCTATCTCTCTTTAGCGTGCGTTATGCTTCATGCATAGCGTACGTTATTGCCATTACGTACGTTATCACCTTCCTGCAGCGTCCGTTATCCGCTTGCAGGTTCAGTCCAGTGGCTTCTGTCCACCTTTTACGTACGTTATCTCTTCCATTACGTACGTTAAATGAGTCTTGTTATGTACGTTAAGTACATCATATTACGTACGTTAACTTTAGTCAAATCGTTGTATGCTGACCTACTCCATGACAACATCCTTCTTAGGGGCTCCTTTTTTGAATTCATATTCAAACTCATTACACATTAACATCTCCATGTTGCGTACGTTAAGCTTCCTCGATAGCGCGCGTTAATCTTGATACGTAGCGTGCACTAATCTGATTGTTTTGCCCAGCTTATTTTCTCTTCTGTTCAAAGTATTTCAGTCCAGCTCATCGTCTTCGACTTCTTTGTCGTTTTGCTTCGTTCTAATGTTGTTTTCTTTGATTAACAACTAATCATCAAAACTCAATTATAAATATACGGAATAAAATATTCCAACAATCTCCCCCTTTTTGATGGTTACAAAACAACATTCTTTAATGGGATAATCCTGCAAAATATAAAAATAAATATACGAATCAAAGTTTTCGGCTTTGTCCGTTTCGCTAGTTTTCTTCTCCCGTCTTTTATTTTCTTCTTTTCTAATTTGTATATGTTTTTATTTTTCTCGTCATTCTCTTATTCTCCCCCTTTTTCTTATCAGCAAAAAGTGCATATACAAATGATTATAGAATAGATAATACAATCATGATATAATATATGCAGAAATGAGTAGAACTCCCCTGACAAAAATCTCCACTTAAAAATATAAAACCCCTCCTGAGTTAAATACTAATATGAATAAATCAATTTTGATTTTTGGGGACCCAACCGATAGTTGGTTTTTCATTTGAAACATAGACGATGTTCGGTATTGTGGTTCCTTTAGGAATCCAAACTTTCTTAATTTTTATCGTCCGTCTTGGGCTTTTGCAAATCGAAATATGATGACCAAGTTTTAAACATTTATCGCAACGGGGTATTCAAATTTAAGGATTCAATTTTATTATGCGGTTTGAATCCTAACCCATATTTATTTAAAGAATATTTTTGAACGGAAAGTATTTGTTCAAACTTGTCATTTCCGCAAGAAAATTTACTTGTTAGAACCTTGAGTCCATCTTGAACTTTCAAAAAATCATCTTTCAATTTATTCTCTTTCTCAATACCCAGAGAATGATCGATTTCAAAGAATTTCCTTTTTCTTTTATTTTGAAAATTTCAATTTCCAATAATTTATTTTTCGATTGGAGGGATTTTATTTCAATTAAAGTATTTTGAAAATCGGTATGTAAAAGTTCGAATGCTTCAAAGAGTTCGTCTTGAGACGATGTACTAACCTGGCTTTTGCCGTCGCTTTCGTCGAATGAACTCCTGGCCATGAGTGCAAGATTATTATGAATATATTCATCGTCATCATCTTCGTCACTCCACGTGGTTATAAGAACTTCCTTCTTAGGATTTGAGCCTCGACAATTTTTAGCAAAGTGGCCTGGTTTACCACAGATTCGGCAGTTGTTGTCGAATTTCTTAGATTCGCCCAATTTGATGTCCTTCATTCTCCGGTTTAATAAGTTTTGAAACTTATCTATATTTTTGGCATAATATGCCGATTCTTCATCATCTTCATCCACCAGAATTTCTTCTTTTCGGGACATCTTAGCTTTCAAAGCTATGGATTTTTCCTTCGGTTTTGGCTTGGTGTTCCGTGATTTTAGAACAGTCTCATAATTTATTAGCGAACCTACAAGGGCGCTAAAATCAAGTGTGTTGAGATCTTTAGATTTCATGATCGCCGTCATGGTGCCGTCCCATTTGCTAGGTAGTGATCGTAAGATTTTCTTGACTTTTTCGCTACTCGATAGCGGTTTCCCGAATGAAGCAAGTCCATTGGTGATAACCAAAAATCGATCGAGCATGTTGGTGATGGACTCGTCACCCTTCATCATGAATAACTCATAGTCATGGAGAAGCATATTAATCTTCGTCTCCTTGACTTGAGTTGTTCCCTCGTGTGTGATTTCAAGAATTTTCCAGATTTCTTTAGCACTTTCACACGAAGAAATACGGTTGCCCTCTTCTGGATTTAAGGCACAATATAAAAGTTGAGTGGCCTTACAATTTAGATGATCGTTCTTCCAATCCTCGTCATTGTATTCTTCTAAGCTCTTAAGTGACCCATCGAATTTGGTTGGAACTTTCGGGCCAAGACAAATGATCTTCCAAATTTCTATATCATAGGCACGAAATCGACATCTTTTTCTTCCAAGTCATGTAATTCGATCAGTAGAAAAATGGAGGTCGATTTAGAGCAAGACCTTTGACCGGTGCAAATTGAAATGCCATGGGATCGTCTTCTCCTCGGATGTTAAGCCGATTTTTATGGATACCCGCTCCGATACCAGTTGTTGGAAAATTGGTACCTTCGCCATTTGAAATTTAAGCGGAGTATAATAAGAGTTATGAAACTCTTTTGCGTTGCAGAAGCGATTTAAAGTGCGGAAGATAAACGACACAGGATTTATAGAGGTTCGGCCAATAATGCCTACGTTCTCTCTTCGTATCTTTTTCCTTAGGCTAAAGATCAACCTCTACGCCTCGTCTTCTATCGATCTGAGGGATACCGTTACAATATCATCTTCTATCGGTCCGAGATAAACCAAACACTCTTGTCTTTATGTCGGTCCAAGATAAATCATTTTCCTTTTCTTTCGGACAAGGAAGCAACCTATCAAGCTTTCGATGGGTACTAGATAGACCTCACTTGGATTTAGATATGATTCTAATAATGCCGGATCAAAGATCCTAATTACACCGAATCAATCTACAATCTGTATCTTTCCTCTTGTGTATGGTTTTCGTGTATGAACACTCAACAATATCAATTAAGCACAATTACAACAACAAAGATGAATATAATGATATCTGATCAATAATTGATTTGCTTGTAGTTGTAGTGTCTAATGATACCAAATAGTTTGGTATATATAGGCTCAAAGACTCAACTAGCCGTTGGCCTCTGTCTCTCTTTAGCATGTGTTATGCTTCAAGCATAGCGTACGTTAAGCTTCCTCGATAGCGCGCGTTAATCTTGATACGTAGAGTGCAATAATCTGATTGGTTTGCCCAACTTGTTTTCTCTTCTGTTCAAAGTATTTCACTCCAGCTCGCCGTCTTCGACTTCTTTGTTGTTTTGCTTCGTTCTAATGTTGTTTTCTTTGATTAACAACTGATCACCAAAACTCAATTATAAATGTATGGAATAAAATATTCCAACAATCTCCCCCTTTTTGATGATTACAAAACAACATTCTTTAATGGGATAATCCTGCAAAATATAAAAATAAATATACGAATCAAAGTTTTCGGTTTTGTCCGTTTCGTTAGTTTTCTTCTCCCATCTTTTCTTTTCTACTTTTCTGATTTGTATATGTTTTTATTTTTCTCGTCATTCTCCTATTCTCCCCCTTTTTTTTATCAGCAAAAGTGCATATACAAATGATTATAGAATAGATAATACAATCATGATATAATATATGCAGAAATGAGTAAAACTCCCCCTGACAAAAATCTCCACTTAAAAATATAAAACTCCCTCTGAGTTAAATACTAATATGAATAAAATCAATTTTGATTTTTGGGGACCCAACCGATAGTTGGTTTTTCATTTGAAACATAGACGATGTTCGGTATTGTGGTTCCTTTAAGAATCCGAACATTCTTAATTTTTATCGCCCGTTTTGGGCTTTTGCAAATTGAAATATGATGACCAAGTTTTAAACATTTATCGCAACAGGGTATTATCAAATTTAAGGATTCGATTATGGGGTTTGAATCCTAACCCTGTTTATTTAAAGAATATTTTTGAACGGAAAGCATTTGTTCAAGCTTGTCATTTCTGCAAGAAAATTTATTTGTTAGAACCTTGAGTCCGTCTTGAACTTTCAAAAAATCATCTTTCAATTTATTCTCTTTCTCAATACATAGAGAATGATGGATTTCAAAGAATTTCCTTTTTCTTTTATTTTGGAAATTTCAATTTCCAATAATTTATTTTTTGATTGGAGGGATTTAATTTCAATTAAAGCATTTTGAAAATCGGTATGTAAAAGTTCGAATGCTTCAAAGAGTTCGTCTTGAGACGATGTACTAACCTGGCTTCCGCTGTCGCTTTCGTTGAATAAAATTTCATTATAAGTACTCAAATAGCATACATGGTCGATTACCCATTATCATATCTACGAAACATGAACTATAGGGGCAAAATACTTGCCTCGATTAGAACGATAGGAAAAACGGTAGACGGAAGGACTTGCGGTCCGAACTCCCTTTAAAGATTCATTCCTAGCACAACAAAATACTAAATAAAGCACAATACTATGGAGACGGAAGGAATCACCCTAAGTTCTACCCTTAGGGACAACTAATCGAACACTACGGAGGTGAAGTTGCTCATACACAATTACCGGGTGAAAACTAGGAATTTAATCCGTATACTTCAAGGAAAAACAAGGGATTATGATTACAACATCATAATCTAGCACAAATCAAAGCTAAAACGGACTTAAAGGTTGAAATCTCAACAAAGCCCCAATATTCCCAAAAACTAGGGTTCTAGCAATATTACCTCGATCCGGATGGTAAAAGATGATTAGATGATGTTAAATCCACACAAGGAACTCAAAAATATTGATGGATGATGATATCAGGCCAAAATCCACGCTTACACACCCTCAAGATCGCCCAAGTCGCCGAAAGGAAGAAAGGAGAGGAAGAAATGACGAAAGTTGACCTCTGTAGTCCTATATATATTGTCAACAATTAGCGCGCGCTACGGGCATGTGTAGCGTGCGCTATCGGGCTGAACAATAGAGCCCAGAACCTTCTGCAAGTCTCCATTAGCGCGCGCTAATCAATGTATTAGCGTGCGTAAATGAGGAAGTCCAGTAAAGGACAGAACGCTCTATCCCTAACAGTTAGGGCGCGCTAATAGATGCGTTAGCGTGCGCTAATTATACATTATATGCTGACAATGTAGTCTTCGCTATTTCGACCATAATTCCTTCGTCCGGACTCCGATTGTCTCACTATTTGAACCATTGGAAAGCTAACTTGATGTTATATCATACTGTAAAGTTTCAGAATTTCTTGACTTTATAAGTGCCGGTGGTGATCTTACAAAGTACCCAAATGCACAACAACGATACTCCTCGACAAAACAACGATCACTCAACATGCAGCGCAACACTAACGGACCCCACCAATGATCCAAATCGAAAACAAACAAATAATAACTAACGACGTATGATTACATAAACAAAGGCACCACATATCCGCTAAACTGCAGAAAAGAATTCAACGCAACCGGAACAAAAATATCGGGTATTACACTCTACCTCACTAAAAATAAGTTTTGTCCCGAAAATTAAAACATGGAACAATCAAGGCAGGGCAACTCTAGATAACACCCGTTATCGGCTGCTGACAGCACACAAAAAACCCCATGCAGTACAGAGCTGATACAGTCCGATTCGCTACGCCAGAGCGTTACCAAAATGAAACGAACAAAAATAACTACCGTTGATTAAGCTGAACAGCACAACAACCAAAACACGAGTCTAACGCTGAACAAGTATGAAATTCCGATAGCCCAAAGGTTTGGAAGATCAACTTACGAAGACAATCAGTTGAAACTCTGGAAAATTACAAAGTGACTCAAATGCTCAAAAATCACGATACGAAATCGAACAAAAACAATCAGACAATAACGATTGAACCACAATGATTAAACAACAACGATCAAACAACAACTACGAAGTTCCCAACTCAACTCGAGACATTAAATGAACTTGTAAGAACTACAAGACGTTCATTCGCATAGGGCTCACGGGAAACGAACCGAACTCGGAAAAGTCACAACGATAAATGGATTAATCCGAAACAATATCACAACTCGTTCGAACGACAAAAATCAAAGAATAGAACAAGTTCAGAAAGTATTAACGAATACAAGCGAGTCGATAGCAAGCAACTGGCAGACTACACCTTTCAGGGACTTCTCAGGTTCGATCCCGATATCAGTGCTGGAGTCTGTGCCTCGAAAGACTCGGTAACCAACTCGCAAAACTGAATTCTGTGTCCCTCGACATACTAACAAGTAACCACCTAGCGCAACAAAAATCATAATACATAATCACACACAACAATTGCCATCACCAGACAACACACATAAAATACAGTCACGGGTGATCGGTTTCTGGCAAACCTCGGCTTCCAAAAATTCCTAGAATTCCTCCCACATGACGACACGATCCCGAGGTTTAACAGCTTCCCACCAATTAGCGGCATATCGAGGGGGATTTGTACGAACTATCTCTCTAAGTCGTTGGTTTGCACCGACGTTCTGAGTCGCATCTGTGTTACGTTGAACCTCCTGGGTGAAATGAGTCATCCGTGTCGCTACTTGTTGTATAGTAGCAATACCAATACCAACGTCATGCCCGACAATATTTTCTTGGTCCCGCGTCTGATTCCCGTGGCCATCTGTACCACGGTTATGACCACGACCTCTGCCCGGCGGCATACTGAGTAGATACCCACTCAACACGATGAAACACAACATCGCAAAATAGTATACCAAAGTGCCAACTCAGCACAACATTTCAACATAAGGCAACAAATAACAACACGATAAAAATATCCACTCCGGATAATTACATGAATACAAAAATTACAATTGCAACAAATGAAACTTACGATCCTAACTAACGAATCACATAACCGTATCAACAGAAAAATAACGACCATTATCGTTACAATCACAGCCATAATATACTACACATGATAGCCAATCATTTTTAACATTCTTCTAAAACTCCACGAGGTATCCATTTAAATAATATCATTTGAAAATCTTTGAATTTGTATCTCTATTCGAAATAAAATTTGGAAAGTACTTTTGGTACCTCCGGCCGTTTTGTCAAGACTGGAACCACAGCTCATAACCGTTTGTTTTGAAAACCTTTGCAAAAACAGTAACTCGAAACAACAATTTTCCTTTAAATCGACATCATCAAGATGACCATGTCATCACTTATGATCATCTCAAATAACAACACATAAGGTATCGTGTGGCCATGCCCTTTTAGCATCGACCCTCGAAGATTTCACCGAATCATTCCCAATTGGACAAACCATTCATTAGCACTAATCACTTCCACGATCAACAATCTCATCCGGGTAACATCATACGAGCTACAAAGCAGGTCCAACTCATGCAAAACAGAATCGAATACTCAACCGGAATTCCTTAACAAGAAAGGCAATGCGATAATAAATCAAATCACTCGGCCTCACAAGCAATTCGAGTTTAAAGTTTAAGCCGAGTAAGATTGTTCATCTTTCACTATTTATTTTTGAAAGTAAAAATCACATTTTTATTTTGGAATATAGAAATTTTATGGTGTGAAAGAGTTTTAAAATCGTGCACTCGAATTATTTGAAAATAAAAACAATACATTTAAAATCATTCCGAAAATCCTCTCAACACGACAAAAGATCAATGACGGTACATTTTACAAAATGTCCAAAGTACTTTAAAACACCTCTTTCAAATAACGTCGTTGGGTTTCATTTGAGAATACAAGGCCGGCTCGCCAATCTCAAACAATTTTCAAAATTCCACACGAAACCGCCGCTTAACCGCCCCGTCAAAACATTTTCAAAAATTGGTTTTCCACAAACTTACTCGAGTCTATGAAATTTTCAGGAAAGCGTTTTCAAACACGCACGTAGCACACATAATTTTCAATGGAAACACGTTTGTAACATATAACAACAATCAGCCAAAATAATTAATTTTTAAACATATGCCTGTACGGCATTCAAGATCACCAATTCATCAAATATAACTCATTACTACCAAATTCAAACACACGTCAAAACCATGTATCTGAGTTTCTCAACAAACTCTACCATCGCTACATTTCTTGTAACACATCAATGTTCAAGGTTTCATATCATACTACACCACTCGGTGTCAAATCCATCAATACATCCAACTCATTACACACGTAATATACCACAAGTATCAAATACGAATTCCATCTCCATGATATGCATGTAAACAGAGTCATGCAACACAGATAATACACATAAAAGAGGAGACTTACATCCACAAGTCGCACGAAGATGATGGCTGCACCCCGATACTAATCACGACCGACACCTCAAACGATGCGCCATGACACGACTCAGTCAGACACAATCCGACAAGACAAGACTCGACAATATACGAATTGACCCGACAGCCTAGGTTTCCAAAACCTAAGCTCTAATACCATATTCTGTAACACCCCTAATCCACTCAGGACTATTACAGCGCCGCAGACCCTCTCCATGAAGACCTAACAGGCTAGACACAAAAACAAGACATCACATCACATGTCAACATGGCTAAATATGAATCCAGTAGATCGATTTGGTCTCTCATCAATTACATACAACTTGAACTTCGTATACATCTCTATTTCAAAACTTATACCCACACAGGGTTCAAAATACGACAATGCTCCCATAAGACGGGAGAACATTACAGCTGAAAGAATAATACAATTCAACCAACGAATCCCGATACTGGCCCTCATGTGATTAGTATCATTTGTCTTCTATCATCCTTCGTACCGATCCCTTGGTTTGATCCCCAAAACCTGCACGTACCTGAATGCAATAACAGGCATCTACCCCCCGATTACTCGGGAGTTAGCAAACTGGAATTTTGGTAGTGCAAGTATAGAGTGCAGTTACGAGCCATACACATCATATTCTAAGGATATAATAATCTTGAATATTCAACAAATTAATACAACAAAAGACTTCCCGAGAATTTTCATTGGAGCAAAATAATCCAAAACCATGAAAAACGGTAATAGAGCAAGTAAATGGTTTGTAAAGCATTTTACAGATCTCGGGAGTTTTTAGAGAAAAACATTTAGGATTAAAGAATCCTTATCTTTTAAAAAATCCATTAGGGTCATAGGTAATCAATGGTAAATCATACATCCTCATGACAATATTCACGCACATAATTTAGAGACTCGGAATCTGCAACGTATATGTAACATGCACTCATAGTTATCTTGGCATCGTGCTAGCAAGCAACGAATCTCATTCATCGAGATATTAAATCTCATATCATTCTCATATTACCAACCTTAAGATTAGTATTCCGGAACAACTAAATCTCATACCACACCTCATGATTAACCGTGGATTCGCACTATAAGCTATGAAACCCTCAGAGGACTCGAAGTCCCATCCCGTAGTGGTTAACCCAAAAAATGTTCAATGGGTCGCACTATAAGCGATGACCCCTCAGAGGACTCGAAGTCCCATCCCGGAGTGAATATATAATTATACCAACACAATGTTCAATGGATCGCACTAAAAGCAACAACCCCTCAGAGGACTCGGAGTCCCATCCCGGAGTGAACACGTGGTTATACCCATAAGATTGTTCAATGGATCGCACTATAAGCAATGACCCCTCAGAGGACTCGAGGTCCCATCCCGGAGTGAACATCTTATCAAATACATATACCATACCTCATATTTAACCGTGGATTCGCACTATAAGATACGATCCCTCAGAGGACTCAAAGTCCCATCCCAGAGTGGTTAACCCAAAAATGTTCAATGGACAGCACTATAAGCAACGACCCCTCAGAGGACTCGAGGTCCCATTCTGGAGTGAACATATACAATCACACATCATGAGGAGGTATATTCTTCTTGAACAACACCAAATAGCACCACATTATTACAAAGGGACCAACAAAGCAATACAACACAACATTAAGCAATCACCAAACAAATACACATTCCAACATACCACCTTTAATGAGGGAAATGAGCTTTTATAACCACATAAAAGAAGACCATATATTTCAATTCGCAACCACAATACACGTATCCATAAAATCATCTTTTCACAAAGGACTCAAGCATTTTGAAAGAAAGTTGTTAATGAGATTATATCAATCATTTGGAAGTTCACTATAACTACTCAAATAGCACACATGGTCGATTACCAATTATCATATCTACGAAACATGAAGTATAGGGGCAAGATACTTGCCTCGATTAGAACGATAGGAAAAATGGTAGACGGAAGGACTTGCGGTCCGAACTCCCTCATACGATTCATTCCTAACACAACACAATACTAGATAAAGCACAATAATACGGAAACAGAAGGAATCACCCTAAGTTCTACCCTTAGGGACAACCGATCGAACACTACGGAGGTGAAGTTGCTCATACACAACTACCGGGTGAAAACTAGGAATTTAATCCGTAAACTTCAAGGAAAAACAAGGGATTATGATTACAACATCATAATCTAGCACAAATCAAAGCTAAAACGGACTTAAAGGATGAAATCTCAACAAAGCCCCAATATTCCCAAAAACTAGGGTTCTAGCAATATTACCTCGATCCGGACAGTTAAAAATGATTAGATGATGTTAAATCCACACAAGGAAATCAAAAATATTGACGGATGATGATATCAGGCCAAAATACACGTTTACACACCCTCAAGATCGCCCAAATCGCCGGAAGGAAGAAAGGAGAGGAAGAAATAACGAAAGTTGACCTCTGCAGTCTTATATATACTGTCAACAATTAGCGCGCGCTACGGGCATCTGTAGCGTGCACTATGGGGCAGAAAAATGCAGTCCAGAACCTTCTTCCAGTCCCCGTTCATGCGCAAATCAACGCATTAGCGTGCACAAATGAGGAAGTCCAGTAAAGGACAGAACGCTCTGTCCCTAACAGTTAGCGCGCGCTAATAGACGCGTTATCGTGCGCTAATTATACACTATATGCTGACAGTGTAGTCTTCGCTATTTCGACCATAACTCCTTCGTCCGGACTCCGATTGACTCACCGTTTAAACCATTGGAAAGCTAACTTGATGCTCTATCACACTGTAATGTTTCAGAATTTTTTGACTTTATAAGTGCCGGTGGTGATATTACAAAGTAGACCCAAATGCACAACAACGATACTCCTCGACAAAACAACGATCATTCAACATGCAGCGCAACACTAATGGACACCACCAACGATCCAAATCGAAACCAAACAAATAAAAACGAACGACATACGATTACAAACACAGGCACCACATATCCGCTAAACCGCAGAAAAGAATTCAACAACCGGAACGAAAATCTCAGGTATTACACAGAGATCACCGAGCTCTCGTGTATCAAATATAACTAGCTCTAACTGCTTTGACCAAAGACTTAGGGGGCGTTTGGTTCGTAGGATTCCTACGGAATTTGAAGGAATTGGAATGATGAATTCCGTTGACCAAATTCCATTCAGGGGTTTGGTTTGCCGATGAAATGAAATTGAATTCCACACATTCAACCATTCATGGATTTGGTCATTCCATCACAATTGAGAAGGAATTCAATTCCATCCATTTTTCTCAAAATCTAGACCTGGCAATTCGTGTCGTTTCGTGTATTTTTCGTGTCGTGTAAACACAAACACGACACGAAATGGATCTGTGTACCTGAAACCCGAACACGAACACGACACGAAAACGACACGACATGAAAGTACACGACACGAATGTATACGAAAAGTACATCAAATGTGCACGAAACGAAAAAATAAAAAACTAATTTATATTTTATTATTTTGAAATATTAATAAATAATTAATTTATACATATTAATTGATATCTTATAAATTTTATTTATAAAATTCCATGATTAGCATCAAATTGTATACTTTAAATCATATTATTACAATATATTAATATATATTATTTTATTATTACTTATTCAATTAAATATGTCGTGTACCTCGTGTCGTGTTGTGTACCCGAGGGATAAACCCAAATACGATACTAAATCAGAGTCGTGTACTTTTGTGTTCGTGTAGTTTCATGTTGTGTACTCCAAAACTAAACACAAACACTAAATTTTCGTGTCGTTTTCGTGTCGTGTATGAAATTGTCGGGTCTAATATTATCCCATCCGCCACCTCCGGCCGCCACCTCCGTCCACCATCACCGGCCACCACCACCGGCCACCATCTCCGGCCACCACCACCGACCACCTCTACTCCATCCACCACCGACCACCACCTTCGTCCACCACCGTCCATCACCTCCAGCCACCTTCGACCGCCGCCACCGGCCCCCGCCATCGGCTACCACCTCCGTCCACCACCACCAGCCACCTCTCCTCCGTCCACCACCTACGACCACCACCACCGGCCACCATCTCCGGCCACCACCACCGGCTACCTCTCCTCCGTCCACCACCACCGACCACCATCTTCATCCACCACCGTCCATCACCTCCAGCCACCACCTCCAGCCGCCACCTCCGGCCACCACCACCAGCCACCTCTCCTCCGGCCACCACCACCCACCACCTCCGACCACTTGATTATTAAATGGTATTTTATTAGTTTTTCGATTTAATCAAGAAATTAAAAAAATACGTAAAAGGGTATTTTCATCATTTATCAATATTTTATTTCAATTCCAAAGTTACATTCTGTGAACCAAATAGACAGATTCCAATACCTTTAACAGATTCCATTCCAATTCGTGTCAACCAAACAGGTGGTCAAACCTGATAATAGTCCATTCCAATTCCTTCAAAGTCAAATTCCTTTGACTGATTCCATTCCATCCAAATATTATGCGAACCAAACGCCCCCTTATGATCTCATTTGCCATTAACCGCATATGACATTTACCTGCTCACTAATAGGAGAAAGAATCATGTCTTGGTATTCAGTAGAGACTGCTACTTGCCCACTAAATTGCATTTCGAGGTTGACTCCACCAACCGGCGATTGGATCGAACTACTCTAATGACTAACTTAATGTCACAAGCACATCTCTTATTGAAACCTCAAGTCAATGGTCCATGTATACCTATCACAATCTTTCGATTAAGTCATTGACAATCCCTGAGTGATATCCATGTGACCGAATCGAGTTGAATCGTGTTCTAATATACTAATCCCATTAGCATATCTATAACGTGTGCTCCCACTAACCCTTAGTTAAGACAGGCACTCTACATGTCAAAGTACACGTTATACAAGTCTTGTCTAAACTTAATGTCCAGTTAAGTTTTATCGACTTGCGAACCAGTTAAGCATTCGAGTCCTAAACACTTCCAGTGCCTGTCTTCTTATCTCCATAAGAAGTGGAATTTTTCTCTCAAATGCAAGGACTATTATTTTATACAAAATCACAATGCCTGTGATATAAAATAATATAGAAATAATAAATGCCTTATTTAATATAATATTCATAATAACAATACAATGCTCCTACTCTCTCATTCTCTGAGTGGCATTCGATGGCATATTCCTAAGAATCTCCCACTTGCACTCAATGCCATAAACTATGGTATCTAATACCCATACTCTCTAGATGTCTCTCTAAGACCTTCTGAGATAGTGGCTTGGTAAGCGGATCAGGAATGTTATTTGATGTGTCTACTTTCTGCACTATAACATTCCCGTCCTGAACCATTTCTCTAACAAAATGATATTTTCTCGCAGTATGTTTGGTGTTGTGGTGAGCCCTAGGCTCCTTAGCCTGTGCAACAGCTCCGTCGTTGTCACAAAACAGCATCATGGGCTTCTCTGCGTTATGAACCACTTGAAGTTCCTCAGTGAACTTCTTAACCCAAAAAGCTTCTTTAGCAGCCTCCGTGGCTGCCTGATATTCAGCTTGACATGTAGAGATTGCAGTCAAGCTTTGTTTAGAACTTCTCCAAGAGACTGCCCCGCCATTCAGAGTAAAGATATACCCTGATGTGGACATCTGAGCATCCATGTCCTCCAAAAAATCTGAGTCTGTATAACTCATCCACCGCCGTATGTAAGAACCAAGTCTTTAGTCCTCTTCAGGTACTTAAGAATGTTCTTCACAGCAGTTCAATGTTCCTGCCCTGGATTTGACTGAAACCGACTTACTATGCTCACATCATAGGCAAATGTCTGGTCTAGTGCAAATCATAACATACATGAGGCTACCAACTGCCGAAGCATATGGCACCTTGCTCATTTCCTTTCTGTCTTCCTCACTTTGAGGACATATCTCTAAGGAAATTTTTGCACCATGTTGCATAGGCAGGAATCCTCTTTTAGAATTTTCCATCCTAAATCGCTTCAGGATCTTTTCTATATAGAGGGCTTGGGAAAGACCTAACATTCTTTTCGCTCTATCCCGGTAGAGGCGAATACCCAGAATATAGGTAGCTTCTCCCAAGTATTTCATTGAGAACTCTTTAGAAAGCCAAGCTTTCACAGAACTGAGCATTCAGACGTTATTTCTATAAGTAGAATGTCATCCACATATAGTATTAAGAACGCAATTTTGCTCCCACTAACCTTCTTGTAAATACAGGGCTCTTCTTCGTTTTGTACAAAATCAAACTCTTTGACTGTCTCGTTAAAACGAAGATTCCAACTCCAAGAAGCTTACTTCAGTCCATAAATGGCATGCTGAAGTTTGCATACTTTATGAATATTGGTTTCAGATATGAATCCTTTAGGCCGTTCCATATAAATCTCCTACTCGAGGAATCCATTTAGAAATTCCGTTTTCACATCCATTTGCCATATTTCATAATCTAAGTGGGCTGCTATGGCAAGTATCATGCGAATAGACTTAATCATGGCTACAGGCGAGAAGGTCACGAAATAATCGATTCCTTCTCTTTGGGAATAACCCTTTGCCACAAGCCTGGCCTTATAAGTATCAACCTTGCCATCCCTATCAGTCTTTCTTTTATAGATCCATTTGTTTCCAATAGGCACCATGCCTTTAGGATAATCTACTAAAGTCCAGACCTGGTTAGCATGCATCGAGTCTATCTCAACTTCCATAGCTTCTTGCCACTTGGCGGAGTCAACATCTACCATCGCTTTGTCGTATGTAGAAGGATCATTCTCATGACTACTTTCTGTCATCTCATGGACACCCAGTTCGTATGGATGCAGATAGCCATACCTCTCAAGTAATTGAGAAATTCTACTAGACTTGCGAGGTTGTGTTTGTATTTCAGAAGGTTCGGTTCTAATATCTTGCACAGGTGTCTCATTTGGTGTTTCTTTTATTTCTTCCAAAGAAATACTTCTACCTGTGCCTCCTTCCTGAATGAACTTATCTTCGAGGAAGTGTGCTTGTAAAGCAACGATGATCTTATGATCTTCGTGCATGTAGAATAAATATCCCATGGAATCCCCTTGATATCTTATGCAACGACCTTTCACAGACCTAGCTTCCAATTTCTCTACTTTAGTCTTCTTGACATAAGCAGGGTATCCCCAAATCCTAATATGATTAAGACTTGGTTTCCTACCTCTCCACATCTCATGTGGAGTCTTAGGAACGGATTTGGAAGGACATATTTTCAAGATATGCACAGCAGAAAGGAGCATGTGACCCCATAGATAAATCGGCAGTATAGCTAAGCATGAAGCGAACCATGTCCAACAAGGTCCGATTCATTCTTTCTGATACACCATTTAATTGTGGAGTAGCTGGAGTAGTGGATTGTGACACTATCCATAGTGATTTTAAGAAGTCATCAAACTCGGTACTCATGTACTCACCACCTCGGTCTGACCGAAGAGTCTTAACACGGTTACCTGTTTGATTTTCAACTAGGGCTTTAAATTCCTTGAATTTAACAAAAGCTTCAGACTTATGTTTCAATAAGTACACGAACCTATACATAGTATGGTCAACGGTGAATGTAATGAAATACTGAAAGCCATCTCGTGCCACTTCAAAAGGGCCACAAACGTCAGTATGGATCAATCCAAGTTTTTCAGCAGCTCTTTCAAAAGTCCCTGCGAAGGGTAACTTATTCATTTTGCCTTGAAGGCAAGATTTGTGAGTTGGATAGGGATCCGATCCCAATGGACCCGTAAGTCTATCTTTCTCCATTTTATGAACCTTGGTCTGACCAATATGACCAAGTCTAAGATGCCACTTAAGTGTTTGGTTTGTTTCATGCCTACCACGCTTCCTAGTTATAGTGTTTACAATTGTTTTATTCTTTAGATTCAAATAGTATAAACCATTTAATAATGTAGAAGTACCAACCAATTTATTTCTAAAATAAATTCGACAGGACCCATATCCAATAAAGAACTGAAATCCTTTTCAGTCCATGACCGGAATTGATAAAATATTTTTATGCCCCTTGGGAAAAACAAGTACATCATCTAAAGTAAGAATAAAACCAGATTCTAAATTCAACATAAGGGATCCAATATCGGAAGCCTCAACACTATGTCCACTTCCGACGGTGACCATCACCTCCCTTGAATCCAGCTTCCTACTTCGTTCCAGATCCTGATTCATTGTACAAACGTGAGAACTCTCACCGAAATCAAGTATCCAAGAAGTAGAATATATAGTTACAGAACAATTTGTTTCCAAAACCAGTAGTTTCGTACCTGAAGGTGCATTACGGTCAAGCTTTGGACAGTACCTCCTCCAGTGGCCTAGCTCACTGCAGTTGAGGCATACATCCGTTTTCTTGGCCCCTTGCTCTTTTAAACCATTGGGGCTTTGCCTTTTCCCTTGTCGATCTTGGCTATTGGACCTGACTGCTTTTTGTTCTTTTTCTTCTTATTCTTGGACTTCCAAGTCCCAGAAGAAATCACAAGTGCAGCTTCTTTTCCCTTTGTGTTCGTCTGAGACTGGATAGTCGTTAGTTTGTTCATTAGCCTAGCTAAGTTACATGCAATCTCATTGCAGTTGAAGTTCATGACAAATTGGAAAAAGGAGTCAGGAAGTGACTGCAGGATAAGGTCAGTTCGGAGAGATACATGCATCTGAAAATCAAGAGCTTCTAATCTCTCAATCATCAAGATCATCTTGAGGACATGGTCCCCAACTCTATCTCTCCTCCCTTCATCCTGGCGCTGAATAATTGCTTTGATATCTCATATCTAGCAGTTCGACTATGCTCTCCATAAAGCTCAACCAGGTGCTCCAAGATGGATCTCGAAGACGTCATATTTTCATGGGCACGTTGAAGCTCATCGGTCATTGAGCCTAACATGTATCCCCACACTCTTACGTCGTCCTTGACCCATTTCTCATGGGCATCAACTTCTTCCTCATTGGCTCGGTTTCTTGCAGGAACCGCTGGGATGTCCGCATCCAAGACGTATCCCAGCATTTCCATAGTGAGGTCAATCCTCAAGTTCCGAAACCAGTCCACATAGTTCGGACCAGTCAGGGCGTTATTTTCAAGTAGTATAGCTAGTGGGTTCATTGTCATTATGAGAGATTTTGTTAACTGCAGAGAATAATTTGAGATTCGTTAGTGATTGTTTTCAAGTAGTATAGCTAGTGATTTTGTTAACTGTTGAGAATAATTATGAGAGATTTTGTTAACTGCAAAGAATTTAAGGACTTTCTTTATTCATAACTCGGCTCCACTATTTTATCGGCATTTGCGCACTCCCATGTGAAATTCGGAAGTCATGGTTGACTTCATAATGGTGATCGAGTTTTCTACAAAGTTTAATAGAGGGCAACCCATATGGTTTCTATTCTATCATTCTTTATAAAGTGCTGTCTAACACCAACCCATCTAATGGATGATTCGATCTTCTTTTACCCCTAGTTCACTTGCCCTCAACCCATTCGATTTCTATGGCTCGCCGAACTATCTAAGTTTAAACCGTCAACTCCTATTAGTCTGACAATTGAATCTTACCCGGCAACCCATATGGTTTCTAGGGGTTTGATTTGTCACAACCAAAGGCATCTAATGCACTCTAGGAATTTATCAACCTTCCCCAAAAATATTACCCCGACATACTCGGAAGAATAATATTTCAGTTTAGATTTTAATTTTCCAGGAGTTTGCGGAGGGTAGGAAACCTCGTAACCTTTATAAATTAGTGTTTTTAAGTGGGAGTTTAACGCGATTTTATGTTACACTTTACACATTAATCCGTTTATAAGCGCGGTTTGTCGGTTTGTTTGTTTGTCATACAATATGAAAACACACACAACCTAAAACTAACAACATGCAGTTCATGGACCGTTTCTAAGTACCGAGTCTTCATCAACTCGATAAAAATACAAGTAATCTAATTACAGTCTTGAATCTTCATCTTCATCGTGGTTCGTCCTTGGCTATTCATCATAGCTAATTTATTATATTTATAAAATTTGCATCCTATACAAATGTACTAAAAAAAATCGGCTCAAAACGGCCATTACAACCCCATCGAATAAAGATTCAAAATACTAAGGCCCTGTTCTTTTGGACTTATTTTTCAGTTTTTCAGTTTAGTTCAATTCGATTGGATGCGAGTCCATTCAATCTGGATTCGATGCGAGTCCATTCGGCCTGGGCCTGATTCGATTCGAGTCCATTCGATTCGATTGGGCCTGGGCCAGTCCATTCGATTGATTGATTCGGGCCTCTTCTTCTTCTTCTTCTTCTTCTTCTTATTATTATTATTATTATTATTATTATTATTATTATTATTATTAATCTTAATTATTATTATTGTTATTATTACTAATAATATTACTATTTATCGTTGTTGTTGATTACTATTATTATTATTTACCATTATTATTATTATTACTATTTACCCTTAATATATATTTCGATTCGATTCGATTCGATTCGTGCCCATTCAGCCTGGGATTCGATTGATTCAATTGATTCGTCAGATTCATTCAGTCCAAAAGAACAGAGCCTAAGTCCATGAACTACATCACTATTCAAAAATAATGCAACCATTACATTAAAATAAATGGCAATATTGATCTAATAAACAAAAATTAATCCAACTATTTGAATTAATCTAATTAATTCACATACCGTTAATTTTAATTTATTCCGGAGAAAATAAATATTTCATTAAATTAATTCTCTTAAAAATAAAATTACCATAATTATATTTTATTCAACTTAAATCCAATTTAATTTGTGGAAAATTAATTTACCGAACGAAATATAAAAAATAGAGTCGGAAAACACAAGACCTGCCAAGCCGCGGTCAAGGGGTCATCCCACCTTATCCGAGCAGGCCTCGTGCTGCACTCGCCCGGTATTCGTTCGACGTAGTGTGCTTTAAGTAATTAATCGGGAACCGGCCGTATGATGATAACTAGTTCGGTCACTTGGAACGTTTAGCATGTTCGTGCGATAGCCTTATTACGTAAGTTGAGTTTGTCGTTATTTAATTTTGTGTAAGGTTCGAGGTTTGCGAACGGTTGATCGAAGGGACGGCCTTCGAGTTTGTTGAAGTTGTTGAAGTATTTATTTCTTGCCATCTTTCTAAGGCAAGTACTTTAATTACGTTTTATGTATTGATGTTATACATGTTGTCGTGCATATGTGTCGTTGTTGTATGTCCACCTCGTGTTGGTCCGACGGGATCATCTCTGGATCTATGCTAGCGTGCGCTGGATCATTGGATAGGTTTTTCCACCTCGTGTTGGTCCGACGGGATCATCTTGGGATCTATGCAGTGAAAGCTGGATCATCTGAATTACCCTGTGTATGTTGTGATGTCATGTTGTGGTTATCATGTTGTGTACGGTATTGTGAGTCTTCTCGTAGAAGAGACTCGTTTTTATTGTTGTCGTTGATGATGTTGTCTTTATTCTTCATGAGATGTTGGATAATCTGTTGTTGTATAATTATCGTACTTGTACTAGCATTGTTGTGATAAACCCCTTCGGGGGTGGATATTTGTTTTATGTTCAGTATAAAGGAGGACGGGGAAACAACCACTGGAGCTGCATGATGACGAGGGTAAAGAGTGATGTTACGGTCGGAAGGGGTTTGTCAGTTGTGTTTTGTTTTGATAAAGTACTCGAGTACGCTGTCGTTGTTGGTTGTATTTGATGTTTATTATCGGGCGTTGTTGGTAATGTTGTTTTATATTTCTTAGCCTAGTAAATCCTTATATCAAGGATTTACGGCGCTGTATTAATGCTGGATATCTCAGGGTGTTACAGAATATGATATCGGAGCTAAGATTATGGATATCTTGGCCGTTGGATTAAATTAGTGTCCAAATGTGTCTTTTTGAGTTAACCGGCCGTGAATAACATCACTGTACTGCCTACGTCTTCATGTGAGCGGTGGTTGTAAGTTTCCTAAACTCTATCTTGTCCTTTACATGTTATGTCCTTTTTTGATAATTGAACGTTAGAACGATATTATTTCCTGTATATTGAGTATGGATGCTTACACTATGTTGAGAGGAGGACGTAGACGCGGTCGCGGACGTAGAAATGCTGAGAGGGAAGCTTCACCATCTGTTCCTGATTCGCTGTCAAATCAGGCTAGCTACCGTTCTGGCGAACAACAAGAGTCCGTCAACAATGAACGAGAGCAAACCATGGAAGCAAGTGCCGAACCTGCTGTTCCCGACATCCTTCGTAAAGTGGTCAACCAAATGACCCAATTTTCTCAAGTTGTGGACATAATGCAAGTGGCGGTAGGATTGCAGCAGGGAGAGAGACAGCAAGGCATCCCAGACTTGGGAAATCGGGGAGATAGATGGCTATAGGAAGTGGCGAAGATGCACCCACCGAAGTTCGAGGGTTTTTCTGAGACGCCGACATGGGATCACTGGCTGAGAGAGCTATAGAAAGTATGTAACACCCCCAAAACCAACCGGGGATATTACAGCATCGTGGGCCCCACGGTGGAACCCACAAGGCCAAAAATCATTTTCGCAAACGTTTCAAACACGCCAAAGAGGCAAAGATGGTAATATTTTAAGTACTCAAACATTTTTCAAAACATAGTTCCCAATCACTGTCATAAAATACCAATTAAAAATGCAAGGCAAGGATACCAAAAGGGGCATTTTGAAAGTGTACACGAGCTGGGAAAATACCAAAAGCCATTTAAAGTTACACACGCAGCGGATATAACACAGTAGGAAATACATTTACAGCGGAATCATAACAGCCAGAAAAGAATACTCAAATCCCAAATAACCATGCCATAGCCAGTATCACCGGGAAACTCATCCCTTCACGACCGCTACTAGCTCGATCTCCGAGTACCTAAAAGATAAAGCCCACGATGGGGTCAGCCATAATACTCAACAATGATAGCGATCACATCAACATAAACAATTACATATCAATGTAATACAAGTAAGAATACTTCCAATGAAATATTACCATAGTAACCTTACCAATGGTGATAATTTATATCAAATCAACCCTTACCTCAAACCACACTTCGCGTTATCAACTGACAATGAATTCTAAAATAACCATCTGTACTGTATACAAACGATAACAAGATTCTCAAAACATAATTCTATCTCCAATATGGAACAACCATGTCCAATTCTGTCCGCTGGATCGTACAATCGAATCCCAATTCTGATAAATCGGTAATACACGATACCTCTGTAGACCAACTGCCCTAAAACAATACAAGTCCCGGATATCGATAAAAGTATAAATGCTCACACAAGCAATAATAATAAAGAACCAATGCATCAAACGAGAATATCATTGACATGATAACTCCACAAAAGATCAACAAGGAACCAACCACGAACGAGAATACCATCGATGTGGTAAACTCTAACAAGATCAAATAAAGGATTAGCATGAACGAGAATACCAACGATATGGTAAACTCCAACAAGACCAATAAGGGATCAACGACGACCGAGAATGCCAACGATAAGGTAAACTCCAAACAAGATCAATAAAGGATTAACGACTACCGAGAGTACCAACGATCGGGTGAACTCCAAACGAGATATATAAAAGATCAGTAAGGAACGAGATTACCAACGATATGGTGAACTCCAAACGAGATCAATAAAGGATCAACAGCGAACGAGAATACCAACGATATGGTAAACTCCAAACGAGATCAATAAAGTTTGATAACAAACGAGAATACCAACGATATGGTAAACTCCAACAAGATCAATAAAGATCACAGGGCTAGATGTACGAGAGAATAAAATCGTCAGACACATACATATCACAAATATGGGATCTCGAAGACAACCCGACTGTCGAACATATCCATCGACATACGAAGCAAACAATGGTAACAACATCAAGAATTCGAAGTAAGGTGTAGAGTTGATCGACATACCTCAAGAAGACAATCAAACACCCCAAGAATACACAATATCTTCATATCTCAAGCTCCATATCCATGCCTTCAAGTTCCCAATCCATTTGGAAGAGCCAAAATCGGTCTCGGAGGGTTGAAGAGTGAACAAATGACGTGAACATCTCCAAAAATGCCAAAGGGACGGGTCTCACATATATATAACTTCAACCATTACGTACGTTATGTAATCATCTTAACGTACGTAACCTTCTTTACATACATTAACTGACCTTGTTAACGTACGTAACACTCTGCCTCAATTCGTGGCATGCATTACGTACATAATTTCCTTACCGTAGCATACGTAATGTAGCTGTTGACTTGATACAGTGCTATACTTGTTTACGTATGTAATAGGCTATCCTTAACGTACGTAAAGCTTGATGTTGACTCGCCTGTCCACATCCGCGCCGAAAGCTGCCGACACCGGGCCTACCTGCCGACCACATCTCGGACCTGTTCGATTCTTTTCATAACGTACGTTATGTATGTAACACCCCCAAAACCGTATGGGAATATTACACGCCGTAGACCCCTTTCCACAAGGATCTACCAGGCTAAACATCCATAAACAACCAAATGCTTGCCCGGCCAGGGTCAAACAATATAATAATCCAGACCGTTAAGGTCACTTACACATAAACACACAGACCGATGAGGTCACACAACTCTATCAATGTAATCGACTAACAACATTACCCACACAGGGGTCGAAACACAATACAAATGGAAGACCGAATCAACTCTAACAATACAACCAAACTCTACCAACTCTCGACTCTTGATTAGTATCGCACTCGTCATCCTCTTGTGCCAATCCCGTGATCGCTCCCCGACCGCATGTACCTGGACGCAAAACAGACATCCACCCCCCGATTTCTCGGGAGTTAGTAAAACTCCACTGTTTTACTAGTGCAAGTATCAAATCATACGAAATGTAACAAGCAAATAATAATAGTGAATCAAATATAATAATCAAGTATCAAAATATTCCCGGGAGGTTTTCATAAGGGAAGATGAGCTATGAAGCATTGGAAAATAAGATTATCATCTCGGGAATTTTTAGAATTTCAAAACCTTTCGAAAATCTTAGGGTCTTAACCCAAATCTCAAAATTGTATTTCAACAATTTACAGTATGAAAACATTTCCATAAATCTCGTGGGGCTCGGCCCAACATTCTTTTCTTAAAACTTTCTTACAAAAAGTTTGATTTACAAAACATGATTCATGACACCGTGATCCCCTGTCACGTGTCTCCGTAGGTTCAACAACCCGCACGGACTTAACCAATCACAACAATCACAACAATCAATCATGCTCATGACTCCGTGATCGCTTGTCACGAGTCTCCGTAGGTTCAACAACCCACACGGATTGAGCCAACACAACAATCACCACAACCAGTCCCGACCCCGTGAACCTGTGTCACGTGTCACCGTAGGTTCCGTCGAACCCACACGGTTGGACGTACTGTGTCCTGATCCCATGGACCTGTGCCATGAATCATCGTAGGCCTCGTCAGACCCGCACGATTGGACCTCAGCACCACACACTAAGTTCTGATCCCATGGACCTGTGCCATGAATCCTCCCGTCGAACCCGCACGAGTGAACTTAGCGTTCCAGCACACCACATTCACATTCACATTACATACAACAATGAGCGCAATTAATCAATCACATTGATCACCACAAAATCATACATCCCACGCACATAACACAATCTCAATACTCTCAACAAAACTATCATCAATCAACGACACACAACCAACATAACACACGTTCGGTACACAATACATTGCACAACCAAGTGTACAACCATCCATATGTACGTCGCAATCCTGCACAAATGGCACAACACCTAACACGTATACCAATATAACACTATTATCACAAAGTCTTCAAATTGCGGAATACACAACCAATTCAAACGGAACATATTTACGAAGGCAAGCAAAATCATCATACATCTCATACGTAATTACTATTCGCAAGATACAAGTCGTATAATAAGACACTTGCCTCGATATCGGCACGCAAGTATTCCAACGAACGCGGTTCAACCAGAAAGCTCGGACCCCGAAGAAGACAACGAACGGAAGGGTTCCGACTCGAGTTCTTCACTAGAATTCGACCCTAACAACATATAATCAATAAATCATCGATCATACGAGGAAGAATAATCGTAGAACGCCCGAAAACCCCTCTATGACATTTTACCGGACACCTTCAAGGCGTCGATCAAGAACTCGACCAAAGCAACGAATCGATACGATCCAACCATGGAATAACAAGGGAAATGATACAATACATCTAAATAATCATCAATCCATCACAATCCTAAGTAAAATCAGATTAAACGGACGAAATCGAACAAAATACCCAAAATCCCCAAAATTAGATTTCTAGAAAATCTGACCTGATTCGCTCGATCAAAGGATGTTATAGGATGGATGATTGATGATATGAACTCCAAGACTTCATGGATTTATTGTCCAACAACATATCTCCATGATTAACCAAGCTCCAGCCGCGGAAGGGAAGAAAACAAGTGAGAAATGGTCAAGAAAACGCCTTTGGCCTTAAATAAAGCCGTGTGCCGCGGCCCAGCCGAAGTGTGCCGCGGCATAGGGCCAAATCTGCCGGCAGTGACTCGGAAGTGTGCCGCGGCCCTGCCGGCATGTGCCGCGGCACAAGGTACATACGGGTCGGCCGAAGATTGAAAAATGTGTGCGTGCCGCGGCTCGACCAAGTGTGTCGCGGCCCTTCCGGCAGGCTGCTCGGCCAAAACTGGAACATGTGAGTGACTTAGCTATAACGACCATAACTCCTTCGTCCGGACTCCGATTGACTCACCGTTTAAACCATTGGAAAGCTAACTTGATGCTCTATAATATTTCAAAGATTCAGAATTTTTGGAGTTTCCAAAAATTAATGGTGATTCAACAAAGTCGAACTCATACTTGGAAAAGTCGTTTAATAACACTGAACTCAAGAAAACGACACCGAAACCCGAACCTGAATACGAATCGAAGATATGGTCACGAATTACTCGCAAATAAGAATCTAAGAGCTAAGAGAACACACGATTCTGACCACCCGAAGGCTCGAAATTCGACAACGGAAGGTAATTACCCCAAACTTTGGGAAATTACGAAAATGGCCCAAAACGTCCGAAAATCACGATACGTGATCGAATAACCAAACCGAAGTTCACAACACGTCTAACAAAATTAAACGGACTTACGGAAAACTCGAAACAGTAATTTCGGACGAGATTCACAAGAATCGAACTCGAGTGCGGAAAAGTCGCTAAGAAACACGGGATTCCACAAAACAATACCGAAACGAACTCGGGTGACAAAAAGTGCAGAATTAATCATTCTCAGAACGATGAAACGGTCCCAAGAGAGTCGTCAAAACGGACCTCCGCCGAAAAAAGAGAATTACCGGAAATCCGAAATTGCGGATATTACATTCTACCCTCCTTAAAAGAAGTTTCGTCCCGAAACTTAATTCAAGTAGGGAGAAGCAATATCCCACCAGAAAAACTCAACGAGATACACAAGAACCGAAAAAAAATCGCGCCCAACGGCGAAACGTTACAAGCAACGCGAAAGAACATACAGCGTGAAAACACACCCCACGACGACCATAACGACGCCGCCGGCAAAGATTCAAAACAATAACGAGCAATTAACGACGCATCACATGCACACCTTTAATCAAAGAAACGCACGCGACAACAAGTCGCACCCGACCACAACGACTATGCGGTAGAAACAAATATAGTATTATGATAGAATTCACTCCGATTCTCGCCAACAAGAAAATGTCCGACGTCAAGACACAAACAATTCAAGAAAACAGAAAACGAGAATACCGGACATTACATTCTATCCTATTAAAAATAAGTTTCGTCCCGAAACTTAAAATAAAACATCATGGTAGAATACAAACAAAACCAAAAGTTCACGCAACAATTATCAATTTCTTACACGAATTACAGCACGAAGTACGATACACAACTACATCACGGGACACCACCAGGCACTCCCCGAGTAGGAACGAAAATCCAATTCCCGAACATCTTGGCAAAGGTCTCACAATGCACCGCTCGGTGACCCACTTGGCCACACTCGAAACAGTTGACTAACGGTGAACGACAATTCTCGTAGTACGAGATCAGGCAACAACAGTCAGACAACCCCGTTCGAACAACAATGATCAAATAACAATGATCGAACAACAACGATCAAATAACAATGATCGAACAACAATGATCAAATAACAATGATCGAACAACAATGATCGAATGACAACAATCGAACAATGATTCTGAAGTTCCCACTTCAACTCCAGACATTAAAAGAACTGGTAGAAAGTGAAAGATGTTACTTCCAAACAAGGTTCACAAGAATCGAACCGAATTCGGAAAGGTCACGATGACAAACAGGTCGATCAGAAACAAGGTCACAACCAGTCCGAACGATGACAACTGAGACATCAAACAATGTTCAAAAAGTATCGACGAACACGTGCAAGTCGATAGAATTTAGAAGGAGAAACTGCAGAAGTCAAATATAGTACGGGTATTACATCCGACCTCTAATAAAAGAAATGTCGTCCCCGCAATTCACAACAACGGAAACAAGGTAACAACACAAAAAGCATCCGACAGGAAAATCTCCCATGGGTCTCTCAGAGCCGATCCTGATATCTGCGCTGAAGCGCGAACTCCGAAAGTCTCGAGCCACCCGCAAAATCAATTCGGTGTCCTCGAGTCCGCACTTGAAACGCTAAGCATCGACGAGAAGGACAATTTACACGTGCATGCCCCAGCACATCACGGTTGAAACGCCTCGGCTCGGCATACCGAAAATACAATGGGGCATAACGTCGCAAAACAACATAGCGGAGATGCCAACTCAGCACAACAAAGAATCATAACACATGTCATATACAACGATTACCATCGTAAAGCAATACACACACAAACACTACAACAATGACGGTATCGTTTGGCGGCCTTAACAGCCCGAACAATAACCAGCACACAATTACAAACATCATGAAACCATCATACATGTACACAAACATACAAACCCAAGCTTTAACAGCTCACACAGGTGCGATAACACGCAAGCCGCCATGAAATGACAACATTAAAGATCGTCATCACACCTCCCACAAAGGGCTAACAAAACATATGCGTGGCGAACGACTCAACGTTCACACCACCAATTCAAACACAATTCGGAGGGCTAACACCCTAACAGCAATACCAACATCATACACACCTTCTCCGACCACAAGCAGGAAATGATGGGTTTTAAAAACGAAAACCACCTTTAAAAAAAAACATTTAGAAAAACACCGGTTGATCTTGCGTATCACTTTTCAAAAAGTACAAACGTGAAACATCGTTATCAAGACTTTGGAAAACCATTTCGCATTTGTTAAAAAATGAGGACACTATCTTTTAGTGAATGTAATGCCCGAGATTTCTGTTATGTAATTGGAACTTGTGATATTGTAATGATTGTACTTTTGTCTGAGTATTATTCTCCGTATTTCATAATCCGATGTTGCCGAGCGTTTAATGTCATGGTTGTGATTTGTAAGGTTGAAATTTCATGCATGTAGCGCACGCTACAAAGCTAAGGGTAGCGACGCTAACGTGGTTTCATAGCGCACGCCATGCATGTAATTAGCGCACGCTATGCGTGGTCGATTGATTGGGACGTGCGGTAGGTGAGATCTCGCCGGGACCCCCGCCGGATTGTGTCGGATGTACCGACGGACGGGAAAAGCCGAGTCAACGCCTTAGCGCACGCCATGTGTCGATGCGTAGCGCACGCTAAGTGCCGAGTACGCTTTAGATCGTGAGCGTTAGCGCACGCTACGAATAGGGTCTAGCGCGCGCTAATAGCCATTTATTATAAATAGACATCATCCTATTCGAGATTTCGCTTTTCTCCTCCCATAACCCGAACTCTTACACTTAGAACATAACTCACTTCGTCCCAAACACTTCATATCAACCTCCTAGTTCGAGATTGAAGATCGTATATCATTGAGATTGGTGTTCAAGCCTTCGGTGTTGGATCGCTTCATTTTCCTCCGTATTCTTCACTACTTTGAGGTAGGTGATTCTTCACCGATGTTAGTAATGTTCCTAAGGAAGTTTGAATCATGTTTTGATAGCAAGTATTTCGCTTTTTAATCGGTCATCACATGTTAGAAGGATACTTTGACGTATCGGCATTATATATCGTATGAACCTTTGAACCATCTTATTATAAGGACTCATAAGCATGTTCAAATCAAGTTATGATCAATGATCGGATATTACCCAGTTGATACGCTTTTACACGATGGAATCATGTGTTTTGGAACGTAGAACAAATGGAACTTAGATTATTTCTCGAGATCGTAGATGAATTATGATGTTGAGTTGGCTATCCGTATATTTGTATTTCACGATCATAAATCTTCCACAAACCTTATTAGCATGACTTGCCCGAGGATAACTTGTATTATCACGTAGGATTCATGAGTTCTTCACCATTCAACCGATTTCGGCTTGCGATTCTCGCCATGCACATTAGCGCACGCTAACACGTGTGAGTTAACGTGCGCTATCGGGCCGCTTAACGCCCAAACGTACGTAGCGTATGTTATGAGACCAGCCGAGTCGATCGCTGCACTGCGTGGCTAGCGACGGTAGTCTTATACGATAGCGACGCTATCAGTCCATCTTAGCGCACGCTACGAGAGTACGAGCGCGCGCTAAGCAATCCGCATACCTTGTTTATTTTGAGCTTTTCGCCATAGACCGAATTGTTAGCCATCGTTCGACTTGAGATGATTTGTATATCGTTCCTTTTGTTAAGGTTCGAGCTTGTTACGTTGATCGAAGGAGGCGGCCTTTGAGTGTGTCGAGATCCTTGAAGTATTTCGTCTTGCCATTTTCGAGGCAAGTATCATATGTCGAGTTTGATTTATTATGCTTATGGTATTGTTCATATTTTGTATATGAGATGTATTTACGGAAATTCGCGTGATATTCGTTGTTGTTTGTTCGTATTGATGAACATATTGAAATGCATATGTGTATGCATAATTGATTGATTATGGTATAAATGATCCGAGGGGGTCATGAGGATCTATGCTGAGGGCGCTGGATCGAATGTCCACCATGCGTTGGTCCGACGGATCATCATGGGGATCTATGCCGAGGGCGCCGGATCGCTGGACGGGTTTTCCACCATGCGTTGGTCCGACGGGATCATCATGGGGATCTATACCAAGGGCGCCGGATCGCCGGATTACCCCGTATTGTATTGATGGGATCGTGAGGATTCGCATCGTTGGATTCCTAGCGGAAGTCCGTTTTGCATGTTTTATGATGCATTGATGATTTATTGTATTATGATACTTGTACTAGCATCGTTTTGCTAACCTTCGGGGTGGACATTGTTTTGATGTTCGTAGCCGAGGAGCGGGAGGCACCACAAGACTGACAGACGATGAGATGGCTCTGATGTGATTGATGTTATTGTTGTCGAGAGTTGTTTTCTTGTTTCGCTCAAGACTCGAGTACGTCCTGCTTTTAATAATGTCCTTTCGATATGGTTGTATAAATTAACTCTTTGATCGGTTGAATCAAATATGTCTTTAAACTTCGGTTGTACGATTGGTTTATATTTACACTCTTTTTAAAATTAGCCTTGTAAATCCTTACCTAAAGGGTTTACGGCTGTAATTATTCGAATATCTCGGGGTGTTACGAATATGGTATCGAGCTAAGATTTATGGATATCTTGGCAATCGGGTTAGTTAGGTCTGTTTACGTTATTGATTATTGGTCGCTCGTAACATCATCACCGAGCCAAAGATCGCCAATCGGATCGTGGTTGTAAGTTTCTAATCTCGAATACTACTATTTTATTTAATTCTTGTCTTGTAAACATTGATGGATGTACTTTTAGAACGTTTGCCTGGATATTGAGTATTTATGTTTACAGTATGTTGAGGGGAGGTCGTGGACGCGGACGCGGTCGTGGACGCGGACGTGTAAATGCGAGGCAAGAAGAATCGGTATCTACTCCTGAGATAGCCGCTAGCCAAACGGATTCACATTCCGGGGGACAGCAGGGATCGGCAAATAATAATGCAGATCCTAACGTGCCGGGAGTGCTTCAGCAGGTGGTTGCCCAGATAAACCAGTTTGCTCAAGTTGTGGACCGCATGCAGACGGCGATGGGACAGCAGAATAACGTGGATAATCGGGGAGATAAATGGCTTACCGAGGTGGTCAAATTGCATCCTCCGAAATTTGACGGTTCCACTGAGACGCTTTCGTGGGATCATTGGCTGAAGGAATTAGAGAAGATTTTTGCGGGGATTAACTGTCCCAACGATAGGAAGGTTCCTGGCCGCCCAAGATCTTTGACCGGGAGGCTTTCGATCGGTGGGAGGCCATTCGACCAGAGGAGCACAATGCTGACTGGACAGAATTCAAGTTGATGATGGAGGCACAGTATTGTCCTCGCCCAGTTAGAGAGGCCCGAGTTCGGGAGTTTTTCTCACCACAAAATTCGGAAGCATCTGTGACGGAAGTGATTAAGACTTTTAATCACCAGCTGACTTATGTGCGCCACCTGGTCAGGACCGAGGCGGAAAGGATTTTCCATTTTGACATGCGAATGAAGCCGGAAATTCAGCAATATATGTCCGGATTTGATTGTGCCACCTTGAGGCAGTATCAGGACAAGGCGTTGGCCTACGATATGAAGGAAGCAGCAGTAGAGAAATCGACGGAAGCAAAGAAACAGAAGGTGTCGGGCAACTTCACGGAGAATAAGAATAGCGGGCCCCGCCGGGGTCAGTCCTCTTTTCACTCATCCAGGAGACCTCCGCATCCTAGTCGAGGAGGAAAGAAGATCGGCAAGACTGATCAAGCTTCGACACAGGGAAGAAGTGTTACAACCGTGGCAAGTGACATGTTCGACGTGATTGTTTCGCGCTTGCCGTGACTGTTTCGAGTGTGGACAGGAAGGACATCGCGCAACATTTTGTGGGAATGCGACCCGATCTTTTGGTACTCGCGCTCCGGCTCCATTCGAAGGAGACGAGTGTGAACCAGACGCAGCAAAGTGGATTTCAACAGCAGAACGCTGGGAAGAGAGAGGCATCCAGTGTTGGGTCCGTTCCTCCACGCCTGTACGAGATGAGGAAATCTGATGATCAGAACACAGCTGTTGCATCAGGTACGATTCAGATCCTTTTGCAACCAGTTAGTGTCTTGTTCGATTCAGGAGCCACGCATTCTTTTATATCTTTGAACTGTGTTAATCGTTTGAACATCTCGTGCTTGTATAATTGTGAACCTTATGTTGTGGGATTACCAAGCGGAGAGAAAATTGTGGGAACCTTAGAAGCTAAGGATTTCCCAAGATTCATAGAAGGAAGAGATTGGCCATCGAATCTTATTGTGGTTGACATCTCGGTGACGATTTAATTCCTGAGATGATTGGCTCAACCGCTATGGAGTCAGGTCAATTACCGAGAGAGAGTCATTTCCATCATTGCCGATGACGGATCCGAACACTTATTCCGAGGATGGAGACCGAAGCTCGGGAAAGTGATCAAGGCAATGAAAGCTGTGAAATTACTGAAGCAAGGATGTCACGGACTTTGGTGCTATGCCATGAGGAAAGAGGAAGGAGTAGAGCCCTCATCTATTTCAGTTGTGAATGAGTTCTCAGATGTTTTTCCTGACGAACTACCTGGATTACCTCCGCAGAGAGAAGTGGAATTCACTATCGAACTAGAGCCTGGAGCAGCTCCTATTTCCAGAGCACCATACCGCATGGCGCCAACCGAGATGTATGAACTCAAGAAACAACTGGAGGAATTGTTGCAGAAGGGTTATATTCAACCAAGCGTTTCTCCTTGGGGAGCACCCGTTCTCTTTGTCCTAAGAAAGACGGATCCTCCGATCGTGTATTGATTACAGGAGCTTAACAAGATGACGATCAAGAATAAGTATCCTATACCTCGGATCGACGACTTGTTTGATCAATCGCAAGGGGCAAGGGTATTCTCGAAGATTGACTTGCGATCGTGGATACCACCAGCTTGAGAATTAAGGAATCGGATATACCGAAATCGCTTTCAGATCCCTAGACGCATTATGAATTCGTAGTGATGCCGCTTGACTTACCAATGCTCCCGCGGTATTCATGCAATTGATGAATCGGGTATTCTTGGAGTACTTGGATAAATTTGTGGTCGCTTTTCATTTACATCTTGATATATTCGAGGGACGCAGAGGAACATGCTGAACATTTACGTGTGGTTTTGAGCATCTTGAGAAAGGAACAGCTGTATGCTAAGCTTTCTAAATGTGAGTTCTGGCTTAAGGAAGTAACTTTCCTTGGGCATGTGATATCATCCAACGGAGTTCAGGTGGACCCGAAGAAAGTCGAAGCAATCTTGGAGTGGGAAGCTCCTAAAAACGTGAAAGAAGTCCGAAGCTTCTTAGGACTAGCTGGATATTATCGCCGCTTTGTAGAGGGATTTTCCAAAATTGCTCGTCCGCTCACTCAGCTGTTACAGAAAACTCAAAAGTTCGCGTGGAATGAGAAGTGTCAGGCTGGTTTTGACGAACTTAAGAAGAGACTGACGACAGCACCTATATTAGCGCTGCCAGAAGGAACTGACGGATTTATGGTATACAGCGATGCTTCAAATCAGGGTTTGGGTTGTGTGTTGATGCAGAAGGATAAAGTAATTGCTTATGCTTCTCGGCAATTGAAACCGTACGAAGTTAATTATCCGACTCATGATCTGGAGCTAGCAGCTATGGTCAATGCCTTGAAAATCTGGCGACATTATTTGTACGGTACTCATTGTCAGATCTTTACAGACCATAAGAGCCTCAAGTACATTTTCAGTCAGAAAGAGTTAAACATGAGGCAGAGAAGGTGGCTGGAATTGATCAAGGATTACGACTTGGAGATTCTCTATCATCCGGGGAAAGCAAATGTAGTAGCCGATGCTTTGAGCCGTAAACCTGTTTCCCTTCGAGCGTTGGAAGCACTTACATCCCAAACCAGTATTCAACGGGAACTGATCCGCGAGGTGATTGAAGTATGGGTACCGGGAATCCAAGGACAACTTTATGTGATGGAACTGACTTCATCACTAGTCGAGGAGATCAAGTCAAAACAATTGAACGATTCTCTGATCCTTCGATTATGTGACGAAGTAAAGAAAGGAAAAGCCCTGTGATTCGTGATACAAGATGATGGAGTTCGAGATTTGAGTCGACTTTGCGTTCCCGATGATGATGATTTGAGAAGGACTATTCGAAGGAAGCTCACACGCGCCCTATTCTATTCACCCGAGCAACAGAAGATGTATAAAGATTTAAAGCAAAACTTCGGTGGGGAATATGAAGAAGGACGAGCGGAGTACGTTTGAAGTGTTTGACTTGTCACAGAGTTAAGATTGAACATCAACGACTGCCGAATGTTAAGACCGCTTCCGATCCCCGAGTGGAAGTGGGAGGATATCTCGATGGACTTCATTACTAGTATGCCAAGGATCGAACGGAATGAACATGATTTGGGTTGTAGTTGATCGACTAACCAAGTCGGCTCATTTCCTAGGAATCAAAGATACATGGGGACCCGAGAGATTGGCACGAATATTTATTGCGGAGATAGTCCGACAGACGGACGCCAAGACCATTATTTCGGATCGAGATGGTCGCTTCGTGTCACACTTCCGAAAGCGACCACGTGGCTTTGGGGACCGAGCTAAACTTTAGTACTGACTTATCATCCCCAACGGACGGTCATCCAAAGGACTATTCGCATGAGAGGACATGCTTAGAGCTTGTGCATTAGATTGGTCGATCGATTGGGAGGTTCACTTGCCCTTGATCGAGTTCACCTATAATAACAGTTGGCATGCTTCTATTAAGATGGCCCCATTTGAAGCTTTATACGGAAGAAGATGCCGATCGCCCTGGCCGGGATGATTCTTCTGATTTGATCGGACGGAACCGAATTGATTATTCGGACTCAAGAGAAGATAGCCTTGATTCGAGAGAGACTGCTGATCGCCTGCAGTCGATGAAGTCTTATGCCGATGTACGTCGCCGCCTCTAGAGTTCGACGCCGAGGACCACGTACTATTGAAGGTGTCTCCTACACGAGGGATTTTCCGCTTTTGGGAGAAGAGGCAAGCTTAGTCCGAGATATATCGGACCATTTGAGATCCTAGAGAGAGTTGGGGATTTAGCATACCGGTTGGCCTTACCGCCATCGCCGAGTCATGTTCACAATGTGTTTCACGTATCCCAACCGCGGAAGTATGTACCGGACCCCAATCACGTCATTGATTTCGACGAGATCGAGATAGCTAATGATGGCACCTTCAAGAGAGACCAATCAAGATACTTGAGAGCCGGATCAAACAGCTTGAGAAATAAACCAATACACTTGGTTAAAGTACAATGGTCACGACACGGAGTCGAAGAGGCCACTTGGGAAACGGAGGACGGTATGAAGGCTAAATATCCGAGTTGTTTTCATCATAAGTTTCGGACGAAACTTCTTTTTAGGGAGGAAGGATGTAATGCCCGAGATTTCGTTATGTAATTGGAACTTGTGATATTGTAATGATTGTACTTTTGTCTCGAGTATTATTCTCCGTATTTCATAATCCGATGTTGCCGAGCGTTTAATGTCATGGTTGTGATTTGTAAGGTTGAAATGCGGCATGTAGCGCACGCTACAAAGCTAAGGGTAGCGACGCTAACGTGGTTTCATAGCGCACGCCATGTATGTAATTAGCGCACGCTATGTGTGGTCGATTGATTGGGACGTGCGGTAGGTGAGATCGGCCGGGGACCCCGTCCGGATTGTGTCGGATGTACTGGACGGCTTTGGGAAAAGCCGAGTCAACGCCTTAGCGCACGCTACTGTGTCGATGCGTAGCGCACGCTAAGTGCCGAGTACGGTTTAGATCGTGAGCCGTTAGCGCACGCTACGAATAGGGTCTAGCGCGCGCTAATAGCCATTTATTATAAATAGGACATCATCCTATTCGAGATTTCGCTTTTCTCCTCCCATAACCCGAACTCTTACACTTAGAACATAACTCATTTCGTCCCAAACACTTCATATCAACCTCCTAGTTCGAGATTGAAGATCGTATATCATTGGAGATTGGTGTTCAAGCCTTCGGTGTTGGATCGCTTCATTTTCCTCCGTATTCTTCACTACTTTGAGGTAGGTGATTCTTCACTGATGTTAGTAATGTTCCTAAGGAAGTTTGAATCATGTTTTGATAGCAAGTATTTCGATTTTAATCGGTCATCACATGTTAGAAGGATACTTTTGACGTATCGGCATTATATATCGTATGAACCTTTGAACCATCTTATTATAAGGACTCCTAAGCATGTTCAAATCAAGTTATGATCAATGATCGGATATTACCCACTTGATACGTTTACACGATGGAATCATGTGTTTTGGAACGTAGAACAAATGGAACTTAGATTATTTCTTGAGATCGTAGATGAATTATGATGTTGAGTTGGCTATCCGTATATTTGTATTTCACGATCATAAATCTTCCACAAACCTTATTAGCATGATTTGCCCGAGGATAACTTGTATTATCACGGTAGGATTCATGAGTTCTTCACCATTCAACCCAGCTTGCGATTCTCGCCATGCAATATTAGCGCACGCTAACACGTGTGAGTTAACGTGTGCTATCGGGGGCGACGCCCGAAACGCACGTAGCGACGTTATGAGACCAGCCGAGTCGATCGCCAGACCGTGGCTAGCGCACGCTAGTCTTATACGATAAGACGCTATCAGTCCGCCTTAGCGCACGTTACGTAGAGTACGAGCGCGCTAAGCAATCCAGCATACCTTGTTTATTTTGAGCTTTTCGCCATAGACCGAATTGTTAGGCCATCGCTCGACTTGAGATGATTTGTACATCGTTCCTTTTGTTAAGGTTCGAGCTTGTTACGTTGATCGAAGGAGGCGGCCTTCGAGTGTGTCGAGATCCTTGAAGTATTTCGTCTTGCCATTTTCGAGGCAAGTATCATATGTCGAGTTTGATTTATTATGCTTATGGTATTGTTCATATTTTGTATATGAGATGTATTTCGGAAATTCGCGTGATATTCGTTGTTGTTTGTTCGTATTGATGAACATATTGAAATGCATATGTGTATGCATAATTGATTGATTATGGTATAAATGATCCGAGGGGTCATGAGGATCTATGCCGAGGGCGCTGGATCGAATGTCCACCATGCGTTGGTCCGACGGATCATCATGGGGATCTATGCCGAGGGCGCCGGATCGCCGGACGGGTTTTCCACCATGCGTTGGTCCGACGGATCATCATGGGGATCTATACCAAGGGCGCTGATCGCTGGATTACCTGTATTGTATTGATGGGATCGTGAGGATTCGCATCGTTGGATTCCGTAGCGGAAGTTCGCTTTGCATGTTTTATGATGCATTGATGATTTATTGTATTATGATACTTGTACTAGCATCGTTTTGCTAATTCTGGGGTGGACATTGTTTTGATGTTCGTGTAGCCGAGGAGCGGGGAGGCACCACAAGACTGTGACAGACGATGAGATGGCTCAGTGATGTGATTGATGTTATTGTTGTCGAGAGTTGTTTTCTTGTTTCGTTCAGTACTCGAGTACGTCTGTTTTAATAATGTCCTTTCGATATGGTTGTATAAATTAACTCTTTGATCGGTTGAATCAAATATGTCTTTAAACTTCAGTTGTACGATTGGTTTATATTTACACTCTTTTTAAAATTAGCCTTGTAAATCCTTACCTAAAGGGTTTACGGCGCTGTAATTATTCCGAATATCTCGGGGTGTTACAGTGAAAAACTTTCAGAGTATTCGACCCTCGGGTCTAAGTAAAAGTGTTTATAAAACCTTGAAAATATCTCAAAACATTTTGGTCCTCGAGGTAGAAGAATTTTGAAACATATTGTGGCACCTTAGAAGTACCACGAGAAAACAATTCATTTTAAACGTACGTCTCGAAATTTATTTTCTAAGATACTCAAGGTTTTCGAAATAAAACTCAGTCGGTAAAATACCGAAAGTCATTACAAAAGAACTCACGCAGCGGAAAAAGGAATACAGTCCTACATGCACAATCCAATTGAATACATCTCACAACATCTAGTTTAAACATACAACAAAACCATTCCTCGGAGTTTCTCACGAACTCAATCGTCGATACCTTTTCGAAACCCATCAAGGTTTACAACTTTCACAACATACCACCCCACCCGGTGGTTCAAAGATAAAACAATAACGTGCCCAGTTCTATACACATACTATGTGTCACAAGTATTAAACACAACTATATTACACACTACTGTGTAAATAAAATTATGCACCGCAATTAACTCCCTAAGATAAAATAGAGATACACAGGTACTTCGCATAAAAGAGGAGACTTACACCCACAGGTCGCACGGAGATGACGGTCGCCCACGATACTAATCTCATCCGACAACATATCCGACACGTTGTGACTACGCACAACTCAACTTGTCACCTAACGACTCGAACGACAAGACAACACATTACTCGACAAACCACGACTCGACTCGACCCGACAGCCTAGGTTTCCGCAACCTAAGCTCTGATACCATAAATGTAACACCCCCAAAACCGTATGGGAATATTACACGCCGTAGACCCCTTTCCACAAGGATCTACCAGGCTAAACATCCATAAACAACCAAATGCTTGCCCGGCCAGGGTCAAACAATATAATAATCCAGACCGTTAAGGTCACTTACACATAAACACACAGACTGATGAGGTCACACAACTTTATCAACAGAACTGACTAACAACATTACCCACACAGGGGTCGAAACACAATACAGTGGAAGACTGAATCAACTCTAACAATACAACCAAACTCTACCAACTCTCGACTCTTGATTAGTATCGCAACTCGTCATCCTCTTGTGCCAATCCTGTGACTGCTCCCCTGAATCTGCATGTACCTGGACGCAAAATAGACATCCACCCCCCGATTTCTCGGGGGTTAGTAAAACTCCACTGTTTTACTAGTGCAAGTATCAAATCATACGAAATGTAACAAGCAAATAATAATAGTGAATCAAATATAATAATCAAGTATCAAAATATTCCCGGGAGGTTTTCACAAGGGAAGATGAGCTATGAAGCATTCGAAAATAAGATTATCATCTCGGGAATTTTTAGAATTTCAAAACCTTTCGAAAATCTTAGGGTCTTAACCCAAATCTCAAAATTGTATTTCAACAATTTACAGTACGAAAACATTTCCATAAATCTCGTGGGGCTCGGCCCAACATTCTTTTCTTAAAACTTTCTTACAAAAAGTTTGATTTACAAAATATGATTCGTGACACCGTGATCCCCTGTCACGTGTCTCCGTAGGTTCAACAACCCGCACGGACTTAACCAATCACAACAATCACAACAATCAATCATGCTCATGACTCCGTGATCGCTTGCCACGAGTCTCCGTAGGTTCAACAACCCACACGGATTGAGCCAACATAACAATCACCACAACCAGTCCCAACCCCGTGAACCTGTGTCACGTGTCACCGTAGCTTCCGTCGAACCCGCACGGTTGGACGTACTGTGTCCTGATCCCATGGACCTGTGCCATAAATCATCGTAGGCCTCGTCAGACCCGCACGATTGGACCTCAGCACCACACACTAAGTTCTGATCCCATGGACCTGTGCCATGAATCCTCGTAGGCCCCGTCGAACCCGCACGAGTGAACTTAGCGTTCCAGCACACCACATTCACATTCACATTACATACAACAATGAGCGCAATTAATCAATCACATTGACCACCACAAAATCATACATCCCACGCACATAACACAATCTCAATACTCTCAACAAAACTATCATCAATCAACGACACACAACCAACATAACACACATTCGGTACACAATACATTGCACAACCAAGTGTACAACCATCCATATGTACGTCGCAATCCTGCATAAATGGCACAACACCTAACACGTATACCAATATAACACTATTATCACAAAGTCTTCAAATTGCAGAATACACAACCAATTCAAACGGAACATATTTACGAAGGCAAGCAAAATCATCATACATCTCATACGTAATTACTCGCAAGATACAAGTCGTATAATAAGATACTTGCCTCGATATCGGCACGCAAGTATTCCAAATAACGCGTTCAACCGAAAGCTGACCAAGAAGACAACGAACGGAAGGGTTCCGACTCGAGTTCTTCACTAGAATTCGACCCTAACAACATATAATCAATAAATCATCGATCATACGAGGAATAATAATCGTAGAACGCCCGAAAACCCCTCTATGACATTTTACCGGACATCTTCAAGGCGTCGATCAAGAACTCGACCAAAGCAACGAATCGATACGATCCAACCATGGAATAACAAGGGAAATGATACAATACATCTAAATAATCATCAATCCATCACAATCCTAAGTAAAATCGGATTAAACGGACGAAATCGAACAAAATACCCAAAATCCCCAAAATTAGATTTCTAGAAAATCTGACCTGATTCGCTCGATCAAAGGATGTTATAGGATGGATGATTGATGATATGAACTCCAAGACTTCATGGATTTATTGTCCAACAACATATCTCCATGATTAACCAAGCTACAGCCGCGGAAGGGAAGAAAACAAGTGAAAAATGGCTGAAGAAAAACGCCTGCTGGCCTTAAATAGTGCTTTCGCGGCCCACCAAGTGTGCCAAGGCATAGGGCCAAATCACGGCGATGACTCGGAAGTGTGCCGCGGCCTCGCTGCATGTGCCGCGGCACAAGGTACAGACGGGTCGGCCGAAGATTGAAAAATGTGTGCGTGCCGCGGCTCGACCAAGTGTGCCGCGGCCCTTCCGGCAGGCTGCTCGGCCAAAACTGGAACATGTGAGTGACTTAGCTATAACGACCATAACTCCTTCGTCCGGACTCCGATTGACTCACGTTTGAACCATTGGAAATCTAACTTGATGCTCTATAATATTGCAAAGATTCAGAATTTTTGGAGTTTCCAATAATTAATGGTGATTCAACAAAGTCGAACTCATACTTGGAAAAGTCGTTTAATAACACTGAACTCAAGAAAACGACACCGAAACCCGAACCTGAATACGAATCGAAGATACGGTCACGAAGTACTCGCAAAGACGAATCTAAGAGCTAAGAGAAAACACGATTCCGACCACCCGAAGGCTCGAAATTCGACAACGGAAGGTAATTACCCCAAACTTTGGGAAATTACGAAAATGGCTCAAAACGTCCGAAAATCACGATACGTGATCGAATAACCAAACCGAAGTTCACAACACGTCTAACAAAGTTAAACGGACTTACGGGAAACTCGAAACAGTAATTTCGGACGAGATTCACAAGAATCGAACTCGAGTGCGGAAAAGTCGCTAAGAAACACGGGATTCCACAAAACAATACCGAAACGAACTCGGGTGACAAAAAGTGCAGAATTAATCATTCTCAGAACGATGAAACGGTCCCAAGAGAGTCGTCAAAACGGACCTCCGCCGAAAAAAGAGAATTACCGGAAATCCGAAATTGCGGATATTACAATGTACTCAACCTAACGTACGTTAAGCTCGTTTCGTTACGTACGTAAGCTCCTCTGCTTAGCGTACGCTACGCTTGCACCTTTACTTACGTAAGCTCCTATGCTTAACGTGCGTAATGGCTTTTATACTTAGTCATTTTTGCTCCTGCCTGTCGTCTCAATATACCGAACACGTACACGCGACATACTGATTACATATACTCGTTTCGATAACATTCTCATACGATACACCTAATGCACGATATCCTCAATTGCAATTGTCGACCAAGTACGACAATTATACAAATACTCATATAGTATATCCGACGTCGAAAGACATATCAAGCATGTAATATCCTAAAATTAAAAATAACCTTGATAGATATAGTGGTACAACTGTCACGGTTCCCAAAATTATTCGTCCATACTGCATCGGTCCCACTCTGTACAGTTCAACTCAGATAAAACAATGCGAAAAATTCGTAGTGAAATTCTAGGATATTACATATCTTCTCACTTAAATAAGTTTCGTCCTCGAAACTTAACATCCTGTCATAATCAATATCTCAATCCCGAAATATCTTAAAATCATGCCACCATGCTCAAATAATCATCATCAAAACCAAATAACTGAAAGAACATACTTACAGGTCCGTGAAGTCGATGATCTCTCGTGATACTAGCATACGACTCCCATACAAAGTCTCAACACAATGCCAACACACACCAATATCACAAATAGCAATTTGAAAATATCTCAAAAATTTTGGAACCTCCAAAAATCGGTTTGACTCAAAAGTCAGAAAATCATTTTCAAAAGCCGCGCTACTACCGTATTGGTAAAGCCACATATAACACACATGCCCGGGTTTTACGAAACCCAAGCTCTGATACCATCTTTTGTAACACCCCCAAAACCAACTGGGGATATTACAACGCCGTAGGCCACGTGCTGGAACCCACAAGGCTAAAAATCATTTTCGCAAACATTTCAAACACGCCAAAGAGGCAAAGACGGTAATATTTTAAATACTCAAATATTTTTTAAAACATAGTTCCCAATCACCTTCATAAAATACCAATTAAAAATACAAGGCAAGGATACCAAAATGGGCATTTTGAAAGTGTACACGAGCTGGGAAAATATTGAAAGCCATTTAAAGATACACACGCAGCGGATATAACACAGTAGGAAATACATTTGCAGCGGAATCATAGAAGCCAGAAAAGAATACTCAAATCCCAAATAACCATGCCATAGCCAGTATCACCGGGAAACTCATCCCTTCACGACCGCTACTAGCTCGATCTCCAAGTACCTAAAAGATAAAGCCCATGACGGGGTCAGCCATAATACTCAACAATGATAGCGATCACATCAACATAAACAATTACATATCAATGTAATACAAGTAAGAATACTTCCAATGAAATCTTACCGTAGTAACCTTACCAATGGTGATAATTTATATCAAATCAACCCTTACCTCAAACCACACTTCGCGTTATCAACTGATAATGAATTCTAAAATAACCATCTGTACTGTATACAAATGATACCAAGATTCTCAAAACATAATTCTATATCCAATATGGAACAACCTATCCATGTCCAATTTTGTCCGCTGGATCGCACAATCGAATCCCAATTCTGATAAATCGGTAATACACGATACCTCTGTAGACCAACTACCCCGAAACATTACAAGTCCCGGATATCGATAAAAGTATGAATGCTCACACAAGCAATAATAATAAACAACCAATGCATCAAACGAGAATATCATTGACATGATAACTCCACACAAGATCAACAAGGAACCAACCACGAACGAGAATACCATCGATGTGATAAACTCCAACAATACCAAATAAAGGATCAAAACGAACGAGAATACCAACGATATGGTAAACTCCAACAAGACCAATAAGGGATCAACGACGACCGAGAATGCCAATGATAAGGTAAACTCCAAACAAGATCAATAAAGGATTAACGACTACCGAGAGTACCAACGATAGGGTGAACTCCAAACGAGATATATAAAAAATCAGTAGCGAACGAGATTACCAACGATATGGTGAACTCTAAACGAGATCAATAAAGGATCAACAGCGAACGAGAATACCAACGATATGGTAAACTCCAAACGAGATCAATAAAGTTCGATAACAAACGAGAATACCAACAATATGGTAAACTCCAACAAGATCAATAAAGATCACAGGGCCAGATATACGAGAGAATAAAATCATCAAACACATACATATCACAAATATGGGATCTCGAAGACAACCCGACTGTCGAACATATCCGACCATACATGGACTATGAACGACCAATCAATATGACTCAAGATGGACGTCACGATACACCCGACCCGGAAATGTGTCCTTGCACAAGCCATCCACGGTAATCGATCGAATACACGTCTGGTCTTGTACCTAATCAGTCTCACGAAGTACGTCTCGTGTGCACAACTCAATGTGAGGTTGAAACCAACACATGACAACACGTGCCCGCCCTGAAAATCCTACACATGACCGATCAGTACGTATCTGAATCCAGATATGTCGCGATACAACATGACAACGAAAATCGAAGAAATGCATATCCAATAAGGATCAGAAGACTTCCCAAGTGAACAACGACAGTTCGATAATGAAATATCGACACGACCACAATGTCGTATTTCCGTTAGACAACAGTTCACAACATGCTCAATAATGCATATAATATTAACACATAAACTGCCAAGTTCGCAACCAAGGGTCACGAAAGCATCTACTCAGGAATACTCCGGACATTATCACATAAACTCCCAAGGCCGCAGCCAAGAGTCACGGAAGCATCTACACAGGAATACTCCAGACCGTGGGTGCCATATTCTGGTCTTATCCCTCAACACAGTTCCACACGGGTACCATTCAGGTTTTATCCCTAACACATCGGCCCATTAACACAGTTCTAAGAAAACAATAACACAAAACACACCAAACAACTATGCACACTCATTACATGAAACATCAACACACACATATACAACAATGCAACAGGATAATTATCATAATTCAGCAATACTAAATTACCTCAAAGCCGGAGATACTAACCCTTCCACGGTCAACATTCCTGAACGAGTACACAATTATACGAATAGTCTGAAATGAAGTACTGTTCATCACTATCAACAATCCACCACCTTGAGATCAATGTCGGCACGGTAAACTGTCTTCGATATCCAACATTTCATATAATAGACCAAAGATAATTCACATATCTGTTTCCACTATACATCTTTAAATCACATACATTATGATTTATCCCAGTCCGAGATAATATACATACCATCATCCCGACAGTTCATATTCATAATATCATTGCTATATGAATCATAAATGAAATGAAATCAAAACCATTTATTAAACATTATGAACTGAGCAAGTATAACTTGCCTTGATACCGATACGACGAAGCCGTTACCAATCCCATCGTCTTCATCTACAAGCCCCTCAGCCCCGACCAAGGCGATCTATGCATTCTCCAATCTCAATCGCAGCACAACGATTAATAATCAACGATCACTTATCGCAATCTAATGCAATAATCCATTAAAAATACGTTTGATAACAACCAACAACCAATATAACCAACCAATCAAACTCAACGGTTCAACGATATCTCGATCATACACGAAGCCAAACCATTTCAACTCAACAAGACGAATACAATCCGCAATTCGATAATCGATCAATTCTAACAAGTGTCTCAACATTCTTGATTCCGACTTCAATCTTGATTACGGATTAACAAGGTTCATCCTTGTAAATTCATAGTTGAAACCAATTAACGATTATCATCATAATAATCTCATCAACTCATAATCAGATTCGTACTCCTATACAGATATTACACCAACAATCACATAACTTGTTTCTAGATATGAATATTCCATATTCATATCCAAAACACCAACACCTTACACATGTTTATCATATAATTCATGAATTCCTCAAGAACATGAACTAATCATATCCAATTAATATCACTTGTTCATAATCATCAGGATATCATAGTCCAATATATTATCTAACCTCTAATCTATCAAATTACCCTCATAATCCGATCAATACATATATATCATCATCTCCTTCAACATACACTTCATCTAACATCAAGAATCACAACAATACTACCATATTCATCAACATACGAAGCAAACAATGGTAACAACATCAAGAATCCGGAGTAAGGTGTAGAGTTGATCGACATACCTCAAGAACACAATCAAAAACCCCAAGAATCCGCAATATCTCCATATCTCAAGCTCCATATCCATGCCTTCAAGTTCCCAATCCATTTGGAAGAGCCAAAATCGGTCTCGGAGGGTTGAAGGGTGAAGAAATGACATGAACATCTCCAAAAATGCCAAAGGGACGGGTCTCACATATATATAACTTCAACCATTACGTACGTTATGTAATCATCTTAACGTACGTAACCTTCTTTACGTACATTAACTGACCTTGTTAACGTACATAACACTATCCCAGGGGCTACTGCCTCAATTCGTGGCATGCATTACGTACGTAATTTCCTTAATGTAGCGTACGTAATGTAGCTGTTGACTTGATACAGTGCTATACTTGTTTACGTACGTAATAGGCTATCCTTAACATACGTAAAGCTCGATGTTGATTCGCCTGTCCACATCCGCGTCGAAAGCTACCGACACCGGGCCCACCTGCCGACCCCAGCTCGGACCTGTTCGATTCTTTTCATAACGTACGTTTTGTATTCAACCTAACGTACGTTAAGCTCATTTCGTTACGTGCGTAAGCTCCTCTGCTTAGCATACGCTACGCTTGCACCTTTACTTACGTAAGCTCCTATGCTTAACGTACGTAATGGCTTTTATACTTAGACATTTTTGCTCCTGCCTGTCGTCTCAATATACCGAACACGTACATGCGACATACTGATTACATATACTCGTTCCGATAACATTCTCGTATGATACACCTGATGCACGATATCCTCAATTGCAATTGTCGACCAAGTACGACAATTATACAAATACTCATACAGTATATCCGACATCGAAAGACATATCAAGCATGTAATATCCTAGATTTAAAAATAACCTTGATAGATATACTGGTACAACCGTCACGGTTCCCAAAATTATTCATCCATACTGCATCGGTCCCACTCTGTACAGTACAACTCAGATAAAACAATGCGAAAAATCCGTAGTGAAATTCTAGGATATTACAAAGTATATGCTGGGATTAACTGCCCGGACGACGGAGAGCCCTCATTGCCCAATATTTCCTGACGGTAGAAGCGTCCGAATGGTGGGAAGCTATCCGACCTGTCGATCATGCTGCCGATTTTGGAGAGTTCAAACTTATGATGGAAGCTCAGTACTGCCCTCGCCCGGTGAGAGAAGCCAAGGTTCGAGAATTTTTCTCCACACAGCCTTCGGATGTGCCGGTGGCTCAAGCGATTAAGACATTTAATCAGCACCTAGCGTTTGTCCGACACCTGGTCAAAACCGACGCAAAAATGATGATTCACTTTGATATGAGGTTGAAGCCAGAGATATAGAGGTACATGTCAGGTTTTGAATGCACCACTCTCCGCCAGTATCAAGAGAAAGCTCTGGCGTGTGAAATGAAAGAAGAAGCTATGGAAAAGTTCTTTGAGTCCAAGAAGCAGAAAGCCTTTGGTAGTTTCACAAAGCACAAGAATAGTGGGTCCCACAAAGCCCAATCATCCTTTCATTCATTCAAGAGGCCTCCGCATCCATCCAAAGGTGGAAAGAACTCCAGATCAGTATCCACAATGGCGAATGCAACCAGGAAATGTTTTAACTGTGGACGGACATGACATTATCGACGTGATTGCTCACTTCCCCCAATGACGTGTTATGATTGTGGATGAGAAGGACATTGTGCGGTGTTCTGTGAAGAGGCTGCAAAATCTTTTGGAACTCGTACTTCGCAGCCAGTTCCGAAAGAGGTGAGTGTCCCTCAGACACAACATAGTGTTCAGCTACCCCAGAATTTCGGCCGAGGTAGAGGCAGAGGATAGTACGACCGAAAAAAAGCATCGAGTGCTGGGTCCGCTCCTCCATGCCTTTATGATATGAGAAGGGCATACGATCAGAATGCAGCTATCGCATCAGGTACAGTTTAGATCCTTTTGCAACCAGTTAGTGTTTTGTTCGATTCAGGAGCTACACATTTGTTTATATAATTGTCTTGTGTTAATCGTTTGAACATTTCTTGTTTTCATGAATGTGAGCCTTATATTGTGGGTTTACCGAGTGGGGAGAGAATTGTGGGGAATTTAGAAACTAGAAATTTTCCTGTATCAATTGGAGACAAGGATTAACCCTCAAACCTGATTGTGATAGAGATTCAAGGAGACGATCTGATTCTCAGAGACGATTGGCTTAGCCGTTATGGGGCTGTTATGAACTACTGGAAAAGTAATATCTCGATGATAGCCGAAGATGGTTCCGAATTATTATTCGAAGGATGGAGACCAGGAAGCTCAGGGAAGGTAATCAAAGCTATGAAAGTCGTCAAACTACTAAAACAGGGTTGTACCGGATACTGGTGTTACGCAATGAAGAAAGAAGAAGGAAAGGTAGAGCTTTCATCCATTTCTATTGTGAACGAATTTCCGGACGTGTTCCCTGACGAATTACCTGGACTACCTCCACAACAAGATGTAGAGTTTACCATCGAGATAGAGCCGGGGGCTACACCGATTTATAAGGTGCCGTATCGGATGGCACCTACCGAGATGTATGAACTGAAAAAGCAACTGGAAGAATTACTGGACAGAGGTTATATTCGTCCAAGTGTTTTGCCTTGGGGAGCACCAGTTCTATTTGTTCGAAAGAAAGATGGATCGCTTCAATTGTGAATCGACTACCGAGAGCTAACAAGATGAAGATCAAGAATAAGTACACATTTCCATGGATTGATGATTTGTTCGACCAGTTGCAAGGAGCGACACTGTTTTCAAAGATCGATTTGAGATCAAGATACCATCAGCTGAGGATTAAAGAATCAAATGTCCCGAAGTCAGCCTTCAGAACTCGTTACGGTCACTATGAGTTTGTGGTGATGCCGTTTGGTCTCACTAATGCGCCTGCTGTGTTTATGCAGTTAATGAATCAAATATTCATAGAGTATTTGGACAAATTCGTAGTTGTGTTTATCGATGATATTTTGGTCTATTCCAAGAGCCCAGAAGAGCATGAGCGGCACTTGTGGATCGTTTTGAACCTCTTGAGGAGCAAGCAGTTATATGCCAAACTTTCTAAATGTGAGTTCTGGCTAAAGGAAGTGATGTTCCTTGGTCACGTGGTATCAGCGGAAGGGGTCCAAGTAGATCCCCAGAAAGTCGAGGCAATTTTGGAATGGAAGTCTCCTAAGAACGTGAAGGAAGTCAAAAGTTTCTTAGGACTTGTTGGGTATTATCGTCGGTTCGTGGAAGGGTTTTCCAAAATTACCCATCCACTTACTCGATTGCTGCAGAAGACCCAAAAGTTTGAATGGAATGAGATGTGTCAGGCCAGTTTTGATGAACTAAAGAAGATATTGACGACTGCTCCAATTCTAACGCTACCACAAGGAACTGAAGGATTCATAGTTTATAGTGACGCTTCAAATCAAGGTCTCGGTTGTGTACTGATGCAGAATGAGAAGGTGATCGCCTACGCGTCACGGTAGTTGAAGCCATATGAAGTAAATTATCCAACTCATAATTTGGAACTGTCAGCTGTTGTTTTCGCCCTGAAGATATGGAGACACTATTTATACGAGACTCACTGTCAGGTCTTCACAGATCATAAGAGTCTTAAAAAGTCAGAAAGAGTTGACCATGCGATAGAGGAGATGACTTGGATTGATTAAAGATTGTGACTTGGAAATTCTTTATCATCCAGGAAAAGCGAACGTAGTGGCTGATGCACTGAGCCACAAACCCGTTTCTATCTGAATGCTGGAGACGCTCACATCCCAGTACAGCATATGCCAAGAGTTGACCCGTGAAGGAATTGAAGTATGGTTGCAAGGCGTTCAAGGACAATTATGTGTGTTGGAATTAACTTTATCGTTGATCGAATAAATCAAATCTAAGCAATTAGATGATCCTCTGATGATTCGGTTGCGTGATGAAGTGGGCAAGGGAAAGGCCCCAGGATTTGTAATTCACGAAGATGGAGATTTGAGATTCCAAAGTCGACTTTGTGTTCCCGATAATGATGTTTCGAAGCAGACAATCATGAAGGAAGCTCACAGTACACCCTATTCTATTCACCTGGGCACCAGTAAGATGTATAAAGATCTGAAGCAGAATTTTTGGTGGGGCAACATGAAGAACAATGTGGCAGACTATGTTTCGAAGTGTTTAACTTGTCAGCAGGTTAAGATTGAACATCAACGACCTACCGGAATGTTGAAGCCGCTTTCGATTCCTGAATGGAAGTGGGAAGATATATCGATGGACTTTAGCACCAATATGCCGAAGACCAGAACAGGGATGAATATGATTTGAGTGATAGTTGATCGTCTAACCAAGTCGGCTCATTTTCTGGGCATTAAGGATACTTGGGGACCAGTGAATTTGGCACGAGTGTTTATTGCGTATATAGTCCAATTGCATGGAACACCAAAGACCATTATCTAAGATCGGGATGGTCACTTCGTGTCACATTTTTAGAAAGCGGTTCATAGAGCCTTGGAAACCGAGCTGAACTTTAGCACAACTTATCATCCTCAAACCGATAGACAGTCTGAGAGAACTATTCAAACAGTAGAAGACATGTTGAGAGCTTGTGCCTTAGATTGGTCGACTAATTGGGAAATCCATCTGCTATTGATTGAGTTCACCTACAATAATAGTTGTCATGCTTCTAAAAAGATGGCACCTTTCGAAGTGTTGTACGGGAGAAGATGTAGATCCCCCTTATGTTGGGACGATTCGTCTGACTTAATCGGTATGGAACCAGAGTTGACAGTACATACTCAAGAGAAGGTAGCTCTGATTCGTGAAAGACTATTGACTGCCCAGAGTCGGCAGATCTCTTATGCAGACGTGCGCCGTCGCCTGTTAGAGTTTGGAATTGGGGATCACGTACTTCTGAAGGTTTCTCCTACCCGAGGAACTTTTCATTTTGGGAAGAAATGAAAGCTGAGTCCGAGATATATTGGACCATTCGAGATTCTTGAAAGAAATGGGGAGTTGGCGTACAGGTTAGCCTTGCCGCCATCGTTGAGTCATGTTCATAATGTGTTTCATGTATCTCAGTTACGGAAGTATGTACCCGATCCCAGTCATGTCATCGATTTTGGCGAGATCGAAGTAGATAATTATGGCACGTTCGAGGAGAAGCCAATCAAGATACTCGAGAGTCGAGTCAATCAATTGAGGAATATACCAATCTCTTTGGTTAAAGTTCAATGGTCACGACACGGAGTCGAAGAAGCCACTTGGGAGACGGAGGATAGTATGAAGTCGAGATACCCGGAATTATTTCCATCTTAAGTTTCGGGATGAAACTTCATTTTAGAGGGAAAGTATGTAATACCCGGATATTTGAAATGTATTTTATCTGTATTTGAACCTTGTGACATTGCATATGTCGTATTACTAATCAGAGTATGATCCTTCGTATTTCATAGTCCAGTATTGGCGAGTGTATGATCCTATTGATGTTAATGCATGCATGTACTTACACGTAATTAACGCACGCTAACCAGTGAGTGTAGCGTATGCTAATATGTGTGAGCTAGCGCACGCTAAAGAAGACACTTAGCGTACGCTATGTGTGATCAACATGAATGAAACAAAGGTCAGCAGGTGAGATCGGATCGCGGATCTGGATAAGATTGTGTCGGGATGAACCTGAACGACTTTTGGAAAAGTTGAGTTAATGGTGCTTAGCGCATGCTATGAGAGATATGTTAGCGCATGCTAAAGTCGAGTACAGTGAGGTCAGTAAGCTTCGTAAAGTCGTCAGCGCACGGTATCATAGGGCGTTCGCGTATGCTAACTGTTGCATTAACGTACGTAGAGGCTATTTAACGTACGTAAGGCCGAGGACAGAAAGAGACAGTGGGCTGTGAGCCCGTTAGCTAAAACTGAGGAATAGCGCACGTTAAGGGTCATTTCCTATATATAGGACATCACCCTCATTTTATTTCTCACTTTACCCTTCGTCCATTATCCGACTTTTTCGACTTGGAGAGCTACCCTCACGACATTAACCCCTCATATCAGCCTCTGAATGTGATTGTTGAAGACGAGGAGCATTTGGGATTAGTGTTCTAGCATCCAACGTTGAGTTTCATCAAGTGTTTCGTCGTTTCCTTCCGTAGTAAGGTATGTGATGCTTCAACCACCTGAAACTCTTATCATTAGTGTCGATTATGAGCATGCTACTAAGATTATGGAGTTTGTTATGAACATTATGAATCATACAACAAGTTTAGGAAGATTTGGATGAATGTGGGGTTTTCATTGGTAATAGTTGAACCTTGATTATGCCCATCATAAGAATGTGATTTTCGAAGATTATAACCTGTCTTGATGATAATTTCTTGATGCTTATATGATGAATGAATCGATTATTTTATCACCTAGACTAGGTGAATTCGAGATGATGAACGTAGGAGTTGTTCTTCATGTATGATCCAGGGTTTGTAAAGGTTGTTTGGATTGATAATATTCATATGAATGGTTGGGACGACACGATCTTGTTGTAAAAATCATGGTGAACTTAGAACTTGGATAAGATGAATTTACTTGCGGAAGAATGAGAATCATAAGCGGGATTAGCTTAGAATTCGGTTGAACGTACTTACCTTGTTATGAATTCATTTAGATGACCGAAACATGTATTTGAATTGATGGACAGAATTAGAATGTGGTTTGCGACGTTTTCAATATGCTGAAATCCGTAGATATCAACGTGTTATCCCCGTTATGATCCTTCGTTTCACATGTAGCATGGTATTCGTTCGACGTAGTGTGCTTTAAGTAATTAACTAGGAATCGGCCGTATGATGATAACTAATTCGGTCACTTGTTGGAACGTTTAGCATGTTTGTGCGATAGCCTTGTTACGTAAGTTGAGTTTGTCGTTATTTCGTTTTGTGTTAGGTTCGAGGTTTGCGAACGGTTGATCGAAGGGACGGCCTTCGAGTTTGTTGAAGTCGTTGAAGTATTTATTTCTTGCCATCTTTCTAAGGCAAGTACTTTAATTACGTTTTATGTATTGATGTTATACATGTTGTCGTGCATATGTATCGTTGTGGTATGACCACCTCGTGTTGGTCCGACGGGATCATCTTGGGATCTATGCTAGCGTGCACTGAATCATTGGACAGGTTTTTTCACCTCGTGTTGGTCCGACGGGATCATCTTGGGATCTATGCAATGAACACTGGATCATCAGAATTACCATGTGTATGTTGTGATGTCATGTTGTGGTTATCATGTTGTGTACGGTATTGTGAGTCTTCTAGTAGTAGAGACTCATTGTTATTGTTGTCGTTGATGATGTTGTCTTTATTCTTCGTGAGATGTTGGATAATCTGTTGTTGTATAATTATCGTACTTTTACTAGCATCGTTGTGCTAACCTCTTCGGGGGTGGACATTTGTTTTATGTTCAGGGTACATGAGGACGGGGAAACAACCACTAGAGATGCATGATGATGAGAGTACAGAGTGATGTTACGATCGGAAGGGGTTTGTCAGTTGTGTTTTGTTTTGATCAAGTACTCGAGTACGCTGTCGTTGTTGGTTGTATTTGATGTTTATTATCGAGAGTTGTCCGATTTGCGTTTTCCAGACTTGTAATGTAATAATAAACTTTGCCGTTGGTATTTATTAATGTTGTTTTATATTTCTTAGCCTAGTAAATCCTTATATCAAGGATTTACGGCGCTGTAATAATCCTAAATATCTCGGAGTGTTACAGAATATGGTATTGGAGCTAAGATTATGGATATCTTGGCCGCTGGGTTAAATTAGGGTTCAGATGTGTCTTTTTGAGTTAACTGGCTGCGAATAACATCACTGTGCTGCCTACGTCTTCATGTGAGCGGTGGTTATAAGTGTCCTAAACTCTATCTTGTTCTTTACATGTTATGTCCTTTTTTTATAATTGAATGTTACAACGATATTATTTCCTGTATATTGAGTATGGATGCTTACAGTATGTTGAGAAGAGGACGTGGACGCGGTTGCGGTCGTGGAAGCGGTCGTGGTGATGGACGGGGATGTAGAAATGCCAAGAGGGAAGCTTCACCCTCTGTTCCTAATTCGCTGTCAAATCAGGCTAGCTACAGTTCTGGCGAACAACAAGAGTCTGTCAACAATGAACGAGAGAAAACTGTGGAAGCAAGTGCCGAACCTGCTAATCCCGACATCCTTCGTCAAGTGGTCAACCAAATGACCAAATTTGCTCAAGTTTTAGACATAATGCAAGTGGCGGTTGGATTGCAATCGGGAGAGAGACAGCAAGGTGTCCCAAACTTGGGAAATCGGGGAGATAGATGGCTACAGGAAGTGGCGAAGATGCACCCGCCGAAGTTCGATAGTTTTTTCTGAGACGCCAACATGGGATCACTGGCTGATAGATATGGAGAAAGTATTTGATGGTATTAATTGCTCGGACGACTGGAGAGCCCCCATTTCCCAATATTTCATGACGGGAGAAGCATCTGAATGGTGGGAATCTATCCGACCTATCGATCATGATGCCGATTGGGGAGAGTTCAAACTTATGATGGAAGCTCAGTACTGCCCTCCCCCGGTGAGAGAAGCCAAGGTTCGAGAATTTTTCTCCGCGCAGCCTTCGGATGTGCCGGTGGCTCAAACGATTAAGATATTTAATCAGCAACTGGCGTTTGTTCGACACCTGGTCAGAAGCGATGCAGAAATGATGATTCACTTTGATATGAGGATGAAGACGGATATACAGAGGTACATGTCAGGTTTCGAATGCACCACTCTCCGCCAGTATCAAGACAAAGCTCTGGCGTATGAAATGAAAGAAGCAGCTATGGAAAAGTTCTCTGAGTCCAAGAAGCAGAAAGTCTTTGATAATTCACAGAGCACAAGAGTAGTGGTCCCCGCAAAGCCCAATCATCCTTTCATTCATTCAAGAGGCCTCCGCATCCATCCAAAGGTGGAAAGAACTCCAGATCAGTATCAGCAATGGCGGATGCAACTAGGAAATGTTTTAACTGTGGACGGACACGACATTATCGACGTGATTGCTCACTTCTATCAGTGACGTGTTATGATTGTGGACGAGAAGGACATCGTGTGGTGTTCTGTGAAGAGGCTGCAATGTCCTTGTGTACTCTGTATTCTTCTTTGGGTAGCTACACCGGCGTCAATGTCTCCTATAATTAACTCATGTGGGTGATCTCTCAACCATATCCTGTCAGGTTCTAGTTCGGCATCCCATACTGTATCTTGTGGTGATGTAGTTTCAGCTTCAACTTGTACAGCGTCAGCTTCGACTACTTCTGATCTAACAGCTGCGGGATTAATCTCTAAGTCTACGATAGGCTCTGTTGGAGTTTGAGGGTCATCAGTGGAAAGTGTTCGGATATTATGGGTTAAGTGTTCTACTCCTGTAGGATCAAAGTGAGGTTCATCGAAAACTACATGAACAGATTCCTCTATTGTCAGCTTCTTTTTGTTAAAGATTCTGAAGGCTTTGTTGACAGAGGCATATCCTATAAGCATTCCCTCATCCGACTTTTCGTTGAAGGTCTTGAGTTGATCTTTCCCATTATTCAAAACGTAACACCTGCATCTAAAGATATGAAAGTACGCAACTAATGGAGTTTTATTGTTCCATACCTCATAGGCTATTTTGATGTGATGCTTGTTGATGATACAACGGTTTTGTGTATAGCACGCTGCATTGGTTGCTTCGCCCTAGAACCGTTGTGGCAACTTACTTGCGGCAATCATGGTTCTTGTTGCTTCCTTGAGCGTCCTATTCTTTCGCTCGGCAACACCATTCTGTTGAGGCGTTCGGGCTGCTGAGTATTCGTTGTTGTATTCTATTATCCGAACAATATTGCTCTATAAAGCGATTTGTGAATTCAGTACCTCTATCGGAACGAACGGACACAATACTCAACCCTTTCTCATTCTGTAGCTTTCTCAGGTGCTCAGGCAACTTCGTTGTTGTTTCTTTCTTCTTGCTTAGAAAGATTGTCCAAGCATACCTGGAAAAATCATCAACAATAACGAGATAGTATTTATTACCTCCCAATCTTACAGGGTCTACAGGACCGTAGAGGTCCATATGTAGCATATTCAGAACCCTGTGAGCGGACAGGTATGTTTTGCTTTTCATGGTGGTTTTGACTTGCTTGCCTTTATGACAGGGTCCGCATATGCTGTCTTTATGGAATGATACACCGGGCAATCCTCTAACCATTCCCTGTCTGGCGAGTTTGTTGATCGTCTTGAAGTTGATGCGAGACATCCTTTTGTGCCATAGCCAGGTTTTATCTGCATTGCCTTTGGCATCAAAACAAGGAACAGTGGAGCTCGTAGGCTTCCAGTCAGTAATGTACATATTACCTGACCTGCTTCCTGTGAGGATGATTTATTTGGTCTTGATGTCCTTCACTCTACAGTGGTCTATATAGAAATTCACCGAGAACTGTTTGTCACAGAACTGGATAATACTAAGTAGATTGTACTGTAGGCCTTCAACATAGGCTACATCGGTGACTTTGAACTTTCCTATAAGTAAGGTCCCCTTCTCTCTTGTTCTTCCTTTGAATTTGTCACCGAAGCGCACCTTTGGACCGCGACCTTATACATAATCTGACAGTTTGCTTATGACTCCTGTCATGTGCAGAGAACATCCACTATCAAAGTACCAGATGTCCTTTTCTTTTATATCCTGTAATAAAAGGGATTGAGTAGATTTAGGTCCCTTTTGATTGTTGGGTCCATGTATTTTAGTGCGTTTTGGTACCCAAATTTGCCTAACAACAATAGGTTTGTTGTAGGTTACTTTTGGTCCAGTTTTGCGGTGTCTACGTAGGGCAGGTACGTAGTCGCTGTAATCTTGATTATCATACATGTAAAATTTAGAGTTATTATTCCACTATGATTGCTGTCTAGGAGGTGGTTCCATTTTATTAGGTCTTACAGCTTGTCTTCTGGGTCTCCAGTTGGATTCCGAGAGCTGTGGTTGATGTTGCACGATGACCTGCTTTCTACATGGATAACGGGGATCCTGCATCCAATATCTAGGCCCACTGTACTGTTGATAGTACTGCAGTGTTTCCCTTTGATATTTGGATACAGCATTCTGTCTAGATGGTGGTTGGCGCTTTTGATATGTTCGGGGAGCATGCTGTTTATTACGCCTTACAGGTCTGAGAGGATGAGGTTTCCACTATTTGTGATATGAACTTGGTTTCGGAATCACAGCCTTTGTTGTACGAAGGGTAACTTTAGTTCTTTCGGGACATGGAGTCTCTTCGGGAACAGGAATGGGTTCCACACCCCTGACGAATACCGTACTGGTTTTTCCCTTATTTGAGAATGAGTTATACCCTAAGCCACTGTTGGGAAAAACATTCCTGTTTTGATAATTGCCAACATTCAGCAAGGTAGGACTGTCCATACAGTCCGTCCCTACAGCAAAGAGATCTTCTACAGTCCATCCTACAGAATCCTCCTCATACAATAAAGAGACTTAAAACGTTGGATACAACATACAGGCTGAAGATGTTTTACTTAGGAAAAGTAAAACATATCCAACATGACTGAACAAAAGAAGCTTTAAATCGTTGTGAGATAAACATTGTTTATTCATAAAGTATTCGCAATTAAAGCAGCATTTATTGCTGATAGGATGGCATTTAATGCAGTCGGAGAGAGACAAGTCTGAACGCTCTGAAGAGCATTTAATGCAAAGACAGAAAGGATATCTGAAGCATTAAATGCGATCTGCTCTAATTCAAACATTCAGCAGTCGTCAATCAAGAGACAGACGTCAACATCTCACCAATCAACAACGGCTACATTTATAACGGATACAATTCCAAGGTTATAAATATCCCCAAGCAAGAGAACTTCTAAAACACATTATTCATTATCGCGAAAGCTCTGACAGATTACTCTGACGTTCTACCGATTACAAAGAAGTATATTTCGTGAGCATACAACAGTATCCAAGTGAAGAAATATACCAAGTCCTCAACGCAAACAGCACAGCATACAGCAATGATCGTTCTTCAAAGATAAAGCTGGTGTTTGAAGATTTGTTCTACCTGTTACCGCTGAGATTATCATTAGCCCTGTGTGGACTAAGGATCCTTGCGTATTCCGACCTATGTAGGAAGAATAGCATTGAAGACGAAGCTTCGATCTGTGTGAGAAGAAGCTAGTCGAAAGAGCTCAAGTCAATCTATGTGAACGGCCTAAAGCTACAGTCCCTGTATTGTAAACATACAGAGACATATTTAGTTAAAGTCACGTAGTTGTGAACGTAGTTATTTTAATAAACTCTTTACTCCTGTGTGGAGGACCAGTGGATGTAGAGGGTTTACCTCGAACCACTTTAAACTATGTGTTATTTACTTTCTATCTTTACTATTTTCAGTCTATTGTGATATATATATATATAGTATGTACTGTTAAACCCTGTACGCATCAAGCAAACAAGAGAATACCTAGTTGTTGTATTTACAGCAACTCACACAACATACTTCCGCTATGCAAATTAACTTCGAAAAACATACAGCTTATTGTACTCTTACTTCCTAAGCTGTTTATTGTATACTTAGTGGCCAACAAGTGGTATCGGAGCAGTTGATTCTAAAAAGAATCAGTCGATTTTTAACTGAGTCAGATCCACAAATCACTAGCCTTTGAAAATCATATCAAAGTTTCATCTTTCCTATTTCTTAATGGATACCTCTATCATAAACAAGGTTCCTATGTTCTCTATTAATGAGTTTGATGACTGGAGAATTAGGATGAAAGCTCATCTTGAAGCCATGCACGAGAAGATAATACTCGTCATCCAAGAAGTTCCAATAAAAATAATGAAGGTTAATTCTGCCGCAAGGATATAAGGACAACCTCACGCTGAAATGCTCGAGAAGAAGCACGAGCAATAGACAGCTGATGATTGCAAGCGTGAGAACCTTGATAGTGTAGCTAAGAATGCGCTGTTTTTCACTCTCGGAAAAGGCACATTCTCAGAGGTAAAGAGCTGTAAGACAGAGGAAATATGGGAGAAACTCAAGCTTATTTGCGAGGGCACTGAGCTCTCGAAAGAAAAGAAAATTTCCAAACTTACTCAGCAATTTGAATCTTTTGATATGAAATCTTCCGAAACGCTTGAGGAACTTGACCTCAAATTCACTGGCATTGTCGGTGAACTTGAAGCATTAGGTAAAGTGTATACCGAAAAGAAGAAAAATTTAAAAATCTTTAGATCACTCCCTGCCCGATGGGACATTAAGACTACAGCTATGCGTGTTTCCTGCAATCTTAATGATATGTCTACCTTTGACCTCTTCTCTGACCTTAAAGCCTTTGAGTATGATATTGACAGGAGAGAAAAGGTCGAAGAGTCACTTGCCAAGACTACAGCACTGGCTGCTGTATCTGACAGGAGACACAGCTCTACACCCAGCACATCCAAATCCGCACACAAGACTGTAGACAGCGATGATGACATCCTGTCACAAGATGAAATGGCCCTTCTTATACACAAGTTCAAAAAGTTCATCAAACAGTCTGGAAAGACTCCATACAAGCCTAAGCCTTTTCACAAGGTAAGTTCTGAATCTCCCACCTCTGGTGATTCTAACCTATGCTATAACTGTAGGAAACCCGGACATTATACAAATAAGTGTCCACATCCGAAAGTACAAAAGTTGCCAGAAGCTGAGCAACAAGAAAATGACGAAACAAGGCGCATCTGGAAAAACAAGCTTAAGGCCCTGATTGGTGAATCAGAAACCCCGCCAGCGTTGAACAAGACCGAGGAGTGCCTTCAGGCTATCACTGACTGTGACTCCTCCGATGATGAGATTGAAGATAAAGCATATATGTGCTTTATGGCCAAAGAAATACAGGACGATGAGGATATCGATGATGAAGTAAGTTCTAATTCAACTACTCCTGTAAATGCATCACATACCTTTGAAAACATGTTGAATGAATTCAAAAACATTCAAAAGGCCCATGAGACTTTAAAACGAGAAAACGTACATCTCGAAATTTCAAACTTAGAGATAAAAGTTGAAAATGACTTGCTAAAAAACAACAATGAAAATATGTCTATTGATTGCGAAAACAGCAAGGTCACACATGAAAAACTCATGGAAAGCAATCATCAACTTGCCCACGATCTAAATAAGACTAATTCTCATAATGAGAGCAAGACAAATGATTTTGCTTTACTCGAAGCCAAAGTAAAAACTCTCGAAAAGCGAGAAGGGGAATTAGAGACCATCCTAAAATCATTTGAGAAATCATCTAAACGGATGGAAGATATTCTGAGCACTTGGAAACTTGCTTATGATAAAAGTGGCTTAGGGTATAACTCATTCTCCCATAAGGGAAAAACCAGTACAATATTCGTCAGGGGTGTGGAACCCATTCCTATACCTAAAGAAATCCTGAGTCCAGCGAAGGTTATAGTTGCCCCTCGTATAGAGAAGGCTGTGATTCCGCCACCAAGATCATATCACAGACAGCGGAAACCTAAGCCTCCCAGACCTGTAAGGCGTAATCAAGAGCATGCTCCCCAAGCATATCAAAAGCGCCAGTATCCATCTAGACAGAAGGCTGTATCCAAATATCAAAGGAAAACACCGCAATACTATCAACAATACAGTTAGACTAGATATTGGATACAGGAGCCCCATTATCCATCAAAGAAGCAGGTCACCGCACAGTATCAACAGCAGCTCTGAGAATCCAACTGGAGACCCAGAAGACATGCTGTAAGATCTAAGAAAATGGCTCCACCTCCTAGACGGCAATCATACTGGAACTATAACCCTAAATTTCACATGCATGATTATAAAGGTTACAGCGACTACGTGCCTACCCCACGTACACAACGCAAAACTGGACCAAAAGTAACCTACAGCAAACCTATTGCTGTCAGACAAATTTGGGTACCCAAAAGGCACTAACGTATATGGACCCAACAATCAAAGGGGACCTAAATCTACTTAATCTCTTTCCTTATAGGATATAAAAGAGAAGGACATCTGGTACTTTGACAGCGGATGTTCTCAGCATATGACAGGAGATGTAAGCAAACTCTCAGATTATGTAGAAGTTTGCGGTCCAAAAGTCCACTTCGGTGACAAGTCCAAAGGAAGAACAATAAGGAAGGGAACCCTGTTTGTAGGAAAGTTCAAAGTCACCGACGTAGCCCATGTTGAAGGCCTACAGTACAATCTACTTAGTATTTAGCCACTTCTGTGACAAATAATTCTCGGTGAAATTCTATATAGACCACTGTAGAGTGAAGGACATCAAGACCAAGGAAATCGTCCTCATAGGAAGTAGGTCAGGTAACATGTATATTGCTGACTGGAAGCCTACGAGCTCCACTGTTCCTTGTTTTGTTGCCAAAGGCACTGCATATCAAAGCTGTCTATGGCACAAGAGGATGTCACACATCAACTTCAAGTCAGTCAACAAACTAGCCAGACAGGGAATGATTAGAGGTTTGCCCGATATGTCACTTCATAAAGACAACGTCTGCGGACCTTGTCAGAAAGGCAAACAAGTCAAAACCACCCTGAAAATCAAATCATACCTATCCAACCATAGGGTTCTGGATATGATACACATGGACCTCTATGGCTCTGTAGACCCTGTAAGCTTGGGAGGTAAGAAATACTGTCTTGTTATTGTTGATGATTTTTCCAGGTATGCTTGGACAATTTTCTCAGCAAAAAGAAAGAAAACATAACGAAGTTGCCGGAGCACCTGAGAAAGCTTCAGAATGAGAAAGGGTTGAGTATCGTGTCCATTCGTTCTGACAGAGGTACTGAATTCACAAATCTCTTTATAGAGCAATACTATTCGGATAATGGAATACAACACGAATACTCAGCAGCCTGGACTTCTCAGCAAAATGGTGTTGCCGAGCGAGAGAATAGAACACTCAAAAAAGCAACAAGAACCATGATTGCAGCATGCAAGTTGCCGCAGTGGTTTTGGGGCGAAGCAACTAATACAACGTGCTATACACAAAACCGTTGTATAATCAACAAACATCGCAACAAAATAGCTTATTGGGTATCGAATAATAAAACTCCAGTAGTTGCATACTTACTTATCTTTGGATGCAGGTGTTACGTTCTGAATAATGGTAAAGATCAACTCAAAACCTTCGACGAAAAGTCTGATGAAGGGATATTTGTATGATACTCCTATGTCAGCAAAGCCTTCAAAATATTTAACAAAAAAAAGCTGACAATAGAGGAATTTGTCCATGTAGTGTTCGATGAACCTCATTTTGATCCTACAAGAGTAGAAGACTTAACCCAGAATATTCAAACACTCTCCATTAATGAACCTGAAACTCCTATAGAGCCTGTTGTAGACTTAGAGATTAATCCCGCAGCTGTAAGATCAGAAGTAGTCGAAGCTGATGCTGTACAAGCTGAAGCTGAAACTACAGCACCAAAAGATACAGTACGGGATGCCGAACTAGAACTTGACAGAAGATGGTTGAGAGATCACCCACAAGAATTAATTATAGGAGATATTGATGCTGGTGTATCTACCCGGAGAAGAATACAAAGTACACAAGGAACTGTACTGTTCACTCAATAAGAGACCGCTCCTGAGAAATCTCCATTTCCTGTATGGAAATCTCAAGTTGAACTTAAGAGACTAGCTATGTGCACCCTAGCTGTATTCTTAGCTCAATCCGAACCTGTTTCAACCAATGAAGCTTTGAACAATTCTCACTGGATAACTTCTATGGAAGAAGAGTTTAATGGTTTCAAAAGAAACAATGTATGGTATCTAGTACCCAGTCCAGAACATCAAGTCGTAATTGGAACCAAATGGGTATTTAGAAATAAGAAGGATGAGAATGGACTTGTTATCAGGAACAAATCCCGTCTAGTCGCATAAGACTACAGACAGGAAGAAGGCATAGATTACGATTAGGGCTGTCTAAAAGGTTCGTGGTTAGTGGTTTTAACCGGAACCGAACCGATGTGGTTCTGGTTAACCGAGAACCACTATTTGTGGTTAGGGTGCGGTTTGTGGTTCCTACTTCAAAAAAAAATATGGTTAGTGGTTAACCGGAACCGAATGGTTCCAGAACCATAAAACCACAAACCGAAATTATGATAAATTAATAAATTATAATTATATATTTTTATCCTAAAAAGAAATTAAATAGAATTAATAATATGTAAATTAATTTCCCCCACATCAATTCTCCGTTTGTGATTGTTTTGCATTTTAGTTGTTGGATTTATGGATTAATTTTGACTTATAGATGTTGGATTTATGGATTAATTGTGTTGTTGTCTACTATTTTTGTTTTAAAAGATTAATTTTAGCATTTTAGAATTGATTATTTCAGTTTTTTTGGATAAAAAAAAGAAAAACGGTTTTTAAGGTTAACCGAACCGGAACCATATATAATCGGTGTGGTTCCGGTTAACCGAAATTAAAAGTGGTGTGGTTAGTGGTTCCTATTTTGGGGCGTTTATGGTTCCGGTTAACCAAAAATTGGGGTTCGGTTAACCGGAACCGAACCACTCGACACCCCTAATTACGATGAGACTTTTGCCTCTGTAGCCAGACTAGAAGCCATTAGGATATTCCTAGCTTTAGCCACCCATAAGAGCATTATAGTATATCAAATGGACGTTAAGAGCGCATTCCTGAATGGAGACCTCACCGAAGAAGTCTATGTTGAACAACCACTAGGGTTTGTCAACACTGAAGGCGGAGACTTAGTATACAGGCTACGGAAAGTGCTGTATGGACTTAAGCAAGCACTTAGAGCTTGGTACGAAACCATGTCCCTGTACCTTACTAATAACGGATTTGAGAAAGGTGCTGTGGACAAAACTCTATTCAAAATATAGGAAGGAGATGACCTGTTAATGGTACAAATATATGTCGATGATATTATATTTGGTTATACTAACCTTGATCTATGTCAAAGGTTCTCTCATCTCATTCAAAGTAAATTTGAAATGAGTATGATAGGAGAACTTAGTTATTTCCTAGGATTGCAGGTGAAGAAATTGCCTACAGGAATTTTCATCAACCAGGAGAAGTACAACAAAGAGCTACTCAACAAGTTTGGGATGAGCAACTCCAAATACTCATCAACCCCCATGAGCACTTCCATGCAAACTAGTGCTGACGAAGCTGGAAATCCGGTTGATCAATCACTCTACTGGAAACTTATTGGTTCACTCCTGTACCTAACGGCTAGCAGGTCTGATATCCAGTTTGTTGTAAGAGTGTGTGCTCGGTATCAAGTAGCACCTAAGGAGTCACACTTCACGACAGCCAAACGAATCTATAAATACGTGAAAGGAACAGTTGGTGTAGGATTATGGTATCCTAAGGAAGGAGGATTCGATTTGGTTGGCTACAGCGACTCGGATCTTGGAGGCTGTACGTTGGATAGGAAGAGTACAAGCGGTACTTGTTACTTTCTTGGACCTAGACTTGTGTCGTGGTTCAGTAAGAAGCAATTGGCCAACTCGCTCTCTACAGCTGAGTCGGAATACTATGCCGCTGGAAGTTGTGCCTAACGCATTGTGGCAAGCGCTAAATCAACTCAAGCAGCATCAGGAGAAAATCCTTCGGCAAGAATAGGAAAATCTTAGGATTGTCGAGGCCAAGACGGTTGCTGCCCTTCAAGAGACTGGATCCAGACAGACTGAGCACGATCACAAGATAGATGATATGTCTCTGGTGCTCAGTACTTTGGTTGAGAAAATCAATATTATGACTGACCGACAGGATGCGTCTATGAAACTCCTACAGGAGATTCATACCAAGGTGTCAGACATTGATGATGCCAAAAAGGGGGAAGAAGCCAGAGAGGCTAGTCGAAGATGGAGATTAGAGAGATAAAGAGAAATGGAAGAAGCACTGGAAGAGAGTGTCGCTGCTGCAATTGGTAGACTGGACTCACCAGGGTCTAGTTAAGCTTCAAGAGGATATAGGGTATCTGGCTCTCGACCTAAGTTCCAAGATCCCAACTTCCTCTGGAAGAACAATGTGCGAAAGCCTGCCGAGATTTTGCTACCCACTGACCGACAACCTTTCGCCGATGATCTGAAGAACTGGAAGAAAAATGAACTGATGAGATACTTCTGTACGCTCATTAGAGAATCTGCCATGTTCAAAAAATTCAAGACGCTATAGGATGCCGCGAATGAATTCTCGAGGCTGTTAGCAGAATTAAGGCTCCCTCTGCAGATGCTGATGAAGTCAAGGCACCAAAAACGTGAACGGCTCACCCACCCGGAGGACTGGATACTCGCGTACGATAAATCCCCTTAAGGAAGGAGTATCTATAGGGATCGAGGCGAAGACTCCCTAGTCAACTGGTGGAAAGGGACCGCAAATGATCCTGACCGAAGACCTTGGAGGCATTCTTAGTATAGGAGTTAACTTGTTTGTTCGTTGTATTGTTTCCTCTGTTAGCTTACCAATACAGTATGTATATGTATTTTTGTTCTTATATTTTCAGCACTTATAATGTTTCCCTGATTATCAATAAAAAATTTTCTCGTGAAAGATTACAGCTCGTAATCTATGCTTACTGTTTTTACTATTTGATTACGAAATGTTGCAATATTTGAACAAGTATAAACTTGTTATCTCGAAGCTGTAAGAACCTGTCTGCGAACAGTTCATGGATTAAGTTGTATTCAACCTAGACTACACTGTAAGATTGTGCCTACGCGCCATTCATAAGTTCAGTTGTAATACACAGTAATATAGGATTCTTTATTTTAGAACTTGCCTGCGAGCAGTTCACTTTTCTAAACTTAGTCTTGAATATCAGATCAATCGGACAGAAGACTCGAAGATAGCCTCTCTGTATCCAGATGAAGTCGTCTAAAGAAGAAGTTTTGGCATTATCAAAAATGGGATATTGTTGGGCAAACATTCATGTTTTGATAATTACCAACATTCAGTAAGGTAGGACTGTCCATACAGTCCGTCCCTACAGCAAAGAGATCTTCTACAGTCCATCCGACAGAATCCTCAACATACAGCAAAGAGACTCAAAGTGTTGGATACAGCATACACGCTGAAGATCTTTTACTTGGAAAAAGTAAAACATATCCAACAGGACTGAACAAAAGAAGTTTTAAACTGTTGTGAGATAAACATTGTTTATTCATAAAGTATTCACGGTTAAAGCAGCATTTATTGCTGATAGGACATCATTTAATGCAGCCGGAGAGAGACAAGTCTGAACGCTCTAAAGAGCATTTAATGCAAAGACATAAAGGATCACTGAAGAATTAAATGCGATTTGCTTTAATTCAAACATTCAGCAGCCGTTAATCAAGAGACATATGTCAACATCTCACCAACCAACAATGGCTACATTTATAATGGATACAATTCCAAGGTTATAAATAGCCCCAAGCAAGAGGACTTCTAAAACACAGTATTCATTATCGCGAAAGCTCTGACAGATTACTCTGACATTATAGCGATTAAAAAGAAGTATATTTCGTGAGCATACAGCAGTATCCAAGCGAAGAAATATACCAAGTCCTCAATGCAAAAAGCACAGCATACAGCAACGATCGTTCTTCAAAGATAAAGCTGGTGTTTGAAGATTTGTTCTACCCGTTACCGTTGAGATTATAATTAGCCCTGTGTGGACTAAGGATCCTTGTGTACTCCCACCAGTGTGGGAAGAAAAGCATTAACGATGAAGCTTCGATCTGTGTGAGAAGAAGCAAGTTGAAGGAGCTCAAACCCATCTGTGTGAACGGCCCAAAGCTGCAGTCCATGTATCAATCGGTGTGAACGATACAAAGACAGGTTTATTTAAAGTCACGTAGTTGTGTATGTAGTGATTTTAATAAACTCTTTACTCATGTGTGGAGGACCAGTGGACGTAGAGGGGTTTACCTCGAACCACTTTAAACTATGTGTTATTTACTTTCTATCTTTACTGTTTTCATTCTATTGTGATTTATATAGTATACACTGTTAAACCCTGTACGCATCAAGCAAACAGGAGACACCTAGTTGCTGTATTTACACCAACTCACACAACATACTTCCATTACGCAAATTAACTGCGAAAAACGTACAGCTTATTGTACTCTTACTTCCTAAGCTGTTTGTTGTATACTTAGTGGCCAACAACCACTTTTATTATGGGCATGTTGCCCAGTGCTTAGAATTTCTTCCATCCATTTAGATGATTTATCGAATGATTTCAGGATGGTCTCTAATTCTCCTCGCTTCTCGAGAGTTTTTACTTTGGCTTTGAGTAAAGCAAAATCATTTGTCTTGCTCTCATTATGATACTTAGCCTCATTTAGATCGTGGGCAAGTTGATGATTGCTTTCCATGAGTTTTTCAAATGTGACCTTGCTGTTTTCGCAATCAATAGACATATTTTCATAGTTGTTTTTCAGCAAGTCATTTTCATCTTTTAGCTCTAAGTTTGAAATTTCGAGCTGTATGTTTTCTCGTTGTAAAGTCTCATGGGTCTTTTGAATGTTTTTTAATTCATTCAACATGTTTTCAAAGGTATGCGATGCATTTACAGGAGTAGTTGAGTTAGAACTTACTTCATCATCGATATCCTCATCGTCCTGTATTTCTTTGGCCATAAAGTACATATATGCTTTATCTTCGATCTCATCGTCGGAGGAGTCACTGTCAGTGATTGCCTGAAGGCACTCCTCGGTCTTGTTCGATGCTAGCGAGGCTTCTGATTCACCAATCAGTGCCTTAAGCTTGTTTTTCGAGACACGTCTTCTTTCGTCCTTTTCTTGTTTCTCAGCTTCTGGCAACTTTTGTACTTTCCGGTGTGGACATTTATTTGCATAATTTCCAGGTTTTCTACAGTTATAGCATAAGTTCGAATCACCAGAGGAAGGAGATTCGGAGCTTACCTTGTGAAAAGACTTGGGCCTCTAGGGGGTCTTTCTAGACTGTTTGATGAACTGTTTGAATTTGTGCATTAACAGGGAAATTTCATCTTGTGACAGGATATCATCATCACTGTCTACAGTCTTGTGTGTGTATTTAGATGTGCTGGGTGCAGAGTTGTGTCTTCTGTCAGATACAGCAACTAGTGTTGTAGTCTTTGCAGGTGACTCTTCGGTCTTTCTCTCTTGTCAATATCATACTCAAAGTCTTTGAGGTCAGAGAAGAGGTCAAAGGTAGAAATATCATTAAGATTATAGGATACATGCATAGTTGTAGTCTTAATGTCCCATCGGGCAGGGAGTGATCTAAAGATTTTTAAATTTCTCCTTTTGGGTATACACTTTACCTAATGCTTCAAGTTCACCAACAATGCCATTGAATCTGAGGTCAAGCTCCTCAAGCGTTTCGGAATATTTCATTTCAAAGGATTTGAATTACTGAGTGTTGTGCGGCGATTAATACGCCTCCACGGCAATCGGCACAAGGGCCGAGCGACCAAAGTCAGCCCCAAATAAACCAATGTAGATTTACCAGATGAAGATTCCAGATCGAGATCAAGTACCGAGCGATCGACGTCCAGGGCGATCGTCTCTGGGCACCTAGCGATCAACCCTAGTGCCCGACAAAAGACGATCTTCTTATGTCATGTATAAATCCAAACATCCGTCAAAGTCTACGAAGACCGAATCTCGGGATGAAGACCCACTTGTAGATCTGCAAACTGCGCCTCAAGAAAAGGATTTTTGACTCCAGCCCATCACCAGCTCTTGGTGATAAGTCAGCCTCTCACCTACCGACAGACCCGCTGAAAGGTCCCAGGTGGGACCTCCCAAGACTGCGACGTGAGGCACGTGTTGTCTTCTCATTGGTTCGCACATCTGGCAGCCAGTAGCAACTGTGGACTTTAAGGAAACCGACCCACGTGCTGAGACGATCGCCCGCTTAATTTACTGCAAGAAAGGCGATAGCCCGTTTGGGATTAAGACATCCCAACTACCTCCTCTTCTATAAATAGGAGACTTCCAGCATTTGGAAGACAACGAAAACATAGTGAAAATAGTCGAATCCTACAGTTGAAAATACAAAGAACACTTCATCTTCGTAACAAGAACTCACAGAGCATTAACTCTGGTTCTTCCAGCAATCATCAGCACTCAAGAGCTAGATAACTAAGGTCATTACACTCATTGTAATCGCACTCTAACATTAATAGTTGTACTCTAAAGTAGTCTTATTATTAATAATATCTCGCGAGAGCATTCAAGCCCGGGATTAACAACCCCGGCAAATCTTGTGTTATTTTCATTCCATCGGACGTGCTCTCGCATTTTGTTTGTTACTCACCTGTAGCCATATCCAGCAAATCATTCCGAATAATATTTTGGGTAGCAACACTGAGTAAGTTTGGAAATTTTATTTTCTTTCGAGAGCTCAGTGTCCTCGCAAATCATCTTGAATTTTTCCCAGATTTCCTTAGCTGTCTTACATCTCTTTACCTTTGAGAATGTGCCTTTGTCGAGAGTGACAAATAGCGCATTCTTGGCGACGTTGTCTGGATTGGCTTGCTTGCGCTCATCAGCCGTCCACTGATCGCACTCTTTTTCGAGCATCTCGGCGTAAGGCTGCTCTTCCATGTATTGACCTTCAAAATTTTGATAGGTCCTTCCTGGATGACATAAATCATTTCCTCGTGCATGGCTGCAAGATGGGCTTCCATCCTGATTCTCCAGTCATCAAAATCACTAATCGAAAACATAGGGACTTTATTAATCATATATGAGTCCATTTTATATATGAAATGATGAGTATTCGCAATAGCCTCATCGATATTGTCTACTAGATGAAGTTTTCAAAAACTAGTGATTATGGAATCTGATTCCGTTAAAAATCGACTGATTCTTTTTAGAATGAATCTCTCCGATACCATTTGTTGGCCACTAAGTATAAAATAAACAACTTAGAAAGTATGAGTACAATGAGATGTATGATTTTCGAAGTTAATTGCGTAGTGGAAGTCTGTTGGGTGAGTTGCTGTAAATACAGCAACTAGGTGTTCCCCGGTTTGCTTGATGCGTACAGGGTTTTACAGTGTATACTTAATAAATCACAATAGAATGAAAACAATAAAGACAGAAGATAACACTCACTGTTCTTCAAAGAAAACCCTCGAAATAATGACTTCTGCTACCACCTCGAAGAGAGCTACTTTATGATCCGCCGGACGTCTTATTCCGGACCAAACCGAGTCCCAACCTATGGCGGAGGGCAGCCGCGGCGACGCCAGACTCTCACTCCCGCCCCCCAGGGACGGTCCCAGCCTCTCACTCAATCAATTCCAAACTGAGGAACAGATCGAGGAGGCCATGTCCATCCTAAGGGAGCGACGGAGAGCATGCGACGCGCCCACTATTACCCCATCAGCCATCCGCTGCGCGGGTGAACGAAAGCTCAAGGGGTTATATGTCGAGAAATCATCAGAAAGCTCGAGTCGCAAGAAAAGGCGCTCGTAAGGCGGGACAGTTCCGTATTCAGCCGCCTAGGAAGTGATCCTTCATGGCAACCTGGGCATTCTGGTCCCAGCCATGAGACGTCGGAGTCCAAATCCATCACCAGGAGTTCGGCATACCTATATCCCGGAAAGCAGGCCAGCCATCTGGCTCCCACTCGCCGAAAAATCGAGCTCGGCGGCAAAGACCTCATCGCCTACAATGGATCCAGGAGATCAGTACATGATCGCCTCGGCTCCCGCTCCGAGAGCCAGACCGCGAGCAGCCAGGCTACGGCGATGGCCGCGATGCAGCGCCAGCTCGACGATATGAAAGTGCTCCTAGAAACTGGGGCAGGCGCCAAGAGAAATGTCGCCGGATCAAGTGAGCCGCTCGCGGTCCAGATCGAGCTTGCCCCCGTGCAACCAAAGATCGCTCCTCCTCAAACACCTTTGTATGAGGGGAGATCGGACCCCGAGACTCATTTAAGCAGGTTCTAGATCTACATGACCGGATGTGGGGCGTCAGACGCGACAAAATGTCGAATGTTCCCATTAACATTGGGCAATCTTGCCCATAGGTGGTACATCTCATTACCACCGCAATCAATTAACTGTTTTGAAAAGATGGCGAGCGACTTCACGTCGTTCTTCGCCACGAAGGTTGCTCGGCCAGAAGGTCCCCACCGCATGATGAAGATCAGGCAGGGGAAAGACGAGTCCGACGAGTATTACATCGACCGAGTGGATGAAATGGTCCTCACCGGCGAGCCCATAAGTGACGAGCTTGCCCTCTACTCGGTCCTGGGGGGATTCGATGGTCTTTCACCCATGTTCAGGCACCTCACGAAGGACATCACCCCAACCTACGCGATCTTCCGCGCCAAGGCCGCCGACTTCCTGGTCAGGCAGAGGTTGCTAACCCTTCGCCTAGGCGAGGGGGCAACCGGAGAAAGGAAGGCGCCATCTCCCGTCCTAAAGAAGGCAATCGCCAAGCCCAGAAGGGCGGTCGCAAAGCCACCCGGGGAGTTCAAGGCCTTCGAGGATGTGGAAGTCCACCTCATTCGCAACCTCAATCTATCTTCGGCCCATATCTTCAACGCCATCAAGGGGCGCGAATGGCTAAGCAAGCCAAATTCGATGAGGGACAACGGTCATCTGGACCGCAATAAATTTTGTGCCTACCACAAGAGTCCCGGCCACAACACCAGCCAATGTCGCGACCTCCTCAGACAACTCTGGAGATTGTTCGAGGAAGGCAAGCTGGACAATTTGGTAACAAAGCCCGAGCCCCGGGCAGAAAGGGCTGGGGGCCGCGATCTTCGACAGAACGACAACCATCAACCTCCCAATCTGGTCGCTAGAATCAAGCAAAATGAGCCGGAGTACTCAGATGAGTCGATGCCTCCGATCAACCCTGGCGGCCGGGTCAATATGCTCCAATCAGGAGGTGGAAATCTCGGAGGTCTTTCCCCAGTTTCCACCATGTCAAACAAAAAGCGGAAGGCCGAGCTGAGGGCATTCGCTAGAGTCCATGTCGTGGTGCCCCCTGAACCAACCATCTCTAGAAATGCGCTCATCTCCTTCTCCAACAAGGACAGGGAGGGAGTGCACTGCCCAAAGGAGGATGCCCTGGTGATCTCTGTATGTATCTTTGGGAAAACGATCGACTGCGTGCTGGTTGACAACGGGAGCTTTTACAACATCATATTCAAGTCTGCTCTGGACCAGCTCCGCGACCTGACCGAATTCATCAAGCCGTTCGAGACCGTGCTTCAAGGGTTCGGCGATAACACGGTCAAAGCCTATGGAAGGATCAAGCTCTCCGTCGAGCTAGTCTGCTGTTACGATCCTAAGGTTAAGATCACTAGGAACCTCAATTTTGTAATCATAGACATGCCCAGCATCTATAATGGGTTCCTAGGTCGCCCCTTTTTAGAAACCTTTGAGGCGGTCGCCTCCTCTTTCTTTTATTGTATCAAGTTCCCCACTACCGAAGGGATAGTCGGTACTGTAAAAGAAGACCAGCTAATGGCAAAGAAGTGTTTGAATTACTCTTGTGTTGTAGCTTTTCCTTTAGACGTTCCTTGCCCTGTTTGTAACACTGGGACGATCGAAAACCAACCGATGGAGATCGACGAGCCAAGCACCTCATACCAGCCCAACTCAGAGGACGGCACCTCACATCGATCGTCGGACGACATCGAACCAAGGATCGGCTTCGAGCAGCCTCGATGTTGATCTAAGGATTGAGTCCGGCGATCGCTCCAAACGAGAAGCGATCGTACCCACCGAAGAGATGGAAAGTATAACAATCGATCTGGCTCGCCCGGAGCGAGAAGTGCAGATCGGCTCAAGCGTCGATCCCGAGTTAAAAGACGATCTAATCAGTTTACTATGAAAGAACATCGGAATCTTTGTCTGGTCGCATCAAGATTTGGTTGGCATCAGTCCTGAACATGCTTGCCACTATCTGAAGATCGACCCGGCAAGGAAGCCTATTCACCAGAAACGTAGGAAATTCGGTCCAGAAAAATATGCCGCGCTAGATGCAGAAGTCAAAAAGCTGCTCAACAATAAATTGATCAGGGTAGCTACCGCCGAGCCACAATGGGTGGCCAATGCGGTGCTCGTCAAAAAGGCGAGCAACTCCTGGAGGTTATGCATCGATTTCACCGACCTCAACGCGGATTGTCCGAAAGATCACTTTCCAATGCCTCACATTGACCACTTGGTCGATAGCACGGTAGGTTGCGAAATGACGTCGTTTATGGACGCCTTCGTCAGGTACCATCAGATCCCAATGGCGGAGAAAGACGTAAAACAATCATCATTACACACGGAAAAAGATGTGTTCTTTTGGGTCCGAATGTCGTTTGGTCTGAAAAATGCGGGGGCGACCTACCAATGCCTAGTCAACAGGACGTTTTCCGATCAAATCGGCAAAACCATGGAGGTTTATATTGACGGCATCGTGGTCAAGAGTCTCAAAAAGGAAAATCATCTCAAAGACCTTGTCGAGACGTTCGCCATCCTCGAGAGGTTTAACATGAAGCTGAACCTCAAGAAATGCAACTTCCGAGTAAGCTCCGGAAAATTCCTGGGGCACATCGTGAGCCATAGGGGGATCGAAGCGAACCCCACCAAGATCAAGGCGATCCTCGACATGCAAGAACCACGGAATGTCAAACAAGTGCAACGCCTCACGGGGTGTTTGGCAGCCCTTAATCGTTTCATTTCCCAGCTCGGAGACAAAAGCAAGCCTTTCTTCGCCACCATAAAGAATAAAAAATTTACGTGGACGAAGGAAAGTCAAATGGCATTCGCCAAAATCAAGAAGTATCTGTCTAACTCCCAAATTTTGGAAAGACCGGTCCCCGGCGAGAAGCTGTTCCTTTACCTGGCAGCCTCGGAGGTCGCGCTGAGCGCAGTATTAGTGCGAGCAGAGGGTCAAACCCATCTGCCGATCTACTTCGTTAGTCAAGCGCTACACGACGCGGAGGCACGTTACACGCCTCTAGAGAAGCTCGCCTACGAACTTGTCCTGAGTGTTCGCAAGCTGAGAGCCTATTTCTTCGAACACCAAGTGGAGGTTCTGACGACTCTCCCTCTAAGGCAAGTTCTGCACCGGCCAAACACCAACGGGCGACTCCTCAAGTGGTCACTGGAGATCGCCCAATACGGTGTCACATATGCTCCTCGCACGGCGATCAAAGGCCAAGCTCTGGCGGATTTTGTGGTGGAATTAACTTTTCTGCTTTGCCCGACCCAAGTCGGCCGTCCCGCCTGGAAACTGTTCCTCGTCGACCAGCTCGCGAGAAGGGGCAGGGATTGTCCTCACCAGCCCCGATGGCCAGAGTTTTACAAATGCTGTGCGCTTCGATTTTCGAGCGACCAACAATGAAGCTGAGTACGAAGCCTTAGTAGGCGGGCTTGATCTAGCGCTCGCCATGGGCGTTTGTCGCCTCCACATATTCATGGACTCCCTCTTGGTCGTGAACCAAGTCAAGGGAGAATATGAGGCGCGCGGTGAACAAATGATCAAATATCAAGAATTGGTCGCCGAAATGTGCACAGATTTTGAAGAAGTGCTGATCGAGCAAGTCCCGAGAGAGCACAACTCCCAGGCTGATGCCCTGTCCAAACTCGCATCGTCGGATGGGGCAGCGGATTTCTCTAACATCCAAATCACTAAATTGGCAAGATAGGCGATAGACAAAAGCTTGGTCGCCACAGTCGCCATCGCCGAAGAGAACTGGATGACTCTGTTCATTGAATACTTGAAGGACGGAACGGTCCCAACAGATCGGGTCAAGGCTCGTCAACTCCATTTCCGGGCAACCAGATACACCCTCTTGAACGACCGGCTTTACAAGTGAGCTTTCAGCCTTTCTCTCCTCAAGTGCATTACGCCGGAGGAAGGCCGACTTGTTTTAGCCGAAATCCATGACGGGATCTGTGGAAATCACACGGGAGGGCGAGCCCTCATCCACAAGATGACCAAGCAAGGCTTTTTCTGGCCTACCCTGCAAAAGGATGTGATCGCCTATGCCCGATCTTGTCACAGGTGTCAAATAATGGGCCCGAACATCAAGCTCTCCCCCGAGCAGCTCACCTCTATGTATAGTCCGTGGCCGTTCGCCTAATGGGGCATCGACCTCATCGGTCCTTTGCCGACGGCACCGGGGGATGTAAATTCGCCATCATGGGGGTCGATTATTTCACGAAATGGGCAGAGGCCGAACCACTCAACAAGATCGGCCAAGAGCAAGTAATCAAGTTCATTTGGAAAAACATCATCTGCCGTTTCGGTCTACCTCAGGCTATCATCTCCGACAACGGAAAGCAGTTCGACGATTTGGAAGTTATGCAATTCTACGAAAAATAGGGAATAAGAAAGTTGTTCTCGGTCCCTTACCACCCTCAAACAAACGGGCAGGTAGAGGCTGTAAACAAGATCCTCAAGCACACGATCAAAGCCAGGCTCGAATCCAAGCAAGGGCGATGGGCGAGCGAGCTCCCGGATGTTTTGTGGTCCTACCGAACGACGACAAGAAATGCAACTGGCGAAACCCCATTCACCCTCGCTTTCGGAACAGAAGCAGTGATCCCATCGTAGATCGCCATCCTCAGCCACCGAACTGCGCAACAACTGACGACGGACAATGATGTAGCTCGTCGAATCGACTTGGATATGCTCGAAGAACGACGACTGACCTCGGAAATGAAGAACACGATCCACAAAAGGAAATCCGAAAAATTCTTCAATTCAAACGTCAAGGAGAGACGGTTCCAAGTAGGCGACCTAGTCCTCAAGAAGATCCAGACCCACACGGGAGTATTTGGTCTGAATTGGGAGGGCCCGTTCAAGATATCCAAGTGGCTAACCAAAGGAGCCTACGAGCTCCAACAACCAGACGGCACTCCGAACAAATATCCCTGGAATGCCGTTCATTTGAAGAAGTACTATCAATAAGAACACCTGTATTCATTTATTCAATGTGCAAAGTGCTTAATGAGATTTTCCAGTTCTCCCCAAATAATTCGCTTCGGCAAAGCAAACCAAAAAGAGGATGACTCGCTCACCCTCTAAAGTTCGTCATCTAACATGATGGACCTAGACAAGCGATCGTCTCCCCCAGCACAACGTATACCGTCGAGAATCGCCATCTAACATGACGATTCAAGGTAGAAAAGTGCAGCCATGGTTCTGAAGGTCGATCAAACCGACAGCCCGTCCATGCAAGTTTCCTTTGGGCGAAGATTGCTCGCCCTTCGTTTAAATACGAGGCGAGCGTAGCTGAAGGACCCTCCAAAACAGATTTGTGGTCACGCTCGCCTGCCCTCAAAGGTCCATCATCTAACGTGGTGGACTCGGTCAATGTGACGCGTCCCTCCCCGTCACAACGTATGCCCTCGAAGGTCCGTCATCTAACATGTCGGTCCCAGGCAGAAAAGTGCTAACAAGCCACGGTCACGAAGTCGATTAATCCGACGGCGCCCCATGCAAGGACTCCTACAGGCTGAGATCGTCCGCCCCATCGCTACATTGCGAGGCAAAACGTAGCCTACGGAGGACCCTAACAATTAAGTGAGTCGCGAGAAACGTAGACCATCAGACGGAATATCGCTCGCGCACAAGACATGGTCGTGGAGGTCGGTTCCATCGAACTCCACGACCGTGCAAGGTTTCTCTAGGCCGAGATGGTCGGCCTTCCTCGAGGAATCTGCAAAATCAAAGATCGCAAGAACTAAACCAAAGAGCTCTCTAAATGATTTATTTTCGTTCCCTTACTTTCACTAAGTAAACAAAAACAAGGGGAGAGCGGAGCTATACATACGACGATCGGCTTTGTTCAAATATACATACGACGATTGGCTAGGTTCAGATATACACATAATGATCGACTTTGTTCTAAAAATTACCAGTATTAGTTTAAGTATATCAATTCATTTGGAGCCGTACGTACGACGATCCTTCCTCAAACACCTTTTTATGAGGTCAAGTGCAAAATATTCGGAAAGACTATCATACAAACAAGGAATCGGATAAAGAAATACTCTTTTCATTTCATTTTGAAGTACAAATACAGTCGCCCGAGGGTAAAATACAAAAAAGGGAAGCTCAGAAAATTACAAGTAAAAAAGTAAATAACAAAAAGAGCAAGCCAGCTCAGGATGTCCCCGCCGAGCCATCGCCCTCAGCCGCAGGATTGGCGTTCGCTCCCTCGTCAGCCTCAGGCACTGCACCCCCGTCCTCCGGGGTATCCGGGTGAACAAGGTTATTCGGCGAAGGATACCAACTCAGATCGACCCCATGATCCGAGGAAAGGTCGAGGATCGGCATGAAGAAGGTTGGCTGCAAAGGGTGCTCAAGCGCATAGGGTTTGAAGTTATCAGCCAAAAGGGCCGACCTCGAGCCCTCCCTTCTTAGCGGCGCGGATTGTGTCAGCATAAGCCATATAATAGGCAAATTCGCTGATGTACTCCACGTTAAGGAAGCGATCGACCTCGGTTGCCTCTAGCTTTCCCCTCAGCCCAGCAATCGTTTGTTTCGCGCCCTGGAGCTCGGCATCCTTGGCGGACACCTCCCCTTTTGATGACGCCAGCTCGATGGTCAGCCGGTCGACGGTCACCTTCTGTGCAGCCGCATGCAACCGGCGGGCGTCCGTCATTTGATCCCGCATCCGGTCATTTGCCGCCTGAGCCCGGTCAAGGTCCTGGATCGCCCTCTTGGCCGCCTCCACGGAGCTCTTATCCATCGCCACAAACCTGTCGGTAAGCTCGGTGTTTTGTTTTCGAGCAGCCTCGAGGTCCGGCTAAATACGAGCGGTAGAGGGCCGCCCCTCATAGTCCTTCACGGCCTGAGCAGCCATCGTCGCCGTCTGAAGGGCTAGAGCGAAAGTAGCCTGCATCGCGTCAGCGGATCGCCGGCGCGCGATCGCATCCAGGTCGGTCGTCCAGGCCTTCGGTGGGGAAGCGACAACCCGAGCGACGTAATGAGGGACATCGCAGGCCTCGCGAGGGGCATTGCTCGATAAGAAATCCAACACCGTCGGCGAGCAGTTCGGGTCGGAGCGGCGGACCCTGCACCAAGAACAAAAGAGTTAATATATTTCCAACAAGGAAATATCATAACCCAGCAAAGCAACCAAACTCACCTTGGGACCTTCTCCGGGTCGCGGCTAAAGAACGGCCTCCCATGAGGAGTCTCAGCGCGGGCAACCGCCGCGGCCTCCACGAAGCTCGAGGAGGGCGTGGACCCCTCCACCATTGGAATCGCAGAAAGTGGAGGTGCGACGATTGGCGGCGCCACGGTAGGCGCATCAGCAGAGGCCGAGGGCTCCTCCACCCTCCGCCTCGTGCGATTGAGCTGGAGTCCTCCCTCCTCCCGAGGCTCTTGTTCACTGGCGATCGGCTCCACGACAGGCCTTGCCTCCTGGATAGGTCGATCGGCGCCACAGGAACTCGGCTCATCTTCTTCCTTTGGCGCAGGCGACTCATGATCCCGGGGTTCGACATAGCAATCTCTGTCGGGGGCTCTAACTAGCGGGGGAAGCGGATTTCTGCAAAAAAAGTCATCGACAAAAATTAGTCACTTTCCTCAATCAAGACGATCGTCAAGCAAAGGAAGATCATGAAAATTCGTACCTGGAACCCTTTAGTAGTGAGGAAAATGAAAGAGCCGAGCGGCCAACCAGCAGGTTTCGTTGTTGATCTGGCGAGCATCGATATGAGAATCTAGAAGACTACGTATCCGCTCCCAAACGATCGCGAAATCAAAGGCTAGCTCGCGTGCCGCCAGAACAAGGGCACCTGCTAAAAGAAAGCCAAATTAGATCAGTTCAGAATATATCCAAACAAAGGGAGAGTCAAAACCCTTACTCGGATTCCTATCCCGGAAGCCGGTGGGGATATCCAACTCATCGGTGGGATTATCGCTCGCGACCAATTTCCACGCACCGCCGACCCAAAACCACTTCGTCAGATCGCCCAGGACCTTGTTCGGCACCCTAAGAAGTACCCGGCCCGAGCGACCTTGAATGTGGTAGCCGCCAACTGAACCCTTCTAAGCCGTCAGCTTGAAGAGATAGTTCATCTCCAGCACCGAAGGAAGATGAAACAGCCGATGACCGCCGAACAAAGTAAAGGTGCAGACGATCTTCAACCAGGCGTTCGGCGTCAATTGAAGCGGCGCCACATTCCAGGCAGTCAGCAAGTATGACACGGAGAACGGCAATGGGAATCGCAGTCCGGCCTCCATGATCGCCTCATTAACGGCGACCATGCCCTCAGGAGGTTGGTCGGCACGTTCACTCTCGGCGGGCGCATAGAGGGAAACGTCGGAGGGGACATGGAACTTCGCCCTCCAACGAACCAAATCCCTCCTGGTCGCCGAACTTTTAATCTGGCCAAGGGACCACGGGGAGCAGCACGTGGCCCGGAACAGCGTCCGTCTTTCGGGTTCATGGGGATGGGCGATGGAGTACTCGCGGAAGTCAAACTTCGGATTCGGGCCGGCCAGTTTCTCCATAAGTTCGGCAAAGTCTGAAAAGGCTTTGCCGGACGCACTGTTTTGCTCCCAGTATGCCTTCACCGCCGCCTCCTCTTCGGCCAGCGAACGCTTTCGCTCCGCCTCCGCCGCCCTGGCCGCATCAGCCTTATTAAAGAGTTCTTCAACCTCCGCGGGTTCTATCCCGGTGCGAATAGCCTCGACAGCCGTCTCCATATGGAACTCCATGGGGATTTCATCCCGGGCGGTCGAAGTCCCAGCGGCGGAGGTGCTACCCATCTCATACACCGTTGATTTCCCTTCGGACATCTTCAGAAAAAGAAAGGAAGAAGAGAAAAGGCTTTTTTCTTACCTAAAAAATCTAGTCGAACGACGCTCGACAACTCAAATCTTCAGAGGAATCCGGCGTTGCTTCCTTCTCAGGCAAAGTGCAAATGGGTTATAAACCAGAAACCCGAACCCCTTTTATAGGTGAGAGCAGGGTCTTATGGGCAACTAAACAAAGTTTCAAGGGCCGAAGCGCAAAGGTCGGAAAGTCCGCATTTAATGCCGCCCTCGAATCCCGCGTGCGTGTCGTTTCGAGGGCACGTCAAAGGACAAGTCTGACAAACCGTCGGACTCCCTCAACAGGAACGCGACACATGCCCAGGTGACGTTTCAAGTCAGCTTTCACTTCCTACTATTTTTAGCAATGGAGTAGGTCGTCCAAATTCAAAATAAAAGTACACTCGAGAAGACGATCGTCTGTTCCATAAAGTGAAGAGTCGTTCGTCTAATTCAAGCGATCGTCAGTAGAACCACCTCACCCCACGTCTCTAACATCGGAGCGAGCTGGGGGGAAATTGTTGTGCGGCGATTAACACGCCTCAACAACGATCGGCATAACGGCCGAGCGACCAAAGTCAGCCCCAAATAAACCAAGGCAGATTTACCAAACGAAGATTCCAGATCGAGATCAAGTATCGAGCGATCGACGTCCAGGGCGATCGTCTTTGGTCACCTAGCGACCGACCCTAGTGCCCTGCCAAGGACGACCGTCTTATGCCACGTGTAAAGCCAAACATCCGTCAAAGTCTACGAAGACCGAATCTCGGGATGAAGACCCACTTGCAGATCCGCAAACGGCGCCGCAAGAAAAGGCTTTTTGACTCCAGCCCATCACCAGCTGTTGGTGATAAGGACAGCCTCTCACCTACCGACAGACCCGCCGAAAGGTCCCAGGTGGGACCTCGCAAGACTGCGACGTGAGGCACGTGTTGTCTTCTCATTGGTTCGCACATCTGGCTGCCAGTAGCAGCTGTGGACTTTAAGGAAACCGACCCACGTGCTGAGACGATCGCCCGCTTAATTTAATGCAAGAAAGGCGATCGCCCGTTTGGGATTAAGACATCCCAACTACCTCTTCTATAAATAGGAGACTTCCAGCATTTGGAAGACAGCGAAAACATAGTGAAAACAGTCGAATCCTACAGTTGAAAATACAAAGAACACTTCATCTTTGTAAAAAGAACTCACAGAGCATTAACTCTGGTTCTTCCGGCAATCATCAGCTCTCAAGAGCTAGATAATTAGGGTCATTACACTCATTGTAATCGCACTCTAACATTAATAGTTGTACTCCAAAGTAGTATTATTATTAATAATATCTCGCGAGAGCATTCAAGCCCGGGATTAACAATCCCGATAAATCTTGTGTTATTTTCATTCCATCGGACGTGATCTCACATTTTGTTTGTTACTCACCTGTAGCCATATCCAGCAAATCATTCAGAATAATATTTTGGGTGACAACATTGAGTAAGTTTGGAAATTTTAGTTTCTTTCGAGATCTCAGTACCCTTGCAAATCAGCTTGAATTTTTCCCAGATTTCCTTAGCTGTCTTACAGCTCTTTACCTTTGAGAATGTGCCTTTGTTGAGAGTGACAAATAGCGCATTCTTGGCGACGTTGTCCATATTGGCTCGCTTGCGCTCATCAGCCATCCACTGATCGCACTCTTTTTCGAGCATCTCGGCGTAAGGTTGCCCTTCCATCCTTGGGGCTGTATTGACCTTCAAAATTTTGATAGGTCCTTCCTGGATGATATAAATCATTTCCTCATGCATGGCTGCAAGATGGGCTTCCATCCTGATTCTCCAGTCATCAAACTCACTAATCGAAAACATAGGGACCTTATTAATCATAGATGAGTCCATTTTATATATGAAATGATGAGTGTTCGCAATAGCCTCATCGATATTGCCTACTAGATGAAGTTTTCAAAAATTAGTGATTATGGAATATGATTCCGTTAAAAATCGACTGATTCTTTTTAGAATCAATCTCTCCGATACCATTTGTTGGACACTAAGTATACAATAAACAACTTAGAAAGTATGAGTACAATAAGATGTACGATTTTCGAAGTTAATTGTGTAGTGGAAGTCTGTTGGGTGAGTTGCTGTAAATACAGCAACTAGGTGTTCCCCGGTTTGCTTGATGCGTACAGGGTTTTACAGTGTATACTTAATAAATCACAATAGAATGAAAACAGTAAAGACAGAAGATAATAACACACAATTTAAAGTGGTTCGAGATAAACCCCTCTACGTCCACTGGTCTTCCACACAGGAGTAAAGAGTTTATTAAAATAACTACGTACACAACTACATGACGTTAACTAAACCTGTCTCTGTATCATTCACACATATTGATATAAGGACTATAGCTTTGGGCCGTTCACACAGATTGGCTTCAAGCTCTTTTTGACTCACTTCTTCTCACACGGCTCGAAGCGTTGTCTTTAATGCTATTCTTCCCACACAGGTCGGAATACGCAAGGATCTTTAGTCCACACAGGGCTAATGATAATCTCAACGGTAATGTTTGAACATATCTCAAACAACGACTTTATCTTTGGTGAACATACGCTGTATGTTGTGTTGTTTGCATTGAGGACTTAGTATATTTCTTCACTTAGATACTGTTGTATGCTCACGAAATATACTGCTATTGAAAAGCTAGATTGTTAGAGTAATCTTTTCAGAGTATGCGTGATAATGAATAGCTTTCCGTGTGTCTTTAAGTCCTATTGCTTGGGGCTATTTATAACCTTTGGAGATGTATCCGTTATAAATGTAGTCGTTGTTGGTTGGTGAGATGTTGACGTCTGTCTCTTGATTGGCGGCTGCTGAATATTTGAAATAAAGCAGATCGCATTTAATTCTTTAGACATCCTTTCTGTATTTGCATTAAATGCTCTTCAGAGCGTTCAGACTTGTCTCTCTCCGGTTGTATTAAATGTTGTCCCATCAGCAATAAATGCTGCTTTAACCGTGAATACTTTATGAATAAACAATGTTTGTGTCACAACGGTTTAAAGCTTTTTATGTTCAGTCATGTTGGATGTGTTTTACTTTTCCCAATTTAAACACCTTTAGGTTGTATGTTGTATCCAATACATTAAATTTCTTTGCTGTATGAAGTAGGCTCTGTAGGATAGATTGTAGAAGATCTCTTTGCTGTATGGACTGGCTGTATGTTAATAACATTCCGACTTCTTGTTGTGTGTTTGGCAATTTATGAAAACTGGAATGTTTAGCCCAACACATTACGATAGCACGACTAAGTTTTGTGTCATCGTAGTCGATTCCACTGCGTTCATGAGAAACCTAGCGCTATGAGGTGAATTTAACTCCTTCTTTTACTCGTTTTAACAAAGTATAGAGATAGATCTTATCTTTAGAGTGTCGGCGCCACTTTGTTCATACTGGACTCGTATATATCTCCATGTTAGGCCAACGCTACAACGTTGTATATTTCCAACGAAGTATGGTTCGATTAAACTTACATTCCACGTCCTCATGAAACGGCTTTATTCATAGAGTACTCTTTATGGATTGGCATTCATTGAGGCGTCCCCCAATGATGACTATAATCCATAATCACATGATACGGATGAGTTCATTTGATCAGATGATCAAGTTTCATGTACCAAACTCGTATACATTCTTAGCGAGAGTATTTACCAAACCAAGTGACATCACAATACTCTATGAGATCCACGGCCTAGTAACACCGTCTACCACAATTTGTGGTGTTACCATATCGCCATTTATTGGTGTCGAACGTCCATGGCCGGACATAATCCTTGCAGACATGTTTGCAGCATGTATTTAATCGGTCATTTTAGAGAACTTGGTGAGACACAGTAGGGATAAACTACGATAATTCCAACTCGTCCAACTCGAACATGATCGCTCGCATCTCCCCCTAACGACGGGAAGATTAGCTCATCAAAGTGACTTACGAGATCGTTTGCCAAGGTATATATTAAGTGGACTATGAGTGAAAGTGCATGTCATATTCATCATTTATAACCCATCATAATGCGTTGTGGTGATGCACTTTGGCACATGAACATGTGGATGATAAAGGTTCTTCATTATTAACACAGTCCAATTAGCAAAATGCATACTGTTACACTCGTAACTAAGAATTTGAATGATGATAGGTATAGGTGAGTATGACATGTCGACCTGTACTACAAAACCGTAGCTACTGGTCTTGAGAATCCAACAAAACCGCCACCATGTACCACCGGGATTGAACATAAAGAAATGATTGAACCGATGATATCAAACCTCTAGTGCTTCTTGAAGAGTTCATTCCATTCACCAGCCCCAAACACCACAAAATTTCGTGAGCATGTATAAACGGGTGTTAGGATTCCAAAACCATCAACCTTGTGGTTAGAAACCGGTCCAAAAGACATCGAAATGGTTGTTGGAACGGCTTGTGGTATGTGAAAACTTCATTTAAGTCGTTCACTTCCTTCTAAGTCTCCAAATGACACCAAAGTTTGTGAGAAGGTAGCCTTGGATGTTAGGAAGTACTCGTTAAAAATTCACTTTAAGATTTGGTCTAAAAGTGGGTGAACTGGCATTTACAATGACTGGTCCGCAAGTTGGACAACCATAAACTCAGGTTTCATCAACTTATCAATCATTGTCAAATGAACCACATAACATATAAATGTTATCACTTGAGTACGACCATTTGTGAACACCATCATAGCATCATAATCCACCCAGGCTAACACTTATGATCATGTATGTATAAGAACTCGGTGAAAAGGGAGGACTCAACGCCATACTTATGCGAGTCGCTACATTATTCTCTTTAGCATAGAAGGGTGTTATCTCCTAATCGTGCCAAAGAATAGGCTTTAATAAATGAACATGGCTAAGAAGGATCATTGGGGGCGTCTTTGGCATCACACATGCTTATGAAAACAAGACGCGAATGACATAAATATCATCATCAGTCATGAGCCCTGCTCACGACTCCACCAACGTACTTTGGTGTCTTTGATCCAGCTAACTTCTTTGTTCAAAGAAAAAAAAATGATATCCATGACTGTCCAAACTCCGGACTATTAAAGCCTAAATGTATCAATGTCCTAATACATCTTCTGGTTACAAAAATCAATGCAAGTCGGACCACATTGACTCATGAATATTCTTTCACATGTCCGATACAAGTAATGCATAAGATTTTATTTCTCACAAATCACAATGAGATGCTATGAGTGATACACTTTGGCATAAATATCATCCAGTCATAACATGGTTCAATTGTTACGGAACATATGTGACTAGAAAACGTCATTCGACATTCAACAACTTGAGCATTATACCACTCATTGATTTTGATGACCTAGTCATCATAGTCACAATGGATTTATAACACGAAATCCAAAAATATTATGTTCCTTGTAAATAGCTTAATACGCACTCAATTTCGCTTGCAAAATTTTTATAAACATGAACATGGCGAACACTCTAACAACATAGAGATTTTATACCTGATACGATCAAAATGAGGGTGCGTATTTTGGGCTTCCCCAAGGAAACTGTTTTTCAACATTTGAAAGATGACATTTTAGCGTACAATGCATACCAAAAATCGCATCATCTATGGCAAATTCGGCTAAAAGGAGGTTGAAAACCGTGTGTCATAACACTTCTTGCAAATTTAAGATGGGAACCAAGTTGGTTGGGATAAAAGTTAGCACAATCGCTGGAAAATAAAATTCCGCGTAGCTTGACCTTTGTTCACTAAAACAGAAATAACTCCCTCGTTAGGAAGGCTATGGATGAATGGTCAGATGTTCTGGAAACTAGATTTTCATTCTACCCATAGGTCGTGCACCACACGGATTATAAAACGCAGATCAAAGTGCATGTTATAAGTGGCTGCATTAGTATTTCCCAAGTTTAGTGAGAAAACAAGGTTGAGACCATATCCAATGGCATAAGTGTTGATGCAAAAAATGGCAATGATAGCCATAGGTGCATTTAAATGCAGCAGGGTGTTCGATTTATTATCTCGACTAATGATCCTTTCAGTAACTCCAACTTGGTAGACTTGCAGAGAAAGTAGGAATGCCAGTACATCTAAGGCTGTTTAAAAACCACTGATTCCGTTTGAACTTTCAAAGCACAAACAAATACCAAGGAGGATGCGCCTAGTCATGATCAAAAGTGTAGACAAAATCCACCAAAATGTATCAAATCAACCAAGTATTTTAATTCTCAATTTCCAAGTATACGTCATAATAGCCATGTTATGTAGATGCAACGCGGTGCATCATAATTAAACATTTTGAACCATGAGACATAATGAATATACCATAACCAACTCGTCTTGACCTCCAATAAGATCGACTAAACACAGTCAAATATGTAAGGCACATACCTTTACAAATACTTGGAAAAGTATTCGGACCTATAGGCACACGAACTATAATCGAGGTCAATGAATTCATGTATTTACCGCAATATATCATTGCTTTACATGTTAAAATTATTGAGAATTACTGTTACATTATTTCATATATCATATTGCAAGGGGACAGTACATGACTACGCCCACATGCAATATATATTCTAATAAGATGAAAGATGGAGTTTTCCAAGTATGGGATTGAGTCAAGACCAACGTGGTCCCTCAATTCAACGTGACAAATCCGTCACCAATCGATTTTAATCATGACATATCCATCGCAATCGATGTTTGTCCCATTTGTACGTCACAAATTCGTGACTAATCATGAACAAGTCATAACTTCTCCGTTACCGACAGTGTTTATTTTTTTTTCAATTGTTTGTTTAAAATCGACAAAACGGCAACATCAAATGGCACCCAAACCGTGGTGTATGCAACAACCACAAATATCGACTTTCAACAATTATCCGTGACTCCCCCAGGATCGTCACACAGTTTACTTCGACATATGAGAGGCATACCACCTCTCATAGTCTCATCCACCACAAAGTAGTGTGGGAGATAAAGAACAAATACCCAATTCCCAAAAATATCCCAAAAGAGAGGAATTGAAAAATGGGAACTTTAATAAAATCTTACGTGGGTATCAATTCCATATTTGCTTTGATACTTGAACGGGATAATAAATTTGGCTTCTCTCTATATGAGCAACATATTTTCGTAGGTACTCGGTTCCATATTTACTTTGATCCTTGAACGGGATAATTAATGTGACTTCTCTCCATAGCGTGCACATCATCATGAGCAACATATTTTCTTATATGCCACGTAAAGCATAAACACATTTAGATTCATAAACATACAAGGTAGTGATAAATGAATTACTAATTATGAAAAGAGAGAGTTGAAAAACACCCGAAAAGGGCTACTGGGATCGATAATCGGCCGAAAAGGATTCGGGCGCGGCGGTGCAGCAGCTCGATATTGGATGAGGCCGGATCTCCAAATTTTCTTATAAAAATCTGCTTCTGTTCGGCGACAGTTTCAGTAAGCAATATTATTCAGAATCCGATCTTCACCATCAGATATATAGATATTTGTGTTGGGAAGTTGCTATCAAAATTTCATACTGATCCAACGATTAATGAATCAGCAAACATGATTTTGGTAAGACTGTGTTGTGCAGAAAATTTATACGCGGAAATTCTCGTCTCTCGTTTTTTTCGATTTTGATAGGTTTTGTCTCGACTTAACCTGATGAGATCCGGCCTGGAGGAGGTCGATCGACGGCACTAGGTTTTCAAATAGTGAATATCACGTGCGTAAAGTCGTTGGACGATCCGGCGGTGCTTCGATCAGATCGGGTCGCAGCTTTAGGCAACAGTCGGCTGGACGATCCGGGCTGGACTGATCACGACGGAGCTGGATTGGAGGTTTGGCATTGCGCCGGCGATTGGGGCTGGATCTCGGTTGGATCGAGTCGGATCTCCCTTTTTTGTGTGTGTAAAAATATACTTCTGTTCACATCCAGTTTCGTCGAGAAATACTGTTCCAAATCAGATCTCCACCGTTGAACTTGTCTTTCTGTATATCATTAACAGGCTGTCAAAATTTCAGGCTGATCGGACGGTTAACGAAGCAGAAAACACATTTTCTGCACGGTCTTGCAGTGCAGAAAATTGACGGGTGGAAATCGCGATTTTTTTTTAATTTCGAAAATTGAGAGAGGAAGAAAAATTTTACTGCTAGAGCAACGTGCTGATAACATATTTCAGGAAAAGTAATAAAAAAAATAGTAAAAAGCAATGATTCCTTACAAGGAAAGATATCAAGTAGAATCCTACTACCTCTAGAAGGATCTAGAATCCCTACCATCTATGATACATATCTAATCAGTATTAGGCAAGACACATCACGGGAATAATAATTCTCGGAACAGAAATATATATTTTCTTAAAATGGTGAAAGAATAAATAGGGTCAATGTTGTAGAAGTTATATTTTTCTTAAATAGTGCAATTGATTTGCTCATTCTCTTTCATATCGTTTTCACTTTTCATGACAAAACATATAACCGTGAATAAAAAGTATTTTAAAAGGGGAATATGATGATATTTTTTTTGTATTTTTTAAATATTTATTATTATATTTTGAGATGAAACTTTGACGAGAAATTCTTTCTAATTATATTATATTCTACCCATTCCATAAAACTATTTACACTTTCATTTTTCATTTGTTCCATAAAAACAAAAAATATTATGTTTGTTTTCAAAAAAGGAATCCAATAATATACTTATCTGTATACTTGCAAGTATCTTTTTTGCTTTTAGAGATAAAATTTTGATATAAGATAACTTTTGTTTTGACCATTTTTGTTAGTGTTTTATTATTGTTTAGTCGCTTAATGTCGTGTTTTTCGTGATATTTGCCTCGTTTCTTAGTAATTTTCATTGTTTTGATATTTTTGGAAATTTTTGAGATTTTTATAATGTTTTCAGATACTTTTATAGATGGAAACGGAGAGGGATCGAGCAAACCGGGTTGACCGACAAAAATGGGCCATCAAAACCACGGAATACTGCAAGAATGATCTGACCAACTGAGCTGAGCATGCCCTGACCGAGTTTTCGAATAGCTGCTGATCGATGCCCTAGAAGATGCTTGACTGAGGCTGAGAGAGGCCTCACAGATGGCGGACCGAGGGCCTGACTGAGGGCGGGATGCGCCAACCGACCCCTGAGCATTTTTGTCTATTTTAGCATTTTTAAGTTAAAATATAAATAAAGATTTGACCCACTTATTTAAAAAGATCTCCTCATTTTTTAGATTTCTAAGAGGGAACTATTTTCTATAGGTCACAAGTCGTAAGGAATAAGTCTAGATGGGGGGTGAATAGACTTATTAAACTCTTTTCCTTAATGAGGTGAGTTTCTTCAGCTGTGTAATATGCAGCTAACAAACCTTAGCTGCAAATGAGTAGTGCGGGATCACAGCTGGTAACACTGCAGGTGACTTATGTCGACTGCAGGTGACTTATGTCAACTGTAAAGACTAAGCAATGCGGAAGACAGTTGACTATTAAATGGAAAAATAAATATGAATGCAGCAGATAAGTATGATGAATGCAGTAAAATACACAAGCACTTATAGTGGTTTCAGAGGTGGGGTAATCCTCTACTAGTCCACTTTTCTCCAAACCAGTTGGAGATAAATTCACTATAAGTTTCAACTAGTGATAAACGTTACAATGATTCAAACCAGTTACAACAGCTTTCAACCAGTGGAAACCCGTGGCCGTTGCAACTCCCTTAACTACCTAGCACCTCTTGATCGAAAATCTGTGGATGCCTCAACAACTCTCGAGCTGTCTATCACCTTCCAATCAAGAACCCGTGGATGCCTTATCAGTCGCGAAACTTCTGAAACCTCGTTCACAGAAGTACCCCGTACTCAGTTTTTAAGACAAGAGTGTTTGTCTTCTGCAACTTAAGAGCTTCTCAGTATATGAACTTTAGAACTAGATCTTCACGATGCTATAGATCTCTTGAAAGCTGTGATTGCTTGCTTAGATTGCTTGTAGTATTGTTCGCATCGTACTTTGCTCAATTCTGATCTTCATATATTTATAGTGCGATTCTTCGAGCTTCCATCATAGCCGTTGCATCTCCTGTAACAAATCCGTCCGTTGGAGAGTGGACTTCTTTGTTTATCTTATCATTCTGTTGCACGGCTTAATTCCCTTTTCAATTCTGACCGTTTGAAAGAGATCTTTTGGTCGCTCCGCTTTTCCTGATTTGTATATTCATAAGTCTTCAGTACGCGGATCTCAAGGAATATTTTATTCCTAACTTTCCGAGAATCTTTTCGGTTTGTCTCCTTACGTCTGCATGTGAATTTCCGTTATTGTTGACTTCAACGCTTGCTGACGTAGACTGAGTTTCTTAATCTTGGCTGATATCTTGTCTGAAAAACTTCTCTGATATAACTTGGTCAGACCAACCAGATGTGTGGTCAACCTTCTATGATGTAAAACTTCTCTGATATAACTTGGCCAGACCAGCTAGATGTGCGGTCAACCCTCTCTGATGTAAAACTTCTCTGATATGATGAGGTGAAGTCCTCTGATCTGGTGATTAACTCCTCTCTGATCTGATGGTTTTCTCTGATCTGATGAATGTTCTCTGATCTGATGGTCAAACTTCAGCTGACACTTGTGTTGACCATACCTCGTCTGATATTCAGTTGTCTGCGATCAAAACTTCTCTGATAATTTCCGTTTGACAAAACTTGGCTGATAACTAACTTATCTGATATCTAGACAGTTCTATACTTAGCCGATTTTTAACTGATTAACTTCATATCATTCTTAGCCTACACCAATGGCTTATAGAAGATACTCATTTGGTTTTTCTTTATAATGCCAAGTATTTAGAGTATACATTTGAATAAATCACAAGTACAGGGGTGACATCATCAAAATCTAACAAGTATTCCCAACAATTTCCCCCTATTTTGATGATGGCAAAACTTTAAGCATTCAAATGTAAAAACAAGTTTGCACAAAGATCAAATGCAAGACAAAAATCAAACTCAGTCTGTTTGAGACAACTAGTGGTTGTCATTCAAGTGACTGTTATAAACTTTCAGAGTTATTTCATTACAGTGTAGTACAGTCTGAATGAAAAATTACAAGTAAAACTGAAATTTACAAATAAACTTTAAATTACAAAACAAACAAAAATGAATAATCATCTTCCTCCTCTGGCTCTTCCTCTGATCTGCTTTGGGGGAGGGAATGAATTCAAAGGTTTGGCTCCAATGGGTCTTCTTGTAATTGGGGCTAACCCATATTTTCTCTTGACCACTAATGAAACAAATTGCTGCTGCTCTGGAGATGTGAAATTATTTTCAATGCATACTTCTCTAATCTCTTCCTGAAGAGCAATTTAATCAAGTTCTCCATTCATGAGCATTGGTGCTTCTTCAGGTCTGAAACTTGGAATCATAGGGTATGCATTGAAATCCTTTGCAGCATATTTCTTCAAAATTCCCAAAGATTGGGGAAATTCATGTCCAGGAAGTTTATGAAGGTTTTCTGTGGGGAGCAATCTTTATCTTGAAGTATTTACCAGTGGTAGTACTTCTCTATGAATTGCTTCATTGCACTTCCCCACATATGTTCTGCCTCAGCAGGCATGAAATATTTAACATATTGAAGTTCTTTGCCTTCCCATTAGAATCTCACTTCAGGATCTTGTCTTGTCTTGTCCTTTTTCTTTTGGCTGCAGGTGGGTCTTCAGGTGTAGCTGGCTCTTTCCTTTTCAGGCTAGAACTACCTGCCTGAATCAGAGGGAGGTCTTATTGATTTTTCCTCATTTCTCCGCTGCCTTCCCCCTTATTCATTGCTTCCCCCTGTCTGCTCTCTTCCCCTTCTTGCCAGCATCAATAATAAATGCTAGTTGCTCCTTCACCTTGTGCATGAAATCAGACATGCCAAGAGGCATTCTTGAACTTGAAGGTGTTGGATAGGGTTCCTGTTGATCAGAGTGTCTATTTTCGCATTGAGGAACACCAGCTCAGATTTACATCAGTTGCTAGGAGCTCAGCAACAATATCTTTTACTATGCCTCTGATCAGCTCAGTGATATTTGGAGGTAGCTGATACACAAATGGCTCTGCAGGAACAAAGTTCTCTCCTGAATCCTCTTGTGCAGTTGGCCTCTTAGCAATGTATTTCTCGGATGAGACCTGCCTGTCTGCTGGCGCCTGATAAGATGGGGTCTTCTCAGGGGTTCCTGATTTATCATCTGATAAGCCCTCACTTGCAGAGGACTTTCTCTTTTTCTATGCAGAAGACTTTTTCTCCGCAGATGACTCTTTGTTTTTGGAGGGGGTTTTCTCAGGCTGTTCCTCCTGATTATCTGCTTCATCAGCTTCAGGATTTGTCGAAGCAGGAGCATGATCAGGTGACTGTCGATCATGATCCTCACCATTCTCTCTTCTCTCTTCTTCCTTCTTTTCTTCATCTTTTTCCTCCTCCTCATCTTCTTCTTTCTCCTCTATCTCTTCAATCTTTTCAACTTCTTCTTTTTCAATTTTTTCTTCTTCTTTCTGTTCTTCCTTTTCCTCAACTCCATCTTCCTTTATTTTTTCAATACTTTTATCCTTTTTAACTTCAACAATTGTGATTTCCTTTTTATTTTTCTCCTCATTATTCCTTTTCTACTTTGTCTTCCTCTCCAAGGGTTTCACCTTGTGATACACCCCTCATAACATGAAGGACGAAGTGGTCCATGTTTTGTTTGAAGTGAGACATGAACCAGTTCTCCTGGAGCAACAACTTTACATCTGTCTCTCGACAGAAAAACATGATAAGTTGCTCAGTAGCCTGGGGGTGTTCCCAGGTACTCCTCTCAACAAACTCTCTCAATTGAGTGAATGTGAGTGTTTTTAATTCCTTCCACTCTTCAAAAATATTGACAAATGAAAATTTAAGAGATTGTTGCTTTACCATTCTCAATTGTTCTGTGGTGAGGTTCAGCGGATTGTTCTCCCTGAGATTGAGATGATATCCAGCTTCTGGTATATCAATGGTTTTCTCAGCCTCTTCTTCCTCAGTAACACTTGGGAGTGTTAAGAGGGGAATTATCTCTGCCACTAGCTCTGAGGAGTGAGCAGGTTGATCCTCAGGTGCAGCTGGTGCAGGTGATATGACCATCTGCATCTGATCAGGTTGAGCTGCAATTGGTGCAGGTGATGTGGCAGTCTGTGGTTCTTTTTCTTCTGAAGAGTAGTCTACCAGACCTATCTGTCTCTTGGATGGGTGATCAGGTGAGGAGTGGATGTAGACGACTTCATGTGATTTCCTCTTGAACATCTTGGACAGAGGAGTGTTGTCTGCGTCAGAGTCATCTGCAGGTGGGATCTCAGGGGCAGGTGACTTTAACAAAATCTCAGCTGCAGGGGGAGCTGACGTCATTTCCTCTGCAATAACTTCAGATGGGTATTGGGCAGCTGCATCTGACTGCTCTGCTTCAGAGTCTGAGGGTCCTCTGTACTCAGACGTTCCAGAGGTCATTTCCTTGATTTTCTCAGCTGCCTTTTGTTTCTTATCCCCTATATTCTTTAGGGTTTCATGGTCCAAGTGACCAAGTCTCTTGCTGAGGTGAAAGGGGTCTGCCCTTTCCTTGGTCTTTCCAAGGAACTCCAAGATCCAGCTTATTTGAGTTCCATATGCCAGCTTCTGTATGAATTTCTTCTCACCCTCATCCCAACTAACTTTATTAATTTCCCTGACTAACTGCCTGTAAATGTAGTCAGGCCAGTTAATCCTCTTTTGCTGTATCAGCGCTCCCATGACCACATATTTGGCATATGATAGTTGATCATAGCTGTCTGCCATGCCCATGACGATTTTGTTATTGATGTCCAGGACATACTTGTATTCTTTATTAAGGTCATTTTTCCTCGCCGTAAGTTTGACCTTAGTTGACTACTGTGGTAACTTGATCTCATACCACATCTCGGTCGGATTCTGCTTCAGTGCTTCGATGGTGATGCCCCGGTTCTCTATTTGTCGGCGATGGTTTGTGGTGTGATGTTTATTTCTTCTCCAAAAATCGAGCTCGTGATACAGTGCTCTGTGACTTGTGCTTCCTTGAAGAAGCAGATGACAACTTCCTTGAAGAGCTGCTTGGGGAAAATGTCCAGAAAGTGATAGATGCCATTCTTTTTCATCATTCGGATTACATACGCCATCTCATCCGTGTTGTTGGTTTCCAGTAATCCTTCAAAGTCACAACAATACTGAAGATGACTTGCTCCTTCACCAGCTTTAGGTTCACACCTTCGAACTAAGTGGTTGAGTCCATTTCTGCAAAAAATAAGATCTTCAATTGAGTGTAGTGAAAATTCTAGGGGTTTTCTGCTTTTGAAAAATCTAGGGTTCTTGATCTTGAAGACGATAAGGTTTTTCTGAAATGATTTCCGCCGTCTTATATATCCAGTTGAAAAGACCTTTTGAATTTTAATAATTAAATAATCAAGAGGCGGTCCGATTTTTGATAAATAAAGAGTGATGGTTGAAGTTAATTGGACGTCGTGGAGGTACTGTGATCATGTGTTTTGTCCATGTGTAAATAAATAATATAATAATTATAAGTCGGTCAAGGAATGGGAAACTTAGCTGGTTGACCGTTTGACTTCTGACACAGCTGTGATCTTAATTTCTTCTATGCTCTGATCAGGGGACTTTTCTGTCTATGCTCTGATCAGCTAGCTTTACTTCGTTTGTCTGCTTCTGCATCAGGTGAGATATGTCACCTGGAGTTGATATCAGCTAACTTTCCTCACCTGTACATCAGGTGGCTTTCCTCGTCTGCATATCAGGTGGCTTTTCTTCGTCTCTTGTCTGCTTTAGGTCAGATGACTTTTCTTCGGGTCAGATGACTTTTCTTATCTCATTTTGATCAGATGAATTTTCCTGTCCTGTTCCTTAGATCAGGTGACATGTCTTATCTGTGATTCGTGCAGATCAGGTGACATGTCTCTTCGGCTTTTATGATCAGATAACTATGACTTGTTCTGATCATGTAACTTTCCCAACTGCTTCTGTACTTCTCTTATCTGGTTCTGATCAGATGACTTTCTTATTAGAGCATTCTTCAGCTAACTTTGAGAATTTAAATTAGGCACTTGATTTCTTGCTGTTGGTGCGGATGCTTCATCAAAATCTATTTCTTCATGCTTAGTGTAACTTTTTGCTACCCGCTTTTGCTTATATTCCTAACAGTTCCCCCTCTTTGGGATGTCAGGTTTTTCTTTGTGCTGTTATTCCAAACTGCTGGTTTGTTCATATGAGCTCTCCTCTATTGATTCATATGGGCCTCTTGATTCTCTTCATTAGTTTATACTGACATTATGTTAGATCCCAGACATGTTCTTGATCCACCCTGAGATTGCAAACGATCCTTCAACCTTACCAAAGACTCTGTGATTGTTATACAGTAGTCTTTCCATTTCTTCTACAATCAAATAAGAAGAGATTTGGGTACCCATATTTGAGTGGGTCCTCTAGGGTTAGTGGTTTTCACTGAGGAGTGGTTTCTCCTGTGAACCTTATTTCTATATGCATTCTTATGCTCTTTGTATCCTTGATTTGGGTCATGCATATAATGTGATTGGTAACTAGTTGGATGTGGTCTGTTATGATAATTCCACATATTTTGAAAATTATATTTGTTACCTCTATAAGATGCATAGTATCTAGGTCTATATCCTTGATTTGGATTGTGTACAGGATATGACTGATAATTCGAGTGGTATGAGCCATTGTAAAACCTTGGTTGAGACCTATTATGAAAGTTTTGTGGTCTCCATACCTTATTATCTTGAAAGTTTGGATAACTTTGAGGTTTCCATTTACCTCTCCCATTTTGAAATCTTTTTTTGGGGAGTCTTTGGTAGTAAGCAGAATGATGTAGTTTTGGCCATTGCCTAGTCTTTTGTCTAGGTGACTATTTTGAAAATCTTGGTTGCTGTCTTTTTTTAAATACAGTCTAAGACTAGGTGACTGTTTTGAAAATCTTGGTTGCTGTCTTTTTTTAAATACAGTCTGGTTTGTAGGCTCAGCAGTCTGAACAAGTGTTTCTCCCTTTATGGAGGTAGTTTTAGAAGTGGAGGGAGTGTTGGGGTCATATCCAAGGCCTGGTTTTAAATAAAGTGGCATTTGGTTTATGCACCATCCATCTAAGGTTATAGATGCTTTCAATGATGTAATTTCTTTAGCTTGAGTATTGTTTAATTGTCTGAGTTTTGAATGTTCAGCTTCAAGGTTTGTGAGTGCATCTGATTTTTCATTGTTCAAGGCTGTTAGTCTATCTATTTCAGCAATAGCTATTTTCTCAGTTTCAGCCTGACTGGCTTTGAAATTTTCTATATCCTGGATGAGATTGTCAAAATTCTTTTCCAGCTATGTTTTATCATTTCTCAGTTGGGTATTCTCAGTTGTTGTAGCCAGATGTGCCGTTTTAAGACTTTCAAAATCTTTTAGTAGTTGGTTTACAGATTTGTGAAGATCAATATCTTCAGACATATCAGAACTGAAACCTTCTGTAGTTTGAGGTTTAGTTGTTACCTCTTCATCAGCAAGGTTGGCCATTAGGCAGTTGATTACGTCATCATCATCTGATAGGAATCCACTTGTTGATTCCATGTTCTCTTTGATCAGCTCTGTTTCTTCACACATTGCTGCTAATATGTCCCATGTTTCTTTGGCATTTTTGCAATGTTTGATATTTAACATGGTGGCTTGATCACAGGTCTGATATAAGATATCTCTGGCTCGATTGTCAAGGTTTGCCAGCTTTCTTTCTTCGGAGGTCATCTCTGATCTGGTCTTGGGAATTTGTCTTGGTTTCCCAGCTGTAGTATTCTCATATGTGTTGTCCTTCATGTAGATGAAAGGACCTTCTTCAAATATACTCCACATGTCATCGTGGACAGATGATAAGTGTGCCTGCATTCTTATCTTCCATAAGTCATAGTCATCAATTGAAAAAATGGGAAGTCTAGAATGCATGTGTTGCATGTGTTCCATTATAATGATAGATTAAAATATATATACTCAAGTATATGGATCTGGTTCTGTAAAATTGAACCAACCTCTCTGATACCACTTGTAGGTCACAAGTCGTCAGGAACAAGTCTAGAGGGGGTGAATAGACTTATTAAACTCTTTTCCTTAATCAGGTGAGTTTCTTCAGCTGTGTAATATGAAGCTAACAAACCTTAGCTGCAGATGAGTAGTGCGGAATCACAGCTGGTAACACTGCAGGTGACTTATGTCGAATGCAGGTGACTTATGTCAACTGTAAAGACTAAGCAATGCGGAAGACAGTTGACTATTAAATGGAACAGTAAATATGAATGCAGCAAATAAGTATGATGAATGCAGTAAAATACACAAGCACTTATAGTGGTTTCAGAGGTGGGGTAATCCTCAACTAGTCCACTTTTCCCCAAACCAGTTGGAGATGAATTCACTATAACTTTCAACGAGTGATAAACGTTACAATTATTCAAACCAGTTACAACAGCTTCCAACCAGTGGAAACACGAGGCCGTTGCAACTCCCTTGACTGCCTAGCACCTCTTGATCGAAAACCCGTGGATGCCTCAACAACTCTTGAGTTGTCAATCACCTTTCAATCAAGAACCCGTGGATGCCTTATCAGTCGCGAAACTTCTGAAACCTCATTCACAGAAGTAACCCGTACTCAGTTTTTAAGACAAGAGTGTTTGTCTTCTCCAACTTAAGAGCTTCTCAGTATATGAACTTTAGAACTAGCTCTTCACGATGCTATAGATCTCTGAATAGTTTTGATTTCTTTGTTTGCTTAGATTGCTTTTAGTAGTTCGCATCGTACTTTGCTCAATTCTGATCTTGAGATATTTATAGTGCGATTCATTGAGCTTCCTTCATAGCCGTTGCATCTCTTGTAACAAACCCATCCGTGGAGAGTGGAATTCTTTGTTTATCTTATCATTCCGTTGCACAACTTGATTCCCTTTTCAATTCCGACCGTTTGAAAGAGTTCTTTTGGTCGCGCTGCTTTTCTTGATTTGTATATTCATAAGTCTTCAGTACACGAATCTCAAAGAATATTTTATTCCTAACTTTCCAGGAATCTTTTCGGTTTGTCTTCTTACGTCTGCATGTGAATTTCCGTTATTGTTGACTTCAACGCTTGCTGACCTAGACTGAGTTTCTTAATCTTAGCTGATATCTTATCTAAAAAACTTCTCTGATATAACTTGGTCAGACCAGCCAGATGTGCGGTCAACCTTCTCTGATGTAAAACTTCTCTGATATAACTTGGTATGACTAGCTAGATGTGCGGTCAACCCCCTCTGATGTAAAACTTCTCTGATATAACTTTGTAGAAGTTCTCTGATATGCTGAGGTGAAGTCCTCTGATGATTAACTCCTCTCTGATCTGATGGTTTTCTCTGATCTGATGAATGTTCTCTGATCTGATGGTCAAACTTCAGCTGACACTTGTGTTGACCAGACCTCATCTGATATTCAGTTGTCTGCGATCAAAACTTCTCTGATAATTTCCGTTTGACGAAACTCGGCTGATAACTAACTTATCTGATATCTAGACAGTTCTCCACTTAGCCGATTTTTAACTGATTAACTTCAGATCATTCTTAGCCTACATCAATGGCTTATAGAAGATACTCATTTGTTTCTTCTTTACAATGTCAAGTATTTAGAGTATACATTTGAATAAATCACAAGTACAGGGATGACATCATCAAAATATAACAAGTATTCCTAATATTTTCCTCTTCACTTTGTCTCTCTAATTTTTTCACTTTTCAGAAAGGGTCCTCTCTTTTTTAGTACCAAAGCATAAAAGTAACAAGTTATATATCCTCATTCATAAAACTATAAGTTTTTGATACCAAAATTTGTTAAAAGACTTTATTACCCTTAAAGTCTACCACTAAAAGAAAAAAAACATAAAAAAGAAAAAGGAAGATTATTAAAACGAAACAACAATAAAAAAACGGTCCCACAACTCAATATTTTCCTCTGCAAAAAAACTCTCCTCCTCTCTGCAAAAAACTCTCCCGTCGTGAAACCCTTCGCCGGCCAGAAAATATCGACCTCCGACTACCACAGAGAATCTGAAGACGCCAGAAGTTCTGCTAGTGACACTCCATCTGAAGAGCAATTCGCCAATGAGCCGCCGGTTAGTGTATTTTCATTCACACATGATCGTGCCACGACGGTTGTTCATCTTCCCACGATCGTGCTGAAGAAGATGAGACCATCGTGTACACGATGGTCTTTCGTGGGCACGATGGGTACACACGACGGTCGTCGATCGTGTGTGCCGTCGTGTGCTAGAAGACCAAAAGCTCCTGCCTTGCACACGATCGCAGGCACACGATCGTTGCCCGTCGTGTGAACTGTTGTGTGGCACACGATGGTCTTCACACGACGGGCATCGATCGTGTGCCTGCGATCGTGTGCAAGGCAGAATTTTTTTTTTCGTTCTCTTAAGCATTCTATCATATTCTTATGAGTTGTATGTCCATATTGCAGACTGGTTGCGTATGAAAGAGACCAACATTGCGTTTTGTTACACGTCAAGTGAATCTTTACATACGGGAGGCGGTATTTAAAGAGATCATTGAGACATTAAGAAGTATGGGCCGCAATTCCGTTGTTGCTGATCGAGCTATCGAGAGCTTGACCGAGGGGGTCCTGGGGCGCTTGATTAAAGTTAGGAGGAATGGGAGTTCAAATACTGCCCTACATCACTTGATTGCCCGTCAATTGGAGGGTGATCAAATCCCCCCGGATGAGTCGTGGTTCTAGGTTTGCGGGAGGACCATTCGTTTTACGGCCCGTGATTTTGCCTTGATCACGGGACTCCATTTTGGAAACTCTACCTTCCATCCCCAGGACGACCATCTCCTTCCGTCTGACGGTATTTTCCACAGAATACTACATGGCAAAAATATTAAGGTTAGTGTTCTGCGGAAGAGGTTCAATGCTCGAGATTTTGGTAGAGACATAAGAGATTATGTCAAGGTTGCCAATTTGCTTATATACTACTGCTTTATCCTATGCCGTGACGACATGATGGTCGAGACATGGGCATGGGCATTAGTGGAGGATTTCGAGCAGTGGGATATGTTTCCTTGGGGTTCTTATGCCTTTGGGGTTTTATCTTACTACATAGGCAACGTTGCCATGAAGGAGGGACAAGAGCACAAGGACTATCACTTCTATGGTCCTGTTTGGGCTTTACAAATATGGTCGTATGAGATGATTCCTGCATTGGGAGCATTGTGTGGTATTCGAGATAAAACTGTCCAAGTCCCCCGGTGTTTGATGTGGACTACGAGGAAGATGATTTGTAATTACACTCATTTCTTCGATGATAAGGTACATAAATTTGTAAACGTATTTTCTCCTGACTTCATCTCTTAAACGTTATGTGATTGCCCATCTAATGGTATTATTTAATGACTAATTTTGCAGCACAGAGTACTTCCCTCTTTACCGCATTTGGAGGAGGATGAGGCTGAGTACTACTACCTGAGCTTTGAGAATGGCTCGCCATATGACGTTAAGTTCATTAAGCCTGTAAGAATAGCTGTGAAGAATAAGGAGGATGAGCCTGCACCGATCCCGAGGAAGAAATTTATGGATAGCTTGAAGAAGGCTGCTGGAAAATTGATTACATATGAGTCGGCACATAAAGTGTCGAAGCGACGCCGGCAGAGTACCCCACCAGTAGATGGTGCAGAGACATCGGACCGAGAGAGGCAGCCAGAGAGGGTGTGTTGTGTCCACAGACTTCCTTGTCCGGACCACACCCAGGACACGAGCAGGGATGAGTACTTCGATCGCCGTTTGAAGGCGATCTTGTACGACGATTCTGAGTCCGGATTTATTGCTCGAGTTTCTCGCCGGGTGCTTTTTGGGATCGTGGATTTCTTCAGACCTATGCATAGACGTTCTAGGAGCCCGGTACACTACTCAGGTGGGAGCCATGATAGGCCTCGTCATTACGCATCATTAGCGCCGGTGGAGGATTCCCGACCCTCCACGTCACTCGCCTCGGCGCAAAGACACGTCACCATTCTCATCGTCGGCTAGTCATCATTCTCACGTCCGAGTCACCATTCTCGGCACACCGAGTCACCATTCTCGGCGTCGGTAGTCACCATTCTCGGCATCCGCCTACCCACCATTCCGAGGTCCAACGGTCACCATTCTCGATTCATCATTCTGTTGAGCGGACTCGGCAGCCCCTTGATTACGAGCATCGGTATGAGCCATTTGAGGCGCCGTTTCAGCAGTATGGGACGATGTTCGATCGGTTTCGGGACGAGCATCATTACGGGCGATGTTTCAAGTGAGGGTGGTGGTCCCGAGCGGCAACCTCCATTTGGATCGAGCGGCCAGACAGACGAAAGCACTGCATGACTCTCGATCGTTATAGTTGTGAGAGGGATGCTTAGGGTGACGAAGATGGTGAGAGTGCCGGAACGCAGCATTTGGGTGAGCGTAGTCTTCCACCGCGAGTGAGTCGACCATCTGCTGCTCTTCGGGAGCCTTTTGTGGTTGCGCCTCCAAGAGATAGCGAGGCTCTGAAGAAGTTGTACCTAGCTTAGGAGGGAGCAGCCACGTGATGCTATTGTCCGGTGTTTGAGATCGGGCATGCTCTCACCCAGGCGTTATTTGACCGGATAGAGTCTAGCCGTGAAGACTTTGATGCCGAGGTGATAGACTGTTATGTGCTTGCGACTCGAGCGAGGCTTCGGAGGGGAGTACGTAGTGTTGGTGTCGGTAGAGTTGGCACTGTACTTGCCGGCTCCCTATTTTACGTAAGTTCTATAACATACTCACTTGTATATCATTGGTGTGATATCGATTTTTTTTAATTTTGTGGTTTGGCTTTTTGTAGTTAGTTTTGGCCAACGAGTTTGCAAGACTCCATCCGGATGATCCACTTGGTATCAAGGTGACGGGGAAGCCGGTTTACAAGGAGTGGAAAATTCCTAAATGCATCGAGGACTACATGACAGGTCTTGATACACCACATGCGGTTACATGGTTGAATTGCAACGAAGTAAGTTTGAAATTTATATTTATAAATAAATGACGATTTGTTGCCATTTGAAATTTATATTTATAAATGATTCGCTATGTTTGATGTGATGATCTTATATGATTACATATTTTGTTTGAACAGATTATTGCCATTTGTTGCCTCGACCAAAGCCACTGGGTGACTATCAAGATTGACATCATAGCATGGACCGTGGAGTTGTACGATTCCTTGTCACACCACCACGAAGATGGTCGATACTGATTCAACCAACTGCGACCGATTATGCGTCTGATGCCTCGTGTGCTAGCTCAATCCGGGTATTAGATGAACAACCAATCGAAAACGAAGTATGACACGGAGATGAGTTTCAAAATTATGCCACGAGAGCTACAGTTCATACAAAACGACAATCACAGTTGTGGCCCCTTCGCGTGCATGTACTTGGATCGACTCGTCTCTGCAAACCCAGGAGCAAGGCACCAAATCAAGGAACTTAATGAAAAATATATTAAGAAATATCGATATGGTTTAGCTGCTAAAATCTTTATGTTGTCTTTAGACATGTAGAATGGTTTATGGTGTGTTGTACAATATTTATGTTGTATTTAGACGCTTTTGGATGAATGTGTCGGTGTTGTTAAATCGAATGTGTTGGCTCTGTTACACACGATGGATGCACACGATCGTGGCCATCGTGTGTTACGATCGTGTGCAACCTACCCACGGTCATGCGTCTCGATGCCGCCGTGTGCGCACGATGGTCGGCATGACCGTGTGCACACGCATCGTGAGTACCATCGTGGCACGGCCGTGCACACGATCGTGTTCCATCGTGCACACGGCTGGACACGACCGTATACACGATCGTGTGCATATGAACTTTTGGTATTTTTGCAAATTTGAACTATTGTGTTATCTAGAATGATGTTTTGTGATTCAAACATCGCTTGTTCAAACATTAATTACTATATAGCTTCTTATACAAACTCCTATTTGTCATTTCGTTGTAATTCATTAGTATATGAGGTAATTCATCCAGATGATTGAACTTATCCGTATGTACTAATACACTGAGAACAATTGTACGACACATGATATGCAATATATTATGTTAATTCAATCAATAACTTTTTAGATAAGTGTGTCATTAACAAATAATTGTTAATATATAAGTAACAACACCTAAATTGACGAGTAATTTGAGAAATTGGTGAAAATTCTTGATGTTCTTGTGCACACGATCGTGTGTGCCATCGTGGACACGACCGTGTACACGATCGTGTGCATATGAACTTTTGGTATTTTTGCAAATTTGAACTATTGTGTTATCTAGAATGATGTTTTGTGATTCAAACATCGCTTGTTCAAACATTAATTACTATATGGCTTCTTATACAAACTCCTATTTGTCATTTCGTTGTAATTCATTAGTATATGAGGTAATTCATCCCGATGATTGAACTTATCCGTACGTACTAATACACTGAGAACAATTGGACGACACATGATATGCAATATATTATGTTAATTCAATCAATAACTTTTTAGATAAGTGTATCATTAACAAATAATTGTTAATATATAAGTAACAACACCTAAATTGACGAGTAATTTGAGAAATTGGTGAAAATTCTTGATGTTCTTGTGCACACGATCGTGTGTGCCATCGTGGACACGACCGTGTACACGATCGTGTGCATATGAACTTTTGGTATTTTTGCAAATTTGAACTATTGTGTTATCTAGAATGATGTTTTGTGATTCAAACATCGCTTGTTCAAACATTAATTACTATATGGCTTCTTATACAAACTCATATTTGTCATTTCGTTGTAATTCATTAGTATATGAGGTAATTCATCCAGATGATTGAACTTATCCGTACGTACTAATACACTGAGAACAATTGGACGACACATGATATGCAATATATTATGTTAATTCAATCAATAACTTTTTAGATAAGTGTATCATTAACAAATAATTGTTAATATATAAGTAACAACACCTAAATTGACGAGTAATTTGAGAAATTGGTGAAAATTCTTGATGTTCTTGTGCACACGATCGTGTGTTATCGTGGACACGACCGTGTACACGATCGTGTGCATATGAACTTTTGGTATTTTTGCAAATTTGAACTATTGTGTTATCTAGAATGATGTTTTGTGATTCAAACATCGCTTGTTCAAACATTAATTACTATATGGCTTCTTATACAAACTCCTATTTGTCATTTCGTTGTAATTCATTAGTATATGAGGTAATTCATCCAGATGATTGAACTTATCCGTACGTACTAATACACTGAGAACAATTGGACGACACATGATATGCAATATATTATGTTAATTCAATCATTAACTTTTTAGATATGTGTATCATTAAAAAATAATTGTTAATATATAAGTAACAACACCTAAATTGACGAGTAATTTGAGAAATTGGTGAAAATTCTTGATGTTCTTGTGCACACGATCGTGTGTTCCATCGTGGACATGACCGTGTACACGATCGTGTGCATACGTGGATACAGCGCCAATTTGACACCTGGTTGCCAACGTGTCACACGATTGGAATACGCGATCGCGGCGATCGTGTTTACTTCAAAGGTCAAATTATTTTATTATAAAATCCCATCGTGGGTTCCCCCCCCCCCCTTTATTTTAAAATCCCATCGTCGGTCGGTCTCCCCCCCTTTTTCACTTCAAACCCTAATCAATTAACATCAGTTAAAATTCATTAAAATCAAATACGCGAAATGAGCGGCCGATTACGAGAAACCGATTTAGGAGGAAGCGAAGCACCCCCCCCATAAAGAACCACGAGGATACCTACTCCCAACCCACCATACGTAACTAGGCCGAGAGGAAGATACTCAATGCTCGAGTAAGTTTTTGATTTTGTTGTATGTGTAGTGACTATCATTGCAAATTAATGTGTTCCATGAAACAGGCCTATTTAAAAACATCGAGCACTCCACCATACTAGATGGTGATGATGATAATGATTTGGAGATTTCGAGAATAAAAGCAAAAAGTTATTTTGGAAGAGGAAGTTCATGAAGACGGTGATACAAGACTAAAGATACAAAGATTGGGGAAAAGGGATCCAATTGATTGTTTTTTTATGTTATTATTAGATATTTTTGTGTGATGGTGATTAAATTTTGTTTTGTAAAGTTATATGTTTTGGAACTGTAAACTATTGCTCTTTGAAGTGAGCTACTTTGTTATGGTTAATGTTTGGCTCCATAATCACCTTTATTTGCTTTACATAATGAACACTTAAATTTCAATTCAAAGGTAAAGAAAATAGACACAAAATTATGCATTTCAACTAATAATCGAATCTTGAATCAATACATGGTCCATCGAGGATCAAAATATCAGCACATGATTGTTGCTAGTAAGTCACAAAATATAAAAATACATAAGCAATTTAAGTTTCACGGTATGGACATCCCCTTATGTCATGGTCATCATTACGGCAAATGCTACACCTCTTTTTCTGCCGGCGCCTTTGCCTCGTTTGTTCATCGATTTCTTGAGTTTCTTCAGGGATATTCAAATCTACACCACCTATGGGAATGAATGCTTTGCAAGATTTTCTATTGTGGCCGGTTCCTTTACACCTACCGCACACCTGAGGCCGTCCACCTGCCGGCAAATTTTCAACAGCGGACCGTGCGCGACTCATCCTTGGTCGGCCGGCTTGTCGCACTTCTCTGGAGGTACGCAAACGATGGATGAGATCTCCGGTGGGACATTCCACTCATCAGGATGTGGTATGGGACTAATATGCTCCTTATAAGTCTCTCTAAGGCCTTGTTGCTTGAAATAACAACTAACAAAATCATACACGGACAAACCATTGCCGGCGCGCCTGTTACAATAAGCAATTATGTCAAGGATGTTGTATAGGATAATGTATTTTTTATATTGATGAGGTAATAAATCCAGACCATCCCTGTTTTGCAAACGATGGCAAAACACGATCGCGTCGATCGTGTGTTACGATCACGGTGATCGTGGGGTTACGATCGTGCCCATTGGGTTACGATCGTGCCCATCGTGTGTTACGATCACGGTGATCGTGGGGTTACGATCGTCCCCATTGTGTTACGATCGTGCACATCGTGTGTCCCATCGTAGGTTACGATAAGGGCGATCGTGGGTTATGGTCATGGCGACCGTGGGGTTACGATCGTGCCCATCATTGGTTACGTTCGTGCCCATCGTGGGTTACGATCGTGCCCATCATTGGTTACGATCGTGCCCATCGTGGGTTACGATCGTGCCCATCGTGGGTTACGATCGTGACCATCGTGGGTTTCGATCGTGCCCATCGTGGGTAACGATCGTGCCCATCGTGGGTAACGATCGTGCACACAACAGCATAGACATGTACCTTATAGCGGCAGCGGCATGACGACATGGAATCTGATCCAAATCAAACTCACGACAACAACATGTCCATGTTCGAAGGTCGACCTCATAAGAAACTTTGTTTTCTTCGACTTTATAAACAAGTGGGGTGGTAGCTCGAACGGTAAGAGTCAGACTGGCTTGCACAGAGTTAGAAAGCTTTTCAAAAGTGTGCATTGTCAACTCATGGTCTCTTGACGTAGCTTCTCCCCGCTTCTCATCAAACCAATTCTCTAAAATTAGGCGAAATATCTCAAGTAACGAGCAAACAGTAAACGTCTAGCCCACAACATACGATTATTAAAGCATTCAACAAAGATTGGATGTCAAGAAGTTATAGCGTCGATCAGGACACTTCGACCTAGCCCACCTCTCGGCCCAATTTCGTAAAGGCGCCCGTGCGCCCATTAGGCTTTCGATATGTAGTTTGAAAAGTAGTTTTCAAAACTTCTTCTCGATGCGTGTAGGCGTAGATTCTAAAGAGTCCTATAGCATGCGCACCATAAGAGGTCAGATTTTTGCAAGATGGTGATAGCAAAACCCGTGGAATGCATTCGATAGACGGCTCAACAAAGATTTTGAATGCTCTTATGTTGGTCACTCACAATCGAAATCTTCCGTCGGATTGTAGCATCTCGCGCAGTTATACGTAAAATAAGTCCATGACTCGTCGTTCTCTATCGGACCGAGACCAACAAAGAAGAGGAAAAACTTGCTCGTTCCGCCAAATGTGACGGCCGCAAATAGAGTTCCTTTATTCCTTCCCTTTAGGTGGGTCCCATCAACTATAATCACCGGTCGAAGGCACGTATCAAATGCCCTAATACTCTGTCCGAGTGCAACGAACATGTGGCGAAACACTCCCTCACGAGTCGTCTGCAAATCATAAATTGTCCCTGGATTACGCTGTTTTAACAAATACAGATAAGATGGGAGCCTCTGATACGACTCATCAAAGCCGTCATATGTATTCTCTATCGCTATATTCCTCGTCCGGAGAGCAAAACTGTATAGCATGTCAATGCCGTACTCCTACACATCTCTGCAATCATCTCCTTTGGCCTCAAAGTGACCCCCTTACCGGTCAATCTTTTAGCAAAATAATGGGCAGCAACCTCAGAAGTGACCGATCGTGCGGCAGCACGGTTCAAATCAGGGTGACAGCTGTGCTCCAATGTCAACTTAGTAATTCTCCAAATAGTTGCACCCTCAATAGCACACAACCTAAACTGACAATTTCTTCGCCCACTCTACAGACAAACACTATACGTTTATCGGCGAACGATCGGTGATACACTGTAGCATGTTTTCCAAATGATACATTCCTACGCTTATCCTCAACTCGTCTTGAACGAAAGGTGGACCCCACTCTAGCCGACTGCAGGTGGAGGCCGCCGACCCAACCCAAAGTCCGGAACTACCGGGTCCTAAATGGAATGATCCAGCTACGCATTGATTGTTCATGCTCGCCGCAGATTGATGGTCGGATGAGAAGTTCCGACGACTCATAATCCTATCCATTTGGGCGGTTGGCGAACCCAAGCAAGAAATTTCGCAGATAGTGACTCAAGCAAGTCTTTACAACAATCTTCATCTTCGGATGTATGCACCTCTTCATCTTCCTCATCTTCTGGTCTTCCTCATCTTCCTCGTATTGATACTCTTTGGAAGGCATGTCATAATTTATGTTGCCGGCTCTACTCGAGCCGCTACATCCCATATTAACCTCGGGAGTGGAGGAGGCTGCTGTTCTCAACATAGACCTCGGGATCCTCCTTGTATTCTACTAGTAATCGAAATATCTCAGTATCGCCCGTAATAGGACTTTTACTTTGTTTCCTTTGGCCATGTGTGTCAAGTACCATAATTTGTAATCGGACTCATTTGGACCACCCAAACCCTCTCTCGATAACCCCCACGAGGTTTGCACGACTAACTTTGCTCGTGTCGATATAGACAAAAAGGAGTCCCCGTCTACATATGTCGATCGCTCCCAATGACCACCGTGATGTATCAAAATACGCCGCCACGACATCTCGATTACAAAAATATGAATAACTATTCGTAAAAATGAGCGAACAATATTACGGCGCCTTGGACACGACCGATGCACACGATCGTATACTACCGCGGTGCGCGATCGTGGTGCAAGTTTCGCCCATGAACACGATCGCCGCACACGATTTTAGACGATCGTGTTAAACGATCGTGTGCACGCGTTAGTGTTGCGCATTTATGTTAAGGTCGTTGCAAGACGAGCGTTGCACACGATCGTTGCACACGCGGCTTCCCATCGTGTGCGCGATCGTCCGTAAGAACAGATCTTGAATTTTTTCATCGCTCAAATAATGATGCATACCTTCTTTATGAACTCGTAAGACGCAAATGAAGTCCTATTTCAACGTCAACTTTTATTTTCGAACAATCTTGTGATTTCTATAAGATTTTTTGAGAGACCCTTTGTCAAAAATAAAATGGTTGTGTTGTTTTGATGTATATGTTTGTAGTTAAATTTTGGTTCTTGGACATTAATATCGATCGGAGGAGGAAAGTAAAAAAGAAAAAAGAGAAGAAAAGTAGTTTAAATTAAATAAAAAAAAAAGTCAACAATACAACAAAAGAGAGGACATTTTAGTCTTTTCAATCAAAATGGTACCAAAAACTTATAGTTTTATGAATGAGGATATAGAACTTATCAATTTTATGCTTTGGTATTAAAAAATTGATTCCCACTTTCATAAACCCTAATTTCTAGATCTAGATTTACAATTTTAATTCCATTTCAATTCCAAGTATTAATTAGTTGTAATCGTATCTACCTACTTTCATTTCAAACATATTGCAAGTAGTACTTTCTAGTTTTACTTTTAATTTGAAGCTTTCGAGTAAGTTGTCATATTTTTGTTCTTCAATTGCGTTCAATTTCTAGATCTATTCTTTTTCTCCCTCCATTTTCCATGGAACTTGTTTTATATTGTGTACTTTCTTTTACTTTTTGTTTCTTCAATTATGCATAATTAGAAACCAAATTTTGGGAATTTTGGAGAAATTGACCCAATTCACTTAGATTTATGGGCATTAGCAATTTTGAGTCATTCTAATTTGAGAGTATTATATTGATTAATCTTATTTTTTATTTTGGGAAATTGACCTGGAAAGACAATTTATCCCGAAATTTCTCAAATCAGTATTGGGTATAATTTGAGAGACATCATACAATTGAGATTCCAATATTGATTTCGTCTAAATTCCCTATTAGGATTGGGCCAATTTCCATCTCACTATACCTTTTATTACATATTTTCAATATCTTTGTTATTATTGCCTTTAATGCGTTTGATTACTTGCCTTAGTGATATTTTTTATTTTTTTGTCAATTTCATACTTTTTGCTTTTGTCAATTCCGCACTTACTTTTTTTTTACTTATTTTTTAAATTCCACATTTAATTCAAGACATTACTTGCTTTTTACTTTCTCTTCTTGCATTTATATTCTTAACTTTCTTTCCTTTATTTTCTTTCCTAACCGTTACATCCCGTGGAGGTTATTCTAACTTCAATCGCATGTTAGGACTTAGTCTTTTAGCACACACTTTAATTTCTTGGCATTTTTGTTCATTTCTTCTTCTAAACTTTTTCGAGAGATCGACTCGAGTTGATTACCACCACTACAAGCCGACCCTGTTCTCCTGCGGATGAGATTTAGTAAGAGCTAAATTCTCGAAAATAAAATTCTGGCGTCGTTGTCGGTAAGTTTAACGAGCGTCTGTGAGTAAAATTTTGCAAAAATCGGATTTAGTGCCGTATTCTTTTCTTTCATTGTTACTTGCAATCTTATTTTCATTTTTATTATTGTTTGTTCTTTTTAATTACTTTATTGTTTGTATGTATGCGAGGTCACTAAGGAAGACCAAGAAAGTCCACGATCGCTACTCCCGAGCTTGAAGAAGAATCGACCAAATGAGTTTTGTTAATCAAATGGTTGATATTATGGAACCCTTTTCGTGCTATTTCACATTCTTCGAGAGTTATCGGGTCATGGAGATTTTATTGGCAAAGGGCAATTTGAAGAACTTAAAGGCCACGTGTGAAAAAAGTAGCAAAGTGATTGACATCTTAGAGCCTTTATATTGTTATTTCACCGATTTTGAGGACTATAGTGTTAAGAAATTTTCTTTGAAGAATGACTATATGATGAGTTTCAAAGCTATAGGAGACTCCAATGAACAAAATAGGGGCATGATTGATCTTTTGGAGCCTTACTCATGTTATTTTACCGGTTTTGAAAATTATGTGGTTACAGAATTTCAGTGGACAAGGAAACCGTTATGATCTTGGGCACTATAGGTGAATAAAAGGGTGAAGTGATTGTAGAGATTGATGATGGGCCTAACTGTTGGGGAGTATGTGCACCCACCTTAGGTGATTTAGTTGTTCCGGAGATTGGTGTCCCATCTTTTCGCACGAGGGCTTCTTTATTTTTGATGAGGACACCCATTGGCCGCTATCTCCTAGCGACATCCATGCGCTCCTTTTGATTCATACGATTGCTTGCCACAATTGTGGAAATAAGGGCGTTCTGCGTGTCCATATTTCCTACAATACGCGCTAGCTTCTACATGTCGAGAACATGAATGCGTGGCACGACCACTATTTATTTTTGGATCCGGGATTACTCTGGAGCTTAAGTTCCTCGAGCTAGCGGCGTTAAGAAAACACTTCTTAAGAGGCAACCTAAGCTCCTTCTTCATTTTTCTTGTTTTTTGTTCATTTTTACATTTTCTCGCTTTCTCTTCTTTTTTATATTTTCATTGTTTCTTTCATGTTTTGCTTATAATCTTCTTTTTGTTTTTCATATCTGTTGTTGTACGTGAAAATTGAGACACAAGACGAAAAGCAGGTGAAAAAAGAGGATTTTGAAAAAAATAACCTCGAACCTCTGGAGATAACCAACCGAGTGAGTCACCATGTGACCGACCCTAGTCTGAGCCATCAGTCATCAGGGTCAGTCATTCCTCGAATACTCCTTGAGTGAGTCACTCCCGGTTGACCAAGGGTCATACTGAGGCATGATCGAGGTTTTTTTTTCTTTTTTTTTTCGCACACGAGGGGGATCGTCCATTGTCCTGAGTACCCCCAAGAGGCTCGACCTCACCGCGATCTAGAGGTAAGTTTTCCAGCGCATTCGCGCCTCATTGTCCCCTCACATATGCGCCCGTCTTCTTGGCCCGATTCTGGGTTAATGATTTCATCCCCGAATATTGATGATCGAGATGATTTTACCGGAGATTGATGATCGAGGTTAGCCTCGATAACTTTCTAATTTTCACCTAGAAACTGTTGAAATTTTCAAATGTACCTGCTCGCAAACCATGTGGCTGAATTGCTTGATTTTTTATCATATTGGGTTTAGGTGTCCTAATGACGTTGCAACACTCTATACTTGAGCTTCATATACCAAAAGTTGAGGCGACACCGCACCGGGCGACTCGTGATCTGACACCTTGTTTGATTTTTTTTCTTCATATTTTCTTTCTTTATGTGTGTTGTTTACTTCCCTCTTGTTATTGATTTTTGTTTTGTTGATTTCTCACTTGATCATAATTCATACCATGACGTTTGGTTGTATTTTTGTTGTGTAGTTGTGTGTAGGCTTTATTTATATGGTACATCTTAGTGATTTCATTATCTGCGGTTCACTTGTCATAATTGCTAAAAAATATGTTCAACTTAGAGACACGTTGAAAGAGAAACAACTAAGAGTGTTGATAGTCCATCCGACTTGGCATCTACGTATGCGCTTCCCGTCAGCTCAGTCGTCCCGGTTGAGAGGGCCAGAAGGCAAAAGAACCGATTTTCGGATAAACCGGCCGAGCAGAGCAACGAGGAGGACCGACCGAGTACATATCAAATTTACTCCCAGGTCCCGTTAAAGACCGGACCGGACAGAACCGTCGAGGCCGACCCGATGACCAATCCGGAGCAAGGACGAAAGGGCCGACCAGATACGGAATAAATACGCTCCAAAACACAGTCATGACACGACCGATCAGAGCAGCGGGAGACCCGAGGGCCGACCCCAGTACCGACCACAACGGATAAGCACCGCCAAAAGCATGCGGAACAGGCACACTGGACACGCGGAACAGGCACACAGGACAGTTACTGCATTCTGTCCTCCCTCTTCCCAAAGCAGTCCCCAAAGGCCGTCACGTGTCTAAGGCATACTCTCCCTCTGACAAGTGTTTGGACGCGTTCCCATACATCCTCTAGCTGTCGCCCGCTGATTGGCCAAGATTTTCTATATATAGAAGGAATGTACAAAAAGAAAGGACTTTTGGAATTTTGGAGGAAAAAAAAGAGAGAGAAAAGAGAGAGAATGTAAAAGACTTGTAAAAAACAAGCAATTAATTTAGACCGGCTTAAAAATTCAGCTCTGCTCTATCAAAGGATTACGATCATCTATAAAATTTCGTGATCCAATTCATTTTATCTTTTTTACTGTTTTCTACGTGGCTTCGACCCACCTAGTCCAGGTCAGCACACGTTACGTTGATCAAATCAGTCATCAACAAATTGGCGCTAGAAGAAGGGGCCCTCGCTGCCCACAGTGACATACGTTCTCATCGAAATCCTGACAAGATTGTTCCAATAGAGATGTCTCACGGAAGTTCCAAGCACCACCAACCCGCCACGAAGGAAGAAAACCTCCTTAAGGTGGCAGAGTACTTTAAACACCCCGCGTTCATCCAGGGAATGAACACCCTCATGGCGCGAGTTACTGAAAGCAGAATCCTTCAGAAGTCCGAGGACCAGATGGAGGCCCAATCTCAGACAACCCGGCCAGCCGCCCCTAGGCGGGATAAAAAAGGAACCGTCTCCCGAGTTGTCGAGGAAGAGGCGGAAGGCCATGGTGAAAGCCCGCACTCTTCTCGAAAAAGTCGGGTTTCTCACCCCACATCGGTTTTTGATCGACTGGGGACAGGGGGGAGAACTGCAAAAATGGCACCGACCCGGACCACTCAGAGTCGGGGCCGCAGAAAAGCAGAGGCTCCCCGTCAATCCTGAGTCCCGATGCAAACACTACCGCAAACTCCATGCGACAACTCGAGCGAAATCGAGTTCCTCAAAAAACGCCTCACGGAGCTTGAGAATAAACAACTCCAGCCATTTCAAAATTCGGAATGGCTCAACAGCCAGGAGAGCCTCCTTGCCCCCTGTGTTTTGTCGGAGCCTCTCCCCGAGAAGTTTAAGGTCCCCCAAATTCCCCCATATAACGGGGAAACCGACCCCAATGACCATCTTGGACACTAAAACTCATGGATGGAGCTACACGGGTCCCAAAATGCGTTCCGAAGCCGGATGTTTTCCCTGACTTCGGGGGAAAGGGCTCAAAGGTGGTATCGCTCGCTACCCCACCACTCTATCCAGATATGGGCTCAGCTCACTGCGGCATTCTGATCTCATTTTATGGGATCTCTAGTGTGCGTCGCCCCGCGGTCCTCCATCGCCTCCGTCGTGCAGGGGCTAAATAAATCCCTCAAGGATTACATATCCCGTTTCAATAAATATATATTGGAAACGAAATCCATGTCCGATGATGCGCTGGCCATAATTGCTCAGGCCGGCCTCTTAAAAAATTCTTTCTTCCGTTGGACGGTGTGCCAGAGCACCCCCCGCACGTACCAGGAATTCCTGGGGCGCGCCAGCTCCCACATTGCTGCCGCGAAAGCTATGCCGGATCCAGTCTTAGTCATGCCTGCAGATCCACCAGGATCGAACGAAAAGAAAGGAGTCAAGCACAACTCCAGGGAAGCCCGCCAAGAACCCCGCCGGGAGAATAAGGCGGCTGGCTCCTCTATGGACACCCCAACAACCGGACATTTCAGTGGGCAAAGGACCGAGCTCATGGCCAACTATGCCGAAATATATTCGGTAGGGCCGCGGCCATATTCGACCAAATTAAAGACAAGGATTTGCTCCCAGCCCCCCGGCCGATCTACAAGGATCCGAAGGAAATGGATCAAACCCGCTTCTGTAAATATCATCAATCGACGGGTCACAAAACAGAACAATGATGAGACCTCGTCGCAGTCTTAATTATGGTGTGCGGCGATACCGGTCTGAGGCAATTTATCCGGAATCCGCTCCGGACTTGTCAGGACCGATCTCCCCAGAAATACTAATTGCAATGGGGACAGCCGAGGGCGACGATCATCAGTCGATACGGCAACGGATAACCCCACTTCGAGGGGCCTCCTACCAATGAAGAATGAGTGGCTCCTCCGGCACTATAAGACCGAGCTCGCCTCGGCACTATGAATGACCGGCTCCTCCGCCACTACAAGACCGAGCTCATCTCGGCACTATGAATGACCGGCTCCTCCAGCACTATAAGACCGAGCTCGCATTGGCACTATGAATGACCGGCTCCTCCGGCACTATAAGAACGAGCTCGCCTCGGCACTATGAATGATAGGCTCCTCCGGCACTATAAGACTGAACTCGCCTCGGCACTATGAATGACCGAGCTCACCTCGGCACCTTCAATTGAAGATAACGAAAAAGCAACGGCCGAACCAACCCGGCCTGAACATCCAGAAGAAAGCAACTAAACAGGTACTATAAAGGAAATCTTATTCATTCAAGAAACATTTTTACAAAAACATTCAGGAAAAACAAATGCTGAGGTGGCACGCAGGCCATACACAAATAAAGTTACTAGGGATAAAGCTACTCGGCTCCGCCACTCTGGCCAGTCGCATGAAATGACTGCCCTTCGCCTTCACCAGGAGGGGCCTTACCCAGACCTCCTGCAGCATCATCGGCGTCCATCGTCTCCACCTGAATGTCGGACGCCCGAGTCACAATGTATGTAATATCCGCAATTTTGATTTCCAGTAATTTTTTCTTTTTTTGAGGAGAGTCCGTTTTGATGACTCGCTTGTGACCGTTTCGTCATTTCGAGAATGATTAATTCTACACTTTTTGACATCCAAGTTCGTTTCAGTGTTGTTTTGTTGAGTTCCGTGCTTTTTAGCGGTTTTTCCGCACTTGAGTTCGATTCTTGAGACGTGTTGTGAACTTCGGTTTGGTTATTCGATCACGTATCGTGATTTTCGGGCGTTTTGAGCTATTTTGTAATTTACCCAAAGTTGTGGGTATCCGCATTCGTAATTGTTGTCTTGACCCTTTTCATGGTCGCGTGTGGGCTTGATGGTAGCTCAAGCTCTTAGTATGATCTTATTCTGGAGCTTTCCGTGCGTATCTTGAACTTGGTGTTCCGATCGGAGGAATCCATTGTTGTAACCAGCTTTGAGAGCATTATTGCCGTCCTTCTGAGTCTTTAGCGCACGCTACACTTATTGGTTAGCGCGCGCTATGGTGCAGTTGTTAGCGCACGCTACATGTGTGGTAGCGCACGCTAACTGGTGGTGTAGAAACAGTCCAGAGGCTACTGGACTGGATTCAGACGTTGATCAGCGCACACTATTTAGTATCATAGCGCGCGCGAAAGTGCATTAGTAGTGTTAGGAATACTTATTAGATTTTGATGATGTCATTAATATAAGATCAAATGTTTATAACTTGGCAAAATGTAATGAAGAACCAAATGAGTATCTTCCATAGGCCAAAATATGTTAAGTATAAAACATGGCGAAATGTAAAGAAGAACCAAATGAGTATCTTCTGTAGGCCAAAAATTAGTTAGGCTGAAAAACGGCTAAGTACTAAAATACAGCTAAGTCCATCAGAGAGGATCAGCCGAGTCAAGTCAGAGTAGTCCTGGTCAACAAAATTTTATCAGAGAGATTTGACCAGACTGCAGCCAAGGTACCTCAGGGAAGTCACCTGATCAGTCAAGTCGCAAACAGTGAGCAGCAGAGAGGACCAGACTGCAGAGAAGTTAACTGCTCATCAGCCTACTCGAAGTCAGCCAAGTACTCCAAGTCCACGTCAGCATGCGTTGAAAAGTCAAATACTACGGAAAGTCACATGCAACGTGAAGAGACAAATTGGAGTGATTCCCGCAAGAGATATGATTTAAATAAATCATCCAGACCCACCTTGAAGACTTTAAACGTTTTATATTCAAAAGATTCGGCGCTCACATGTAGAAGTCTTCACAACGGTCGGAAGATAAAATAAAATAATGGGAATCCAGCCTTGCAACGTTCAGAAAGATTAAACAATGAAGTCTCCCTCCAACGGACGTATTTGTTCAAAAGATTTGCAACGGCTACAAGGAAAAAGCTCAGAGATCGTGACCTATATATATCCGAAGATTTGAAGCTGAGCAATAACCGGTGCGAACATACTTTCAAGCGATCAAAGCAATCTAAAGCAAACAATAGCATCGTGAAAAGAGCGGTTCTAAAATTTCATACTTAAAGAAGCTCTTAGTTGGAGAAGACAAAAACTCTTGTCTATAATCCTGAGTACGGGGTACTTCACTGGTTGAAGTAAGAGACTGTAAGGGCATCCGAGGATCGAGGATCAAGAGGTGCAAGGCAGTCAAGTGTGGTACAACGGCACGGAATTCCACTGGTTGGAAGTCGTTGTAGTTTTGTTTGAATCACTGTAATATTTATCACTGGTTGAGAATTATAGTGAATTCATCTCCAACTGGTTTGGAGAAAAGTGGATTAGTAGAGGATTACCCCACCTCTGAGACCACTATAATTGCCTGCGTTCTTTACTGTATTATTGCATCATACTTTAAGCTATTTGCATTCATTGTTAAGTGTTTCATTAGTTGCTATCTATTCGTCATCAGCTGACTTCCGCATATATTAAAGAACAAACGACTTCAAGTCATTTGTTTACCTATCAGCTGAAGAAACTCACTCTTCGAGAAAAAGAGTTTAAGAGTTTCTACAAGTCTATTCACCCCCTCTAGACTTGTATCTGGACGACTTGTGACCTACAAGTGGTATCAGAGAGGTTGGTTCATTTTTCTCACGAACCAGATCTATATCAGATATATATATATATCTTTACTCTCACGTTATAATGGAACACATGCACTCTAGACTCCCTGTGTTTTCAGTTGACGAGTATGATCTGTGGAAGATAAGGATGCAGGCACACTTATCTTCGATTCATGACGACATGTGGTGTATCATCGAGGACGGTCCATTCATCTTTGAGAAGGACAACACACCAGAGGAAATCGCAGCAGGAGGGCCAGAGAAGATCCCTAAGAAGAGGACAGAGCTGACTCCAGAAGAAAGGAAGCTGGCCAACCTCGATAACCGGGCCAGAGATGTATTATATCAAACTCTTGACAAATCCACCATGGTCAAGATCAAAAATTGCAAGAATGCCAAAGAAATCTGGGACACATTAGCTCTAATGTGTGAAGGAACGGAGCTGATCAAGGAAAACAAGCTGTCAATTGCTATCCAAAAATTTGACAACTTTAAAATGAAGAATGGTGAATCCATAGATCAAGTGGACACAAGATTCACTGAGATAATTAATGAGATCAACTCCCTGGGAAAAACCTATGGCAACAGGGAAATGGCACTAAAGGTTCTCAGATCTCTCAACCCCGAATGGAGCATAAAGGCCGTGGCCATGAGAGAATCCAAGGACCTGAATAAGATAAAGATTCAGGAGCTGTTCTCTGATCTGAAGGCTTATGAGTTCGAGCTTCCAAGTTCATCCTCAACTGAGTCTGCAGAGAAGGGAATCGCATTTGCAGCCGAGTCCCCTGCCAAGAGCCTATCTGATGTGAAGCCTCCAAATCCATTAGATTTTGAGGAAGAAATGGCGTTCATAATGCAAAGGTTCAGCAACTTCCGGAAAAACTACTCCAAATATAAGAAAAATTATAAGGAGAACCCCAGAAGGAACCAAAAAGCCGGTGGCTGGAAGGTGGAATGTTACAACTGCCACAAGACGGGACACATCCAAGTCGACTGTCCTGAGCTTAAGAAGGACGAAACCAAGAAAGAGGTGGGCAGAAAAGAAGATAGAAGAAAAGCCCTCATCGGAGAAGACCAGGAGCAGGTCGAATCAAGCAGCGGATTCTTTTCTGATGATGATGAAGAATATGACTGCCTGATGGCCAATCTAGCTGACGAAGAGGTAACTTCTAAACCCACTAGCTCAAATAATAGTTCAGCTATGTCACAAGACATTGATTTGCACGAATCTGTAAACCAGTTATTTAAAGATTTTGAAACACTCAAATCTGCACATCAAGCTGTATCAGCAGAGAAGACTCAGCTGCAAGATGAGAATGGGCAGCTGAAAAATGATTTCGAAAAACTCAGCCTAGATCTGAATAAGGTTGAGATAACTGCAGCTGACTTTAAAAACCAGACTGATGATAATGCAGCTGAGATAAACCGATTAACTATTTTACTTAAAGAAAAATCAGCTGCACTTGCTCATGCCAAAGCCGAGTTTACTAAGCTGGCTCAGATAAATAAAACTCAGGCGCAGGAAATAACCTCCCTGAAGGCATCTTCAACTCTGGGAGAATTGTGTACCTATAAAAGGTCACTGTATACCAAATCAGGACTTGGATATGATTCTCACACTCCCTCTAGTTCTGAAACCAAGTTTGTCAATGGAGAAACAAGCGCCGCGCACGAGCCTACATAAAAGCGATATTTAAAAAGCAGCAACCAAGTCAAATGTCTAGGCTGCAGTCAGGTTACACCAGGCAGCCACCTAGACAGGCGACTAGGCAATGGCCCAGGCAAAAGCAGCAGCCCAGACAACATGCCCACTATTACCAACAACTCCCTAAAAACCGATTTCATAATGGGAGGGGCAGATAGAAACCTCAAGGTTATCCGAATTTTCAAAATGAACAAGTGTGGAGACCTCAAAGATTTAACAAATGGTCTCAGCCTAGATTTAGAAATGGCTCACACTATCAAAATTTTGAGGAATATCCGGTATACAATCCAACCAGGAGATTCAGACCTCGACCACACACACCATATCAGGGTTATAATAATAATAATAACAATGTATACAATCCAAGGAGAAATCAATTCTCCAGGAAACCAGCTAACCCCAAAGGACCCACACAGATTTGGGTACCTAAATCTCTGCTTGTCTGATTGCAGAAAAGGTGGAAGGACTACAAACACATCTCCGCAAGCTCAAATTTTGGAGGTGAAGAATGGTTTGTAGATTCTGGATGCTCGAGGCACATGACCGGGAACAAGAAGATGCTGTCAAAATATACTAAAGAAAGAGGTCCCGATGTAACCTTTGGAGATAGCTCTAGAGGACAGACAAAAGGCTTTGGAGAGCTGCACCGAGGAAACATTGTGATATCCAAAGTTCATTATGTTAAAGGACTCAAATACAACCTCCTGAGCATAAGTCAATTCTGTGACGAGAAGAACCTAGTAGTATTCACCATCTTGAAGTGCATGGTAATAGATATCTTATCTGGAGAAATAAAGCTCCAAGGCTTCAGAAGGAGAGATGTCTACATGATTGATTGGAACACAGGAACACCTAACTCCTGTTTTCTATCCAAGACTGTAGCTGAGAATGGTTGGCTGTGGCAAAAAAGACTATGTCACTAGAACTTCAAAGCCATCAACAAGATCAGTTCTCAGAAGTTGGTCAGAGGACTTCCAAATGAAGCATTCAAGAAGGAAGCGCTTTGTGATGCATGTCAGAAAGGAAAGCAGACCAGAGCATCGTTCAAGCCAGTTCAGCCTACAACGCTCACAACAAGGATCTTAGATCTACTCCACATGGATCTATTTGGTCCTATCAAGCCAAGGACTTTGAGTGGCCGAAAGCATGCACTTGTTATAGTAGATGATTACTCAAGGTACACTTGGATTATCTTCCTATATAAAAAGAGTGAAACCTTGACCAAGCTACCTGAGCTGCTGAGAAGGATCCAGAATGAGAAATCTCTATCCATAATCAAGATCAGATCAGATAGAGGAGGAGAGTTTCTCAACAAGGCGATAGCGATTACGGCCCGATCGAGAATGGGATCCAGGCATGAGCTCTCTGCGGCCGGGCGCCTCGGCGAGAATGGTGTTCTTGAAAGAAGGAACAGAACCACGAAGGAAGCAAAGAAGGTCCATGATTGCGACGGCACTGCCCAAAAGGTTCGATTTGAAGTCATCAACACACTGTCACACCCGAGCAGGAGTATGATAGTAGGGAGACATGGCAAAACTCCTATGAGGTTTGGAATAATAGAACTCCTCATTGCTTACTTTCATGTTTTTGGTTGTAAGTGTTTCATCCACAACAATGGTAAAACACAGCTAAATGCCTTTGATGCTAAAACTGATGACGGACTCTTTATGGGATATTCCCAAAGAAGCAAGGCATATAGAGTTTTTAATAAAAGAACCTTAGTTGTGGAAGAAACACCCCATGTTGTTTTTGATGAATCTACCGTTGAGTACAGGAAACAAGTTGAGCTAATTGAGAACAAGCTCAAATCAGCGACCCTTGAAGAAGTCATTGTTCATGACACTAGAATGGTGGACTCACCTGCAGACCAGCCTGATGACCCCACTGCAGCTGCTGAAGAACCAACTGCAGATCAGACAGGATCACCAAATCTATCTGATCCGGTTGCCGCTGATGAAGATCCAGCCGTAGCTGATAAAGACTCATCTGCAGATCAGATCTAACCTGCAGATGACAAGACGGTACCTGATCCAGTTGCATACCAGAACCCAGCTGATGCAGATATCCACCAGAGCAATCCATCAGGGGGAACAGACCCAGAAGAGGACGACATTCCCAAATGGCTCAAAGATCACCCAATCCAGCAAATCATCGGAAAGTTGACTGATGGAGTTAAGACAATACATTCAACCCTACCAGCAGGAATGGCGATGTTCTCATGTTTTATGTCACAAATTGAACCCAAGACCACAGAACAAGCTTTGGAAGATTATTCATGGATCAATGCCATGCAAGAGGAATTAGAGCAGATGGAGAGAAACAAAGTTTGGGAACTAACAGACAGACCTGATCACAAGAAGGTTATTGGCACCAAATGGGTGTACAAAAACAAGAGTGATGAAGACGGAGCTGTTGTTAAGAATAAGGCCAAACTTGTAGCAAAAGGGTATGCACAGTGTGAAGGAATAGATTTTGATGAAACCTATGCACCTGTTGCAAGATTAGAAGCCATCAGACTATTCCTCGCATATGCAGCATTCAAGGATTTTGAAGTATATCAGATGGATGTAAAAAGTGCTTTTCTAAATGGAATCCTAGAAGAAGAAGTCTATGTAGAGCAACCCCCAGGTTTTGTCAAAGGAGACAAAGTCTGCAAGCTGTTGAAAGCTCTCTATGGACTTAAGCAAGCACCTAGAGCGTGGTATGCAACACTGTCTGTGTTTCTTGAGAAAAATGGTTTTTGTAAAGGGAAAGTGGACAAAACCCTATTCAGAGTAGAACATGAAGGCCACATATTAATAGTCCAGATATATGTGGATGACATCATATTCGGATCAACTAATCCAGAGTTATGCGAGAAATTCTCCAACCTCATGCAAGGAGAATTTGAGATGAGTATGATGGGAAAGCTTAACTTCTTTCTTGGATTACAAGTTAAGCAGATGGAAAAAGGAATTTTCATCAACCAAGCAAAGTATACCAGAGATCTTATCAAGAGATTTGGAATGGAATCAGCCAAGCCAGCAAGAATTCCTATGAGCACAAGTACTCACCTGGATGCAGACGAGGCAGGCATATCAGTGGACTCAACCCACTACAGAGGACTTATTGGATCCCTTCTGTACCTCACTGCAAGCAGGCCAGACATATCCTATGTCGTAGGAGTTTGTGCACGATTCCAGTCCAAGCCGAAGCAATCACACCTAGATGCAGCCAAGCGGATAATAAAATACCTTAAGTCTACAATCAATGTTGGACTATGGTATCCCAAGGATGATAATTTCGAGCTGTCAGGATACTCAGACGCGGATTTCGCAGGATGCAAAATCAACAGGAAGAGCACTAGTGGAACGTGCCAATTCCTAGGAACCAGACTGATATCCTGGTTTAGTAAGAAGCAGGTTTCTAACTCTATCTCCACTACAGAGTCAGAATACCTAGCTGCAGGTAGCTGTTGTGCACAGATTTTATGGATCAGACAACAGCTAAGCGATTATAATATCATTGCAAATGAAGTTCCGATCTGGTGTGACAACAATAGTGATATTGCAATAACCAACAATCCGGTTTTGCATTCAAGGACGAAGCACATTGATGTTAAGCACCACTTCATTAGAGACCATGTGCTTAACAAAAGGGTTAGAGTTGAAAGAGTCAGCACAGACTACCAGATAGCCGACATCTTTACCAAACCCTTGCCAGAAGAAAGATTTTTGGAGCTGAGCAGAGATCTTGGATTACTAGATTGGGAATCTAGTACTGAAGCTAGCTGATGCATACAAGAAGACGAATGATGGACAAAGCAACCTAGCTGATCAGAATAACAGGCGAGGAGTCAACTCACCTGATACAGAGCGGTCAGCAGTCAACAAATCAGACCAGCTAAGTTTTCTAAACTGACTTCTGAATATTTAATTATTATCTGTCATATTTATAATATTATTATATTAATTTTTGGTTAAAAAACGGCATTTAAATATATTTTTCTAAGCCAAGTGGCAACTTTTAATACACGCGTCAATCGATTACTAAATCGACCTCCTTGATGGCCAATCAAAACAAACCGTCAAATTTTAAATGGGCCACCAAATTCAAATTTGAAATTCAAAAGAATATTAAAAGGCGTACCACCGTTTCAAATTTATAATAAAATAATCCATACGTCTTTTCATCTTCCTTATAAGGAAAGAGAACCAGTTACTTTACCTTTTACGCTTTCAAACCCTAGATTTTTCAGAGCAAAAAATTTTCTTGAACACCAAATACGCTAAGAAATCTTTTATTTGCAGAAATGGCATCTTACTTTGAAGGAGTTAATTTGAAGGCGGTGAAAGACCAGATCATTTTCTCGCTGGTCGTCGACTTTGAAGGCTTATTGGGAGCGAATGTGGAGGATCTCGACATGTATAATCTGATTCGCGCTATGAAGCTTAATGGGATCTACCCATTTCTTGACATCAACCCGCAACATCTGTTCAAAAAGGATGTCATCGAGTTCTATCGCGAAGCTTATCTGATTCAAGACGGAATTCATAGCACAGTCGGCGGAATACCAGTCAGCATATCTCGAGAGACGATCCGTACTGTCTTCGGAATGAAGCACCGTGGTTTAGCGGTCGAAGCTCTCAAACAATCCGCCGAGGAAACCTGGAAAAAGATTAAGGTGGAGAATATCCCGGATAAACTGAAATTCACTGCCAAGAGGAGTGAACTCAAAAGGATTTACCGTGTCGCGTTGGACATAACCAACAAGATAGTCATGGGGATGGCCGGCAGCTATGATCAATTGTCGTCGTCAAAGTTTATGGTGCTGGGAGCACTGATTCAGGAAGAAGAAGTCGATTGGGCCGACTACATTTTCAGGCAACTTGTGCGCGAGGTCAACAAAGCCGAATGGCTTGTTGACGAGAAGAGATTCAAAACGAAGCTGGCGTATGGAACGCAGCTAAGTTGGTTTTTGGAGAAAACTGGTGTGGCAAAGGGAAGCACTGACCCCTTCCACCCAAACAAAAGACTTGGTCATATGGACCACGAAAAGGTGAGGAAATTGGGAGACGCTGGGAAAGCAGCTCAGATGCTGAAGGACCTACCTGACACGAGGCCATATCCGAGATACTATTCATCAGAAGAATCGGACAGACCTGCAGCCGACATTGCAACTGCAGTCGACTCAGACACAGAGTCCGACGATACTCCCATTGCAGTCAGATTCAAAAGAAGGGGACCAGCCCCTGAAGGACCTTCGATCATGCAGTCGTCACCAGAACCCTCTCCCAAGAGGCCAAGGAGACTGCAGTTCAGTGGTGAAGAGCAGTCTGAACACCTAGCCAGCCCCTCAGCCAGATCACCAACTCATCCGGAGGACCAGCCTGCCCCAGGCACCCTCGAGACTCGAATTGTACCTGTTCTCACCCCCTCAGCCTACATATCCAAGGAAGAAGAAGCAGGTCTCATAATTTCTATCCCTGAAGCAAATTATACCTTTAACCTGCTTGAGAACAATACCTTCAATCTATCCATTACTCAACTCCAGCTTGTTAAACCACAAGCATTAAAACACTCCTTTGTAAATATTTTTGAAGAGTGGAAACTTTTTAAAACTCTGACTTTTACAAACCTTCAATCTTACATTGCAAACAGTGGTTGGGAATATCCCCAAGCCACAGAGGAGGTACTGATTCACTTTTGCAAAGAATCAGATTTACTGTTAATCCTCCAGGACAATTGGTTCATGTCACATTTTAAAACCAACATGGACCAATTCATCCACAGCATTATGCTCAGCATTTTTGATGGTTCCTTTGAAGAAAATGAGGAGGAGGAAGTTGAAAATGAGATTAGAATTGAGGAGGTAGATGAAGAAGAAAAAGAAGTGGTTGTTTTGGATGAAGAAGAAAAGGAGGAGGAGAGCAGAGAGGAAGAAAAGATCTTAGTTGAAAATCAAACTGATGAAGTAGAAAAGACAGAAGAGTTGGCTGCTGATGAAGAAGAAGAAGAAGAAGGAGAAGAGTTAGAACAAGAAAACGATGGAGAAAAGGAGGGAAATGATGATGATGATGATGGTGATAAAAGAGAAGAAGAGAAGAAGGATGATAATGAGATGGATGATAACAGTGATGATGATAATGATGGTGATGATAGAGGAGATGCAGGTGCTGAAAAAGAAAAGAATGAAGATGAAAATGAAAAAGATAAGGAAGAAGGAAAGGGAGAAGAAGAGAAAGAGGAGGAACAGGAGAGAGAAAAGGAGAAAGAAGAAGAAGAGAAGGAGAAGGATCAGGAGAGAGAGAAAGAGGAAGAAGAAAAGGAGCCAGAACCGGAGCCAGAGCCTATTCACGAAACTGCAGATAGGACTGTGGTACCTGCCCGGTACACGGCTAGGCGAGCTAGTTGAAGACTCAGTCGGGGACCACGAGAAAACCCCCTCTGACCTACCGGCTGCAGACAGAGACTTGCAGTCTAGTGGTTCCTTTGCAGAAGGCTCAGGAGAGCACTCTCCATCAGCTCAGATATCTCCTGCCATGACTGAGCTGATCAGGCAGATTGTGAAGGATACAATTGGAGAGTTGCTGGCGTCTCAAGTCACTCCAGACCTTCAATCAATCAATGCGAAGATCGATACCTTGCTACAGAGAGGAGTTCCCCAGCCTCCTCCCCCTACCAATAACAGAATGCCATTTGGCATGTCTGATTGGATGAGCAGAATGGAGCACCAGCTAACTACCTTAGTTGATGCTGGCAAAAAGGGGGAAGAGAGAGTTCAGGGGGAAGCAAGTAATCAAGGAGAGATAAGGACGAAGAAGAAGCAAGATATCCTTCAAATTGAAGGACCCTAAAGTCTGAAGAGGAAGGGAAGATCTGATCCATATCAGGCTGTCCAGCCTGCAGGAAAGAAAAAGAGGACTAGAGGAGGTTTTGAGCCTACTCTAGAATGGGAAGGAAAGGAGCTGTGGTATGTTGAGGACTTTATTCCATTTGAAGCTTTTGAGATGTGGGGATCTGCAAGAAAGAAATTTATCAGAGACTACTACATCTGGGAAATACTCCAGGATGATAAACTCTCCCCACAGCAAATCTTCATCAATTTCATGGAGGAAGTCCATCCGAAGCTCTGGGCCATTCTGAATAAGCATGCTAAGGATCAAAATGCTTTCCCTATGATTCCCCCGTTCAGAGCAGAGGAAGCACCAACCCGTCTGGACAATGAACTTGATGAACTTGCGCTTCAAAGAGAAATCAAGCAATTATGCCTTGAGAACAGATTCACATCCCAACAAGAACAAGACTTCGCAGCACTGGTTGTGAAGAGGAAATATGGTCTTGCTCCAGTCAAGATAAGACCAATTGGAGCCAAACCCATCAGACCTGCCAAACAGCCTATTCGCAGAGGCATAGGAAGAGGCAGATGACTCTTACTTGTAATTTTTCTTTATTTTAATTTTGTACCTGTAAAAACTTTCTTGTAAAAATTCAATCTTAATCATAGTCAGAAAATTTTATAACAGTCTGTTGAATGACAATTTCCAGTTGTCTCAATGTTAGACTGATTTCAGTTTGTGTCTTGCACTTGAGTGCAGACTTGGTCATTTGATTACTTACTTAAAGTTTTTCCATCATCAAAATAGGGGGAATTTGTTAGGAATACTTATTAGATTTTGATGATGTCATTAATATAAGATCAAATGTTTATAACTTGGCAAAATGTAAGGAAGAACCAAATGAGTATCTTCCATAGGCCAAAATATGTTAAGTATAAAACATGGCGAAATGTAAAGAAGAACCAAATGAGTATCTTCTGTAGGCCAAAAATTAGTTAGGCTGAAAAACGGCTAAGTACTAAAATACAGCTAAGTCCATCAGAGAGGATCAGCCGAGTCAAGTCAGAGTAGTCCTGGTCAACAAAATTTTATCAGAGAGATTTGACCAGACTGCAGCCAAGGTACCTCAGGGAAGTCACCTGATCAGTCAAGTCGCAAACAGTGAGCAGCAGAGAGGACCAGACTGCAGAGAAGTTAACTGCTCATCAGCCTACTCGAAGTCAGCCAAGTACTCCAAGTCCACGTCAGCATGCGTTGAAAAGTCAAATACTACGGAAAGTCACATGCAACGTGAAGAGACAAATTGGAGTGATTCCCATAAGAGATATGATTTAAATAAATCATCCAGGCCCACCTTGAAGACTTTAAACGTTTTATATTCAAAAGATTCGGCGCTCACATGCAGAAGTCTTCACAACGGTCAGAAGATAAAATAAAATAATGGGAATCCAGCCTTGCAACGTTCAGAAAGATTAAACAATGAAGTCTCCCTCCAACGGACGGATTTGTTCAAAAGATTTGCAACGGCTACAAGGAAAAAGCTCAGAGATCGTGACCTATATATATCCGAAGATTTGAACCTGAGCAATAACCGGTGCGAACATACTTTCAAGCGATCAAAGCAATCAAAGCAATCTAAAGCAAACAATAGCATCGTGAAAAGAGCGGTTCTAAAAGTTCATACTTAAAGAAGCTCTTAGTTGGAGAAGACAAAAACTCTTGTCTATAATCCTGAGTACGGGGTACTTCACTGGTTGAAGTAAGAGACTGTAAGGGCATCCGAGGATCGAGGATCAAGAGGTGCAAGGCAGTCAAGTGTGGTACAACGGCACGGAATTCCACTGGTTGGAAGTCGTTGTAGTTTTGTTTGAATCACTGTAATATTTATCACTGGTTGAGAATTATAGTGAATTCATCTCCAACTGGTTTGGAGAAAAGTGGATTAGTAGAGGATTACCCCACCTCTGAGACCACTATAATTGCCTGCGTTCTTTACTGTATTATTGCATCATACTTTAACTGCTGCATTCATTGTTAAGTGTTTCATTAGTTGCTATCTATTCGTCATCAGCTGACTTCCGCATATATTAAAGAACAAACGACTTCAAGTCATTTGTTTACCTATCAGCTGAAGAAACTCACTCTTCGAGAAAAAGAGTTTAAGAGTTTCTACAAGTCTATTCACCCCCCCCCCCCTCTAGACTTGTATCTGGACGACTTGTGACCTACAAGTAGCGCACGCTAGGGTGAGGATAGCGCGCGCTACCTGGTAGTTCAGGGCAGTCCAGGGGCTATTGGACTGGGTCTGAAGGTCCCGTTAGCACACGCTAACACTTGTGGTTAGCGCACGTTAATCTTAAATATTAGCGCACGCTAAGCTGTCCAATGTATATAAAATGGACAGCAGTCGTGATACATCATTTCCACCTCATTTCTCCTCCTTTCTGCGGGGTTGAGCCAAGGGCGACTAGGGATCGCGATCTTGGCCGATTTTTCTCAATCCAAAGGTGTTTAGGAGCATCCTAGGTGATTATAACATCATATAATCCATTGTTCTTCGCCGAATCAAGGTATTTTTCTTGAATCCCTAGAGTTGACTTTTTGGGGAGTTTTTTCCTTGATCTCGTTTTCCATCCGATTTTGATAAATCGATTGTTGTTAAATGATGTTTTCAAACATATCCTATAGATTGAATATCCATATTCCGGTTTGGAATTTCGTTTTCATGTTTTGGTTGGTCGATTCGTGTTCTTGGCCATTTTGGGGGAAACCCTTGAACTTTTGTCGTTTGTTCCTTCAACTCAACGGCTTTGAGTTGTGCTATGGAATTCATTTTCATCGTTGTTATTGTCCTTCGTAGTTTATTGTCGCGGGTTGGCATTCGGCGGAGTCGGTGGGTTCGTAGTCAGTTCGTGCCAACCTATTTCGATCGATTCTCCGCGTTTGTGGTTATTCGAGGCAAGTACCTTGTTCATACATTTCTTGTTTTGTGGATATGATGATTGGTGATCGTTTTGGTATGTTTGTTTAGTTGTTTGGAATGAACTCTCAAAAGCACTTTCAAAACGCGTGTGTTTTGTGAATGTTGCGTCTCGTGAATGGTTAAGTGAACCCTATGAATATGCTTGGTGTTGTTGTTGTGCTTTGATAATATATATGCATATATTATCTCATTTCGGTACGTTGGGATTTGACAATGGTGTCGTGCTTTGTGTTTGTTGCTTTTGGGTGAATTGTTTGGATATCCGTGGTGTGATATGTTATTTGTGTGAATGTGTGGATATGGTCGAAGGTCTACGGTGACACATGGCATGTGATCATGTGGTCAGGATGCAACAAGTGATTGATCCAACCGTGAGACCCTAAGACAATCTACGGCGACACATGGCTTGTGATCATGTGGTCAGGATGCAACAAGTGATTGGTCCAACCGTGAGATGATAAGACCTGCGGTGACATATGGCATGCGATCATATGGTCAGGAGACAACAAGTGATTGATCCAACCATGAATTGACGTGGCATGTGTTCACGGTGTTATATATATGATTGTGATTATGTTTTGCTCACCTCGGGAGGGTCCGGCGAGGCCTCGAGGAAATCCAATGGTATAGCCCTGGATTCAAGAGTTGGTGTTGTATTCGTTGACCAATATTTGCGTATCTTGCGTGATTATGTTATGTTGATTTTTATGTCCGTCGAGGACACGTGACGTGGGTTTTGACCCTGTGAATTGTTGTTGGTTTTCTATTTGCGAAAACAAAACCTTTGGGTTGGACCCCTATTGATTTTGAAAAGAGAAGAATTTGATAATCCTAAATTGTTTTCTATTAAAACTCTCGATGACATTTTAAATTATTTTATAAACTATTTCCCTTGTTTTGTGATCTTTCGACTTTGGAAAGTTTTACTCAAACTCTTGCCTCGGGAAGTACTCTTTGTTATGTTTGGATCTTTGAGGATTCCTGATTATTGTTATTCTTGGAATGTGAATTGTATGACCCGTAGTTTGTACTTTGTACTTGCACTAGCAAAATAGTGGAATTTTGCTAACCCCCGAGGAATCGGGGGTGGATGTCTGTATTGTATTCAGGTTTTGGGGAGCATAGCACAGGGTCGGAATGAAGGATGATGAAAGATGAACGATACTTATCACATGAGGACTCGTCCATTGTTGTATTGGTTCAGTTGTACTTTATTTCCGCTGCAGTGTTTTCCTCGTTGTGCGGGAGTATTTTGTATTTGCCCATGTGTGGGCATGTATTGGGATTGAGTTGTACGTATTTATTGAAAGACCAAATCGGTCTACCGAGTCATTTTAACCTTAAAGGCATTGTTGAGATGTTCGATGTTGTTACCAGCCTGGTAGATCCTTGAGGAAAGGTTCTACGGCGTGTAATATCCCTGAGCGGATTGGGGGTGTTACATAAATGGTACCAGAGCTTAGGTTGTGGAAACCTAGGTTGTTGGATTAAGTGGTGTCTGTTGAGTTTTGTCTCGTCGGATTTTGTCTGACTGAGTTGTGTCGCGACGCGTCGTCTGAGTTTGTTGGTCGTGATTAGTATCGTGGGGCGATCATCATCTCCGTGCGACCTGTGGATGTAAGTCTCCCTTCTTTGTATTGTGCCTCGTGTGATACGAGCTATTTGTATGATTATCTGTTAAGTGAAGGAATCCTTCTGTGGATTTTGATTTCGTGATATGTGTTTATTCGACTCTCGTATTTAGTTTATACGAGGAGTGTTGTCGCTTCTTATGTCTTTTCGACTTTTGTTTTTGTCCGCTGCTGATGATTTTCGAATTGATTTGCTCGTTTTGCAAGTATTCTTGTGAAACCTTTGTGCTTATACGTGTTCGATTTGCTCACTCCGGGAGGGCCCGACGAGGCCTCGGGGGAATCCGTGACTTCACTCCGGATTCACGAGCTTGTTCGCTAGCCAGTTCGGGAGGGTCCTTAGAGGCCTCGAATGGGGTCAGTGGTTTTGCCCCGATCCTAGGCGGTTTTCGACTGTGATATTTTACGGTTTATTTTCCGGTAAAAGACATGTATTGTCTTGATTTTGAACGATTTGATGCGTGTGCTATGATGTGTTTAAGCGAATGTCGATACGTGTGAATTTTGGGCATTCTGTCCTATTGGATTTTCAAAAAACCTTGAGTATCTTAGAAAATAAATCTCGGGACGTACTTTTAAAATGAATTATTTTCTCGCGGTACCTTCTAGGTGCCTACTAGTGCCACACTATGTTTCAAAATTATTCCACTTTGAGGACCAAAATATTTTGAGATGTTCCCAATGATTTAGAAACGCATTTGCTTAGACCCGAAGGTCGAATATTTCTGAAAAGTTTTAATTTAAAGAAAGGTGTCCTCATTTTTTTTATTAAACGCAAGATGGTTTTTCAAAATCTCGATGATGATGTTTGTACTACTTTTTTCGATACATGATACTCAAGATCAACTGGTGTTTCCAAATTATTTTCAAAATGTGGTTTTCATTTTTAAAACCTATCATTTCTTGTTACAATCGGGGAATGTGTGTAACGTTAGCATTGTCGTTAGGGAGTTGGCCCTCTGAGTTGTGATTGAGTTGGTGGTGTGAGCGTTGAGTCGTTCGCCACACATTTGTTGTGTTAGCCCTCTGTGAGAGGTGTGATGTTGGTATTGAATGTTGTCGCCTCGTGGTGATTTGTGCGTTATCGCACATGTGCGAGCTGTTAGAGCTTGGGTTGGTATGATTTTGTGCATCTGTGATTGTTCCGTGATGTGTCGGTTGCTTGTTGTGTTGTTACCTTGCTTCCGTTGTTGTGAGTTTCGGGGACGACACTTCTTTTAGAAGAGGTCGAATGTAATACCCGTATTATTTTTTACTTCTGCATTTTCTCTTTCTCAATTCTATCGACTCGCTCGTGTTCGTTGATACTTTCTGAACTTGTTCTGTATTTCGGTTTTATAGTTCGAACGGGCCGTGATATTGTTTTGGATCGATCTGGTTATCACTGTGACTTTTCTGAGTTCGGTTTGATTTTTGTGAACCTTGTTCGAAAGTAACATCTTTTAGTTTCTACTAGCTCTTTTAATGTCTTGAGTTGAAGTGTGAACTTCGGAGTCGTTGTTCGACCGTTGTTGTTCGATCGTTGTTGTTCGATCATTGTTGTTCGATCCTGGTTGTCTGACTGTTGTTGTCTGATCTCGTACCACGGAGAATTATCGTTCCCCGTTAGTCAGCTGTTTCGATTGTGGTCAGGTGGGTTCGAGCCGTGCACTGTGAGATGGTAGCTGAGAGGCTGGAGGATCGAGTTTGCGTCTCTGCTCCGAAGGGACACGGAGATGCCTAGTGTGGTTTTTGATGATTTCGGTGTAGTCCGAATTGTTTGTGATTGTCCATGTGGATCGTTTTGTTTTTATTCTCTGTTTTCTCGGTTGTGCGTGTTTCCTTGTAATAGGTGCTTTGTGTTTTGTGATTGTTCGGATAATTGACTTGATTGTATTATCTACTTGATGACGCTTGTCACTTGCTGGTTTTATTATGTCTCTACCTGTGGCGTTGTGTTGGCCGTTGTGGAACGTGTTTTCACGCCGTATGTTTCTTTGTGTTGCTTGTGATGTTTCGCCGTTGGGCGCGAGTTTTCAGTTCTTGTGTATCTCGTTGAGTGTTTCCTGACAGGATATTGCTTCACCCTACTTGTTTTAAGTTTTGGGATGAAACTTCTTTTAAGGAGGGTAGTATGTAATATCCGCAATTTCGATTTCCGGTAATTTTCCTTTTTTGGTGAGAGTCCATTTTGATGACTCGCTTGTGACCGTTTCGTCATTTCGAGAATGATTAAATTCTACACTTTTTGACATCCGAGTTCGTTTCGGTGTCGTTTTGTTGAGTTCCGTGCTTTTTAGCGGCTTTTCCGCACTTCAGTTCGATTCTTGAGAATCTCGTTCGAAACTACTGTTTCGAGTATCCCGTAAGTCCGTTTAACTTTGTTAGACGTGTTGTGAACTTCGGTTTGGTTATTCAATCATGTATCGTGATTTTCGGGCGCTTTAGGCCCTTTTGTAATTTACCCAAAGTTGTGGGTATCTGCATTCGTAATTGTTGTCTTGACCCTTTTCATGGTCGCGTGTGGGCTTGATGGTAGCTCACGCTCTTAGTATGATCTTATTCTGGAGCTTTCCGTGCGTATCTTGAACTTGGTGTTCCGATCGGAGGAATCTGTTGTTGTAACCAGCTTTGAGAGCACTGTTGCCGTCCTTCTAAGTCGTTAGCGCACACTACACTTATTGGTTAGCGCGCGCTATGGTGCGGTTTTTAGCGCACGCTACAGGTGTGGTAGCACACGCTAACTGGTGGTGCAGAAACAGTCCAGAGTCTACTGGACTGGGTTCAAACGTTGATCAACGCACGCTATTTAGTATCATAGCGCGCGCTAGAGTGCATTAGTAGCGCACGCTAGGGTGAGGATAGCGCGCGCTACCTGGTAGTTCAGGGCAGTCCAGGGGCTACTGGACTGGGCCTAAAGGTCCCGTTAGCACACGCTAACACTTGTGGTTAGCGCACGCTAACAGTGTGTCTCGATAGCGCACGCTAATCTTAAAGATTAGCGCACGCTAAGCTGTCCAGTGTATATAAACTGGACAGCAGTCGTGATACATCATTTCCACCTCATTTCTCCTCCTTTCTGCGGGGTTGAGCCAAGGGCGACTAGGGATCGCGATCTTGGCCGATTTTGCTCAATCCAAAGGTGTTTTGGAGCATCCTAGGTGATTATAACATCATATAATCCATTGTTCTTCGCTGAATCAAGGTATTTTTCTTGAATCCCTAGAGTTGACTTTTTGGGGAGTTTTGTCCTTGATCTCATTTTCCATACGATTTTGATGAATCGATTGTTGTTAAATGATGTTTTCAAACATATCCTATGGATTGAATATCCATATTCCGGTTTGGAATTTCGTTTTCATGTTTTGGTCAGTCGATTCGTGTTCTGGGCCATTTTGGGGGAAACCCTTGAACTTTTGTCGTTTGTTCCTTCAACTCAACGGCTTTGAGTTGTGCTATGGAATTTATTTTCATCGTTGTTATTGTCCTTCGTAGTTTATTGTCGCGGGTTGGCATTCGGCGGAGTCGGTGGGTTCGTAGTCGGTTCGTGCCAACCTATTTCGGTCGATTCTCCGCGTTTGTGGTTATTCGAGGTAAGTACCTTGTTCATACATTTCTTGTTTTGTGGATATGATGATTGGTGATCGTTTTGGTATGTTTGTTTAGTTGTTTGGAATGAACTCTCAAAAGATTTGGTTTAGCCTCGTTAAAGGCTCACTTTCAAAATGCGTGTGTTTTGTGAATGTTGCGTCTCGTGAATGGTTAAGTGAACCCTATGAATATGCTTGGTGTTGTTGTTGTGCTTTGATAATATATATGCATATATTATCTCATTTCGGTACGTTGGGATTTGACAATGGTGTCGTGCTTTGTGTTTGTTGTTTTGGGGTGAATTGTTTGGATATCCATGGTGTGATATGTTATTTGTGTGAATGTGTGGATATGGTCGAAGGTCTACGGTGACACATGGCATGTGATCATGTGGTCAGGATGCAACAAGTGATTGATCCAACCGTGAGAGCCTAAGGCAATCTACGGTGACACATGGCTTATGATCATGTGGTCAGGATGCAACAAGTGATTGATCCAACCGTGAGATGATAAGACCTGCGGTGACATATGGCATGCGATCATATGGTCAGGAGACAACAAGTGATTGATCCAACCGTGAGATGATGTGGCATGTGTTCACGGTGTTATTATATGATTGTGAATGTGTTTTGCTCACCTCAAGAGGGTCCGGAGAGGCCTCGAGGGAATCCAATGGTATAGCTATGGATTCACGAGTTGGTGTGTATATGATTTGTGAATGTATTTTGCTCACTTCAGGAGGGTCCGGCGAGGCCACGAGGGAATCCAATGGTATAGCCCTGGATTCACGAGTTGATGTTGTATTCGTTGACCAAGATTTGCATATCTTGGGTGATTATGTTGTGTTGATATCTATGTCCGTCGAGGACACGTGACGTGAGTTTTGACCCTATGAATTGTTGTTGGTTTTCTATTTGCGAAAATAAAACCTTTGGGTTGTGACCCCTGTTGATTTTGGAAAGAGAAGGATTCGATAATCCTAAATTAGTTTCTATTAAAACTCTCAATGGCATTTTAAATTATTTTATAAATTGTTTCCCTTGATTTGTGATCTTTCGACTTTAGAAAGTTTTACTCAAACTCTTGCCTCGGGAAGTACTCTTTGTTATGTTTGGATCTTTGAGGATTCCTGATTATTGTTATTCTTGGAATGTGAATTGTATGACTCGTAGTTTGCACTTTGTACTTGCACTAGCAAAATAGTGGAATTTTGCTAACCCCCAAGGAATCGGGGGTGGATGTCTGTATTGCATTCAGTTTTGGGGAGCATAGCACAGTGTCGGCATGAAGGATGATGAAAGATGATCGATACTAATCACATGAGGACCTGTCTATTATTGCTTTGGTTCAGTTGTACTTTATTTCCGCTGCAGTATTTTTCCCGTTGTGCGGGAGTATTTTGTATTTGACCCCTGCGTGGGCATGTATTGGGATTGAGTTGTACGTATTTATTGAAAGACTAAATCGGTCTACCGAGTCATTTTAGCCTTAAAGGCATTGTTGAGATGTTCGATGTTGTTACCAGCCTGGTAGATCCTTGAGGAAATGTTCTACGGCGTGTAATATCCCTGAGCGGATTCGGGGTGTTACAATGTAGGCGCGGACCTCCTCGACCGTCTTCCCTTCCTTCATGAGATCCAACATCTCGTAGTAGGTAAAGAATGAGGTCGGGCCAACCCTGATGATTAAAGAGAATGAGGAAGCCCACAATTCGAGCCCAGACATTGGGATGGATCTGAGCTATTGGAAGGCCCCACCTCCGCAAAAAGCGAGTCAAAACTAAAGGGAGCGAGAACCTTAACCCGGCCAACAAGGAGCGGTAGTACACGGCCGTACATCTGAGTGGCGCCGGATGAGGCCTCTCCTCAAGGTACGGGACGAACATTCGTACCCCTGCCGGTAATTTGAACCGCCGCCGCCAGGCCGCCAGTTGTTCCCCAGTAACAGTACTCCGAATCGAGGTAGAATTCCACGCCGCCTCCACAAAGAGGATCGCCCGAGGCCGAGTCCAAACTTCCCTGGCCTCTCCATCTGTATCTGTCGTACCACCTATCGTCGGAGTCCCTGCTTCTGCCTCCACGACTTCCGGAAGCCTCGCTACATCGCCGCCTCCCTCCTCATCACTACAGTCGACGGGTGTCCCCCTTAGGGACAGATCCGCCACCCCCGTACGGTCCGGCGACACGACCAGCTCCGCCGCCCTCATATCTCCCAGATCCGACATATCAATTAATTAAAACGAAAAAAGATAGATGGGAAAAAGACTCACCGAATTCTCTCGTCCTCTGCAAAAAAAAAGCTCGAAGAAAATGGCAAAAAGGAAAAGGAAGGAAAGAGGGTGAAGAACCCCTTTATATATAAGGAGAACCAAGCATTGAATACTTGGCACGTGGCACGTCGATTCAAGCTGAACCGTCGCGAAAATCAAGGGCGCGTGGACGCGTCGCCGAATCAAATCCTGCCACGCGTTCCTCATTATGACACAAAGACGTAGGAATCGAACCGACACATCTCTCGAAGAGACGTCCCTTCGAGAATCCTGTCCTCCCTAAGAAGCCGGCTCGGTCTAAACTACGAATCGACTCCAGCCCCGGCCACCCGGCACGGCCCTGGACTCGGGGCCCTTGTTGATAGCCCATCCGACTTGGCATCCACGTATGCGCTCCCCGCCAGCTCAACCGTCCCGGTTGAGAGGGCCGAAAGGCAAAGAACCAATTTTTGGATAAACCGGACGAGCAGAGCAACGAGCAGGACCGACCAAGTACATATCAAATTTACTCCCATGTCCCGTTAAAGACCGGACCGGACAGAACCATCGAGGCCGACCCGATGACCACTCTGGAGCAAGGACGAAAGGGCCGACCAGATACGGGATAAATACGCTCCAAAACACCGTCATGACACGACTGATCAGAGCAGCGGGAGACCCGAGGGCCGACCCCAGTACCGACCACAACGGATAAGCATCGCCAAAAGTATGCAGAACAGGCACACAGGACATGCAGAACAGGCACACGGAACAGTTAATGCATTCTGTCCTCCCTCTTCCCAAAGCAGTCCCCAAAGGCCGCCACGTGTCTAAGGCACACTCTCCCTCTGACAAGTGTTTGGACGCATTCCCAGACATCCTCCAACTGTCGCCCGCTGATTGGCCAAGATTTTCTATATATAGAAGGAATGTACAAAAAGAAATGACTTTTGGAATTTTGGAGAAAAAAAGAGAGAGAAAAAGAGAGAATATAAAAGGCTCTATCAAAGGATTACGATCATCTATAAAATTTCGTGATCCAATTCATTTTATCTTTACTGTTTTTTATGTGGCTTCGACCAACCTAGTCCAAGTCAGCACACGTTACGTTGATCAAATCAGTCACGAACACAGAGAAACCAATATAATTATTTATATTAGGATATAAGAAATCAAGCAAAAAGGTCACAAACGATGATCAAAGATTTGAAAACTGATGGAAAACTGAGCACAAGTATACGAGTCAAAACTATTTTCTTTTATTCTGATTTTTCTTATCTCAATTATGAATTATTGTTTATTTGATTTTATGATCATATTTAGAGGTTAAAACTACAATAGCTAGTACTTAATAATTTATGAATTACAATTGAAGAATTAATCACCCTCTTTATTTGCTTTTGAATTTGTTGCTTTTAATATATCTATATCTATATCTATATAAAGATTGAGTCCCAATAATTAAATGTTGAGTCCTAATGATTAATGTCATTAAGATTGAGTCCGAGTAATTAAATGTTGAGTCTTAATGATTAATATCACTAATACATCTTTACATATAAAGTCGATTATTTTAATGTCTTGAATTTTTAATAACATGTTAAAAATATTTATCATCAGTGTCAAAGTATCAATGTCAAAATATGTTTTAAAAATGGTTAAATTTCTTTTTTTTTCTAAGTTCTCAAATATAATACAACCAACCTTTAATTGTTTGGGGTTAGATTGAGATAATTAAAAGATTAGTCAAAAGTTTTAGGACCACAACTAGCTCAACTTTTGTTTATTTTTTACATTCGTAAGTCATTCAGACCCGGGATCTTAGAAATCATCCATTCGTAAGCTCAACTACCCGAGATTAGTTAGATAAGTTAATAAGTTGGTTTTGATAAATTAGTTAGAAGTTAATAAATTAGCTCAACTTAAGTTATGACAATTAGTTAGTTAATAAGTTGGTTCTACACCGAGGTGTCCCAATCCGAGTCCGGGTCTGACTCGGCGGATCCACGAGTCGGCTGACCAGGACCCGAACCCCACCCCTACGTATGAAATATACGGGTCCAGGTCTTCACGGGTCGACCCGCCAGGTCCGGGCCCGACCCGTAATTTTTTTTCTTTCTCAAATGTGTTTTTAAAATTTTATTTATCATTATCTTATACACGGAAAAACAACTAATGAGCAAAGAAAACGATTGGAAAAAATGAGCTTGTACTTAATTTTAAGTTTTCACTTGAAATTAAATTGCCTACGTATCCTCGTGAGGAATCAAAGTCCTACGTCGTTCTTTTACTTATAACGATTCAAAAAATGGGCTTGTATTTAGTTTCAAGTTTTTACTTAAAATTAAATTGCATACGTATCATCGTGAGGAATCAACTTTAGGTTTTCACTTAAAATTAAATTGGCCTACATAGATATAATTTCCATTTTTTTCTTTTGAAATCAGTTCGTTGGACCCGCCGGGTCCCCGGTTCGACCAGCCGGGTCCCGGGTTCGACCAGCGGGTCCAACAGTTACTTTTTTAAAAATGATTATTTTTTTGAATTTTAGATCCAGGTTAACGGGTCGGAACTGGCCGGTCGCTCTAGCTAGGGCCCGGACCACACTCGTGTATGCCACGGGTTCAGGTCGTCCGGGTCTGACAGGTCGCCCGGTCCGGGTCCTACACGGGTTCGACAGGTCTGGGTCTACGACCCACCGGGTCTAGTTCTACATTGTGAGTAGGGGCCACAATCACGGGTCTCTACACGTATCCCAAAATCTCATCGCGTTTCATAATAAGGTCGAGTTTGATATTGTGATTTTAAAAAAAATGCTTCAAATGTGATTTGAAAATAACCGACGATAAATTTAAATAATTTGTGTTTGGTAAATATTACTTTATAAAGTGATTTTAAGATGTAAAATATTACTTTAGATGTTTCTTATGACAATAGCTTAAAAAAACAACTCCAATGTTGCTTCCAAAAGATATTCTCACCGACTCATCTATATATATATGAAAAGTGGTGATGAAAATTAAAGGAGAGACATGCCACATGGGACAAAATCCTACGTGGCAAATTCCAGCAAAAAATAAATGATTTAAAATCATTTCAATTATATTGTGCCATTCAAAATAGTTTGTTCATTTTTCCACAATTTTAGCTAAACAAAATCCTACGTGGTAAATTCCAACAAAAAATAAATGATTTAAAATCATTTCAGTTATATTTTGCCATTCAAAATAGTTTGTTCATTTTTCCACAATTTTAGCTATAAGCCTACGTGGCAAATTCCAGCAGAAAAAAAATGGTCTAAAATTATTTCATATATATAAAACAATTCAAATTATATTCTGCCACAATTTTAGCTATTTATAATATTTATCGTATTATCCATTAGTTAGTTAGATTTACAAGATTTTGTATGGCACCAATACTCATCATAAATCCTATAAAAAATTAATTGATTTAAAAATATTTCAGCTACAAATAGGGACCCGAAGGCAACTTTCAGTTAGATTTATGAGATTTCTTGGGAGCCGAATACTTATCACACAGCCACTCCTCATTCCTAAAAACCGTTGGTTATATAAACAAGAAAAATGACATTCCTCATACCACAAGGTCAAATACCTGTGTTTATCTCAAAATGTTTGATTCGAAAAGAATGATGATTATCGATAACTACGCAATTACAAATCTGCCACATGATTTAAATGAAAGGAGAGACATGCCACATGGGACAAAATCCTACGTAGCAAATTCCAGCAAAAAATAAATGATTTAAAATCATTTCAATTATATTTTGCCATTCAAAATAGTTTGTTCATTTTTCCACAATTTTAGCTAAACAAAATCCTACGTGGCAAATTCCAGCAAAAAATAAATGATTTAAAATCATTTCAATTATATTTTGCCATTCAAAATAGTTTGTTCATTTTTCCACAATTTTAGCTATAAGCCTACGTGGCAAATTCCAGCAGAAAAAAAATGATCTAAAATTATTTCATATATATAAAACAATTCAAATTATATTCTGCCACAATTTTAGCTATTTATAATATTTATCATATTATCCATTAGTTAGTTAGATTTACAAGATTTTATAGGGCACCAATACTCATCATAAATCCTATAAAAAATTAATTGATTTAAAAATATTTCAGCTACAAATAGGGACCCGAGGGCAACTTTCAGTTAGATTTATGAGATTTCTTGGGAGCCGAATACTTATCACACAGTCACTCCTCATTCCTAAAAACTGTTGGTTATATAAACAAGAAATGACATTCCTCATACCACAAGGTCAAATACCTGTGTTTATCTCAAAATATTTGATTCGAAAAGAATGATGATTATCGATAACTACGCAATTACAAATCTGCCACATGATTTAATCATGTGCATTATGGAAAAGTTTGCACGTCAATCACCCAACGGCTGGGCAAACGTTAGCGCTAGGTAATTTGCAGGTTTCATAGGTTCTTCATTCACTGCGCGTTATTGTATATATAAACAAATTATTAATTTCTAACTACAAACAATACTACGATTCCCAGCTGTCGACTCTTCTATGAGTTGGGTAACACAACAAGCATTTTGCAGCGGCTTAGTTTTGAAATGCAACATGATGTTTCTCCTCCAATGTTAGATAAACTGGTGGCTTCTAAAAATCCTGAAGCACTGTTCAGAAAATTATTGGTACATTAATATCTAATTAGTTACTAATTATTTTTATCTCATCTTCTCCTAATTTTATTACTATTTCATATTTTTGTAGTTAAAGTTCTTCGTCGAACAAAATGAAGACGAAGCATTTGAATTAATGATTATCGCCCTAAACCTCAATCACCATGAAGCCACATATTGTTTAAACTTCATGAAGCTGTTTAGTGGTGAAGAAAAACACAGAGAAGAGGGAATTCAAGGGTTGTCGATGTTGGAGGATAATTCTAAGAGCGCATACTATGTGACATCATGCAGATGGCAACTGAAAAAAAGACTTTCAAAAATGAAATTTAAGCTTCCTAACTACCTTGGTGTTCCACTATTCTGTAATTCAAGTGACGAAGAATTTCTATCGCATCTAGAAAGACAACTTCCGCACAACCAGTGCCCTAGATGTGTTGCTGATATTGAAGTGGTCTATATGAAAGCTATAAGTACATGCGAGCACGACGCCAAAATCTAGGAGTATTTTAATATCGTTGTAATTGTCTCGATTCACATTTCTCTATCAATTTATATTTGTGAATCATATTCACTTATCTTGGGTTTCAAATTCTCACTTTTCTGCTCATACGTGTTTCAATTATTCCAAGCATGTTAACCGATTCTCCTGGGAGCGTATAACATTGCCAATTAGATAGCAAATAGATAATTGGCTTTGTGTAAATAATTGAAACCCAGATCCTAACAACTCTAGCAAGATAAATAACTTATATTTATAAAAGTTATAAATTACATGTATTAGATAATTCCTGTGTTTCTATGATTATTTTTATTTAATTCTAATTAAATAAAAAGACCGAATCAATTATTATTATAGATAATGACTTGAATATTTTAAATGCTCGAATCAAATTGTAAATTAATCTGATCAAAATTATTAACAATCTTTTAAAAGATGAGGATTGTTTTAATATTTAATAGAAACTGAGATCCTAACAAGTCAACAAAAATAAACACCTTATAATAAGCTGTTTAGCTAATAAAATATCTACTATATATATTCAAAACAATGTTCATTTAATTCTAATTTGTTCGATCTTTTAACGCGCAGTGAATGACTGTTTTATAATATTGTCAAAGACCATATCAAATTAATATTTAAATAACTAAAATTCGGATAATCTTAACTGAAACCTAGATCCTGAAAACTCTAGAAAGTTGAACCACTTCCGACTGTTTTATGATATTTTCGAAGACCAGATCAAATTGATACCTGGATCCTACAAACTCTAGAAAGTCCAATTCGGACTGTTTTATAATATTTTAAAAGACCACATCAAATTGATATTTAAATAGCTAAAATTCGAATAATGTTAACAACTAAGACCAAGATCCTAAAAACTCTAGAAAGTTAAACCACTTCAGACTGTTTTAAGATATTTTAAAATACCAGATTAAATTGATATTTAAATAACTAAAATTCGGATAATCTTAACAATTGAGACCAAGATCCTGAAAACTCTACAAAGTTAAAACACTCCAGACTGTTTCATGATGTTTTAAAAGACCAGATCAAATTGATATTTAAATAGCTAAAATTCGGATAATCTTAACAACTTAAATCTAGATCCTATAAACTCTAGAAAGTTAAAACACTTCAGACTGTTTTATGATATTTTAAAAGACCAGATCAAATTGATATTTAAATAGATACAATTCGGATAATCTAAACAACTTAAACCTGAATCCTATAAACTCTAAAAAGTTAAAAACACTTCAGACTATTTTATGATATTTTAAAAGACCAGATCAAATTGATATTTAAATAGCTAACATTCGGATAATCACAACAATAATTGAAAACCATATCCTAAAGTCTTTTACCGAATCAACTTGCAAATTGGAGAACAAAAGATTCGGGTATTCTAAATAATTGAAAACCATATCCTAATAATCCTACAAGTTTAAACCACTCGATTATAATGACTTAGATAATAAAATATCTATCATCAATACGATTTTATTTTATTTCAGGTCGAGATAATCAAGTCTTTTGAAAAAGATGGACTGTTATAATATTTTTGGATAACGATAGAAAATTCAATGGCGATCTGACAGGACTTTTGAAGAGTACAAAGCTAATCATATGGGATGAGGCACCCATGACTAATAAGTTTTGCTTTGAGGCACTGGATCGCAGTCTAAGGGATATGATGAAAGATCATCATGGTATGGAATCTAACAAGCCGTTTGGTGGATTGGTCGTTGTCTTTGGTGGTGATTACAGACAGATATTGCCCGTCATACCAAAGGGTAGTAGGCAGGATATAGTCCACGCATCCCTTTGCTCATCTAAGACAATTTGGAGTTCCTGTTGTGTCCTGAAGCTTACGAAGAACATGCGTCTACATGTACTTTTCTAAAATTTTATGCTAGATAATTACTTTTTATATAAATAACTTATTTTAAATGTATATAAATTGTTGACTTTGTCTTTATTAAATTACGGTCGCGGCTCATATGATGAGACCGAGAGCATCGGGAGTTCTTTGAGTGGTCTTTGAAGGTTAGAGATGGTGAAATTGGTGTTGATAATGATGGTGAGGTAGAATTCAAACTGCCTGATGATATTCTGATTCGGTCTATTGATGAACCAATTGCTGCAATAGTTAAGAGCACATATCCGAGCATATTAGACCATGTCGGTGATGGTCGGTACTTTCATGATAGGGCTATTCTTGCTCCCACCAATGAGATCGTCCAGGAAGTAAATGATTATATAATATCTCTTTTACCTGGAGATGCCACAGAATTCATGAGTTCAGATAGCATATGCCCTGACGAAGATGATACCGTCAATATAGAAGATGTCTATTATGTCGAGTTCCTGAACACTATAAGGACTTCTGGGATACCAAATCATATAATTCGACTTAAGGTTGGTTGTCCTATAATGCTTCTTAGAAATGTTGATCAGTCTGCCAAGCTTTGTAATGGAACTAGATTGATTGTTACTGCGATTGGCAAGCACGTTATTGAGGCTAAGACGATACATGGAAAGAACGCTGTAGTGAAGGTTTTCATACCAAGGATGGTACTTTCACCTTCTGATATTACCAAGTTTCCTATTAGATTTCAGCGAAGGCAATTTCCTATATCAGTTTGTTATGCAATGACTATCAATAAGAGTCAGGGACAGTCTTTATCTCATGTTGGGCCTACCTCCCAAAGTCTGTTTTCAGCCATGGCCAGCTCTATGTTGCATTTTCCAGAGTAACAAGCAGAAAGGGGCTCAAGGTTTTAGCATTGGATGAGGAAGGCAATCCTACCGACACGATCACCAACATTGTATACAATGAGGTATTTTCAAAACTTTGAGGTATGTTTTTATCATATTAATACACTTTATGTCTAAAGTAGCAATATACATTTACTTGGTTTTGTTATTGCTTACTGATTTGTACAGATATCGTTTTGCAGTTGGTGATTATTCAGATGTCTACTGTGATTGTACACGTTGACTTTGAATTGTCTTTCATATTTTGCGATGTACTGAACTTTTGATTCTATTTAATATTATTTATTGTTTGGATGATATTTTATTTCACGTATTACTAATTTAAAGGAAATCATGCCGTGGCAACGCCACGGGTTAGTACTAGTAAGTTCTAAAAAACACTTTTTTCTTTTTATCAAACAGTATGAAATTTAAAAATTTATTAAACTTTAATTATTTTTTAAATTAAGCAATATTAAACGAGGTCTAAGTTGATTCCACGTTACAAAGACAAAAAAAAAATCTCATTAACATGATTTTTTATTGAAAGATATTCATCTACGTTTTGACATACATGCATCAACTAACTTTAATAAAACAAAACATTTCATTTATTATTCTAAATAAAATATTAACCCTCCGTCGATCCAACTTCAACACTTAAATGCAAGTTGTCCTTTTACAAGCTTTTTTTTTTTGTCCTTTTACAAGCTTAATATTTCTAGTTTTGCACAATCAATCACATAAAATTCATCACATCTAGTATTTTTTAAATTTTAATCTCCGGAGCATATTATCAGTAATTGCACAATACAGAACTATCACATTCCAGTCATTTTTCTAAAAGTCATCATTTTTGCATAAAATATTAAATATAGGATGAGATGGAACGAATAGAAAAAGTGCATATATTGGATGAATGATTTTTTTCCTTTAATATTTTGCATCATTTATAAATTGGAGAATTTCAACCTCCTGATAGGTAGAGATGTTAAACGGGCTAGTCCTAGCGGTTTCGGGCTAGCCTGGCGAACTCAAATTGTGATCCGGTAGCGAATTTAAACGGGCTAGGAAATATCGGCCATAACCCTAACCCTAACGGGCTTCGGGCTAAACGGGCTAAACGGGCTAAATATTTAAAAATCTATTTTTTATTTTTTTATAAGTCATGAACAAAAAAAAAACAGTAACAATATATTTTATATATATATATATATAGTAACAAATATACTATAATAAATATAACAAAACATACACTTTTATGTATATCATATATATATATATATATACACTATATTAACAAATACAGTAATAATATATATTATATATAATATTAGTATATATTACATATATAATATTAGTATATATTATATATAATATTAATATATGTTATATAAATATAGTATTACTATAAGTTGAAATTAATAATATATATATATATATATATGTCGGGCTTCGGGCTAGCCCTAGCGGGTTTCGGGCTAGCCCTAACGGGCTTCGGGCTAAACGATCTGGGCCAAAAAAGCCCGGATTTAAACGGGCTAGGAAATATCGGCCCTAACCCGGTTTTTTGGCGGGTTAAACGGGCCAGCCCGCCGGGCCCGAGCCCGTTTAACATCTCTACTGATAGGACCCGTCGTGAGTTTTTTGATGCTCATGACGGAAAGCCAGAAAAATTGCACTTAAGGGAGGAAGGAGTGGTCACATAATACCCTAGGTGCCACATCACCTCTATTCAATAAAAACCTTCCAACTCAAAACTACCCAATTTTACCCTAACACTACCCTAAGTGGAGGGAGTGGTCACCTAATACTCGATTTTTTTTCATACATAAAATCACATACAATATTTAAAATAAAAACAAAATTAGGAAAAAAAACAGCAGACAATTAAAAAAATTAAATTAAAATACACAAACGGCAGGCTAGTCAGTGAAGGAAAAGAGAGATAGATAGACAAAATTAAAAAAAAAAAAAATCTGCAAAACCGCTCGGCTTCACAAACCGAAATGGAAACCCGATCTTGCTACCCGATGTGGAGGGGGCGGTGTACCCGCTCGGGTATCCCTAGCCGATCTTGCTACCCGAACCCACTCCCTCCCCCCTAATATATAAAAAAGGGAAGAAAAAAACAAATGAATAAAGAGTCTCAAACCTAGTCAAGTTAAACGGTTCCTCCCCTCGCGGATATTTTTTTTTTTAATGGCGAATTTCAACTTAGACTCGACCATCCTCCAAATCGGAGAGCCCTAACCACCACTTTGTCTAGACTATGTTGTCTTAACTGGGCCCACGCTGGAGCCAAGTGGGGCATAATAGGTTCGCGAGGAAACCGTCTCGCCTCCACACAAGTTTCCTCGCGGATATTTATTAGATATAACAAAATGATAGCCCGTTCTCGCCAATAGCCAAAGTGGGCTGTGTCCAGGCATGGGCCGGGCTGGCCCGCATGGCCTGCAGACTTGGAAAATTCGGACTGGACCGACACGGCACACTGTCATTCTATTCAATATATATATCGAATCGAATGCTAGTGTGACCCCCCCCCTCTCTCTCTCTCTATATATATATATATATATATATATAATCATTATCGCTCGATACAATTACAATCCATTTCTTGTTCTGAAAAAGACTCATTTGAATCTTCTGATGAATCACTGATGAATCATCAGTTTCAGATTCTGAATTTAAAAGAATTTTCTTTAAACCATCTTTAATTTCTTCATCCAAGTTAAGATTATTGATCTTTTTCTTGACTCTACATTTATTTGCAAAATGACCAAATTTTCCACATTTAAAACATGTTAAAGGTTTTTTTATCACCTTTATTATTTCTAAATTGTTTTCTTTTATTTCTTTTTTCTTCTCTATTTTTATATCTAGAGGTTTTCTTATAATCAGAAAAATTTCTTTTCTTTAAAGATTTTTTATTATAAGAAGTAGAACATTTCATTCCAAATTGATCACAAAATTGACCTAATTGCCTTCTTTCATTTAAATTATGTTTTTTAATTTGTTGATCCAGCTTTATTTCATTACATAAAGTTAACCCTTCTTGAATACAAGTTCCAATTAATTTACCATAAGTAAACTTATCATAAAAAATTGTTACTTCATTATTTCTAAGAGCTTTTCTAACTCTTTCAGCAAATAAATCTGGTAGTCCATCAATAAATTTGGACTTCCAATGGGTACTATTAGAGTCAGGGAGTTCCATGACTCTACTAAGGAAAGTATCCTTGTACCATCTGAAAGAAGTTAGAGTAGGACATTTTAATCCATTTAATAGAGTTCTAATATTTTCAGAATTTTCCGACCATCTCCCTGTAAAATGTTCAATTATATTAACAATTAATGTGTAAACCGCATTAGTAGTTTCAATACCATTCTCAGTTTTTACTGTATTAAGAATTTCCATTTGGTCATTATTACTGAGATAGTTATCCCACCAACATCAGTTGACCTGTAAAGCCTGCTATTATCATTTTAGCAACTATTTTATCACTATTATTATTATTTTTAGCAAATAGTACAATACATCATCATTCTATAAACTAAATTATAAATTTGCCTTTCAGTATACCCGTCTATATTCCACTCATAAATATTCTTTCCACTATAACTATTATTTAGAATAAATTCCTTTTCTTCATGAAAAACATCTTGTGGAGTGGGTCTAGGGTAATAATATAATCTTTGGGTAGGTTTATCAGCATATTTACTTTTATACCCTTCCATTTTATTAATTTCATTATTAATTTTATTCATATATTCTTCATCAGACAAAAGCTCTTCATTATCAATAGTATTTAAATTTAAATTTTTAAATTGTTTTTCTATTAAGTTTTCTAATTCTGATGTAGATTTTAATTTAAAATCTCTGACTTCAGGAGGTGGTTGTATACTTGCAATAGCTTGAGATTCTGCCACTACATTTTTATTTTCGTTTTTAACATCTAATTGACTTATTCGATTTATTTGGGAAATAAGTTTTTCAACTCTTTGATGTATAGAGAAAATTTGTTCGCTAAAACAACCAAATAAATATTTGTAAAATTATTTTGTTGTAAAAGTTGATTTACATGACCTGTCGTTATTGACAAAGTACCATTTTCAAATTATTTTTGAAAGGCTGCAAAATGTAAATTTACATTTTCTTTCTGTATTTGAAAAGGTTGTTGGGGAGGAAATATTTCTTTAGCAATGTTTCCATTAAGAAGTCTATAATCTCGTTCTAAAACTGAAATATAATTTAAAAGATAACTATTAATAAACCAAGGAACAAAATAGATGACTTTATTAACTTTTGACAAATGACCATAAAACTCTTCTTGGATTTTTATTAATTATTCTTTTTGAAAATTTTCAAAGAACCATTTTCTGAATGATTTCCATTTAGGTAACTTGAATTCTTCAGAAATTAAGGCTCTAGTAGATGAGCCTGGAGAATAATCATATTTTTATGTATTATCCATTAAAGATTAAAATCCATTTCAGAGGGAGTAATATTATCCTCATCATTATATATTTCTTGGACTATATTATTATTATTATTAATTTTTAAATTTTCAATCTTTCTTGGGAAAACTTCTTCTCTTATTTGAGAAGTAAATGCTCTAGAGGGCATCTCAACTTTATAGTCTAATTTACTAGAAAATAATGATCTATTAGACTGACTTCTTTTTAAGAAAGAACTATTTTCTTCAAACCCAATTTTTACCTTTGCATCTGAAGTTTGGATAATATTAATAAAATTACTATTAATTTTTAGTTGAGGAGGTATAGCCTCTTCTAAGACCCAATTTTCAGGAAATTCAATTTCATCCCATTTTATTGTTTTTCTGGTTGATATTTTAGACATATCTAAATTACTTTCTATTAAAATAGTTTCATTATTTTGACTACTAAACATTTTACATTTAGGATTCATTGTCGTAAGTGGTCGAAAATAAATTCTATAACAAATACATATTAATTCAGAACCAGGCATATAATCATAACCATGGGTTTTAATATTTAAAGTTAAACTATCTAATATATTAACATCAGATAAAGATAATTGTAAATTAGGATAAACATTAAAATAAACTGGACCACGTGCCAAACTAGATTGTATGATCCCTATTAAAGATTGTTGCCAATTTCTATTACGACCATCTCGTAAAACGGCTAGAAAACTTTCAGGTAACCCTTGTAAAGTAAGTGGTTTAAAAGCAATTTGTACTAAACCAATATGTAGATAATTAAAATTTAACTGATACTTTTGAATATCTCTTTCATTTAATAATTTTAAAATCATTTCATTATTATCAAGTGTTATTGTTTATTCAGTCGTTTTAACAGACTGAATAAAACCAAATTCCTCAAAAGTTCCAAGTTCATATAAAACTTTGGGTTGAATTTTAGGAATTGTCCATTTATTTAAAAGATCCAATTATTTAGGAATTTCATATTCCTCAGTAATACTATTTTTAATATTATTTTTATTTCTTCTAAAGAAATTTATCATATTTTCAAACAAATATATGTTGAATAACTATAAAACATATATCTCCTTGTTTTCCATGGCTCCGATACCATTTAAGGCCCAGAAATGCTCAAATCATTGAACCTAAACGAGTCACAGGAGGCTCTTTACGGTAATTTTCCAAGATATTTATATCAAACCACAAAGCCAGTCAATGATAGAATACCCTTAACACGCCATCCTTGGCTAATCTGGGCTAGGTCACGACTATGGCATGGTTATCCATAAAATCTGTATGGACTTAATCACCGACCTGTACTTTATTTAACTTGTATGTCATTTAAGGCCCAGGAATGCTCAAATCATTGAATCTAAACGAGTCACAGGAGGCTCTTTACGGTAATTTTCCAAGATATTTATATCAAACCACAAAGCCAGTCAATGATAGAATACCCTTAACACGCCATCCTTGGCTAATCTGGGCTAGGTCACGACTATGGCATGGTTATCCATAAAATCTGTATGGACTTAATCACCGACCTGTACTTTATTTAACTTGTATGTCATTTAAGGCCCAGGAATGCTCAAATCATTGAATTTAAACGAGTCACAGGAGGCTCTTTACGGTAATTTTCCAAGATATTTATATCAAACCACAAATCCAATCAATGATAGAATACCCTTAACACGCCATCATTGGCTAATCTGGGCTAGATCACGACTATGGCATGGTTATCCATAAAATCTGTATGGACTTAATCACCGACCTGTACTTTATTTAGCTTGTATGATAGAGCATGACTGAATCAAATAATAGCCTCTTAGCCATACAAATTAATTAGATATATGATTTATTGTTATTCAACATATAAGAATTTAGCCTGCCATTAGGCTAAATAGATAGGAATTTGGAAGAAAGATGAATTTACAGAAATTTTGGGCTAGTCGGCCGGCTCCTTTTATTGAATATATCACAAGATTATATTACAAAGTTGGATGATTTCCAAGTTGGATGAGAGCAGAACTTAGAGAGAAGTGGTGTGTGTGTGTGCACTAGTAGAATAAACATCAAAGACTTCAGTACGTCTCACTTCGGTAATGTATATTAGCAAAGTAAAAACAAACAACATCTTCGCTTTTCAATTTACTGAAGTAAAAAACCCACGTAGACTTCAGTAAATTGTACCAAACAGAAAAACAGAAGCTAGTTAGAAATTTTAAGTTACAAAGACTTCGCTAATTTGATAATTACTGAAGTAAAAAGTGTGAAATTTTATTTTTTACCAAAAATTTTTACAATAGCAAAGTGTATGTCTTGAGACCGGGAATTAATATTTTGAGGTTCAATTTTTTTCATTTGGGCTCAAAAAACACTTAACTCAATTTTTTTTATGGAAATCAAAACGTTACATTAATAAATGGTATTTCAAAATTTGAAATATTTTGCTTCATCTTGCTTTAATTTAATTTTAAGAATTTAAATTCTCCTATTCTAGTCAATTAATGTGTTGATTAATTTTTGAATTTTGTAGCCATTTATCGTCTTAGGGGTTGTTTACTTTTTTTCCATTAATACATGAATGAATTAAGCTGTCTGAGTGGATTAATCTGTCTGATTTGAAAAAATATCCCGTTGTTTCTTTCTTTTCTGAATGAACTATCTGAATGACAGAAATGACTATTTTACCCCTCAATATGAATTAAGTCCTTTTTGATAAAGGACGGATTGAGCATTTTAGTTTATATAATCAATTTAAATTATATGACATAATATTTATTTTAATTTATATCATAATATATATTCATGAATCATATTATAATTTTCAGGTATATTTAAATAATTAGACAATATTTTATAAATATATTAAATTATATTTTAATATATATATATATAGTTATATTAATTTTTTAATAGTCAATAGAAAAAAATCAATTTAAATAATATAACATAATATATATTTTAATTTATATTATAATATATATTCATAAATCATATTATAATTTTCAGATATATTTAAATAATCAGACAATATTTTTAGAAATACATTAATTATATTTTAATATATATAGTTATATTAATTTTTTAATAGTCAATATAAAAAATCAATTTAAATAATATAATATAATATATATTTTAATTTATATTATAATATATATTCATAAATTATATTATAATTTTCAGATATATTTAAATAATTAGACAATATTTTTATAAATATATTAAGTTATATTTTAATATATAGTTATATTATTTTTTTAATAGTCAATATAAAAAAAATCAATTTATATAATATAACATAATATATATTTTAGTTTATCTTATAATATATATTCATAAATCATATTATAATTTTTAGGTATATGTAAATAATCAGACAATATTTTTATAAATATATTAAGTTATATTTTATTTTATATAGTTATATTAATTTTTTTAATAGTCAATATAAAAAAAATCAATTTATATAATATAAATTAATTTATATTAATATATATATATATATATTCATAAATTATATTATAATTTTCAGGTATATTTAAATAATCAAACAATATTTTTATAAATATATTAAGTTATATTTTAATATATATATAGTTATATTAATTTTTTTATCAATAAATAGCTTATATTTTATGAATTTTAAATGTATAATATTAATATATATTTTAAATTTATACTATATATACTCAATTATAATTAAGATTATATGATAATTTATACTATATATACTCAATTCTTTTATTATTAAAGAGGGTAATTTTGGTATATTGGGAAGTATTTCTGTCTTAATGGTAAGGACACCCCAAAAGTTGTTTAATGAAAAAGACATTATTAAGATCATTAAGTAGAAAGTAAACAGCAAAATATAGCTCATCGATTAAGCTGATTAAGTATTAAGTTGATTAAGTAAAAAGTAAACAAGCCCTTAGTCTTACTCTGTACAAATTAACTTTCTTTAGCACATCTCCTCAAATCTCTCGTTTCTTCTCTCACTCTCTGACCTCCGATCTCGGCTCCTCCTCTCCCCCTCTCTTATGCTCTCTTCTCTCTATCTTTCACTCTGAAAAACTCACACACTTACACACTCGTACACACATTATCAGGGAAAAGAGATTAAATCATCTTCTCTCTCTCTCTCTCCCTCTCTCCTGCCCAGCTCGCCTCAATGTTCTCGCCTGGGTTCTGAAAAATCCTGCCCGCGACCCACAAGACACTGCCGACAGAACACCAGCGGTGACCATGCCCCCAATCGGAGTGGTTGCTGTACTCCGTGACTCAACAATTCCGTTCAGGCTCCCCAAGACTCATAACTGACTCCCGCGACAGACGGAAAAAGGAGCCCTGTTTTTGGAGTTGGTGGAATTTAGCAGCGATGGCAGTAGGCTGAGGGCTGAAGTTATCATGGCCGAAGAAGTCATAGGTTTGATTGTTTAAATCTGAACCTTACTGTTTTCTGTTGTTCTGATTTGGATTTTGGGTTCTAAAAATGGAATTTCTGAAATTAGGTTTTGTTCTTCTGAAACTAGTGTGTATGAGTGTGTGTGTGTGTGTGTGTGTGATTTCTGGTGTAGTGATTAAGATGGAACTGATATGGCTGGGAACAGAAGAATGTAGCGGGCGAAGGGCTTCAACCGAGGAATGTGATATTGATGTAGAAATGAGGATGATGTGTTTGAAATCGAAGGAAGATAAATTTACCTGTTGTACGTATTCCGGTGTGAAGATAAGTTTTGTCGAAAATGATCATATTTTGTACGTATTTAACTGTTGTACGTATTCTAGGTCGAAATTTACCTTTTGTGCGTATTCTCTATTTCTATCCTTTTGAAATTGATCATTTTTTGCCTGCTAATAAGTTTTGTCGAAATGCAAGAAATACCGATCCTATTTACCAACAGGATGGACATCCGTTTGGTGAGGAGCTATGGATGGATTTCAAATCCAAGGTAATTGGAATCTATATGTTTTGGAATCCCTTATTTTTAAATCCATTGATCCAAATGGAGCCTTATTGATTATCAATAGTTGCTAGCTTGGAATTAGTTGGTGAAGTAAATTAATTATCGCCTATTGCGACAAAGATGCTCCTCTGTATTTGGAATGGGCACCTGGTAATATTCTGAGTCAAACTTCAAATGTTGGTGATAATAAAATTGGTGAACTTGTTGTGAAGGGAGCTTTGCTAGAGCGGCAAGTTGAAGATACAACAGATACAGATGTTGACCGTGGTAGAATTGAGGTTTTATTTGAACCCAATTATATTCTTCTACACTTTAAACTTGAAATTGTGAGGCTTTTTGATCGTCTTGTTCTGGTGGTCTATGCATGTATCACTAAGATTTTTAATTATATTAATACTTGGTGGCTTGTAATCATGCATAACTTCTGGGGTAATCTTACCCCGAATATATGATCACCTTTTCCTTTGTTTTTCCTTTTACTTGGGGTGGGGGTGGGAGGTTGATCTTGGAGGAGTGGTCGCAACTTTAATCTAAGTTCTTGGTTGAGGATTGCTACTATTGCATTATGTTTAAATTGCTTTAAAGCTGCAGGTTAATATCGAATTAATACTATTCTGCTATCATCATCATCAACTGCACCTTCATCCTAAGTCCTAACTATGTTGGGTCTGTGATTGTGGCGTAAGGTTTATAGTGTCAGTTAATTGTCTAAAGTTAGTCAACACTATAAATTCATTCAAATATCACAGTGGAAAGTTTTACACTGGGTGACTTTCGCGTCACGACCTTCAGCGAAAGAAAAATGAGATGAAATACCAAAACCATCATCATCATGGAAAATATTATTAGATGGGATGAGCTGAGGTAAGTGCTATAATCATGTCCCATTACATGATCAATATTTTAAATTTAATGTGTACATCATGGAAATGTTGATTTATAGAGAGGAAAAATGTAAATGCAGACACTCAATCTAGCATTCTGTAGATGTTTCTGACATAATTCAGATGGGATCAATTTGTGCTTCATTTCAGGTGCTTTAAGTTCGTGTTTTGGCTTGGGGTTTGATTTTTTTATTTGCTCTGTGATACAGTCACGCTCGTTGTATGTCACGAACCTAAACTTCAAAACATCTGATCAGAGTGTGAAATGGCATTTTTCAGAGCACGTGAAGGGAGGAAAGATTCTTAGTGTCAGGGTATTTTTCTCGTCTCTTATCTGTTTTGCACCATAATACTTACTATGTTCTCTATCTGGCTCTTTTATTCCATTATTTCTCTCTATTGTAGGTGAAGAAGCATATAAAGAATGGGAAAACTGTATCATCGGGATTTAGTTTCGTAGAGTTCGATTGTGTTAATACAACAATGAATGTTTGCAAGGATTTACTGAAAGTGTTCTGGATGGGCATACCCTCGTATTGCAAATTTGTCATGCTAAAAAGGATGACGTATTACCTAATAAAATTGAAAATGACAGGAGTTTAACCAAATTGATTGTGAGGAATGTAGCTTTTGAGGCAACTGAAAAGGATCTTAGGCAATTATTCAGTCTGTTTGGTCATAAGCTTTTCTCTTTTATCTCATTTTTTTTTCAACTTTCATCTTACTGAAATGGTTTATATAAAGATTAGTATTTGCAACTTCCAAATGAGAATTCATATTTCATTTCCTGCTGTCCTTTTTTTACCTCCCTATAACATGGTAGAAATAATTGCCTCATAATAACATAGTGCCGTGTCTGTTGATACTTTCAGAATCCCCACAGAGACTTAAAGAAATCTTAGGAGCAGATATTTTAGAGCTGCTTCCACGCTTTTTATCTCTATCTAATTGAGGCTTGTGAGCCCCCTTGTAATTAAAAAAAAATCATCCTGTTTAAATTTTAGAGTTTGGTAGTTTATTGTTACGAGTCATGTTCCATGATGTATGTGTTGATTTTACAATATCAATCACGTATTGTGACATGACAATAGCAATTATCTCAAACTCATCGCAAACTCATGATATTTTCCATATAAATGGAAAAACCTATGATGTTGACGGTTTTGGAATTTCGTTCTATTTCTCCTTCATATGAAGGTTGCGACAGGAAGGGCATCCGGCGTAAAACTTTGCCACTTTGTTATTTGCATGAGTTATGGTGTTAACTAATTTTAGACAATTAAACGACACTATAATCTTCATGCCACCGACCCCAACATAGTTGGGATTAAGGTGCTGTTGATGATGATGATGATGGTAGTTTATTGTTACCTTTGATGATATAATAAAAGCTTCAGTAAGATCGTTTGCTACATTTTGGTTTCTGACCTTGTATTCTTGAGTTGTAAATTGTTTTAGGCATGGATTAATTAACCATAGCTAGAGGTATGACAGTGACCCCTTCTTGTATCAACTGCTTAGTATTGCTCAGATAAGTATTCCACAGGCATGGTTTATGTGAATTTGTTTGCTACACGTGCCGATGTTGAAGATTTGAAGAAGAAAATTGATAAGTATGATCGTCTGATGAAACGCAATGATGTGCTGAATAGAGACTTGGTCGTTTCGAAGTATATGATCTTTTTTATTCCTTTTTGTCCTATTTGTGGTGTTCATGTATTACACATTCTGTCTTTGTTATGATATGTATCTGGTTTTGAATTGGTTGGAACGCATGTTATTTTTCTTAGATGGGATGATATGAAATTATTGGTTCTTATATTATTGAGCTCTTGTGGTTGATGGTTAGTTATAGATGAATGTAGATTTTGGCAATGAATTTTAAATTAAAATGTAAAATACTAATATGTATTACTGCAGAAAATAATAATATATATTATACAATAACTGAAGTTAAAAATCCTTTTTTACTACGCCAATTATAAAATAACTATAGTTAAAGGCATTCTTTTACTTCACTTACCCCCATATTTGGATCATAATTAGAAAAAAAAACCGAGATAGACTTCGGTTATTAGGATATTAGACATCGCATAAAAAGCGAAGTCTAAAGTATACCTTTTACTACACGAACATAGACTTCGGTAATTATAATGTTTTTACTTCAGATATTATCCGAAGTCTTTGACGTTTATTCTTATAGTGGTGTGTGTGTCTGGAAGTCTGCCTCTACCTCTGATTTCCATCTAATATATAGAGGGAAATAGAGTACTATTACAACGCACTAAATTGCTACAGTACAACGCACTAAATTGCTACAGGCTTTATTGGCCGACAAAGTTACATTATTGGCTTTATTGGCCGACAAAGTTACATTACTGGCTCTATCAATCAGCCGACAAATATAGACCTTCTAGAAAATTAACTATTTCATACTTGTGGAAGATTCTCCTTTACTAATACGTCTTGATACCGTATTTTTAATTTCTTCAAAAATGTCTTCCATAGGTATCTCTTCAGTTTCTTCAGTCTGTAATTCTCCTGCTAAGCAATCGAATTAATTTTCATCATATGATGTAGTTTTCATGGAGGAGTCAGATGGTTGACATTCAAAATTCTTTATCAAATCTTCTTTTATCTCCTTGAGATATGCTTCTAAAATTTCTTCTTTGGAAATATTTGTTTTTCCTTGAGTCTTCAATTTGTCCGGAATTTCCTGGTATGGAGTAGGATTATCTTTGTTTCTTTTGAACTCATATTGAGCTTTATACTCCATATTCGTTTGTTTTATCAAATCAATTGTTTCTTTGGAGTTTATTTCTCCATTTTCTGGATTTTTTAAAAGCATTTTTTTTCCTGAATTTCGTAAAAAATGTCCTCTGTAAATGAGGAATTTGATCAGAAGCATAATTTACTTCTGGCATCCATTTCCATATCCATGGGATAGAGAATTCTGTGAAAAAATATAATGAAGGCAATATTTCCTTAGCACCATTAGTTTTTGTCATTGAGTCTAATAATTTTGGGGAAATATTAACCCATTCTATATAAAGACCTTTAAATGGTTCAGGCAATATTTGCACTGATGGACCATATGAATTCCACCATTTTATAAACCAATTTGGCAATGGTCTATTATAAGTTTTTGGGCACATTTTAAAGAACCATGAATGTTTCCTTTTTGGGTTGATATATAAAAAGGTTTTATAAAAACTTTCCACATAATCCCAATAATTATATTTTATGGGAAATTTTTGCTCAGGGTGTATATACTCCCTTTCTCTTAGGGTACTTAAACCCCATTCTTGTGCAGATATTATCTGTTTTATTAAAACTTTGCTAAAATTGTAGACCGAGCTATTTTGGTCTGTAAAATGTCTGACCTCAATTAATCCTGTAAAAATGAGAATATTCTCATAATATTTTCTTGATTTGTATGCATATAAAGCATAAGGAGCATTGTCAAGATATCTTGACATCAAAATCCAAGGATCATTCCCCGATTCAAAGTATCTCATTACATCTTGATATTCCAAGAAAATTATTTTCTCCTTATGTGGAGATTGGAAATATTCATGAGGATATTCATTTTCCTCTTCACTAAGAGCCATTGCATAAGAAGGAATATTTCCTTTCTTATTTTTTAAAAATTCCATAAATTCTCCATATAATGGATCATTTGGATATGGAGATGAAGATGCTGACTCAGCAATATTATTTGCTATTAGCCTTTTATTACCATGCTGGACCAAAATATTATTTGGCCCTCTTCTACCACCCCTATGAGGGTAGCCACCTCTTCCTCTTCCTCAAGGAATCATTCCTGTAAATATTCACGGGTTAAAAAATCAGGAAGAATATTATCTTTTTCTTTTTTATATTCTATTGTAAAATCAAATGGGGCTAATTGAGCTTGCCATCTAGCAAACATTTGCTTTGAAACATCATGCTTAAAATCTTTATTGAACATAAATTTAGCTGCTTGACAATCTGTCTTAATTATAAAATGTTGATTATATAAATCATCTTGAAATTTTAAAACACATTTAATAATTGAAAAGATTTCTTTTGCCACAGTAGCATAATTTTTCTGGGCATTATTCCATTTTCCAGAATGAAACCTTACTAAGATTTCTTGTTTAGATTCTGGCTGTATTTGTTTTAAAATTCACCCATATCCTATATCAGAAGCATCTGTTTCTATAACCTTTTTCCAATTTGGATTGGCTAAAGATAAACATGGAAGACTTGATACTTTTGTTTTAATTTTTTGGACTGCTTGAGTATGACTATCAGTCTATGATGAAGGGTTCTTTTTTAATCTATCATATAAAATAGCTGTGTCACTAGCTAAGTTTTTATAAAAGGGTGAAATATAATTTAAACTTCCTAGAAATCTCTGTAATTGAGTTTTATCTAATATTATATCTGGAAATTTAGAAGCAAATTCTATACTTCTATTGATATGAATAATTTTTCCTTTTTCTATATTATGACCTAAAAATCTCACTTTTGTTTGAAAAATCATCATTTTTTTATTTTGAAATAACCAAACCATTATTTATTATAATTTTCTCAAATATTTCCAAATGTCTAAAATGGGTTTCTATATTTTTTGAGAACACTAATATATCATCAATGTAAACAATAATAAAATTGCTATAAGGATTAAAAATATCATTCATAATGTTTTGAAATTTTGATGGGGCATTTTTAAGCCCAAATGGCATGACATTCATATTGTCCAAATGGAACATTGAAAGCAGTTTTATATCTATCAGGCTCATCAACCTGAATTTGCCAATATCCTGACTTTAAATCAAATTTAGAAAATATACCTGCATCAGATAATCTGTCTAATAAATCTTTTTTATTAGGAATTGGATATCTAATCCATTTTAAAACTTTATTTAAGGGTTTATAATTAATAACCAATCTAGGCACCCCTCTTTCTTGTTCAGCATATTTATTAACATAAAAAGCTGTACATGACCATTGAAATTTTGAGGGTTTAATTAACCTTTTTTGTAATAAAGATGTAATTTCTTCCTTGCATAAATTCAAATATTCCGAATTCATTTGACAAGGTCTTGCCTTAGTAGGTATGTTTGATTCATTAAAATCTTCTTCATAGGAAAGAGTAACAATATGCTTTTTTCTATTCCAAAACGCATTTGGATGTTCATCACAAATATTTAATGAGAATCTATTTAAAAACATTTGAATTTTTTCTTTTAATTTAGGATTTTCAAGTTTTTCATCAATAGTGGATATATCTACTTCTTCTTTTAAAAAATTAATTTGTCTATTTTTTGCCATTATTTGGTCTTGAATTTCTGAAAGCATTCTAGTAACTGGTTGAGAAATAAAATTAAAAGTTATTTCTTTATTATTAAAAGATCTGGTTATTCCGGTTTTATCAACTTTTGTTAAAGGAAATATTTTATTTATAAATGGTGTTCCTAAAATTATCTCATTAGACATATTTTTTATCAAAACAAAACTGGTAGGAATACAGCATTATCCTGACAAATCTTTACATTTTGTAACTTATAATTAATACCCATTCTTTCACCACTAACCGTGCTTAATGAGTGAGATGTTTTTGCGAAATATTTGGTTGGAATTAATCCTTCCTTTACACAATTTAAATCTGCTCCACTATCCATTAAAGCAATAAATTCTTTGATATAGGGAAGGGTCGGTGGTCCAGTGGTAGGGCAGCCTCCCAAAACACTCCTTCTATATGCCTTGCTCTAACCCCATCAAGGAGGTGAAAGATGAAGTTTTTCTCTTTATGATCCTCTAGCTAGAAATTTCTGAGCGACCGCTAATCAATGTTTAATCTCGCGTCAGCGGTGTGAGTATTTTCTTTGAGAACCCGGAGGTGCCGACTAATTAATGTTCTCCCGAATCGTCTTTGGAACCACGCGCTATTTATCAATTAAGAGCTTCTCTCGCGCAGAAGTGTACAGAAAAGACATTGGGAACCCTGAAATTGCTCGAGCGACTCGCGATTTACTTCTCTCAATGGGTTAGGAGTGGGTTCATTGAGGGACTAGGATTAGTCCGGCTAAACTGGGATCACCTAGTTATCAAAAAAATAAAAAAAAATAAATTCTTTGATATAATTATTATCTATAAGTAATTTTACTTTTACCCACCATTTTTGTGATGTAACCATTTTTAAAGTTTGAAGAAAAATTTTTGTCATCTTTATTTTTAGAAATAGTATCTTCCATTAAAGGAGATTTTCCTTTTTCTAAAGCATATATTCTATTATCTAGACTTGTATTATTACCTTTTAAATTATTAATTTCTTGTTTTAAATGATTAATTTCTTAAACCAAATTTTGAGTAGTAACATGATTATCAACTCTCTGTCTTTCTTGAAGCATTCTTTTTACTTTTGTCATCGAATAAGGATTATTATCTTGAATATTACTACTTGTTTCAGCATCAAATTTACATAATTGACTAATTATTTTAGTCCTAATTTTTTCATCTTTTACTAATTTCAAAAGATCTAATGTTTCACTGGTTAAAAAATTTATTTTCAAATCTTCAAATTGAGATTGAATTTTATAAATATCCAACTCAAAATCTTTATTTTCATAATCATTATCGCTGGATATAAATATCTTGGAAAATTACCGTAAAGAGTGTGACTCGTTTATGTTCAATGATTTGAGCATTTCTGATATATATATATATATCGAATAGAATGTCAGTATGACCCCCTCCGTCGAGAGAAAATTGCCCAATTTCTTTTGCGGTCTTTCCTTAAAAAAAATTGCCACACTCTAGTGATGGACCCACACAATTAACTTATTTGTTTACTATTGGACCTACAACTTTATTTATATGATTTTTTCATGTCAAACTTTACACACTGTTTCTACAAGTTTGTATTAAAATCTATAATTTCAAATAACGGAGAGAGTATATGTTTTTAAAAAAAAATCATAATTTAATATTATTATATGTTTTTTTTATTGGTGTTGGTGGAATTGAGTACGAAATAATTTTATTTGATTTGCGACAAAATTTTTTTGTTGAGGAGGAGACGTGCGACAATTTTTTTGCGTTTACCTAAAGTTGACATGGCCAAAATCTCGTCATCCGATGTGCTACCAAAAAGTGACCGACCTTTTCTGGACACTCCATATAAGTCGAAGAATTTGCTGATCGATCCTCTCAGTTTTTCGATATCGTGGAAACTACACATGATTTTCTTTAAATCGTTGAAAGACCCACAATGTACTGAAATCACCTCCATAGGCTCCATACCCATCTGCTTCTGCTCACAGGGTACTGAAAGAAATGTCTCTAGTTTCAACAGGCCCAATCCTCATCCACCACCACCACCACCACCATCACAACCGGAGAACATTCAAACCTGTTCACAAATTCCAATTTATTCCCAAAAGGCTCTTACCTCTTAGCCTGAATTGCACTCGGACACCAAACCGCCGTGCCAATGCATGCTCCCGCCATTTCTGCATCCCCAAAGCTCTCAGATCCTCCGGCGACACCGTCGTTGAAACCTCCGAATCTTCGAATGTTACTTTTAGCAAAACGTTCGAATTACAGCGACATGAAAAGGTATGCTGTTTTTGTCCTTTTAAAGCGACCCGATTTCTTAATTGTGTTTCAATGGAGTCTGCAGAATCTTATACGTGCATAGTCTTCTTGATGTGATCAATGGAGAAGAAAAGTTTGGATTAGAGGATCATGATAAATGGAAAATCCTAATAATTTTCGTGATTTTTTTTGTTGTTGTGAATATTCATCAGATATTTTAGAATATCTATCATACTATGTCTACACCTTTTTCATTGTAATTTTTCAGGAATTCCTATTTATTCTCTTCATATTTTTGAACTTCCTGTTACGAATCATAACTGAATTAATAGAAGAGGGAAAATTCTACCAAAAAAAAAGAGGGAAAAAAATCAAGCTTCAGCCTTCTCTGTATTTTTTTTCAGCCAATTTTTTATTTTTTATTTTTATTTTGATTTACTTTCATTGATCATTGTAATGGCTGTAGCTGATATGTTATTTCTAAGCCTCAAGTATAAACGAGACTGTAGTGTTCTTCAATTTGAATTTTTCTATATTACATTTTTTATTTTGTTTGTTGAAATGACAGCTGGAAGGAAAGATTACAATCAGATTACACAATGAAAAGAATGAAGATGAATGGAAGCTTACTGTGGGTTGTAGCTTACCCGGAGAATGGATTCTTCACTGGGGTGTTAATTACATAGGTGATGTTGGCAGGTATGCATTACATTAGTATGGTGCAATAAGTTTATTCTTATATTTTTCATTTTGAGTTTCAGAAATGGAGATAAAGCTTGTCTCAATAAAATATACTGGGGTTAAATGGGATTTTTTGATCCCAGAAATAATATGCCGCGATAAATTTTACCGTGTAATCTTGTCAATTGTCATACCAAGAATCTGTTTATTCCAAATTTCCAACAACATTTGGTGTATTCAAGGGATTCATAATGATGAATTTGCCTGAGACATTATACATCTCATGATATTCTGATTTTCATTGTGGGCAGTGAATGGGATCAACCCCCTATGGGTATGAGACCTCCAGGTTCTATTCCCATTAAGGTAACTAATGAATCTTTTGTTACTGCTTACTGATTTTTATTCTTGTTCTTCGATCTATCAATAAACTAATGCAGAGACTGGTATTGGTTGCCTTTCAGGATTATGCAATTGAGACTCCTTTCAAAAAATCACCTGCATCATTGGAACGAGAAGCATTTTGTGAAGTGAATATTGATTTTGATATAAGCAGTTCAATTGCAGCTATAAATTTTGTACTAAAGGTAGGCTGAATAGTTTCCTTCTCTGACTGTTTGATGATTTTAAGTTTCTTTCTGATGACTCATATTTTTGATGTGACATTATCCTGTTTCGCTTTCTTACCGGTCTAGGATGAGGAAAGTGGGAAATGGTATCAGCACAAAGGAAGAGATTTTAAAGTGTCTGTTATTGATTACCTTCAACATGATGGAAATGCTGTAGGAGTCGAAAAGGACTCGGGCATATGGCCAGGTTGCTTGATTTATCTGCTTATGTTATAAAATATCATCTTTCTTTAGATACTTTTGAATGTAGTACTGTCTAAGTTGCAGTATGTGTTCAACTTGATTGTTTTTCTGTTTCATGTTGGTAGATCTAGTAAGTGCATACTTGTGTGAGCACGACGCACCCATACCGGATACATAATGTATCCGACACTTTACTCGATACTTGTATATTCAAAGAAAGTTTCCAATTGAAAGCTAATATATTAATTTTTTATCGTTGATTCCGAATATATTTTCTGTGTGCTTATGGAACTTGTCACATTTTAGATTTGAGTATTCATAATTTTACTTAGTTAAAACATGATGAAATGGGGAGGACAACGTGGAGAGATAATATACGAGTGGATGATGAAGTTTAATTTTTATTATTATTATTATTATTATTATTATTATTATTATTATTATTATAACACAATTATAATTATTATTATATTCACTGTTGTCTTATTTTATGGGTATTTTTTAAAATTTTCAAACTTTTTCACTGATCATCTACTATCATTTTCTGAATGTTCGAGTGGTTCTCTTTCTCTTGAGTCAATTTGATTTTTCTTTACACTTTGTATTTACATTTGTTTATTCTTTTTTTTTGCTGTTAATTGATTCAATTGGTCGTTGACGGTTTCATAGGATGATTCATATTAGCCGACTCCAAAATCATTTTGGGATTAAGGCCCAGATGTTGTTGTCATCATCGTTGTTGATAATTGTACTTGTAAGTATATATTTTCAACTTAAAAAAAATACGTATATATGCCGCACTGACATACCCGTATTCTTAACCGTGTCCTATTCTCGTAACTGTGTCATATCGTATCCGTGTCGATGCTTCATAGGTATTTATTTCAGTGAAAGCATACTAGTGCCCTTATGAACTCATTATTTAAGTTAGGTTTATTCGGTCAATGTTCGACGTGGTGGGTGGATAAAGGTAAAAGATTATTGACGGAATTGTTTCTAAGAGTAGTTTCTCTCTAAGTTTACGGCAAGCTATTATGGTCTTGTTTGGGTGTTAGGTGTTACAGATTAGATTAGCAGTTAGCTGATTCTAATTGTGTTATTGTGTTAGCTCGTTTCACCAAACTGATTGTGTTAGCAGCTTTTTATAGAAAACATATGGTAAAATTATAGCTTTTAACATGTAAAAAGACTTTTAACTTTTAAGGGCATGAATTTTGCTTCGATTTTTGTTTTCGTAATAATGTTATATTTTTTTTTTAAAATGCAAATTATAATATATTTAATATTTTAAAAACTAACTAATAGTAATATAAGACTAATAAGTACTGTCAGTTCAAATTAATATATAAATATTTAATAATGTTCTGCAATCTCCATCCTCGCCTCGGTCAATTTCTCTGTTTTAATTCAAAGATTAATTTGTCTGTTGTTTATTTTAATTTTGTTGATTACAATTTTTAATCACCTCAATCATTTCTAAATATATCCTTTTTTTTGCCTTTTTTTGTTATTAATTCCAATTTTTTTTTTGTTTGTAAGTTTATTTTTGGTTTTAAAAATGACATATATTTAGTTTTAAGTATCAAAAGTATAATTTTTGTGATTATTTCTAAAGTTAGATACTTTTTATTGGTTGCACAAGGGTTGGTTGGGATTTTTTTCTCCATAAATGCTAGTTGAAAAAGCTCCTCATATGAGCTTTTTCAAAAAGAGCTTTGTTGTCCAAAATGCTGATGAAAAAAAGCTATTTACCAAACATTCATTTTAGCTAATTGACTGGGTCAAACAGCTAAAGTGGGTCAAAAAAGCTAAAAGCCATCCGAAAAGCTGTCAAACAAGCCCGCCTTATTGAAATGAGAGGTTTGAGGAGAAGATCATTTCATTATTTCTCTATGTCCTTCATAATTTTTTCCAGTTTCCACTTGCATTCTGTCCGTGGTTTAACAGTTGTTTAGTTCATCTCTTATAGCAGGGGTTTTGGGACATATATCCAACATGCTTTTTGAACCTGAAGCTGCTGATTCCAAAGGAGATGACGTTCGGGAATCTAATTTGCAAAAGAGACCTCTTCAAGGTTTTTGTGAAGAGCACTCCATCTTCAAGGATTTTTTTACCAAAAACTCAATGACTGTGTCAGTGAGGCACTGTCGCGAGAGAGCAAAAAATATTTTGCATATAGAAACTGATCTACCTGGAGATGTAGTAATACATTGGGGTGTTTGCATAGATGGAGGTAAAAAATGGGAAATTCCACCTGAGCCATATCCTCCTGAAACAATCAGTTTTAAGAATAAGGCACTGCATACCCGCATGCAGGTATATCAAAGATTAAATACATCATCTTACTGCAATTAGGCAAATTTAGTCTCTTATACGCGTCTATTCTTTAGCCCAATATACACTTGTTGATAACTTTTACAGTTTATGAAACAGGCTTACATGAGCATCATTTTTTGTTCTTTCTCTGGCATTTTTTACTGCTTTTTTTCTCTCCCATTCTTGGGTTGCTGTTGTTAAATGTCAACCCTACTAAAGGAATTGGGAATGACACTTTGTCATGCAAGAAGTTATATTACTGTATATATTTTCTCTCTCAAGTTAAGCCTGATAATTAGGTATTACATCTGTTGAGTAATATAATCTGAATATATATTGTTTGGAATGTTCAGATCTCACACAATTTTTCATTTTGCGGAAGAAGGATTCTTGATCCAAATGCAAGAAAATAACTCTTGTAAGGCTCTGAGTGAATCTGAACTGAAGTGAACTGAATGCATCTGAGAACTGAACCGAATGGACCGAATGGACCTGACCTGAACTGAATTGAAATATATATTAAGAGTAAATAATAATTATAATATAATAAATATTAAAAATAATAAATATAATAAAATAATAAGAAAAATAATAAAATAATAATAAATAATAAAAATAATAATAAATATAATGTAATAATAATATAATTAATTACAATCCTAATAACAAAAATAATAATACTAATAAATATGCCCCAAACGTTCCAAATGTCACAAAAGTATCAAATGTCACAAATAATAATAATAATAACAATGATAATAATGATAATAATAATAATAGTAATCAACGATCAACAACAACAATAAATATTATTATTATTAGTAGTAAATATTATTAGTAATAACAATAGTAATCAACACAGCAACAACAACAATAATAATAATCAAGATTAATAATAATAATAATAATAATAATAACTGAACTGAATTGAACTGATCTAACCTGACCTGAACTGAACTGTAAAACTAAAAAATCCAAAAAAACAGGGCCTAAGAGAGTTGGTTTTGATGCTTTCAGTTATATGATATCATTATCATTATGTGAGAACTTTTGGGATGGACTAATGTAAGATCAGAAGCCACTTCTGTCACACTGCTCTCGTTTATCTATATATTCTATTGTCGAAGACTATTTGAATCATATACAAAAATATCCCTGAGGCCATTGAAAACCGTAAGAATGTTCGTTGAAGGAATGCTAATTGTAGGAGCAATTGGTTAGAATGATCTTACTGCCCTAGATAAGATTTGTAGTTCTGACTTATTATCTTATATGACCTCAAACCAAATTTTGGTTGCTCATTTGCTGACATATTTCAGTCAACCAGTTAATAGCTGCTGCACTTTTCAGCATTTACTGAATAGTGAATAGTATGATTCTCCATAGCAGCAAAAAGGCGATGGAAATGGTTCTTGGGGGTCATTTACATTGGATGAAAGGTTTTCGGCATTTGTTTTTGTGCTGAAGCTGAAGGAAGATACATGGTTAAATTGCAATGGAAATGATTTTTACATTCCATTCACAAGTTCGGTGGACACAGCCAAAGATACTGGTCACGTTCATTCTAAAGGTGAGGAACATCTGAAGGAGATTGGATCCCCAGAGACAGCTGACAGTATTTCTGAACCAAAAGAATCAGTTTCTGCATATACAGATGGTATCATTAGCGATATAAGGAACTTAGTGATTGATATTTCCTCCGAAAAGGGTCGAAAAACGAAAAGCAAAGAAGCCCAGCAAAGCATTCTCCAAGAGATCGAGAAGCTTGCTGCAGAAGCCTATAGTATATTCAGAAGTTATATCCCTACAGATACTGACCTCTCAGTAAATGAGGATTTACAACCTACTGTAAATATATCTTCGGGGACTGGTTCAGGATATGAAATCCTGTGCCAGGGATTTAATTGGGAATCCCATAAATCAAGAAAATGGTACATGGAGCTTTATGAAAAAGCTTCAGAATTATCATCAATCGGTTTTACAGTGATATGGTTGCCTCCACCTACTGAATCTGTGTCACCAGAAGGCTACATGCCCAGGGATTTGTACAATTTAAATTCCAGGTATCATCTTGTTTTTGCATTTTTTTTTTTTGTATTACATTAACAGGAACAGAAAGAAATATTGTTCTCCTTTTTTTGTTTTCTCTACTTTTTTCCCTTTTATGTTATTTATGTAACGATCATTGACGGTTTCAAAGTTTGATTCATGTTAGCCGACCCCAAATCATTTTGGGACTAAGGCTTAGATGTTGCTGTTGTTGTATGATTCAAAATTAAACACCAACAATGCTTGTGCTAGAACAATCTTGGGAAGCGACCTACCATTTACATTACAATTGGGACTCCTAGATTCACCATTTATTTATTTATTTATTTTTGGTGATAGTTGTGATGTTGATGACAATAATGGTGCTTGTAAGGTATGGAAACATTGATCAATTAAAGAGTCTCGTGAGGAGACTGCATGAAGTGGGCATAAAGACTCTCGGAGATGTTGTCCTAAATCACCGATGTGCACATTATAAGAATAAAAATGGTGTCTGGAACATTTTTGGGGGTCGCTTAGATTGGGATGACCGTGCAGTTGTTGCTGATGATCCACATTTCCAGGTGCAATATCCTTGCCTTAGAAAGTTTATTCGAAGAAAAAAAACCGTGAAGTTCTTGAATAAAAGAAATCCTTACTGCGACATGTTTCTAACATTACGACTAAAATGTTCTGGCCCCCAGATCAAAGAGAAGAAGTAGAAGGGGGAAAATCAAAATAGAGAAAGCAGTCTTAATTAGTATTTTGTCTGTAATATTGTAATTGCAGTACTTTTTTCTTTTTATTTAGGCAAAATAGCTCTACTAGGGACTCAAGTTTGGCCCTTTTATCACACAAGGGACTAAACTTTAAAGTGTATCAAAGTAGGGACTCAAGTTTATTCCGTTATACACTTCAGGGCCTCCGTTAGTTTTAATCCGTTAAGTTTTAACGGACTGTTGACATGACCGATAAGTGCCACGTGTCAGCATTTTATTGGTCGGTAATAATAAAATAATAATAATAAAAATTTCCAATTTTTTGTAATAATAAAATAATAATAAAAGTATAAAATTCTAAAAAATATAAAAGTTAAAAAATCTGGAATTTTTAAAAAAAATGAAACTTTATTTTTTTAAAAAAATCTGGAATATTAATATTCAAAATTGAATGTTTTTATTTAAAGTTCAAAATAAAAAATTAAAACTTAAAATATTTGGATCTGATTTATAATTAATCTTTAATTTATTTTTTTAGATTTTTAGATTTTTTTGTAAAACAATATTTATTTATTAATATTATGAAAAATTAGATCCAGTTTTTTATTTATTTATGAAAAATAATATTCCAGTTTTTTTTAAAAACAGTTTATAAATTAGATCCAAATTTTTTAATTTTTTATTTTTTATTTTCAAACTTTAAATAAAAACATCTGATTTTAAATATTAATATTACATATTTTTTTAAAAAAAATAAAGTTTTATTTTGTTAAAAAAATACAGATTCTTTTATCTTTTATATTTTTTAGACTTTAATATTTATTATCATTACAAAAATCTGAATTTTTTATTATTATTTTATTATTATTGCCGACCAATAAAATGTTGACACGTGGCACTTAACGGCTATGTCAGCAATCTGTTAAAACTTAACGGATTAAAACTAACGGAGGCCCTAACGTGTACAACAAAATAAACTCGAGTCTCTACTTTGATACACTTTAAAGTTTAGTCCCTTAAGTGATAAAAATATCAAACTGCAGTCCCCAATAGAGTTATTTTACCATTTATTTATTCAGCGTGCTCATGATTATGTGATTTATGTTTGTTAGAAAGCCAACAACTTATTCCTTCACTAGAATTGCATAGGGCTGTCAGAAATCGGGTTCCATTTTTTTTTTTGCAGGAACCGAACCCGAACCGAATTGTGTATTTCGGGTTCAGTTCCATATTTTTTTTCCATTCGGAACCGAACACAACCCGAACCGAAATTTTCGGTTCGGTTCCAACAATATTTCGATTTCTTTTTTTCATGTCTATATAAATCTATTCATCTGTTTTAATCTAAAAATTTTTTATTTTAAACAACAATAGCCTATTTAAAAGCAAAGTTTGACTCCAATTTAAATTTCTAAACAACAATAGTTCAATTAAAAACAAGATAGTGAAGATACAATATTGAATGTTTAGTTGATACAATCAAAATATCAAACAAAATGAAGCAACAAAAAAGTAATTTGAACTTCAATAAATTAAGTAAGACGGTATACTTCTAAGATTTTTTTTTTATTTTTCTTTATAAATTAACTAATATTAATTAAAAAAAGGTAAATAGGTAATTTCGGGTTTTTATGAATTTTTTTTCGCAGGAACCGAACCCGAACCGAATTTCTAAATTCGGGTTCGGTTCCAAAAAATACACAATTTCAACACCCAGGAACCGAACCGAACCGAAAATTTCGGTTCGGTTCCGATCGATTCCACGGGTTTCGGGTTGAAAATTCCCAGCCCTAGAATTGCAGATATTGGAAGGAGCTTAACTTGGCAACCGTGTTTGTTTTTGTATTGTGTACCTATTTGCTTCCTTTGAATTTCCACCTAAATAGATGTACGGTGAAGAGGTTTGTCATATTACACACCAAGGGCATGCATACTATTTCAAAAAAGCAGCGAGAGTAGATCATCTCAACTGCACCTTAATCCCAACTTGTTGGGGTCGGAACATGAGGATTATATTGTCAATTAATTATCTAAAATTAGTTAATACTACAAATTCATTCAATAAGCACACTGGTAAATTTTACGCTGGATGCTCTTCCTGTCGCAACCTTCATACGAATGAGCAATGAGATGAAATTCCAAAACTGCCAACATCATAGGCTTTTCTAGTTACATAGAAAGTATCACGAGACGGCAATGAATTGAGATAATTGCTATAGCCATGCGACTCATATCACATTATGTGATTGATATTGTGAAAATCATCACGTACATCATTGTACATGACTCTTCGAAAAAGCGGCGAGCATAGATGTTTTTTTAATATGAAATGATCAATGTTTTGTCCAAACCTTAAACTTTACGCCATTTTTCATAAAGTAAGCTCAATTTAATTGCCTTGCTTGTTCTGCAAACTCTAAAGTGTTGCCTCTTTTGATCACTCAAAGGGACGGGGCAATAAGAGCAGTGGAGATAGTTTCCATGCGGCTCCAAACATTGATCATTCACAAGACTTTGTGAGAAAGGATATCAAGGAGTGGTTATGCTGGTTACGGTTAGTAAATTGAATTTAACTTCTATTCTTTTATCTTCAATATCTAAATGCTCAAATTTTCAAAACCGTTGGATGAAGGCAGTAGTTTAAGTCCTTTATATATAAAATTTTATGTTGACTCGAAACCGCTTTTTCATAAATTCTGGAGTAATATCTTTTCAGTTTGTTTGGGCGATATATTTGAAGGTTATATTGAAGTCATACTACAGAATATGATTTCTTTACCTTTTGAGATGGTATGCTAATTATAGCATAATCTTGTAGTGTAATAAGGTGTGATTAAATTGACTTGTACTTGTCATACAGAGAAGAAATCGGTTATGATGGTTGGAGGCTTGATTTTGTGCGAGGATTTTGGGGCGGCTATGTCAAGGACTACCTGGAAGCAAGCGAACCCTACTTTGCTGTGGGGGAGTTCTGGGATTCCCTTAGTTACACTTATGGCGAGATGGATCATAATCAAGATGCACATAGACAGAGAATAGTAGATTGGATTAATGCTACAAATGGAACTGCTGGCGCATTTGACGTCACGACTAAAGGAATTCTTCATTCTGTAAGCATATGATTTTATTGTCATTTGTATTATGATGTGAATATCATAAAATAATCTGCTTTGATAAATTGGTCCGCGTAATCATTTCTCTCTCTTGATTTGGGTTGTATAGGCACTTGAAAGATGTGAATATTCGCGATTATCAGATGAGAAAGGAAAACCTCCAGGAGTGGTGGGATGGTGGCCGTCTAGGGCTGTTACATTTATTGAGAATCATGACACTGGTTCCACTCAGGTTGAAATTCTTTATTATCCAACTAATAGTTTATGTGCTTTGCTATTGCATGTGTTGGTAAATAGAGTTACTTCCTTCTATAATAAGCAACAAATCTATGTAGATTAAGTTGCTATTGAAATAACTTTATTGTAACGACCCGGTCTCACCGGCCCAGATATGCTATGGTCTCACCGAGCATCGCCACTAATGGACTTTCCACCCTCCCGATCCCAGTACCTTCAGGCTAAGGACTAGAATTGAGTGTCGGGGAAGGCATGGAACCAACCTCCAGGATGGGAAGTCCATTAGTGGGTGAGACCACAGGTCACTTACATTTATAGTTTATTCGCGTGTTGACCCAATGCAAAGAGGTATGCGGTGCTGGGAATTTGTGTGCTGGATGTTTAGGTTTCTCTTTCCATTGTTTCCGATGGAGCCAAAGACTCATTATTCTTTGGTTCTGGATTATAATGGAATAAAACAAAATGTCTCACTAACTGGTTGCACTTCTTTTTCCCATGAAGTACTAGTCATTCCATGCAATTTTTATTTTGGATCATCCGGAAACAGCCTCTCTGTGTTAAGACAGGGGTAAGGCTGCGTACATCCGACCCCCTCTTATCCCGCTTTTTGCGGGAGCCGTTGAGGCATTGGGGTAATGTTGTTGTTGTTGTTGATGTTTAGGTTTCTACTTGGAAAGCATTTCATTATTGAAGCCAAGAAAAAATAAATTCGATTTATCTCCGACGCCGAATTCATTTACATTTGTTTGTTTGTTTGTTTGTTTTGTCAACTGGATGACGTAGCTTTTTTTATTTCATATTTAGCGCTTAGTACACAATTGCAAGTTGGTGCTTCAACCCCCCCCCCCCCCCCCCCCCTCCCTCCTTTACCATGTTCGATCTTTCTCTTGCTAGAGTTAAACGCTATCCTTTTCGATTTTGAAGTGACATCTTAATGTTTATCTGTTTCATTGCTTCAACATATTGAATTCCACTGAATTGCATCCTATTTCGATCTCATGTATATTTAGATCTTTGAAGCTTCTGAGCTTGGTTATATTTGTGAAAAGTAAGTAATCGTTCACCATTTTGTATCACGTTTTATTTCTCCTGATTTATTCTTGTATTTGAAAGGGCCACTGGAGATTCCCCGGTGGAAAAGAAATGCAAGGTTATGCCTATATCTTAACGCATCCTGGAACACCATCCGTTTTTTATGATCACATCTTCTCTGAAAACCACTCTCAAATATTGGCACTCATCTCCATCAGAAAACGGAAAAAGATCCACTGTCGGAGCACCGTAAGTTTCGGAAGCTAGCTTTTGTCATTGTATTACCTTTTGTGTAATATTGGTTTCACTTTAAAGTGGCCTTGATGTTACATCTTCAAATAATTGCTATCAAGTATAAACTTAATATCAAATAGGGATAAGTAACAAACAAACAGACCGAGCATTTTATCCTAGTATATTGGGGTAGGCTTAATATCAAATAGGGATAATCACCAAAATTACCTGGGGTGAGCTTAATTAAAAATATGTATTATTATAATTTCAATTCTTCTATAAATACAAATACCCTTCCCCCCCACCAAAAAAAAAAAAGGAAAATTTAAAAAGTATCACAAAATATGCCCTGTAGGTTTGTATATGTAAAAAGGTAACTGGATTTTTGTAATTAGGCAAAACCTCAATGTTATCATATAAACTTTTAACCTCATTGTCCTGGCATGTTTTGGTTTTGATTTAGGTCAAAATAATGAAGGCAGAGAGAGACGTGTACGCCGCAATGATTGACGAAAAGTTGGCAATGAAGATTGGACCTGGCTACTATGAACCCTCAAATGATGCCAGAAACTGGTCTTTAGCCCTTGAAGGGAGAGATTACAAAGTGTGGGAAGTAAAGTAAAGGTGTACTTATAATATACTTGAACAACCATGCATAGCAAAACTGCACAGTTGGTATATCTGTAATATTGCTGTGTGTATAAACTGCATTGGCAGAATAAAATGTTTGCTGAACAGATTTTTTTTTTTTTTTTGAAATATAATTGTATGTAACTACTTTTGTAATAAAAATTCAAGAGCACAAGATTTGTGCATGTTATAGATGATGTAACCGAGTCGTTAACTGTTTCAAAGGATGTTCATGTTAGTCGAACCCCGAATCATTTCGGATTAAGGCAATGTTGTTGTCGTCGTTGTGGTGTTGGTGTTGGTGTTGGTCGTTGTGGTGATGTAAAATCAAGATGCAGTATTTGTGGTGGTTCTTCTCGTTATGACGGATCCATTTGGGATCCTCATCCTATCCAGAACATCTGAATCTAGATGATAAAGTATGCTTAGAATGTCTCTCACACACACACACACAAAAAAAAAAAAAAAAACTAATTTAGGAAGTTGAATATTTTATAGAAAATAAATACTTTAAATTTTATATTTATTAGATATGAGAATGTATATCACTTCCATTCTTTTTGTTGGTTACATTTTTCATTTTTATTCATTTTTTGGCCTTATTTTCTTCGTCTGATTATTTTCTGAACTGAAATTAGTTTTATTGAATAAGTTTAGTTGGTTAAAATTGATTTTAATTGACTGAAACTGAAACTTACGGAGCAATTTTTTTTTTTTTTACTAATTGCTACTTACTATTGTATTTTATTAGATGAGGTTATTACTGTTTGAAGTTGGATATTTTATCTGCTAATTTGTTTTTGATCATATGCTCATTGTAAACATCAAATCCCGACCCTTCAGTTTTCTTGATTCTCCAAATATATAAAAGGAAATGTAGACATGTTTTTTTTTTTCTTTCTTTCTAAAATTACATATCTTTATATAAATATTAAAACCCACCCCATTTTCAGCAAAAAAATCAAATCCCGCCTAAACCAACATCTAAAAAGAGAAAAACAATCAAAATATTACTGAGTCACTGATATTATCTGAAACTATCTAAAATTACATCAAATCTAAATGAACTAAATTACATTTAAGACAATTCAGTAAATAAAAGAAGATATTTTTTCTCTTAAACCATTATGTAAAAATCATTTATAAGAATTGACATAAAAAATCATTCCTCGAAATGACCTATTCGAGTTACTCGAAATTCTAATCGATTGAAACATTCGTGTTACTCGACTTGTTTAGTAACTAGTGTGCTTCTCTTCCTTTTAGTAGGTATGATTGTTTTCTAATTTTTCTCTCGACTTGTTTTGTGATTATTAGGATACGGCATACGGGTTTTATTTCATAATGGTACATTTCTAAGTGGCAGTATCGGCAGTGGTGAATCATGATAGAAATTACAGTTATGCGGTGTATAATATGAGATGGATGCATACTCCTAATGGAATTTCTCCCACACATCTTTACTTTAGGGAGGGTAATAAGGTGGCTGATGGACTAGCAAACATATATACAGGAGTGAATTCCATGTCGACACGGCATATAACAACGACGATGTCTTAGTTCCTTAGATACATTACAGTATCCAAGGGATATTTCCGGTTGATCGACTTGGTATTTAATTTCTTCATTTTGATATAGTAATAACTTTGGAACACTTAAGTTTACATTAGTTCAGAAACGATCTCAATATCGCATGCTGGCTTGCCGGTACAAAATACTATACCAAACTCGTTCTGGCGGTATTCTGACTTCCTCTATCTGTTCTGTGTGTATTTGCTATGTGAAACAGAGAAAGAAAAGAGGGGTTTGAACAACAAAATATGTTTCGAATAAATTAATTTTTGGTTTGTTTGTTTGTCTGGTTAGGAATTGTGATTATCTGTATGAATGATAATATTGAGGTCTGATCACATGCACATTCATGTTGATCTAAGATGATCTGGATACACAACAATCGGACTATGGACTTGATGGGCACCATCGGACCATTCCAACGAAGCTGAAACCATCTCCCCGTGATCAATCTCCCCGCTGATAATCACATTAAATGATCTCTTTTGGTCGAGAGCTCGGAATCTTAGGATGCTAGGCTTCACGGTGATACTATAGCCCGGACTTGTGCTTGTTGTCACCGTGTATCTTGATTTTGCAGGCCCTACATTCGTAACTGTTCTTCTGAATCTTTTAGAAAACTTTACCCTTTCGTTTCCGTGACTAGTAGTCTTAATCCGACTAGTCATGGAAGGGTAATTGAGATCCTTGGGTGACGTCCGGGATCCGCGGGCCGGGCAGGTGGCGTTCCGTCCAAATATCCTTCGCAGTCTGATGGAATCGTACCCCAAGCCGCACAACATTTTGATATAATCCTCTGTAAATGTCTCGTACACGAGTCCGGGATCGAGTGCTCTTACCGGATCGATATGACCGGCCCCGTAGGAAAATTCTGCTAGTGAATCCTTCATCTTCCATGCTATGCATGTGCAAAGATGGATAGAAACACATCAGTCACTATATATGATCATTTTTTGCTTGGATATAATTCTAAAACTACCTGTTGTCATAAGAGATGATTTGAGTGCAGAAGGTGACCAATTGGGATGAAATGATTTTACATAAGCAGCAGCCCCAGCAACATGTGGGCAAGACATTGATGTCCCAGATATCACACTATACTTAACAGACCTCTTATCAGAAGGGTGTTCCGAAGGCGAGGCCAACGGTGAAAACGCCGCCAGGATTTCCATTCCGGGCGCTGTTACGTCGGGCTGTATGTTTTTCGGTGTTAATTATTAAGTAAATAACAATAAATCATGAATAATAAATAAAATAAAAAATACAGAAGCTGTTTGTTTACCTTCAAAATATCTGGAAGAATGGTATTTGGCCCTCTTGAAGAAAATCCTGCAACCTTAGGGGCATCGACATTTCTTACGGATTCACTTTTTAATATGTCCAATGTCGGAGATCTGTAGTAGCAAGAGAGTGATTTAGTACACGATAATGATATACATATAAGTCCGTTCCACGGTAAAGGTCGAAAGTATCGTGATGTTTACTTTGTCGACTCCAAGTAGCTCCGGACATTGTGGAAATCCTGCTCACCCAAACGGGACGCAGCAAGAGGAACAACCTGGGAGAAATCAACAGGAAAAGCTAAATCTCTCGGAAAAGAATGGAGGGTGGCAACTGCTCCAATGGCTCCTGCACCAAAGGCTCTTGGCACGCCGTAGTAGTCGTTACAGATTACAATCTTTTCCTTCACCAGACCGGGCTCGAGACACCCCGGATCACATCTCCTAAAAGTTGACCAAAAAAAAAAAATACATTACAATGCCACTAATTGACTATTATTCAGGTGCAAAAATCGTCATCTAAGCAAGAAAAATCACAAAAAATGACACAATTACCAAGCAGCATATTCGTCGCGTATGTGTGTGACATTTTTACCGTAGACCACGGGAACATTTGTTCTCCCTGCCAAGGCGAAGGAACTTACCGCCTTCCCCTGTAAAAAACCAGTAGTTGCAGAATTAGTCTCGTAACTATAGGGCCGGGGGGTCCTGCAAAAAAATACGTTACGCAAAAAAACAAACAAAAAAATTTGTACCTACATAAACATCTCAAATTTGATCATATGGAAGTGCAAAGTCTACAAAATAGTGATTTAATTATATACAACTTTCAGTTTTGGTCCTAATTTCACCTGATTTCGTTCCCAATTTCTCGTGAAATTAAGATAGTATTATGCAAAAAATTTGTTTTGCATGATCAAAATCGAGTTGTTTATATTTTACGTACTGTAAATTCTCTTCCATCTCCAAGGGCGACTTTTGTGACGATCCCTCTATCTGTACTGCTTGCAGCAACCGTGAAAATCCACGGCATAACACTTAGGACCGAACTTTTCCCCCCGGTATTTCCGGAAGACTGTACCACTAAAATGCCCTTCTGAAATGCGTGAAGTGAGCCGAGTGCAATCCCGGCATCATCATCCAGTTCCAAAGGATACTCGTTTCCGATAGAAATCGAAATGATATCGACTCCATCGGCTATAGCATCATCGAAAGCTGCGAGTAAATCGGCCGTTTGGCACCCATCTTTGTTACAAGCTTTGTATGCCGCAATTCTAGCCGAGGGGACCCCACCTCTGGCAGTCCCTTTGGCGATCCCGTAGAAACTAGCGCCTTTCACGTGGTTTCCGGCTGCTGTCGAGGCCGTATGAGTTCCATGGCCGAGTGTGTCTCTTGCAGAATCGTCTTTGTAATAACGAGCCCCTATTAATTTTCTGCAAGATCGTAACATGTGTTTCATGCATGTTAATACAAAAAACATGGCTAAATATATACTACTAGCATTTTTGCCTTCACTAACTTTTGTTGTTCGACACTTTTTTTTTTATGGCAAAACTAATATACCAACTTTCGACTGGCGACCAAAATAAGACTCGACACGGAGTGAGCGGTGGTGGTGGTCGGGACTCAATTAAAAGTTGGTGTCGGTGGACGATTTTAGGACGGAAGTGTCGAACAACAAAAACCCACAATGGCGCCATGATAGAAGGTACGTATATTGTGAAAAGAGTATATATACTTGTTGCAAGTGAAGTTTTTCCCGCCATTGCAAGCTCCTCCCCATTTCTTTGGAGGAGGGCCGAAACCGTTGTCATCGAAGCTCTCTGATTCTGGCCAAATCCCGCTGTCGATGACACCAATAATCGTGTCGCTCTCGACAGTGGTGTTCCGGTGGACATTTTCCGCGAGTCCCATGAAATCCCAAGATCTTGTTGTTTGAAGTCGATAAGTTATACTAGGGAAAATTGATACATCTTCACGGCCTAAAAAATAATTTGATAGTATTAAATTAGTTATTCCTATGAATATATAATGAAGATTCGAAGTTGAAACATGAAATGAGTTTTGTTTTGTGCATTCCAAAAAAAAAAAAGATTACCTTGAATTTTTTTTTTTATTCTTCAATTGAAAAAGAAAAAGGCGGGAAAAAGGAATAAGAAAAGGATTGGGATCCCGCAGAACAGACAACATGACTGTCGCAAGGCTTGACGACACACACACACACACCCGTGCGGGTGTGTGTGATCGGACGACAGGGATTGCACAGCCCTCTGCAGCTACTAGAGAGGATCCCTGCCGATAAGAAAAAATACAAAAAAAAAAAAAAAGTCAAATGACAAAATTTACTGGCTAAGGTTTCCCGCTCTTGAGATGTGAGATTGGCTGCAAACCCATTGAAACTCCTTGTGTAACTTCTCACCAAGGATTTTGTCACAAACCTATTGAGAAAGGGTAAGACATTATTAAAACCTACTTATTCAGTGAATAGATTCCATTTATTTTTCTTGAATTTATATATATAATGGTTCGTAGAACATATATTATGACACAACAATTTGATATAAGGCCGAATACACCAGCTACGCCTAACAAGGGTAAAAAAATTAGTTCATAAGAACCGCACGTTAACTAACCTTTCAGGTGAATTTTTGGATTGGTAGAGATATTCTACACATGATGAAGAACTTCACCAAATTTCAACAAAAAGTTCCATCAGAATAGTCCGATCAGAAAAATCTAAGGATCTTTACTTAAGGAACTTATTTACGAACGGGCCATTTTGAATGCTTTCGAATGATTTTTTTTTGATGAATTTTGGTGGGGAAGTTCTTCACCTTCTGCCGAATATCTTCACAAAATTTCATTAAAAAACATCAATTGGAGAGTAAGTTTATGTAATCTTGTATCAAATTTATGTGTCATAATTATGTGTTGTACGAACCCGTACCCTATAGATATGTACGGTATATTACCTGCTGTCAACTACTTTTTGAAGCGTTCTGAAATGCAACGACGAAGCTGATTGAAAAGTTTCAATAGCATTACCCATGTACACTATGTATACCTACTTTGAGAGAAAAGGAAAGAATAGAATCAATCATTTAATTTAAAGTTGTAGTAAATCTTATTTCAATCATCTAAAATTTTATTGAATTACATAAGCATCACATTAAGAATAGGCATTGTCCATATTGCACAAATAGAATTAAGTGAAAGAAAGCATCAAACACTCAATTTGTTCTCAAGCCGGTTACTAGCACCTAAATATAATGTGATGAATGATCAAGAGTTTTGTTCGAGAAAAGTTGGGTTATTTTACACAATTTCTCAAAAAAAAAATGAGAAAAAAATACATGTCACGTTCAACGTGTCTAATCTGACAATCCTTTTAAAATTTTTGAAGTAAGTTCACAGCCAGCGAGTAAGATAGCAAACCAGTCCAGCCAACGCATCAAAACCTCTTTAGAAAAAAATGCACAAGATCCAATTAAACATATATGTCATGAGCAATCAATTTTTATTCTCTAAAAAAAATTAATTCGATTGATTCAAATTTTATTTTAAAAATTAATTTGATTGATTCTAAGGTACAAGTAGGTGTCAATGTTGTTTCATCATCTAGCTACTTGGATAAAATGCCAAATCTTTGATTTTTAGAAGCATATGGAGGAAAAACAGGAAAAAAAATAAAATAAAAAAATAAACGAAATATATGAAGTCTAAATAATATAGTAGTAGTATATATATTTTAAAATATGTAGAGACTTGCCTTTCTTTCTTCATTTGTGCTGTGACATGGATTTATCACAGCAACTGCACAAAGAACTAACAAGATGGAAATTTTAGATGTGAAGGGCACAGCCATTGTTAGATGATCGAATATTTAATACAAAAAAATTATGACTTATATATATATATATATACTCGACTTTTCTTATATATTCTTAGATCGATATGGTATATTAAGAATATATAACCATTGGAAAGATATATTAGGAATATAAAATCAAAATAAATCAACAAATATACTTTAAATCCCTTCATTAAATTATGCGAATTTTCTTTTTTATCAATGTCGAGTTGGTTCGGATCAACCCACATAGAATTATTGTTATTTTAAGTATAAATTAGTTTTCACTGTTAATTATTCAATAAGATTCTATAAGTAAGCAGAATAAGTGTTAATAGTGGAAATCAAATTTTTGACTTGAGGCAGGTTAAGTAAATATCTCTGGTAAAAAAATTAGTGAATTAGCAAAATCTCTTCATAGTTCGTATGTTGTTGACAGCTACGCAAGTTGACTTCATTTTTTTATATTCATCATGGTCGACAGCTATAGCTAGTACTTCCTCAAGCCTCTTTTGATTATTTGCGGTCAACAAACTTCAACTTTAACTACGAATTAATATTAAATCATAAATATAAAATCTTCAATTAAATTATATATGAAAAAATTAAAATTTATTGACCGCAAAAAGTCAATACAGGCCATTATTATTTGGACGGAGGGAGTATTTTTTTGATGTTGATATCTTTCTCGATACTTCCTCGATCATTGCTAAAAGATATTTGGTGTGTTTTAGTTAATTATTGATATAAATAATGATGATAAATGTGTGGTAAATGGTGAAAAATAAAAAGTACTGATAGTACGTCTGTAGTGGAGATCAAAAAGTAAAAAGTAATTGTTTGATTTAATTATATAAATGTGATAAATATAAAAATTTTAAATATACAGAAAGAATGAATAAATGTAAAGATTTGAGCCGGACGGAGAAACTATATAGTTTCTTTTCTCAATATAGAAGTTTCACGATCGCCAAGGAAAGTGACAACTTAATGATTTTTTAAATAAGGAATTAGTTACCATGTGATCATATTAATAATTAGGTCTCACTAGATATCCTTGATTTTGCCTTAAATTTAGGTAGTATTTGCAAATGCTTTTTAAAAATATTTTTACTAGCTTCTGTTTTAAAGTTGAAAAAACTTGATTATGTTCTGGGAATTATTACGTGGTGTGTCTTACCTAATACTGGTTGTAGATACATAGATAGAAAGTTCTAGATCCTTCTAGAGGTAGTAGGATCCTATTAGATGTCTGACCTTATCTAGGAATCCTATGTATGGAAGGACTCTCATTATAATGCCTATATAAAGGCCCCTCTATCAATGTTATGAATACAATTGATTGACTCGTATTTACAGTCTTTTACTTTCTCCTGAAACACGTTATCAGCACGTAGCTCGAGAAAATTTTACAAATTCCAAAAAAAAAAAAAAAAAAAACGGCCCCCAACCACTGACGGACGCCTGCCAGACCACCATCGAACACCGCCAAACACTGTCGGACACCTATCGACCACCGCCAACCACTGCCAGACGCCTGCCGGACCACCTTCGATCACCATCGACCACCACCGACCATTGTCGGACCTATTCCAGACCTCAGATCTACTCAGACCGATCACAGTCGATCACTGTCGGAACCCTACTAGACCTCAGATCTACTCAGACCGATCACAGCCGATCACTGCCGGACCCCTATCGGAATACCGATCGACCCAGATAGACCACATCAGATCCCGTCTGGTACCTGCCGATTCTGTCCGGTGCCTGCCGATCCAGCCTAGCCGCGACTGCAACTCGCCTGTGCCTGTCGATCACGTCCGGTGCGATCGCGACTCGCCTATACCGACCATATCCCGCTCGACGCCGTCCGGACACTGCCACCACAGTTCGTCCGATCCGACCCAGTCGTGATCGACCCTGCTCGACGCTGTCCGGACACTACCACCACAGTCCGTCCGATCCAGGCCGTGATCGACCACGCTGACGCCATCCGACATCGCCACCACAGCCGCCTGATTCGATCCGACTCAGTCGTGATCGACCCGGCTCGACGCCGTCCGGACACTGCCACCACAGTCCGCCCGATCCGACCCAATCGTGATCGACCCTGCTCGACGCCGGCCGGACACTGCCACCACAGAACGAGCCCCGATCCCATTTGTCGGGCTCCCGCTGCCGATAGTGACCTGATCCGATTCGTCGCGACCGTTCGATCTGTTTGTTATTCGTCGGATATGGCCCGACCCGCTCGTTTTAGTCCGGCAAGATCTGGCTCAATCCGACTAGCCCGACCCATATTTGTCCGCTCCCATGCCGCATAATCCGAGTCCTTAATCGGCCGATTATCGAGCCCAGTAGCCCTTTTCGGGCGTTTCTCAACTCTCCATCTTTTCCTAATTAATGATTCATTTGCTCATTGATTTGTACACTCATGAATCTTACCATTTTTATGTTTTACGTGCATATAGGAAAATATGTTGCACGCTATGGAGAAAAGCCATATTTGTTATCCCGTTCAAGGATCAAAGCAAATATGGAACCAAGTACCCGTACGATTTTATTCAAGTTCCCGTTTTTCAATTCCTCTCTTTTGGGAATTTTTTTGGGGGGAATTGGGTATTTGGGTTCTTTATCTCCCACGCTACTTTGCGGTGTATGAGACTATGAGAGGTGGTATCACTCTCATATATCGAAGTAAACTGTGTGACGGTCCTGGGGGAGTCACAGGTAATTGTTGAAAGTCGATATTTGTGGTTGTTGCATACACCACGTTTTGGGTGCGATTTGACGTCGTCGTTTTGTCGATTTTAAACCAACAATTGAATAAAATGAACATTGTCGGTAACGGTAAATTTATGACTTGTTCATGATTAGTCATGGATTTGTGACGTACAAATGGTACAAACATTGATTACGACGGATATGTCGTGGTTAAAATCGATTTGTGACGGATTTGTCACGTTCAATTGAGCGACCACCATGTCGGTCTTGACCCAATTCCGTACTTGGAAAACTCCATCTTTCATCCTATTAAAATAAAATATTGCATGTGGGTGTAGTCAAGCACCGTCTCCTTGCAATATGATATATGAAAGAATGTACGAGTAATTCTCGTGAAGTTTAACATGTAAAGCAATGGCATATTGCGGTAAATGCATGAATTCGTTGACCTCGATTGTAGTTCGTATGACTATAGGTCCGAATACTTTTCCGAGTATTTGTTAAGGCATGTCCCTTATACATTTGACTATGTTTAGTCGATCTTATTGAATGGTCAAGATGAGTTGGTTATGGTATATTCATTATGTCTCATGGTTCAAAATACTTAATATTGATGCACCGCATTGCATCCATATAACATGGCTATTATGACGTATACTTGCAAATTGAGAATTAAAATACTTGGTTGGTTTGATATATTTTGGTGGATTTTGTTACACTTTTGATCATAACTAGGCGCATCCTCCTTGGTATTTGTTTATGCTTTGAAAGTTCAAACGGAATCAGTGGTTTTTAAACAGCCTTAGCTATACCGACAATCCTACTTTCTCTGCAAGTCTACCAAGTTGGAGTTACTGAAAGGATCATTGGTCGAGATAAGAAATCGAATACCTTGCTGCATTTAAACGCATCTATGGCTATCATTGCCATGTTTTTGCATCAACACTTATGACATTAGATGTAGTCTCAACCTTGTTTTCTCACTAAACTTGGGAAATACTAAAGCATCCACTTAAAATATGTACTGTGATCTGAGTTTAATAATCCGTGTGGTGCACGATCTATGGATCGGAAGATACGGTAGTCTAGTTTCCAGAACATCTGATTGTTCATCCATAGCCTTCTTAACGAGGGAGTTATCGCTGTTTTAGTAAACAAAGATCAAGCTGCGCGGAACTTTATTTCCAGCGATTCTGCTAACTTTTATCCCAACCAACTTGGTTCCCATCTTGAATTTACAAGTGGTCTTATGACACATGTTTTTCAACCTATTTTTGGCCAAATTTGCCATAGATAATGCAGTTTTTGATATGCGTTGTACGCTAAACTATCATCTTTCAAATGTTGAAAAACAGTTTCCTTGGGGAAGCCCAAAATACGCACCTTTATATGAAGGTCGAGCGTGTGCATGGTAGTTGTACACCATGCTTGTGTCATAATTTTTTCCCATAGGCATATAATCTTGCCATGTTATGCACTCAATATGATAGATCATTTTGATCGTATCAGGTATAAAATCTCTATGTTGTTGGAGTGTTCGCTATGCTCATGTTTATAAAATTTTGCAAGCGAAATTGAGTGCGTATTAAGCTATTTCCAAGGAACATAATATTTTTGAATTTCGTATTATAAATCCATTGTGACTATGATGACTAGGTCATCATAATTCATGAGTGGTACAATGCTCAAGTTGTTGAATGCCGAATGACATTTTCTAGTCACATATGTTCCGTAACAACTGAACTATGTTATGACTCGATGACATATATGCCAAAATGTATCACTCATATCATCTCATTGTAATTTGTGAGAAATAAAATCTTATGCATCACTTGTATTGGATATGTGAAAAGAAAAATATTCATGAGTCAATATGGTCCGGCTTGCATCGGTTTTCGTAACCAGAAGATGTATGGGGACATTGACACATTTAGGCTTTAATATTCCGGAGTTTAGACAGTTTGATGATCCATACACCACGGTATTGCCATGGACATCATTTATTCTTTGAACAAAGAAGCTAGTTGGATCAAAGACACCAAAGTACGTTGGTATAGTCATAAGTAGGGCTCATGACTGATGATGATATTTACGTCATCTGCGTCTTGTTTTCATAAACATGTGTGACGCCAAAGACCCCCCAATGATCCTTCTTAGCCATGTTCATTGATTTAAGCCTATTCTTTGGCACGATTAGGAGATGACACCCTCTTATGCTAAAGAGAATAATGTAGCGACTCGCATAAGCATGGTGCCGAGTCCTTCTTTTTCACCGAGTCCTTATATATACATGATCATAAGTATTAGCTTGGGTGGCTTATGATGCTATGATGGTGTTCACAAATGGTCATACTCAAGTGATAACATTTATCTATTATGTGGTTCCTTTGACAATAATTGATAAGTTGATGAAATCTGAGTTTATGATTGTCCAACTTGCAGACCAGTCACTGTAAAGGTCGGGTTACTCACTTTTAGACCAAGTCTTAAAGTAAAACTTTAACAAGTATTTCTTAACATACAAGGCTACCTTCTCATAAATTTTGGTTCCATTTAGAGACTTAGAAGGAGGTGAATCACTTAAATGAAGTTTTCACATACCACCAGCCGATCCAATGACCAGTTCGATGTCTTTTCTGACCAAAGTTAATGGTTTTGGAATCCTAACACCCGTTTACACATGTTCACGAAATTTTGAGGCGTTTGGGGCTGGTGAAGGGAGTGATCTCTTCAAGAAAGCACTAGAGGTTCGATAAAATCAACGGCCTATCATTGGTTCAATCGTTTCTTTATGTTCGATCCCGGTGGTGCATGGTGGCGGTTTTGTTGGATTCTCAAGACCAGTAGCTACGGTTATATAGCATAGGTCAACATGTCATATTCACCTAAATCTATCATCATTCAAATATTTAGTTACGAGTGTAACAGTATGCATTTTGTTAGTTGGATTGCGTTAACACTGAAAAACCTTTATCGTCCACATGTTCATGTGCCAAAGTGCGTCACCACAACGCATTATGATGGGTTATAAATGATGAATATGACATGAGCTTTCACTCATAGCCCACTTAAAATATACCTTGGTAGACGATCTCGTAAGTCACTTTGATGGGCCAGTCTTCCCATCGTTAGGGGGAGATGCGAACAATCATGTTCGAGTAGAATGACTTGGAATTCTCATAGTTTGTCCCTACTGTGCCTCACCAAGTTCCCTAAAGTGACGAGATTAAATATATGCTGCAAACATATCTGCAAGCATTGTGTCCGGTCATGGACGTTCGTCACCTGTAAATGGTGATATGGTAACACCACAATTGTGGTAGATGGTGTTACTAGACCATGGATCTCATAGAGTATTGGGATGCCACTTGGTTCGATAAAGCCTCTCACTAAGAATGTATGCGAGTTTGGTACATGAAACTTGATCATATGATCAAATGAACTCATCCGTCTCATGTGATTCTGGATTATAGTCATCATTGGGGGATGCCTCAATGAATGTCAATCCATAAAGAGTACTCTATGAATAAAGCCGGTACATGAGGACGTGGAATGTGAGTTTAATCGAACCATACTTCGTTGAAAATCTACAACATTGTAGCCTTGGCCTAAAATGGAAATATATGCGACTCCAGTATGAACAAAGTGATAGCCCTTTGTTGAAGTGGTACCGACACTCTAAAGATAAGATCTATTCGTATACTTTGTTAAAGCGAGTGAGAGAAGGAGTTAAACTCACCTCATGGCGCGAGGTTTCTCATTAATACACTGGAATCGACTATGATGACACGAAACTTAGATGTGCCATCGTAATGGATGTTATAGCATCCACTCTTTTCAGTTAGATAGTTCCCCAAAAATTGACGTGCAGCTTGTGGTTAAATCTTATCTTAATGGGAACTAAGTTACGTGATAAAAGGTTCTCGTGGTGGATCAGACTCAAATCAAGTGGCTCCTGACCACGGAGCGCATTGACAAGTGATTGTCAGGAATGCATACTAATTCTATACTTGATTTGGAAGAGATATGAAGCTTTTGCGTGTAAAACTAAGGGTCTGTAGTGATGTACTCTTGTGAGACTAAGAGATTCTGCTAAATCCAAAGTTAAGAATGAAAGGATCTCGGGGACACTTGTTGATGCGTATTCATCAATCGGTTTAAGGCAATATAAGGGACGGTTTCCCTAAGAGATGATAAAGTAATGCCTATATGATTCCCAATGACTAGTCGAAGTCATAATAAGACTTGGCTCACTTAAGTGATGATGCAGTCTTAAAAGAAAAGTACGGTATTATGTACTCATGTTTGACTCAATGTACTCATTCGTAATAATCCGGTAAAGCCACTGTGATGATGGCCTAGGATGCGCTCACGCAATGTCTGTGATTGACAAGAAGCTTGAAGCTCGCTCTATCTCGATAAAAGGACACTTGAATATTGATACCCGAATTTGCCCTGAATGTATTGGTCTATCTTCCATATGACCTACATGGTAGCTCACTTGCTGGAAAATGGTGAAATTGGTACCATTGGAAAGGTTTGTGTCTACTTTCCAAGAAAACCAACCATTTGATCACATCCATCATGTTGAGTGACATATGACTATTGTTGCAAAGTAGGACATGATATGTCCGGTAATTTGCTGAGTCAATTTCGATAGAGCTTTGTGATCTGCTCAGGACGATCTAGGTTATGTACTGTATGTGAATGAAAAGCTATGAGTGTCTAGTTTTCAAAATTCCTACAGTTTCATTGATACCTATTGAATCGAAGAAGTTATGACTGATTTAGTGCATGGAGGTCAAGACTTTAGAAAACTTGATTTTCGGATAAGTCTTTAGCGACTCTGCACTTTGGATGCGTCACGCTCTTTTTGTCCTTAGACCAAGGTTTGTTTTTTACCGTTGGGTTTTCACTTGGTAAGGTTTTTAACGAAGCTACCTATGAGAACATCCATACAATGATGCGTTGTACTTCTGTTCAACTTAGACCAAGAGGTATTTTTCCCACTGGGTTTTTCCTTAGTATAGTTGTGAGGGCAACTTGACATCTGACACCTCTGATTTGAGGTACTCATCAGGGGGAGTTGTTGTGTATACATCAGGGGGAGTATATATTAAGATTGTATACTGCAAAGCATACTTTATGCTTGTATTACCTAAATTCACTGTTACTACCTATGAGAATATTAATTACATTTAATCACACGTTTTGCATATTAATTCACGTTATGGTTATGCAAATGAAATGTCTAATTATTTTATATTGTAGATAATGCGGTGTGTTGGTGTCACACGGAAGATCACATTATCGGTGCCTTATAAAATTGTAATATCCGCAATTTTCGATTTTCGGTAAATTTCTTTTTTTTTCGGCGGAAGTCCGTTTTGACGACTCGCTCATGACCGTTTCGTCATTCCGAGAATTATTAATTCTGCACTTTTTGTCATCCGAGCTCGTTTCGGTGTCGTTTTGTTGAGTTCCGTGCTTTTTAGCGGTTTTTCCGCACTTGAGTTCGATTCTTGCGAATCTCGTCCGAAACTGTTGTTTCGACTTTCTCGTAAGTTCATTTAATGTTATTATTCATGTTTCAAGCTTCGGTTTGGTTATTCGATCACGTATCGTGATTTTGGGGCGTTTTGGGCCATTTTCGTAATTTCCCAAAGTTTGGGGTAATTACTTTCCGTTGTCGAATTTCGAGCCTTCGGGTAGTCGGAATCGTGTGTTCTATTAGTGCTCGGATTCGTCTTTTCGAGTACTTCGTAACCGTATCTTCAATTCGTACTCAGGTTCGGGTTTCGGGGTCGTTCGGGCCGTCGGAGTTGGTCCGGCCGAGTCGTGGCCGCATGATCGGGCGAGCGCCACTGGCCGAGTAACGGCGGTAATGATCGGCCATTACGCACGTAAGGCCGTTACGCACGTAAGGCCACGGCGTGCGTCGTAACGTTCGGCATTTTCCAGCAGAGTTCGGCCATGGCCGATTCGTACGTAAGCCATGGCCGATTACGTCACGTAACGGCGATCGGCTATAAAAGGCCCGGCGGCGTTTTCTTGACATTTTCTCACTTCTCTTCTTCCATTCCGCGGTGGAGATGGTGTAATCATGGAGAGATGTTGTTGGACAATCAATCAATGAAGTTTTTGAGTTAATATCATCAAACATCAATCCTATAACATCCTCCAATCTACCGACCAATCGATTTCCTAGAAATCTAGTTTTGGGGAATTTGGGTATTTTGGTTGTTTTCGTCCGATTAATCCGATTTAACTTAGGATTATGATGGATTGATGATTATTTAGATGTATTATATCATTTCCCTTGTTATTACATGGTTGGATCGTATCGATTCGTTATTTGGGTCGAGTTCTTGACCGACGCCTTGAAGGTGTCCGGTAAAATGTCTTAGAGGGGTTTTCGGGCGTTCTACGTTTATTCTTCCTCGTATGATCGATGATTTATTGATTATATATTGTTAGGGTCGAGTTTCTTGCGAAGAAACCGAGTTGAACCCTTCCGTTCGTTGTCGTCTTTCTTTTCGTTTGCATCGGGCGTTTGAAGCTTCAGGTTGAGCCGTATCCGTTCGTGGTTCCGTGCGTGGTATCGAGGCAAGTATCTTGCCCATACATTTCATATTTCTTAGGCATAATTATTGATAAATGATTTTATGCGAAATCCAATGTTTAATGAACGTAAAAGGATCGGTATGTTCTCGATAAATGTTGTCTTTCAACGATAATTCGTATACTTCGTGAATATGTGTTCGGAATATGTGTGTTGGTTTTGTATGTTGAAAGATAATATGATCATTTCGAGTGAGTTTGATAGACCGTAATCCTTTGTCGGGGATTACGTATTGTTATTATGTACTTGTTCGGTAAGAACGTAATGTGTGTGATATTAGTCGTTACTCCTTTGAAAGGAGGTTGTGATGCTTAGTGTTGCTTGTCTTGATAATCGGTTATTGTTGTGTGCTTGTTGTATGTGATGTGCCTCCGGGTAGGATTGTTGAATCTCAGGGATCCATACTTGCTAGTATGGGTCGGGCGAAACCGTAGGGTTATCCAATACGGGTATGTCTTGCGGGGACTCCGAGGTTCGGGGCTTGCTAGCCCGATGCCGAGATAACTTGTGGGGTTATCATCGGGTATGTCTTGCGGGGACTCCGAGGTTCGTGGCTTGTTAGCACGATGCCGGGATAACTTATGGTTGTGGTTTGATTATGTAAGTATATGTGCTTTTAGTCACGTGACTGCGGTTACGGTGACATGTGATTTGATATAGTTTCCCTGTGGGTTATTCACTCGGGTTTGTTCTACGGGAGCATCTGAGGTCCGTGGCTTGCTAGCACGGGACGCGAATAATCTGTGGAAACAGGTTGTTATGGTATGATCGGGTCGTGGACCCCACTTGTTGTTATCGAACTTATGTTTTGGGAAAATGACTTTTGGGCTGTGTCCCTAAATGTTTTCGAAAGGCCTGAAGATTTTTAAATCCCAATGTATTCAAAACTCCCGAGGTCGTAAAATGTTTTTCACAAGATGTTTATCGGGTTTACCCTATCTTTCGATTTAATCATTTGATTAAGTGAATCACCTCGGAAAGTATGTTTATGATTAACATGTTTCGTGGAGTATGATATGTATGGCTCGTTTTCGTATTTTATACTTGCACTAGCAAAACAGTGGAGTTTTGCTAACCCCCGAGTATTCGGGGGGTGGATGTCTATTTTTGCATTCAGGTTTTGGAGCATAACACAGGGTCGGCACGAAGGATGATGAAAGATGAACGATACTAATCACACGAGGATCCGTTGATGTCGTATTGGTCTAGTTGTATTTTCTTTTCCGCTGCAGTATCTTTTCCCCGTTGTACGGGAGTTTATTGTATTTTGACCCCTGCGTGGGTATGTGTTTGTAATCGAGTTGTATATTTTATTGAAAGACCAAATCGGTCTACTGAGTCATTTTAGCCTTGAAGGCATTGTCGAGATGTTAAATGTTGTTACCAGCCTGGTAGATCCTCGAGGAGAGGGTCTACGGCGTGTAATATCCCTGAGTGGATTGGGGGTGTTACATAAATGGTATCGGAGCTTAGGTTGTGGAAACCTAGGCTGTCGGGTCAAGTCGTGTTGTTTGAGTCTTGTTTCGTCGGATTTTATCTGACTGAGTTGTGTCGCGACGCGTCGTTTGAGTTTGTTGGTCGTGATTAGTATCGTGGGCGATCATCATCTTCGTGCGACTGTGGATGTAAGTCTCCCTTATTTGTGTTGAGCCTCGTGTGACACGAGCTATTTTTATGATTATTTGTTAAGTGACGGATCCTCTTATGGATTTTGATTTCTTGATACGTGACTATTTGACTCTCATATTTCGTTCGTATGATGAGTATTGTTCTTTGGGTGTGCATGTCGAATTGTATTTCTTTTATCCATTGCGTGAGTTCTTTTGTAATGGATTTCGGTATTTTACCGATGAGTTTTATTTCGAAACCGATTCCTTAACCGAGTTTTTGGCATTACGGCCTTGATCATTTTGGCGAAATTCTTATGACGGTATTTATTATTTTCTAAATGGCTTCGTGAGTTTTGAAATATTACCGTCATCGGCCTTTTGGCGTTTTTGTAAATGGTTTTTAGCTGCTTTGGTTCGTAGCAGGACACACGGTGCTATAATGTTTCGTGTAAGTACCTAAACTTTTTGGGCATTCTAGCCCATTGAATTATTTTTGAAAACCTTGAGTATCTTAGAAAATTAAAATTCGAGACGTACTTTTACAATGAATTATTTTCTCGTGGTACGTCCAAGGTGCCACAATATATTTCAAAATTCTTCTAACTCGAGGACCAAAATATTTTGAGATATTTTCAAATGTTTTATAAACACTTTTACTTAGACCCGAGGGTCGGATATTCTGAAAGTCTTTCACTAAGAGAAGGTGTCCTCATTTTTGTTCAAACGCAAGACGATTTTCAAAGTCTTGATAACAATGTTTGCACTACTTTTTGTAAAGTGATACTCAAGATCAACTGGTGTTTCCAAACTATTTTCAAAAGGTGGTTTTCGTTTTTAAAACCTATCATTCCTGTTTGCGGACCGGAAATGCGTGTATGGTTTTCGAACTTTCGTTACGGTGTTAACCCGAATTATGATTGAATTGGTGGCGTGAGCGTCGAGTCGTCGCCACGCATATATTTTGTTAGCCCTTGTGGGATGTGTGATGACGATCCTTAATGTTGTCATTTCGTGGTGGCTTGCGTGTTAACGCACTGTGTGAGTGTTAAAGCTTGGGTTTGTACGTTTGTGTACATATGTGATTGTTTCATAATGTTTGTAATTATGTCTTTGGTTATTGTTCGGGCCGTTGAGGTCGCCGAACGATACCGTTCTTTGTAGTGTTTGTGTGTATTATTTTACGATGATAATCGTTGTATATGATATGTATTATGATTCCTTGTTGTCCGAGTTGGCATCTCCGCTATGTTGTTTTGCGACGTTATGCCCCATTGTATCTAGCATTTGTATTTTCGGTATGCCGAGCCGAGGCGTTTCAACCGTGATGTCGGGGCATGCACGTGTAAATTTGTCCTTCTCGTCGGTAGCACATTTCAAGTGTGGACTCGAGGACACCGAATTGATTTTGCGAATTGGCTACCGAGACTTTCGAGTTCGCGCTTCAGACAAGTATCGAGAATCGGCTTTGAGAGGCCTTCGAAGGATGTTTCGTCGGTTGCTTGTTGTGTCGTCACCTTGATTTATTTGTTGTGAGTTGGGGCGACCTTCTTTATAAGAGGTCGAATGTAGTACCCGTGTTGTTTTTAGACTCTGCATTTTCTCTTTCTCGATTCTATCGACTCGCTCGTGTTCATTGATACTTACCGAACTTGTTCGTATTTCGGTTTCATTGATCGGACGAGGTGTGATCTTGTTTTGGGTCAATCGGTTATATTTGTAACTTTCCGAGTTCGGTTCGATTCTTGTGAACCTTGTTCGGAAGTAACATCTTTTGGTTCTACTAGTTCTTTTATTCGAAGTGGACTGGATCTTGAACTTTTGTATTTTCGACTCTGTCGACTCGTTTATGTTCGTTGACATATCTGAGTCTGTCCTGCCCCTTGCTTTTGTTTATCGAACGAGTGTGGTATTATTTCGGAATAACTCGTTTGTCGTTGTGACTTTTCTATTGCTATTCCCTTTCCTGTGGATCTTATATGAATGCACATCCTGTTGTTTTCACCGGATCATATATTGTCTCGAGTCGAGATGTGAACCTTGGGGTTGTTGTTTGAATTTTATTATCCTTCGTATTTCGGACATGATTGTTCGATTTTTGTTGTCTCGATCATTTGTTTGTTCGGTTTTGTTCTCGTTTCGTGATTGTTGAGTGTTCAGGCTCCTTCCTAATTCCCTTAAGTTCGGGAAATTAGTCTCGTTTTCGATCTTCCAACCCTTGAGCGGTGGAATTCCGTATTTGTTCAGCGATTGGCTCGCGTTTTGATTGATGTACCGATGGGTTGGTCAATCGTATTGATTTTCGTTCGTTGTGTTTTGTGAGTGTTCGGATAATTGACTTGATTGTATTATCCATTTGATGACGCTTGTCACTTGTTGGTTCTATTATATCCCTAACGGCGACGTTGTGTTGGTCGTCGTGGAGCGTGTTTTCACACCGTATATTCCGTTGCGTTGTATGTAACGTTTGCCGCTTGGCATTAGTTACGCGTTTCTTGCGTATCTCATTGAGTTTTCCTGGCGGGATATTGCTTCTCCCTACTTGTTTTAAGTTTCGGGACGAAACTTCTTTTAAGGAGGGTAGAATGTAATATCCGCAATTTTCGATTTTCGGTAAATTTCTTTTTTTTCGGCGGAAGTCCGTTTTGACGACTCGCTCATGACCATTTCGTCATTCCGAGAATGATTAATTCTGCACTTTTTGTCATCCGAGCTCGTTTCGGTGTCGTTTTGTTGAGTTCCGTGCTTTTTAGCGGTTTTCGCACTTGAGTTCGATTCTTGCGAATCTCGTCCAAATCGTTGTTTCGACTTTCTCGTAAGTTCATTTAATGTTATTATTCATGTTTCAAGCTTCGGTTTGGTTATTCGATCACGTATCGTGATTTTGGGGCGTTTTGGGCCATTTTCGTAATTTCCCAAAGTTTGGGGTAATTACTTTCCGTTGTCGAATTTCGAGCCTTCGGGTAGTCGGAATCGTGTGTTCTATTAGTGCTCGGATTCGTCTTTTCGAGTACTTCGTAACCGTATCTTGATTCGTACTCGAGTTCGGGTTTGGGTCGTTCGGGCCGTCGGAGTTGGTCTGGCCGAGTCGGGGCGGGCATGATCGGGCAGGCCACCGCCGAGTAACGCGGCGGTAATGATCGGCCATTACGTCGTAAGGCCGATTCGCACGTAAGGCCCTGGCCGTAACGCACGTAACGCCCGGCATTTTCCAGCAGAGTTCGGCCATGGCGATTCGTCGTAAGCCATGGCCGATTCGTCGTAACACGGCTGATCGGCTATAAAAGGCACAGCGGCGTTTTCTTGACATTTTCTCACTTCTCTTCTTCCATTCCGGCTGGAGATGGTGTAATCATGGAGAGATGTTGTTGGACAATCAATCCATGAAGTTTTGGAGTTCATATCATCAATCATCAATCCTATAACATCCTCCAATCTAGAATCGAATTCGATTTCCTAGAAATCTAGTTTTGGGGAATTTGGGTATTTTGGTTGTTTTCGTCCGATTAATCCGATTTAACTTAGGATTATGATGGATTGATGATTATTTAGATGTATTATATCATTTCCTTGTTATTACATGGTTGGATCGTATCGATTCGTTATTTGGGTCGAGTTCTTGACCGACGCCTTGAAGGTGTCCTAGAAATGTCTTAGAGGGTTTTCGGGCGTTCTACGTTTATTCTTCCTCGTATGATCGATGATTTATTGATTATATATTGTTAGGGTCGAGTTTCTTGCGAAGAAACCGAGTTGAACCCTTCCGCTTCGTTGTCGTCTTTCTTTTCGATTGCATCGGGCGTTTCGAAGCTTCCCGGTTGAGCCGTATCCGTTCGTGGTTCCGTGCTCGTGGTATCGAGGCAAGTATCTTGCCCATACATTTCATATTTCTTAGGCATAATTATTGATAAATGATTTTATGCGAAATCCAATGTTTAATGAACGTAAAAAGGGATCGGTATGTTCTCGATAAATGTTGTCTTTCAACGATAATTCGTATACTTCGTGAATATGTGTTCCCGGAATATGTGTGTTGGTTTTGTATGTTGAAAGATAATATGATCATTTCGAGTGAGTTTGATAGACCGTAATCCTTTGTCGGGGATTACGTATTGTTATTATGTACTTGTTCGGTAAGAACGTAATGTGTGTGATATTAGTCGTTACTCCTTTGAAAGGAGGTTGTGATGCTTAGTGTTGCTTGTCTTGATAATCGGTTATTGTTGTGTGCTTGTTGTATGTGATGTGCCTCGGGTAGGATTGTTGAATCTCAGGATCCATACTTGCTAGTATGGGTCGGGCGAAACCGTAGGGTTATCCAATACGGGTATGTCTTGCGGGGACTCGAGGTTCGGGGCTTGCTAGCCGATGCCGAGATAACTTGTGGGGTTATCATCGGGTATGTCTTGCGGGGACTCCGAGGTTCGTGGCTTGTTAGCACGATCTGGGATAACTTATGGTTGTGGTTTGATTATGTAAGTATATGTGCTTTTAGTCACGTGAGTTGATTCTGGTGACATGTGATTTGATATAGTTTCCTGTGGGTTATTCACTCGGGTTTGTTCTACGGGAGCATCGAGGTCCGTGGCTTGCTAGCACGAGACGCGAATAATCTGTGGAAACAGTTGTTATGGTATGATCGGGTCGTGGACCCCACTTGTTGTTATCGAACTTATGTTTTGGGAAAATGACTTTTGGTTGTGTCCCTAAATGTTTTCGAAAGGCACGAAGATTTTAAATCCCAATGTATTCAAAACTCCCGAGGTCGTAAAATGTTTTTCACAAGATGTTTATCGGGTTTACCCTATCTTTCGATTTAATCATTTGATTAAGTGAATCACCTCGGGAAGTATGTTTATGATTAACATGTTTCGTGGAGTATGATATGTATGGCTCGTTTTCGTATTTTATACTTGCACTAGCAAAACAGTGGAGTTTTGCTAACCCCAGTATTCGGGGTGGATGTCTATTTTTGCATTCAGGTTTTGGAGCATAACACAGGGTCGGCACGAAGGATGATGAAAGATGAACGATACTAATCACACGAGGATCCGTTGATGTCGTATTGGTCTAGTTGTATTTTCTTTTCCGCTGCAGTATATTTTCCCCGTTGTACGGGAGTTTATTGTATTTTGACCCCTGCGTGGGTATGTGTTTGTAATCGAGTTGTATATTTTATTGAAAGACCAAATCGGTCTACTGAGTCATTTTAGCCTTGAAGGCATTGTCGAGATGTTAAATGTTGTTACCAGCCTGGTAGATCCTCGAGGAGAGGGTCTACGGCGTGTAATATCCCTGAGTGGATTGGGGGTGTTACAAAAATAATATAATAGTTCACAACCTATATAATTATTAGACAAATTATATAAAGGTTGTAGTGTGTGCTTGAGAATAGTTGGTCTTGACTATTAGCATACATTAGCGTATTTGCATACGTTGAACAGGATCGAGGTGAGATAGTGTCTTCTGTACTGACTGTAAGAAGAACTAAATCTCGGATAATTATTATTTCTTAATTCTAAGTATATAATATTTAATTGTGTATTTATAATAATTATTGCTTTGATTTATCATATGTGAGAGTCAAAATGATCGACTCAATAAGCCTCGTATCTTGGGCAATAATATTGTTTATACGACAATTATTATTATTACTAGAAATCGTGTCCCGACTCGTGCGGGTTGATGATGTCCCCTTGAGGAGCTCGATAATGATTATTATATTAAACCCTGCAGGTGGATTTAATTCCGATATAATAATAAGGTTCGAGTGGTACTACTCTTGAATAAGATATTAATTAATTAAAGCTGTCAGTAGCTTATAATTAATTAATGGACATTCGATATCTTAAACACGGGAAATAATATATTTAATAAGGAGCCCAATTTCGTAATTTGGGATTTTGGTAGGAAGTGCAATATCAAACTTTTTAGTGGACTAAGTTGATATTAATTAATTCATCATATATTAGGAAGAGTCCTAATAAGGTAAGATGAATTAATTGGGAGTCCTTCCATAATCCTCCTTAAGATCCCTAGTAGTAGTCCAAGAGCCTATAAATAGGATATATGGGGCTTGGCCGATTTTATCACAAATATACACAAGAAATTTCGATTTTTCTTCTAAGTGTTTAATTGTGGATCTTGACTTGTGTCTTTGATTTCACAATTGAGAGAACACTTTAATTCTTGCTACACATCGGAATTACTTGAAGAAAAGAAAATCGAGAATTGTGAGGCATATTGTTTCGGCCGATCCCATAGGTGTCCAAGTAAAATCCGGTAGCTCGTTGCTCACACAACGTCCGGTTCAAGGCGGATCATACTCTAGAAGATCTAAAGGTAGAAATACAAGGCGATCAAGAAGGAAGTAACCAACACGCTTCAAAAGGTAATATCCTATGATCTTGGATCTAGATTAGGATATTTTAATTAATCAACATATTTAATTAATAAATAATAAATAATATTTAAATTGCTTATTAATCTTAGTAATTAATTAATTAGCATGCCTAAATAGATCTAATGCTCGTCGATGCGTAAAATGCTATTATCAACTTTCCCAAACTTCGCTTCCGCTGCGTTTTACTTTCCAACAATTGGTATCGGAGCCGGAATTTTAGGCTTTTGCTATTTTAATTAATTTTAGTGATTAATTGATAACAATTTAAATATTCATATATTTTGATGTTGGAATATTTTGCTAGATGTGTTCTTGCAGGTGATATGATTCAATTATCATGGTTTATATGAATGGTGTATTTATTTATTTATTTTTATTAATTATGCAATTGTTGATTTGACCCGTTTTCGAGGCATGTAATGGTTTTTCCCGTGAGAAAATCCGCGGGTAGTTCTAGGTGGTTTTATTTTTCGTGTAAATCTTGATGTAATTTCGATGTATTTTATTTTGTATAAAATTATAATCGAATTCGGAAGACGGGATCGCGAAGAAATAGAGCAGAACCGGATCGCCGATAATTGGCAAGCGGCCATGTGGCAGGCAGCTGCCAGCAAGACACGGCTACTGCTGAAGCGGCCGGCTGAAAGCGAAGCGGCTGGTCCGGGCGATTATTGGTTGCCAGTCGGTCGATTTTGGTCCGTTTTATGCCGTTCGTTGCGTCATTGAAGTCGGGATTTAAAATTAAATTTTTTTATGTAATTAATTTTGCATAAAAGTGAAATTTTAATTTTGGAAATCCACGGCGCGGCCGGGGAGGAGCGACGAGATACTTGATTCAGTGGGAGAGATCGAGTCGAAGATTTTCTCGGATTCAACTCAAGGAAGAAGACCATGATAATTGGATAATTAATTATCCATGCTTTATCTTGGTTTTTATTGTTTTGATATATGACATGTATGGATGTATGCGTGATATGTTTCCTTGCATGTTAGGACGAGAAAATTAAAAACCTTAAGGCTAAAATAACTAAGTGATTAAATTGATTTATTTTTTTTTAAATAAAATCAAATTGGCCTCCATAATTAATTTAAATTGTGAAGTAATTAGCATGCGCGTTGACATTAGAGTCTTTCTCCATATCGGATGTGCTAATTATAGGTTCACTAGTTTTAAATTTCAAAATGATAACATAAGGTAAATATTACTTTTTATGATAGGACCTCTCCATCTGTAGGACTATTATTTAAAAGATAATATTTTAAGGATGTTAAATTATGGTGTTCACTTAGGTGTATTAATTAATAAGCTCCCCATCGGAGTCTATGTTAATTAATACATGGCCAAGAGGAACCAACTATTAATTTTACTTGTCATAACGTAATTTGACTAGATAGTAAAATTAAAGACGTAAAAACTCTACTTGAAAAATGTGTGTGTAAACGTCCACACGATCATGGCTTGCATGTGCGGATTTTTTTGAGGTGTTGGTTGCTAGCATATATATTGTGTTTTGAGGTTTTTCGATATATTTTGCTATGCATTATGTGATGGATGTTTTTAATTTTTATTCTCAGATGTCTTTCAATCCACTAGCTGTTATTCTCAAAGAAAATAAACTAGATGACACTAACTTTGCCGATTGGAAAAGAAATCTTGACATTGTCCTGACTGCTGAGGGGCATAAATTTGTCTTAATCGAGGAGAGCCCTCTAGAACCAGAACCGGATGCCACTCCCGAAGAGTTGGCTGAATTCCGAAAATGGAAAAAGTCAGATGAGATGGCTCGCTGTTACATTTTGGCTTCACTGACAAATGTATTGCAGCATCAGCATCAGACGATGGGCTCGGCCGCGGAAATGATGAAAAGTCTCACCGAGATGTTTGGTCATCAGAATCGGGCGGCTAGACAAAATGCAATGAGGGTATTGATGACAACCCAAATGTCTGAAGGGACTCTAGTGAGGGATCATGTTCTAAAAATGATGTCTCATTTGAACGAACTGAGCATACTGGGAGCTACTATCGATGCGGAAACGCAGGTCGATATTATCTTAGGCAGCTTACCTAGAAGCTTTGAGCAGTTCCGCCTTAACTACAATATGAACCGTAGGACATATAGTTTGGCGGAACTTCTGACAGAGCTTCAGTCTGCTGAAGGTCTCTTCAAACAAGGTTATCATCAGATTCTTGCGGCAACCGGTGCTACTTCTTCCAAACCCAAATGGGGAAAGAAGAAGTAGCAGGTTGGCCAGAAGCAAGTGGCAACCCTCAAGGTGAAAAGCAAGGCTCCTCACCCCGAGGCGAACAAAAAGCCAAAAGGAAAGTGCTACAAGTGCAGTCAGAAAGGACATTTTAAAGCGGACTGCCCTGCTCTTAAGAAAGGTATGTCTCGTGCACTAGTAGTCAAAACATGTTTGGCAGCTTGTTCTTCCACTTCGTGGATAGTTGATTCAGGCTCCACTGATCATGTTTGCTTTGACTCGCATGGTTTTCAGGTAACCAAGCAGCTTAGTGCGGGCGAGATTACAATCAACTGGGGCGATTATTCCAGGCTTATGGCTGTTGCAGTGGGAGTCGTGCAGTTGAAGATTAATGATAAATTATTAGTTCTCAATAATGTATTATTAGTACCAGATTTTAGAATGAATTTAATTTCGGTTTCTAAATTAAAAAGCGATGGTTATTCAGTTTCTTTTGATGATGATGCCATTATTAAGAAAAGAAGCGGTGAATATATTTGCAAAGGTACTTTTAATGATGGACTATATGTCGTTAATACTGCACAAACTCCTATGCATAAATTACTTAACTCTTTATCTAAACCTAAAAAGAGAAAAGAACCTTCAAGCATAAACCAAACATATCTATGGCATTTACGGTTGGGACATGTAAACCTTGGGAGGATTCAAAGATTGGTAGATGATGGCCCATTGGATGATCTCCAAGTTGAGTCATTTCCAATTTGTGAATCCTGTCTGGAAGGTAAGATGACCAAAAGGGTTTTTAAAACTAAGGGAAACCGTGCTAAGAATGTGTTAGAATTGGTTCATATGGATGTATGTGGTCCAATGAATATCCAGGCTAGGGGTGGTTTCGAATACTTCATCACGTTCATAGATGATTATTCGAGATATGGATACATCTATTTGATGCGACGTAAGTCTGAAGCTTTTGACAAGTTCAGAGACTTCAAGGCTGAAACGGAGAAGCGTCATGGGAAGAGTATCAAGTCACTACGATCTGATCGTGGTGGCGAATACCTTAGTGGAGAGTTTTTGGATTTCTTGGCGAATGAGGGGATTTCGTCCCAGCTCACCGTGCCGGGAACTCCACAACAAAATGGTGTGGCTGAAAGAAGGAATAGGACTCTTTTAGAAATGGTTAGATCAATGATGAGTTATTCAGATTTACCTATTTCGTTTTGGGGATACACCTTAGAAATAGCGGCGTACATTCTAAACCTGGTGCCGTCGAAATCAGTTCCAAAAACACCCACAGAACTGTGGGGTGGGCATAAGCCCAGTCTAGGACATGTTCGGATTTGGGGTACTCCAGCACATATGCTGAATAAGGAAGCTGATAAGTTGGCATCTCGTACAGAAGTACGAGTGTTTGTGGGATATCCTAAGGGAACGAAGGGTGGCTTGTTTTATAGTCCCCAGGATCAGAAGGTCATTGTTAGCACCAATGCCCGATTTCTGGAAGAGTATTATATGATTAGTCACAAGCCCATGAGCGAAATAATTCTGGAAGAGCTGAGGGGCGAGACTCCGACTATACCAATCGTACAAGCGCCAACTAACACTGCACCACGTATCGATTCTGAAACTTTTAGACCAACTCAGGATTTGCCTCGTCGTAGTGGGAGGGTTGTTCGTCAGCCCGAACGATTCATAGGCGTGGAAAAGTCTTCAGACTCAATCCCAGGCGAAGATGAATCAGTTCCCTGGACCTATAAGGAGGCAATCCAAGATAAAGATGCTGACTCCTGGTAAGAAGCAATGGAATCAGAAATGGGATCTATGGATTCCAATCAAGTGTGGGAGCTAGTAGAGCTACCTGATGGTGTACAAGCCATTGGGAGTAAATGGGTCTACAAGCGAAAAGAAAGGACGTGACAGGAAGGTTGAAACCTTCAAAGCGAGGCTTGTTGCAAAAGGTTACACTCAGAAAGAGGGTATCGATTATGATGAAACTTTTTCGCCCGTAGCCATGCTTAAGTCAATCCGAATTCTTTTAGCTATAGCTGCGCATTTGGATCTGGAGATTTGGCAGATGGATGTCAAGACTGCATTCTTGAATGGGAGTCTAGACAAGGAAATCTATATGCGCCAAGCAGAGGGATTCATTGCCAAAGGAGAAGAGCACTTGGTGTGCAAACTTAAGAAATCCATTTATGGACTTAAGCAAGCATCTAGATCTTGGAACACTTGTTCGGACGTACGGGTATGGCTATCTGAGCAGTTCGATATGAAGGATCTAGGAGAAGCAGGACACATCCTTGGAATCAGGATCTTTCGTGATCGGAAGAAAAGGATGTTGTGCTTATCCCAGGCATCCTATATCGATACAGTGCTGAAGCAGTTTAGCATGGAGAATTCCAAGAAAGGTTTTCTACCTTACAGACATGGAATTCAAATATCTAAGAACATGTGTCCTAAGACACAAAAGGAGATAGATGACATGAAGATGGTCCCTTATGCATCTGCTGTGGGAAGTCGCATGTATGCTATGCTTTGCACTAGACCAGATATCTCACATGCAAAGGCATGGCCGCTAGATATCACCAAACCTGTGACTAGGACACTGGATTGTCAAGCACATACTCAAGTACCGAGAAGGACTAGGAGTACATGCTTGTATATCAATCGACGACACGCTTAGGTGGGTTACACTGACTCAGATTTTTCATCGGACAAAGAAAAGTCCAAGTCTACTTCGGGTTATGTGTTTAGCCTGGGAGGTGGAGCCATAGTTGGAGGAGTGTGAAGCAGAAATGCATCTCGGACTCTACCATGGAAGCCGAGTACGTGGCAGCCTCTGAGGCAGCCAAGGAGGCAGTGTGGCTCAAGTACTTCCTGCAGGACTTAGATGTGATTTCCGATTTGCCAGAGGGTATTACACTTTATTGTGATAATATTGGTGCAGTCGCAAATTCGAGGGAACCACGAGCCCATCAGGCAAGTAAACATATCAACTGCAAGTACCACATCATACGACACTTCGTAAAGGAAGGAGACGTAGTTGTAGCCAGGGTTGCATCGGAAGATAATCTTGCTGACCCTTTCACGAAAGGTCTACCTTCAAAAGTTTTTGAAAGGCATGTGGAAGGAATGGGATTACGGTGTATGGCAGCATTGCTTTGAGTATAAGTGGGAGAAATGAGAGACTATGTAATAGAGTAGTATACTTAAAAGCATGCTTTGAGTATAAGTGGGAGATTGTTAGGATTGTATACTGCAAAGCATACTTTATGCTTGTATTACCTAAATTCCCTGTTACTATCTATGAGAATATTAATTACATTTAATCACACGTTTTGCATATTAATTCACGTTATGGTTATGCAAATCAAATGTCTAATTATTTTATATTGTAGATAATGTGGTGTGTTGGTGTCACACGGAAGATCACATTATCGGTGCCTTATAAAATAATATAATAGTTCACAACCTATATAATTATTAGACAAATTATATAAAAGGTTGTAGTGTGTGCTTGAGAATAGTTGGTCTTGACTATTAGCATACATTAGCGTATTTGCATACGTTGAACAGGATCGAGATGAGATAGTGTCTTCTGTACTGACTGTAAGAAGAACTAAATCTCGGATAATTATTATTTCTTAATTTTAAGTATATAATATTTAATTGTGTATTTATAATAATTATTGCTTTGATTTATCATAGGTGAGAGTCAAAATGATCGACTCAATAAGCCTCGTATCTTGGGCAATAATATTGTTTATACGACAATTATTATTATTACTAGAAATCGTGTCCCGACTTGTGCGGGTTGATGATGTCCCCTTGAGGAGCTCGATAATGATTATTATATTAAACCCTGCAGGTGGATTTAATTCCGATATAATAATAAGGTTCGAGTGGTACTACTCTTGAATAAGATATTAATTAATTAAAGCTGTCAGTAGCTTATAATTAATTAATGGACATTCGATATCTTAAACACGGGAAATAATATATTTAATAAGGAGCCCAATTTCGTAATTTGGGATTTTGGTAGGAAGTGCAATATCAAACTTTTTAGTGGACTAAGTTGATATTAATTAATTCATCATATATTAGGAAGAGTCCTAATAAGGTAAGATGAATTAATTGGGAGTCCTTCCATAATCCTCCTTAAGATCCCTGGTAGTAGTCCAAGAGCCTATAAATAGGATATATGGGGCTTGGCCGATTTTATCACAAATATACACAGTAAATTTCGATTTTTCTTCTAAGTGTTTAATTGTGGATCTTGACTTGTGTCTTTGATTCCACAATTGAGAGAACACTTTAATTCTTGCTACACATCGGAATTACTTGAAGAAAAGAAAATCGAGAATTGTGAGGCATATTGTTTCGGACGATCCCATAGGTGTCCAAGCAAGATCCGGTAGCTCGTTGCCCACACAACGTCCGGTTCAAGGCAGATCATACTCTAGAAGATCTAAAGGTAGAAATACAAGGCGATCAAGAAGGAAGTAACCAACACGCTTCAAAAGGTAATATCCTATGATCTTGGATCTAGATTAAGATATTTTAATTAATCAACATATTTAATTAATAAATAATAAATAATATTTAAATTGTTTATTAATCTTAGTAATTAATTAATTAGCATGCCTAAATAGATCTAATGCTCGTAGATGCGTAAAACGCTATTATCAACTTTCCCAAACTTCGCTTCCGCTGCGTTTTACTTTCCAACAGTATACATGACATGTTATGTTGGTGCGTTGCAATCTTTTTTCTCATCAAGCCTTTATTTACCATGGGGTTTTGTTTTGGCTTGGAATATGTTTTTATGAAGGCAACATCTTCTGCACCATTGTTGTATTAGTGCTCGACACAGGGGGAGTGTTCCGGGATATCCTTCCCTTGATTGTGTCTTACCTAATACTGGTTGTAGGGGATACAAAGATGGAAGGTTCTAGATCCTTCTAGAGATAGTAGGATCCTATTATATGTCTTACCTTATCTAGAAATCCTATGTATGGAAGGACTTTCATTGTAATGCCTATATAAAGGCCCCTCTATCAGTGTTATGAATACAATTGATTGACTCGTATTTACAGTCTTCTACTTTCTCCTGAAACAGATTATTAGTAAAAGCAAGAGATTTTTAGGATTAGCATTTGTATTAAAAAACAACTTAATGCGATGGAGAATTACTAAATTTTAAAAAAAATACTTCATGAAAGCACAATCTTTTATTCGACTCTTAGGCTGTGTCCTGAACTGAACTGAACTGCTGAACTGAGTTGAATTTTGATGAATTGAACTGAACTAAATTGTGCTGAACTGAACTAAGCTGAAGTTACTGAATAATAATAATAATTATTATGACTACTATTTATAATTAATATTATATAATAATATATATTAGGAGAAAGTAAAAGACTGTAAATACTACGTGCTGATAACGTGTTTCAGGAGAAAGTAAAAGACTGTAAATACGAGTCAATCAATTGTATTCATAACACTGATAGAGGGGCCCTTATATAGGCATTACAATGAAAGTCCTTCCATACATAGGATTCCTAGATAAGGTAAGATATATAATAGGATCCTACTACCTCTAGAAGGATCTAGAACCTTCCATTTTTGTATCCCCTACAACCAGTATTAGGTAAGACACAATCAAGGGAAGGATATCCCGGAACAATATAATAATTATTATAATTGTTTGTTTTAGTATTATTATTATTATTATTATTTTATCATTATACTGTAAATAATAATATTATTGTATATACTATTTTTAATATGATTAATTACTAGTAGTATTATTGATAATATTATTAATTTTATCAGTAATATTATATATAATTATTATTAATAATCTTACTACTATTATTATTAATAATCTTATTATTGTTATTATTGACGGACCCGGACCGGACACGTTAATCGTCAGTCCGGTCCTGTCCGCATTTTGTCTAAATCAATTAGGCGGACCGAGTCAAAACCGGAAAATCCGGTCCGAATTCTAACGACTTAAAAATAAAAATACATAAAAAATATTTTTATTGTAATTTACCTTAGGTGGTGGTGAAATAATGGTGATTAATGGCTCGATTATGATTGCACATTATTCTAATTAAGTTTATTTATAGTAAAATATTGTTGAACTTGGGAGTTTAGTGACTAAATGAAGATATTAAGATTGATAATAGTATTTTATGGGAGTATGTAAAGAAGAAAGCATTTTACATGTAATAAAAGGATACTTAATATGCGAAAAAGAAAACAATTTTTTTTACAAAATCGGGCTAGAACCGGGCCACCTTTGACCGACCGATGACGGCCCGACCGGTTGGTCCGGCTCAACAGTCCGGTTTCGGGTCGATAAAGTCCGACCATTTATAATCCGGTCCATTCCGGACCGGGTCGGTCCGAGCCGGGTCAAACCCAATGCTTAGCCCTATATAGAACCGCAGACCCACTCTTATTAATAAAAAATGTAACTTTAATAATGAAGTACGGTCTACGGTAAAAAAAGTGTAACCATCCGCTCTTTTTAACGAGAAAAAGAATGTACGGTCTGGATGATATACAGAACCGTAGACCCGCTCTTATTAATAAAAAAAGTGTAACTTTAATAATGACAATTAACAAATAAATTTTAACAAACGAACATAAAAAATGAGAAGAAAAAACTCTGGTATTGACGAAATTTTAACAAAAAATCATTTTAAAAATCGATTTGATAAATACTACAAAATGAACTAAATTTGTGTGATTTTAATAGAAATAAGTATCGTACTAGAAAAGTAATAGTATGCTTTTTATTTAAAAATGAACTATACCATCAAATAATAATGGCATAATAATAGCAACGCTCCAGGAGGGTCCACGCGTACTCCCAACTCTCTTATACTCTCGCCTTTCCCTGTTAAAAGTTGAAATCCAGAATTATCCCTAATTTCTAAATCTAAACCCTAACCCTCAAATTTCTGTCTTCAGTTTTGCATTTCGATCGCCTTCTTGGAGCAGAAATATAGAGATAATCACATCATGTTGTTATCGCCAGGGCACTCACCTCGTCATCTTTCTACCCCTTCGCCTTCTCCTTCCTCTTTCTCCGATCCAAATCCTAATCCTAATTCCACCGTCGTTTCCACCTCCACTCCCGATTCCGCCACCCGCAAGCGCCATCGTAGCCCCACCGTCCTAGACGAGGACTCCTACGTCGCCGCCATCGAGAAGATCATCGAGCGAGACTTCTTTCCCGACATTCCTAAGCTCCACGATCGCCTCGACTGGCTGCAGGCTGTTCGAACCCACGACCCTGTTCTCATCCGTGACGCACAGCTCAAGATTCTCGAACGACGTCGTCTTCGGAAAAGTGGAAGCACCGCCACCGACGACGATTTGCGCCGCCAGACCACGGTAACCCCTGGTTCGTCCTTTTTGCGGAATACTTCTGTTACGCCCTCCTTTTATAATGACCCAAAAGAGAATCATGTGAGTGATGAACTTGACGGAAATGGTGATGGAGGAGAACATGTGGATGTTTCGTTGTCACTCGATGAATTTTTTAGAAAGTACACTAGCGAGGATAACGAGAGCTTCTCGAAAATTATTGAGAAAGTGAATCGGAAGAGGAAAGAAAAGTACGGGTATCTGTTAGAACATTGTCCGACTGAGGGGAACTCTGAGAATAATTTGATTGAGAACGGGAGTAAACGCGAGAAAACTGCTACTGATGGATATGGGACATCAGACCAGCCTGTGAGTACTTTAGAAGGATGGAAATACACGGCCAAGAACTTATTAATGTATCATCCGGCTGATAAAGGTGAGGCTCCTTTGACTGAAGAGGAAAGAGCCATTAGGCTAAAAGCAATGACAAAAGAGATTAGCAGATCAAATACGAGATTCCATGGGAAGGCAACTGATACCAACACATTGAAGGATGATGACTGTATTGCAGTGCTTTACTCACCTGTATCTGGGGCTACCCCATTTCCAGTATCCAGACGAGATAGTGACAAAATGAAAAAATATGATTTGGACGATTTAAGGAAGACCCCAGATGGATTCTATGTAGAGTCTGAGAAAAAGGACGACAATGGATATAGTTTTGTGAAAACACCGTCCCCTGCTCCAGGGGCCAATGAGTCACCATTTATAACTTGGGGTGAAATTGAAGGGACACCATTGAGGTTAGAGACAGAGGACACTCCAATCGATATTGGGGGTAGTGGTGCTGGGCCCCAGTTTAAAATCCCGATGCCTCCCTCAAGGGATCTGAAGGCACATTCTTTATCTAGGGAGGCTGCAAGGAAGCTTAGAGAGAGGTCGAAAATGTTTCAAAAACCGCCATTGCCTTCACCAGTTAGAGGAGGGAGTGCGAGTCCATGCAAAAGGACACTTTCACCTGCTGCCCAGAAGTTTATGAGGAATGCCATTGCAAAGTCTTCCCAATCTATTGATGAATCTTTACGAGCAAGTTACCGAAGTGCGAGTCCTGGATTGGGTACGCCTAAAAGTGGAAGAAGTATGTCTAGGTTGGGAAGAGATGGCAGCATGGGTTCCAGGTCGCCTTCCATTAGAGAAGGCTCCAATCCGCCATGGTAATTTGGTACTTATTGTCTTCAGTCTTGAGTTTGTCTACTGTGTTATCAGAGTTGGTTTTTCTGATTGTATACAAGTTGTTTGGAGTGTTGGGATTAATTAATGAGATGTTGATTTCATTGTCAACATTCACTGTTCTTTGACTGGGTATTACTTCGAAAATCGTCGTGATTTTTGTCTCTATAATTCTTGAAGGTTAAAAGTCTTGCAACAATACGTAACGCTTAGTTTTTAGAAATTGGAGTTGTGGCTAGAATTTGCATGCTGTCGCTTGTTTTGGGTTCAAGAGCAGCAATATTGGGGGAGTCCTTTATGTTCCCGAATATGTATTTTGTATGTTTAATAAAGAGTCAACATAACCTGTCCTCTTGATAGTTAATGTCAGATGACATAGTTGTTAAAGGGGCACCTGATAGATGCGTAGATAAAAATTAAAGTTAACTCTTAAACCCAAAGGCGGGCAAGGGTGTGCCTCGGTGTGCCTCTGTATTAGGTCTTTTTTTTCCTGACACTCTTAAAGTTGTTTTATTGATTTTGACACTCTAATTTTGTTAATTGTTAAGTTTTTTTCTGGATAGTTATATTTTCTTGTCATTATGTATTTGCAAGTTTTATGATTTAATCTATTTTTATTATTTATATTTTTACGCCTCACCTCATTCAGGCGAGCGGCGATAAGAGCCCCTATCGCCTTGATGCGTCGCTCGCCGTTAACAACTATGGCAGTTGGTGTAGCTTTCTAATATAATTGTTATTAAGAGCTTAAAAGAGTTCTTATTACTGAATTGATCAATATTCCTGTGGGTCGTATGACATTGTTACAGAAGATACATGAAGTCATCATTTTGCGTGGATACTCTCTTTACTCTTCATATTGATTTAACTCCTTATTTCAAATTTATTGTAGCCTCCCCCCTCCCCCTCCCTCTCCCCCCTCATGTTACTGTGTGAATAATGACTTGATATAATACTACTTCCGTTGCACCAAGATTGCAACCCTAGTGTTGTGCACGGGAGAGGTAAGTGAGTAGGAGAATGAATAAAGTAAAGGTATTGATAGCTAATGGGAACAATTAAGAGAGACATTAAAGGAACAAGAACAGAGAAAATTCAATATCAATAATCAATAATGTCAAAAATAATAAAAGTTACCCGAAAGATAGTCGAGTTGGTGGAGTAGGTGAGCGGGTGACTGAAAGGTCACAAGTTCGATTCCCTCTGCCAATATTTTTTCAGTTGAATCTGTCACACATGACTTGCCTAGTCTGATTTAACTGGTTGGTGTAGTTCATAGGTTATTATGTTCACTCAGTTTATCCAACATGCAGTCGAAGAGTAGCGGCTGCATGTTTTTCCATTATAAAAAACTAATAATAATAAAAGTTAATAAAGCACAACTCTTAAGTCTCTATATATACTCTAGGCGTCCTAATTAAACTAGAAAATAAATTCTACTAAAATATAAATTATTGAATATTAAAATTCTAAATAAATCATAATAGGAATTAACTAAAAATACTTAATATTCTTCTTCCTTGATTTCCATCATATATATTTGCGAGTAAAAGAGGAAAATAATGTAAATCATTTATTCTTTTTCTAAGAGGTCTTGCATTCATTTTAGAACTTCCCACAAAAAAGACCTTGAGTGTTGCAATCTCGGTGGAGCATAGGAAGTACTCGCTATGTCCACTAAAAATTTGCTATGTTTGGGATGACACGAGTTTTAATAAAATTGGTGGAAAGTTGTGTAAAGTTGGTAAAGAAAATTATGTGAGTGGAGTTGTGGGCCGAACAATAATTAAATAAGTGAACTTGTCTGACTTCCGTTACTAAAAAAGAAATGTGTCAAATATTTTGTCGACGGATCGAAAAGAAAATTGTGGGAATTTTTTCGTGTACGGAGGAGGGAGTAGCATTTATATGACTTCTTGGTAATGTCATTTTTGTTATAGTGGCCAAGTGATTCGGGTGTAGGGGAGTGGAAGAACTCGTAGTTTGTGTTATAGCTCTAAATTTTGCCCATTTTATGGGTGTTTGCAAACTTGAAGAGTGATTTTCAGCTTCTAGCTAGAAATCTAAGTTACAAGCTGATAATCACTTTATCTTTTGGCGTTAGATGATGCGATACAAACCACCCTAGTCGGTGCAGAGGTGGACTGGCATCCTAGATCTCTAGCCTTAAAAACTCGTCATACTCCAGTTCACTAGACTAACCATGACGAGCATGAATTTGGTCTTACATATTTGGACTTGTGCCTTTAACAAAATCCAAATGTGCATAATTAAGGTAGTCTCGACTCAGAGCAGGACTTTTGGCTTCATACCCATGCAGGAGTAAAAAATCACTTCTGACAGGTTGTGCAATTCAACTCATAGCAAAGTTATTTTGATCGAAAACCTACATTTGCATGGTGGGTAAAGTTTCTGATTGATTTAGGGTTGGGGTTTTAGAATTATGGTATTCGGAATTTGAGTATTGGGAGTACGGTAATAGTAAGAATATTATTTTTTTTGTAGGACTTATAATTTTTTTTTACTGTCGATGTCAAATCATGTCTGAAAAATTATTATTATAATCTTTAGTTGTATCATTTAAACTAGTAATACCCGCTGATGTAATTTAAATTCTGCAAATATAGTGGAGATATTTACACATTGGGAGAGTTAAAATAATTAAAGGAAAAAAAAATATTAAGATCAATATAAAAAAGTACGATATTAATACTATTGTTCGAAATAAATGAGAATAACAATTTTTACAAATTGCGGAAGACCTCCCTATAGACCACGTTTGTAGTTTGTGTTTGACTTGTCGTTCTCTTTGTCGTATATCAAGATTTTGAGACCCTTTGGACGAATGACCCTTGATAAAGCCACATATAGTTGACTGTGACAAAAAATTTCTTTTCTTAGAAATAGTCCAATGTGAGTCAAAGATTGACCTTGGCTCATATTTATTGTCATTGCAAATAACACAATCAGGGGATATTACCTTCTTGTGAATTTGACCGATAACCTGGGATCAGAATGTGTCAGCGACATTTTGGGAGTTAGTGCTCGATGTCTTGCGTTACTTCCTGTTAGAATCTCTGCTTCAATGACATGGTTCCTAAGCTTTGTCACAACCATTCTTGTACCATTACACGATTCAAATGGTCGACATTCTGCAGCAACATCATCAGAGTACCAACTTTCAAATTAAGTTCATGGTTTGGTAGCGCAGAAGATATGATTCCATTCAAAAATTCACTAGTGTGAAGTGCATTTATGACATCAGTAGTCTTGTTTGAATCACATGGTCCGTCCGAACTTAAATATAAGCGTCCATCTCCAGCTAGTTGTCAGTTCATATACTGGTTCACTCCATCAACGACGTCAAGCGTAGGTGCCAAAATCGCTAGCAAAGTAAGACAAATCTTCAGTGTAAATGCCGAATGATGGGTATGTTGTAATACCAGTACTTTTCATGAATTTTTGGCTTTGATGTTCGTTCACTTTTGTCGCTCTTTGTAAGCGCTTATTGAGATGTTGACTTTAGAGTTTCGTATCTTTCGGATCATGTTCGTATTTATCGGACTTCGCAGTGGTATTATTGAGAGGAGCAGTTAGCGCACGCTATTTGTGTTGAGTATCGCGCGCTAGCATCTCCAGTAGCGCACGCCAATTTCTCGGTTTTGTTTGAGGCAGTAGCTGGGTTCTGTCCTCTGGACGAGCAGTCAACGCACGCTAGGGGTGAGCTAACACACGCTATTCATGTTGAGTAGCGCGCGCTAGCGTCGCAGTAGCGTACGCTAAAGATTCGAGTATGGCAGAGGCAGTAGCTGAGTTCTGTCCTCTGGGCGAGCAGTTAGCGCACGCTAGGCGGCGAGCTGACGCACGCTATTGGTGTTGAGTAGCGCGCGCTAGCATCGCCAGTAGCGCGCGCTAACGAGTTGGGCAGTGGGTTCGGAGTTTCTGCATTGAAGCAGTTAGCGCGCGCTATTGCTATCCGTAGCGCACGCTAACGTCGCAGGTCATAAGCTACTGGACTACTCGTTGCCCGTTAGCGCGCGTTATCCTTATGATTAGCGCACGCTAAACATCATTTTGTATATATAGGACGCATCAGATCCTCTATCCGTCATTTCTTCATTTCATTTTCTCCTTGAGCGATTTCGGGCGATTTGCGAAGATCCCGACCAGATATCATCATCTCCCAACGTCTTCAAGCTACTAGTTCGTATTATACCACGTTTGATCTTCCTCACCATTCTAAATCAAGGTAAACTTTTTCAAAACCCTACCTTGAGAAATTTTGGGGGGTTTTGTCCGATTTGGTTGTATAATCCGTTTTTGACCATGGAAATCTTGAGTTTGTGATTAATCTCACTTGTGTATACGTCAACCCTATGATTTCATGCCCTACATTGGGTTGTGTTGCGAAGTCGAGAGGGTTGGGTGTTTCCTAACTCTATGTTCATGATATTGTAATCGGGGGAATCGTTAGTGGGGGTTTCGTGAGTTCCTCCTTGTGAGTTGCATATTAATTCTTGATTATCATATTTCTTGCGGATCATTTAGGACCGGACGTGCATTTTGGGACCACTCAAGCTCGTGTACCTTTACCCTTGACTCGACTATGTCTCAAAGGCAAGTATATGTTTATGATTATATTTCTTGACGTTGAAGTAAAGTGTTTGTGATGTATTTGATAAGATGTTTACTCCGGGATGGGACTTCGAGTCCTCTGAGGGATCGTTGCTTATAGTGCGATCCATTGAATAATCTTATGTGTATGACCACGTGTTCACTCCGGGATGGGACTTCGAGTCCTCTGAGGGGTCGTTGCTTTTAGTGCGATCCATTGAACATCGTGTTGGTAAAATTATATGTTCACTCCGGGATAGGACTTCGAGTCCTCTGAGGGGTCGTTGCTTATAGTGCGATCCATTAAATATTTTTGGGTTAACCACTCCGGGATGGGACTTCGAGTCCTCTGAGGGATCGTAGCTTATAGTGCGAATCCACGGTTAATCATGAGGTATGGTATGAGATTTAGTTATTCCGGAATACTAATCTTAAAGTTGGTAATATGAGAATGATATGGGTTTGAATATCTCAATGATTGATGATATGAGTATATGCTTACTTTATCGTGTAAGAAGTATTGTATTTCATACTTGTGTACTTGTACTAGTTAATCGATGGCTAACCCCTTTTTGGGGGAAATATCTTTCATGTATTTCAGGATCCAGGAGAGCGGATAAGCATGTACCGGGTTGGCACGAAGATGATGGGCAAGAGTGATGTTGTGTCTTGTCTCTATCTGCATTTTGTATTTCATCCATTCAACAATGTTGTACTTGGAATGGTTATGAACACTCGAGTAGTGTCTCACATGTTTTTGATGTTTTGTCCGGTGTTCCCTGGGTTTGATTCCCAATGTATTTATATTCTGTCGTAATGATTATTACCTTGGTTGTCAATTCTTATTGTCTTCCACTGTGTTATGTTTAGACCTTATCGTTCGAAATTCATGGTTCCGCGTATCTATAGCCTTGTGGGTCTCACAGAGGGACTCACGGCGCTGTAATATACCCTGAATAACTTGGGGGTGTTATAGAATATGGTATCAGAGCTTAGGTTTATGGATACCTAGGCTGTGGGTCTTATTGGGTCGATTGTGTCTTTCGTTTGTTTTACAGTATCACTACCTTGCCATCATCACAGTGCGACCGGTACTTGTAAGTCCTTTTACTCTTCTTGTATTTCCTTAATCACTTCGCTTTTAAATTGGTATTCTTGGGAATCGGTCACCTCGATGACGTGCGATTTGAGTTGTACTTATGTACTGTATATGTCCTTCAGAATGTCTGCTGACAGGGAACGAAGACGTGGACGCGGCCGCGGGAGGGGACGTGGCACATCCGTTTCCCTCAGTCCCGCTGCGGGGTCGGCTGTAATATCCGCAATTTTGATTTTCGGTAAATTTCTTTTTTGGCAGGAGTCCATTTTAACGTCTCGCTTGTGTCCGTTTCGTCATTCTAAGAATAATTAATTCTGCACTTTTTGTCATTTGAGTTCGTTTTGGTGTTATTTTGTTGAGTTCCGTGCTTCTTAGCGACTTTTCCGCATTTCGATTCTTGCGAGTATCGTTCGAAACTGTCGCTTCGTGTATCCCGTAAGTTTTTTTAACTTTGTTAGATGTGTTGTGAGCTTCATTTGGTTATTCGTTGTCGTATCGTGATATTTCGGTCATTCAGGCCATTTCGTAATTTCCCAAAGTTTTGGGGTGTTTGCCTCCGTATCGTCTTTTCAACCTCCGGCTTGTCAGAACCATGTGTTTGTTTAGTGCTTAACTCGTGTTTTGATTGTTATACTACTCGTCGTGTTCGACCGTATCGTTTCGTGCCCCTTGCGTTATGTAATCCACATGCGAGTTAGTCAGCCTTCTGCAGTTCTGATCTGCATGGGCCTTCCGTACGTTATCACTAAGGCATAACGTACGTTAGGCTGTGTGTTGTTACGTACGTTATGCTGCTTGGCTAACGTACGTTGTGGCTTTCAGAAAATCGGGCAGAGGCTTCGGGTTACCCTTACGTACGTAAGAATTGGTACCTTACGTACGTTAGCATCTTACCCCTAACGTACGTTAGCTCCTGCCTGCTATAAATAATCGGGGGTTGACCCAGATTCGGGATTTTTCATTCCACTTCTTCTTCCTTCGGCTTTTGGCGATCTAGGCGGCTGGAGATCGAGTTTCTTCGGGATTTGATGATTGTAATAATCTTGATGGGTCTTCTTCGTGTTCATCATCATCTATTCATTCTTTTCCTCCGAATCTAGGTATAATTCTCAGAACCCTAGTTTTGATAAATTTGGGGTTTTTTCTTGATTTCGTGATTTTAATCTGAAATTATTGGTTCTATTGTTGTTATCTAGCCTTGTTGATCTTAACCCATAGTTTGGAATTTCGTTTTCATGTTGCTGTCGGGTCGATTCGTGTTCTTGGCCGTTTTGGGGGAAACCTTTGAACTTCCGTTGTTTGTTCCTTTAATTCAGTGGCTTTGGGCCGTCTTATGGAATTCATTTTCATTGTTGTTATTGTCGTTCGTAGTTTATTGTCGCGGATTGGTGTTCAGCGGGGTCGGCGGATTCGTAGTCGGTTCGTGTCGCCTTACTTTGGTCGATTCTCCGCGTTTGTGATTATTCAGGCAAGTACCTTGTCCGTACATTTCTTTTTTTGTGTATATAATGATCGGTGATCATCTAAGTGTGTTTATTTAGTTATTTGAAATAAACTTTCAAAAGGTTCGGTTTTGCCTCGTTAAAGGTCCTCTTTCAAAACGCGTGCGTATTTTGTGAATGGTGTGTTTTGTGAATGATTAAGTGAATCCTATGGATATGTTCGATGTTGGTGTTGTGATTTGATAATATATATACACATATATTATCTCATTTCGGTGCGTTGTGATTCGACAATTGTGTCGTGCTAAGTGCTTGTTGCCTTTGGGTGGATTATTGTGATATCTTTGGTGTATTGTGTTGTGTGATGTGAATGTGTGGTCATAGTCCAACCGTAATGTTCGGATGAAGTCTACGGTGACACATGGCTTGTGATCGTGGTGGTCAGGACACGACGAGTGATCGGTCCAACCGTGAGAGCCTAAGAAGACTTACGGTGATGCGTGGCAAGCCATCACGGTATCATGGATATGATTACGAATGTGTTTTGTTGCTTGATATTGTGATGTGTACTGTAGTGTACTGATTTGTGAATGTAAAGTATTTGTCATAGTCCAACCGTGATATTCGGACGAGGTCTACGGTGACATATGGCTTGTGATCATGGTGGTCAGGACACGGCGAGTGATCGATCCAACCGTGAGATCCTAAGAAGACTTACGGTGATACGTGGCAAGCGATCACGGTATCATGGATATGATTGTAGAAGTGTGTTGTCAGGGCCGAGTACCTTGGACGTGTTACCAAGATTTCGTATCTTGGGTGGTTACGGTTTGTTGATTTTATGTCCGTCGAGGACACGTGGTGTGGGTTCTGGACCCCATGAATCATTGTTGGTTTTTATTGGAGAAAGCAAATCTTTGGGTTGTGACCCCTTTTAGTTTTTGAAAGGAGAACGATTCGATAATCCTAAATAGTTTTCCATTAAAAACTCCCGAGGGCATTTTAAAACATTTTATAAATCGTTATCTTGATTTGTGATCTTTCGAATTTGCAAAGTTTTACTCAAACTCTCTACCTCGGGAAGTATTTCTTTCGTTATGTTTGAATCTTTGAGGATTTCTGATTATTATTATTCTTGGAATACGATTTATATGACTCGTAATTTCACTTTGTACTTGCACTAGGAAAATATTAGAATTTTGCTAACCACCCTCGCGTAATCGGGGGGTGGATGTCCGTTTTGCATCCTGGTACATTCAGGTTTTGGGGAGCATAACACAGGGTTGGCACGAAGGATGATGAATGATGATCGATACTAATCACATGAGGACCCGTACGATGTTGTCTTGGTTTAGTTGTAGTCATTTCCGCTATAGTATTTTTTCCGTTGTACGGGAGCGTGTTGTATTTTGACCCCTGCGTGGGTATGTATTGAGATTGAGTTGTATGTATTAATTGAAAGACCTAATCGGTCTACTGGGTCGTCATTTAGCCTTGATGGCGATATTTTGATGTTTGATTTTAGTTACCAGCCTGGCAGATCCTTGAGGAAAGAGTTTACGGCGTGTAATATCCCTGAGGGATTGGGGGTGTTACATAAATGGTATGAGAGAATAGGTTGGGGAAACCTATGTTGTGGAATCGAGTGTGTATTGTTGAGTTGTTTTTAGTCAGATCGTGCCTGATTAAGTCGTGTCGCGACGCGTCGTCTGAGTTTGTTGGTCTTGATTAGTATCGTGGGGCGATCATCATCTTCGTGCGACCTGTGGATGTAAGTCTCCCTTCTTTGTGTTGTACCTCGTGTGACACGAGCTACTTGTATGATTATTTGTTAAGTGATGGAATCTTTATGTAGATTTTGATTTCGTGATATGTGTTTATTTGACTCTCATATTTTATTTATATGAGGAGTGGTGTCGCTGCTAATGTATTTTTGACTGTTGATTTTGTCCGCTGCTAATGATTTTCAAAATGATTTTCTCGTATTGCAAGTACTTTTGTGAAACCCTTATCCTTAACATGGAATGATAATGCATATGTGTGTGATTTGCTCACTCTGGGAGGGTCCGACGGGGCCTCGGAGGAATCTGTGATTTTGCTCCTGATTCACGAGCTTGTTTGGATAGCCAGTCCGGGAGGGTCCATAGAGGCCTCGGATGGGACCAGTGGTTTAGCCCCGGTCCTAGGCGAGTCATGTGCGTGATTTTTAACTATGTCCAATTCGAGAGGGTCCATAGAGGCCTCGGATGGGACCAGTGGTTTAGCCCCGGTCTTAGGCAATTTTCAACTGTGATTATTGACTGTTTGTTTTCCGGGAAAAGACATGTCTTGATTTTGAAACAATTTGATGTATGTACTATGAGATGTGTAATCGAATGTCGACATGTGTGAGCAGAGGCTTACCGTATACTTTGTAACGTGTGAGTTTTTGGGCATTCTGGCCTAATGGATTTTTGAAAGTCTTGAGTATCTTAGAGAATATATTTCGAGACATACTTTTAAAATTGATTATTTCATCGCGGTATTTTCAAGGTGCCTACTAGTACAACTGTATGTTTCAAAATTCTTCCACTTTGAGGACCAAAATATTTTGAGATATTTTCGGTAATTTAGATACGCATTTGCTTAGACCCGAAGGTCGAATATTTCTGAAAGTTTTTAACTAAAAGAAAGATGTCCTCATTTTTATCAAACGTAAGACGTTTTTTTTCAAAGTCTCGATAACGATGTTTGTATTACTTTTTCAAATGTGATACTTAAGATCAACTGGTGTTTCCATTTTTTTTTGAAAAAGGTGGTTTTTTTTAAAACCTATCATTTCCTGTTTGCAGTCATGGAATGTGTGTATGATGTTAGCATTGTCGTTAGGGTGTTGGCCCTCCGAGTTGTGATTGAATTGGTGGCGGGAGCAATGAGCCGTTCGCCACGCATTCGTTGTGTTAGCCCTCAGTGAGAGGTGTGATGTTGGTATTAAATGTTTGTCGCTTCATGGTGATTTGCGTGTTATCGCACCTGTGCGAGCTGTTAGAGCTTGGGTTTGTATGATTGTGTACATATATGATTGTTTCATGATGTTTTGTAATTGTGTGTTGGTTATCGTTCGGGCCGTTGAAATTGTCGAATGCCGTCGTTGCTATGATTTTGTGTATATGGGTTGCCTTAGGATGGTAATTGATGTATGTGATTGTGTCATGATTTTTTGTTGTGCTGAGTGGTTACTTATTCAGTATGCCGAGGGACAGAGGTCGTGGTCGTGGCGACCAGACGCGTGATCAGGATCATGCTGCCGGTGATGGTGTTGGTATCGGTGTTGCCACTATTTTGCTGCAGGTAGCTGCACAGATGACTCAGTTGACCCAAGCAGTTCAACGTATTACAGATGTGACCCAGAACATTGGCGCAAATCAGTGGATTCGAGAAGTGGTTCGTATGAATCCCCCTCGTTTCGCTGGTGCGGCAGATGCATTGGGCTGGGATGGTTGGATTTTTCAGTTTGGGAAAGATATTCGAGGTAGTTGATTGTCTAGAAGAAAGTAAGTTGCCTGTTGCTTAGTATCTTCTTGACAAGGATGACACTAATTGGTGGGAGTCTGTTAAGCCTCGAGATCGTGTTGTCATGTGGGCAGAGTTCCAAAGATTCATGAGAGATGAGTTTTGTCTGGAACCGATCAAGAATCAGAGGATTAATGAATTTTTTTCGGCGAAACCGCAAGATGTGCCGCTGTCTCAAGCTATTATTGATTATAACAAACAGCTCAGCTATGTGCAGGATCAGGTAAGAACAGAGGAAGATAAGATCTGTCATTTTATCATACGGATGAAGCCGGAGATTCGTCAGTACATGACAGGTTTCACTTGTACTTCATTGTGAGAGTATCAGAATAGGGCGTTAGCATATGAGCTATCTGTATCATCGACTGAGCATATGTCCGAGTCGAAGAAATTGAAAACTGTTGGGAACTTTTCAAGAAATCAGGGGAGTGGGCCCCCTGGGACTGGGACTTCGCGTTGTCATTCTAAGAAGGTTCCTCGATCGCGTGAACATGGGAAGAGTATTACCCATGCAGTGAGTAATGTGAGCAGCACGAAGACATGTTATAACTATAGTCGAGCGGGCCATACCGCGAAGAATTGTCGTTCACTGTTAGTCAGCTGTTTCGATTGCGGTCAATTGGGACACCGAGTCGTGCATTGCGAGACAGTAGCTGAGAGGTTTGGGGATCGAGTTTGCATCTCTGCTCCGAAAAGACACGGAGATGCCTAGTGTGGTTTTCGAGAATTTTGATGTGGTCGGAGTCTTCATGGTTACCCTTGCGGATCGTTGTGTGTTCATTTTCTATTTTCTCGACCGTGCGTACTTTCTTGTAATCAGTGCCTTTAACTGTGGTTGTTCAAATAATTGACTTGACTGTGCTATCCGTTTGGTGATACTTGTCACTTGATGGTTTTATTATGTCTCTGCTTGTGACATTGTGATGGTTGTCGTTGAGCTCGATTTCACGTCGTGTGTTTCTTTACGATGCTTGTAGCGTTTTGCCGATGGGTGTGAGTTATTCGGTTATTCTGTATCTCATTGAGATGTTCCTAGTGGGAGATTGCTCCTCCCTACTTATTTTAAGTTTCGGGACGAAACTTCTTTTAAGGAGGGTAGTATGTAATATCCGCAATTTTGATTTTCGGTAAATTTCTTTTTTTTTTCAGGAGTCCGTTTTAATGGCTTGCCTGTGACCATTTCGTCATTCTCAGAATAATTAATTCTGCACTTTTTGTCATCCGATTTCGTTTTGGTGTCGTTTTGTTGAGTTCCGTGCTTCTTAGCGACTTTTTCGCACTTGAGTTCGATTCTTGCGAATTCGTTCGAAATCGTCGCTTCATGTATCCCGTAAGATTGTTTAACTTTGTTAGATGTGTTGTGAGCGTCTATTTGGTTATTCGTTTTCGTATCGTGATATTTCGGTCATTCGGTCCATTTCGTAATTTCCCAAAGTTTTGGGATGTTTGCCTCCGTATCGTCTTTTCAACCTTCGGGTTGTCAGAGCCACGTGTTTGTTTAGTGCTTAACTCGTATTTTGATTGTTATGCTACTTGTCGTGTTCGACCATATCGTTTCGTGACCCTCGCGTTCTGTAATCCACATGCGAGTTAGTCAGCCTTCTGCAGTTCTGATCTGCATGGGCCTTACGTACGTTATCACTGAGGCATAACATACGTTAGGCTGTGTGTTGTTACGTACATTATGATGCTTGGCTAACGTACGTTATGGCCTTTAGAAAATCGGGCAGAGGCTTCGGGTTACCCTTACGTACGTAAGAATTGGTACCTTACGTACGTTATCTAACGTATGTTAGCATCTTACCCCTAACGAAATACCATAAATCATTTTAATCATATTAAATCCAATTTAACATGCGGGAGATTAATTTTCAAGAATACATGAAAAAAAAGTATCGCCTGTCGACCGATATCCGTCAGTTAAGGTTTAGCCGACGACATTCTGGGCAAATCGTAGGCTAAAACTGGGACTTTAGCCGATGACTACTTCATGGTCGGCTAAAGTGTAGTCGTCGGCTAAAGTCTTAAGGTTTTAGCCGACGGCGTTGTGGTCGGCTAAACTCCGAATTAAAAAAACTACATACAACTCAGCCCAACTTGGATCCGCTCCAACCCGAACCTGAACCGCCAAGACCCCAACTCGCCTGCGAGAAATAAATCTCAGGATATGTGCATGGCGGGACTCGAACCCGCGACCTTCCCCTCTATGAAGTAGTATATTATCGCTGAACTATATAGATTACATGTGTAAAATGTTACAAATATTTTATTTATTATATTATGCAAAAATATTATTTGTTTATTTACTATTAAATCTTTATGCAAAATGTATTAAAAAATTATTATTCAGATCACATATTTATTTCAAAAAAGAATTTTATTTTAGAGTAAAAAAATTTAGAAAATAAATTATAGTTGAAAATTAAAAAAAAAATATAAAGTCGGAATATTCACACTTTAGCCGACAACTAGATCTGTGTCGTCGGCTAAAATATGAAGTAGTCGTCAGCTAAAGCATTAGCATAGCCGACAACTTGTCGTCGGCTAAAGTCTTGTTGTCGTCGGCTAAAGTTATGGGACTTTAATGACTCAACGAGGTTTAGCCGACGATAGGACTTAAAAGTCGTTGGCTAAACTATTTTAGACGACGACATATATACTCGTCGGCTAACCCGTGACTTTAGTTGACGTTCGCCGGCCGTCATCTGCCGTTCTCCAGTCGGTCGTCGGCTAAAGTGCGTGAAGAGAGACGTGTTCGAGTTGAAAGAGATATCATTGGTTATCAAATAGCTCACATCTTTACAAAACTCCTATCTGAAGAGAGATTAAGCAGGGACTTTTAGACTGAGAAACAAATATTTAGCTGCTGGGACAACAATACTTATTTGTCGCGATAACAGCCAAGACTATCAAACTTAGCTGCTGACAAAGGGAACCCGACAGACCACCTAGCTGCCGACGCAGCTCAACTAAAACAACAAACAGGGCCGGCCCTGAACTAAGGCGAGGGAGACCTGGGCCTAGGGCCTCACATTTTGTAGGGCCTCCAAAATTTTAAAAAAATATATATAGGCTTGATAAAAAAAAATGTGTTAACCTAACAGTCCATCATAAAATCAGCCCAGCCCAAGTTTTGAACCATTTACCCATTTTAATTGTTATCCCATACAATAGCCGACATTTCAACTAATTTTAATAAAAAATAACAATTAAACAATATATTAACAGACCTCAATATATCTAAAAATGCAAGACGTGTCATATTTCAGTGATACATTGAAATGGAAATACTATTTTTGTTTAGATTTTTAAACTTTTGGTACTTTACTCTGAATTCTTAACTTTAAATTAATTTTTTTAGGGCCTCAAAAATTTTATTTTCTTAGGCCTCCAAATTCACATGGCCGGCCCTGACAACAAGTAGCCGACACGCACTACTAAAAAAAATATGTAATAGCTTCACATCTTTAGCTTCACCCGAAAAAGTGAAGCTAAAGAAATAAAAGCGATAAAAAAGTAAACAAAAGCGTCACATATGTGACGCCTTAAAATTAGGTTAAAATAGTCAACACCTTTTAAACAAAGGCGTCACATATGTGACGCCGTTCTGCAAAGTTTTTTTTTATTCCACATATTAGCGTCACATATCTGACGCTAAAGTTTTATTCTTTAGCGTCACATATGTGACACCAATATGTGATAATCGATTTTTTTAAAAAAATATTTTTCCTTTAACGGTGTCATATATGTGACGCCAAAGAATAAAACTTTAGCGTCACATATCTGACGTCAATATGTGATAGTTGATTTTTTTAAAATATATAAATCTGTATTGGTTTAAATATTAAATACTATAAATAATAAATTTTAAATTATATTTAATAATTATAGTTTAAGAAATTTCTTAACATTAAGAACTTAAATTACATTATATTTATTTATGCTTAAATATTTTGGAAATTGATTTAATTTGAAAGATAAATTAAATATAAGTATGAAATATAGTAAAAAGGATACAATAAATAATTAAATAAACGCAAACTTTTTTTTATTTAGGATATTTAATTAATTCAAATAACAAATAAATAAAAATATTTTACTTAGTAAGTACATATAATATTTATGTACTATAATTAACGAATGAAAAACATAGCTCAGTGGCAACATGCCGCTCGATGCATCAATAGGCGCGGGTTCGAATCCTCCGCCCGCCACTGAGCTATGTTTTTTACTGCACTTTTCTTTTTAATTTGTATTGGCGTCACATATGTGACGCCTTACGCCTTTTTTTATTTATTAACAATGGCGTCACATATGTGATGCCTTAACTCTATATCAGCGTCACATATGTGATGCTAATATTCTGTTCCTTTTTTTTTTTACAGCAACAACAACAGCCAGCAGATGAACAGAACAGCAACAGAAGCAGATGAACAAAACAACCAAACAATAGGAATGCTTCAATACACCATCATAAACAACATTGTAATATACAACAAACAACATTGTAACCAAACCATCATAAACAATACACCATCAATACATCAACAAACAACAAACAACATTGTAACCATCAATACACCACCATAATCAATACATCACAAAAAAAAGCATATGAATAATAAACACAACACACCATCAACCGAACCAATAAACCAACACAACAACAAACAACATTGTAACAAACCAACAAAGCAACATATTAAACACCATGCAACAATAACATTTTATACATATCAAAATCAAAATATACGCAAAATATAACAAATATGATCATCAAAACATAAACCTAACATGCTAGTCGTTAGATAACGATCGCATCAACTCATCCTCATCAAATTTGTCGGAGTCATCATCCTCACCGTTCTCCCGAGATGATGAGGAATCTACCTTCTTCTTTCCTTTGAGTAATCTCAACATGAGTTTACTCATCTTTGAAAATTTCGACTCCATCTTCTCTCTCGACTTCTTCATCTCCTATCTATCCTTCTTCATCTCCTCGTTATCTTTTTTTAGCGCCTCGATGGTAGCCTCCAAAGACCGATCGACCTCGACAGGTCGTAATGATGCTCGTGAGTCAACAAGACGATGACTTGTGGGTTGGTCGATGACTTTATTTATGATGATCCCCTTTGAAATTCCCCTCACCCTTCCACCCTGTCTAACTCCGCCACCCGCCTGAGCCCACAAGTTCGGGTAAAATTCATCTTCCGGAGGGGGGTTTGGGAAATGCAATGCCTCAACGAGCTTATAGTATCGGTCCTGTTCCAAGTAATATTTACACAAAAAGTGAACAAGATACACAGTTTACAAATTAGGGACGTAATTGAAATACAAGTGAACAAATATAAAGCTAAACTTACGTATTGTTCTGCACTTCGGGCATCTATCCATTTGGGAGTAAAGATTCCCGACTCAGCTTCTCACTCCCCCAGTTGCGCCTCCCTGCTGCCCTCACCAATTTTTTTTTCTTTTGATGTTTTTCCATTTCTTTCACATTGGTGATGTGAGTCTTCATGAAGGCCAAATGATTAAACACGGGGTCCTCTACCGATCTCTCCCTCTCACACGCCGGTCTTTGGTACATCTCCGACGCAGCATCACTCGCCTATGCGTTAACATAAAACATTAACAATATTGATGATGACACATAATTGAAGACAACATATATTATATAATAAAATGTTGACAAAATTTATATGTACCATGGAATGAACATGATCGTACATGCTCATATTGCCTCCAGTATATGTACCCGGTGCCTTTTGCGTAATCACACCGGTACTCTCATCCTAAAGAGTGCCCCTGTTTTTAGATTCCTAAAAGGCCTCATTCTTCTTCTCTTCAGTCTCCCAACGCTTCCACAAGATCTTGAACTCTTTTTCCTTCAACCACATCTCCCGCTGACCGACTGGTTTTTGATATGCTTTATTTTTAGCGTGCGTAAGCATATCAATAAACGGTACGTGGCTATATCTGTCCCAATACCACCCAATTTTATTCTCATCTGATTTCTCCCACCTATAACGCATCTGGACACATATAATAACAACTATCAGAAAATCTAAAAATAATCAAATGTTTTTGGCACAACAAAAGAACATAACAGTTTGAGTAAAATGACTGCAGTTTTACCATAAAATAATTTGCATATATTGTAATTAAATAGCAACTGTAATAATATACCCCAAATTCCCGCCACAACTCGTCCCTCGTCCGTCGAGAGACCTGGCCCCAATGCTCTTCACCGGAGTAGTACCTCTTAAGTAAGCCGACTATATCGGTCTCCACCTTCTTTGAACTAAAGCCAACTATTTTTGGCAAAGGACGGATTAGTTTTCGATCATCATACTTCTCTTTGGACTTGGAGATCTCAGTCGGACCTCTACCTGGTGGCTGTGCTAAAACCTCTTGATCCTCGTCGTACTCAAACTCCATCGCTCCTCTAGAATAGAAATGTGATGCACCAATGGACCACCTGATGGGGGATCAGTAGTAGGTGGCTGCAATGGTGGCTGATCGTGTGACACGGTCCTCGAGAACCCCGCATATGGTCTATGGCCAATCAGTGTGTGCTGCTGTGACGCCTCTGGAGTGTCAATATGTACATCAGAAGGATTGTCGCCACCAATAAATGGAATATGCTAGCTCCCATGAGATAACAACGAACCATAACTCATGTACCGTGTAAATTCGGCATCACTAAACGGACGCCAATGCTGGAGTCCCGAGTCGGTACGCAATAGCTGTTGTTGTAGCTGCTGCCCAAAGGGTATGTGTCGGGTCAGATTTTCTATCTCTGGTCGTATGACAAGCCCACTCCTATGTGACGACGACGACTCGGGTATACTGTAATATCCGTGTTTTCTATTTTTGATAATTTGTATTTTTGGTGTATGTTCGTTTCAGACAATTCGCTTAGCACTGTTTTGGAATTCTGAATTTATTTTGTTCTTGGAGTTTCTCCGTTTGGACGAGTCTCAATGACGTTTTTACGTAAATTCATCTTGAGTTATATTTTATCGCATGTGTATTCGATTCTCGTTAAAATCGTTCGATTTCATCATTTACCTATTTCTATGAGTTCGTATGGTTGAGTGGAGCATGTTGTGAGTTTCGGATTGTTAATCCGACGTTGTATCGTGATTTTCGGACGTTTGAGCCGTTTTGTAATTTCCTAGAAGTTTAGGGTGCTTTTATCCTCCTTGTCGTATTTTGGATTCCCCGGAAGTTGGTAGTGTATTTTCTTTCAAAACTCAGCTTCGTTGTTATGGATACCTCATGTTTACACTTTTGATTCTATCCTGGTGTCGCGTTTCGTCGTTGTATCGACTGTGTAGAATGTAGTGTTCAGATTTGGGAACTGCTGCATGCATAACGTACGTTATGCATGATCCATAACGTACGTTATGGCCCTTCGCATTGTAGTACAAGCTGTTTGTTACGTACGTTAACCAGTGTTGGGTTACGTACGTAACCATCATAATGTATGTTAACAGCATGCGTTAACGTACGTAACGCGCTGTCAGGCCTTTTAATTCCTGACTTATCCTCAGTCGCCTCATTTCATCCCTTTTCTTTCTTTCTCGCGACGTGAGTTTCCTTTGAGCGATTTGGAGCGATTCGTCCGGTCCAATCCGTAGAAACCTTCTAAAGGTTGATTATTGCGTCCCAAGGAAGGTTAATCATCATCATTCTCTGTCCGAATCGAGGTATACATCGTTGAACCCTAGTTTTTGGGGATTTCTAGATTTTTGGCATAATTCTTCCTTTTAATCCGATTTAGCTTCGACGACTTGTTAAATTACGATTGTGTAGTCGTAAATCCCTTGTTTCCATTATAGTTTAACGAATTTAATCTCGTAGTTTCTCCATTGTTAGATTATAACCGTCTTGGACCTCGTATTGACCGACAAATTGTTCCAACGGGTAGAATTAGGATTAATTCTTACCTTTCCGCATTATTGAGACTTGTTGTATACCGTTATTGTGTTAGGAACGGATTTGGGAGGATTGTTCAGACCGAAACCTATTCCTTCGTCGTTTTCTTCGTTTCGTCTTATTCAAGGCAAGTACATGTATTACATTTGGTTATGTATGTTGCGTTTTCGAAATGAATGATGAATTGTGGTTTTCGGGTGCGTGAGTTGTGTTCCTCCCACCCGGAGTGTCCGACGGGATGTCTGGGGGTCGATACTAAGGGGTACGACCGCGGAAGTGGTATCCCACCCGGAGCGTTCGATGGGATGTCTGGGGGTCGATACTAAGGGGTACGACCACGGGATACCAGTTGTAATTTTGTGATATCGTGATGATTGAAACTGATTTGATTGCCAATGTAGTATTTCGGAATATTTAAGGCAAATGATTTCTGATTGAGATGATTGTGTAAAAACTGTATTTGTATATAATGTTGTGTAATTGTGTACTTGCACTAGCTATTCGAATGCTAACTCCTTAAACAGGGGAAATGCGTCTTATGCATTTCGGGTACCGGAAGAGCTGAGGAGCAGGCACGGGACATGCATGCAAAGGATGGGCTGGCTTGATGATGTGGCTCGAGTCTGTATTTTTATGTTTTATCATTGCATTTGTCGAGTACTGGAGTTAGACTGTTTACTTCTAAACTTGGTTTAAGTCCCCTGCGCGGGCAATGAATTGATATTTACCTTATGTTTCATGTACTCCGTTGAAATGTTTTGGCCGAGGCCACGACCTTATTTACTTTTGAGTGCATCTTTTGGGATTTCATTGTGGTTATATATCATGTGTTAGCCTGGTAGACCTCACGAGGGTTCTACGGCGTGTAATGTCCCATTTGTGAATTGGGGGGTTACATTTATGGTATCGGAGCTTAGGTTTTGAATACCTAGGCTGTCGGTAAATTTTTGGGTCTGTCACTTGCGTCATTAGAGTCAGTCGTTGAGCCTAATATCATCATACTACCGTCTTTTCGTGCGATCCATGGCTGTAAGTCTCCTCGAACTCTTATATTTCTGTAATTCGTTTTTTTGCATTGTTCGGAATTGTGAATTGTGATACCAACCTTTTCAATTGTTAATCTTTCTGATCTTGTTCTTTTCATTTTTCCTTCAGTATGTTGAGACATCGTGTTAGACCAGCTAGGGGACGCGGCCGAGGCCATGGTCGGGGTGCTAATAATGAATAGGGCTCACTTTCTCAGTCCTTTGCGGACTAAGCCTCTCACTCAGTGCCGTCGGGTAATAATGCCGACGCCGAGGCTACTGCCGTACTTCAGCAGTTAGTAGCCCAACTTACTCAGATAGCTCAGGGTGGACGCCAGAATCCGCCCCAGACACCTGAAGAGGAAGCTAGTAAGTGGCTTCAGACGGTGACTAAGATGCACCCACCTCATTTCTCCGGATCTTCTGACTCCCTCGGTTGGGAGAATTGGCTCTTTCAGTTGTCCAGGACCTTTGATGCCGTATCTTGTCCCGAAAACAGGAGGGTACATATTGTCCAGTACCTCCTGGATAAGGAAGCTGCGGAATGGTGGGAGGCCGTTGCGCCCAGAGACCGTCGAGCTACTTGGGAGGAATTCAAGGCTGCTATGGAAGCAGTATATTGTCCACCGCCAGTTAATGAGCGCATAATTGTGGAGTTCTTCACCGCTACACCTCAGGATGTGCCTATTTCTCAGGCCATCATTACTTACAATCAGCAGTTGGGTTTCGTGAGAGATCAAGTGAGGACGGAGGCTGATAAAATCCGTTACTTCAATATGCGCATGAAGCCACATATCAGGTAGAGTATGGCACCGCTCATGTGTGCGACTTTGAAGGAGTATCAGGATCGCGCTCTAGCGATTGAGATGGACGCACCGGAATCAGAGTTGGGTACCGTGGCCAAGAAACAGAAAACGGTTGGCAGCTTTTCAGCCGGCAAGAGTGGCCGATTTTCGAGAGCACAGTCTGCCCCTACACCTGGGAAGAGACAGTTTCATCAGGCTGGGGGATCTCAGGATAATCGTTCAGTCTAGTCCGTTGCTTCTGGTGGCAGGGTCTGTTTTAACTGCAACCAATATGAGCATTGATGAAGGATTGCCCTTCTCCTCCAGTTACTTGCTTTACTTGCGGGCAGACCGGGCATCGGGCAGCTCATTGTGAGAGGGCCACCAGGGCCGCTAGAGTTCCGACTACCACTGCCGATTAGAGGGATCACAACACTCCAGCTACTCATGTTCCGCAGATTTCGGGTCGTGGTAGGGGTCAGGGTCAGCCGGATCGCCGTGCAGCATCGAGTTCGGGTTCAGTTCACCCCCGATTGTATCATATGAGGTGCACAGAGGAGGCAGATGTTCCGGTGGCGTCAGGTACCACTCAGATCCTTACTCATCCAGTTTCAGTGCTTTTTGATTCAGGTGCTACCCATTCCTTTATTGCATCGGATTGTGTGAGTCATATTGGTTTTGACTGCTTGTTTGAGTGTGAACCATTTGTAGTGAGTACGCCCACTGGGGATCGTATGGTTGGGGACCGGGATGTTAGGGATTGCCCAGTGAGGATCGGGAGCCGGGATTGGCCCTCGAATCTCATTGTTATAGACCTTAAGGGTGAGGATTTGATCCTCGGGGATGATTGGTTGGATCGTCACGGTGTAATATCCGCAATTTCGAATTTCGGTAATTTTATTTTTTCGGTGGAAGTTTGTTTTGACGACTCGCTCATGACCTTTCGTCATTTCGAGAATGATTAATTCTGCACTTTTTGTCATCCGAGTTCGTTTCGGTGTCGTTTTGTTGAGTTCCGTGCTTTTTAACGACTTTTCTAAATATGAGTTCGACTTTGTTAGATCACCATTAATTTTTGGTAACTCCAAAAATTCTGAATATTTGCAATATTATAGAGCATCGAGTTAGCTTTCCAATGGTTCGAACGGTGAGTCAATCGGAGTCCGGACGAGAGAGTTATGGTCGTTTTAGCTCACCCGCTCGTTATTGGCGATCACGCCGGCCGAACTTCGGCCGTGTCGTCGACACGGCCGTGCCGTACTCGTCGGATAAGCGGAAGTTTCTGTCTCAGGGCCGACCGTGTCGTCCGACACGGCCGTGCGAACTCTTAGGATAAGCTCGAGGCATGCCGCACGCCGGCCGTGTTCGAGGACACGGTCGAGTCGTGCCGAAGTCGCCGGACGGTCAGCATCGGAAGGCCCCTCGCGCCGCGACCGTGTCTAGCCGGACACGGTCGAGTCCTGCCCGGTCAGCTGCGCGCCACGACCGTGTCATGTCGGACACGGTCGAGTCTGTCGGCTATTTAAGGCCCAGTGATCGTTTTTAAGCCATTTTCTCCTTCTTCCACTTCTCTTCGCGTCGTGGGTGTGTGAATCTTCTAGAGATGTTGTTGGACAATGAATCCATGAAGTTTGGAGGTTCATATCGTCAATCATCCGTCCTATAACATCCTTTGATCGAGCGAATCAGGTCAGATTTTCTAGAAATCTAATTTTGGGGATTTTGGGTATTTTGTTCGATTTCGTCCGTTTAATCCGATTTAACTTAGGATTTTGATGGATTGATGATTATTTAGATGTATTATATCATTTCCCTTGTTATTCCATGGTTGGATCGTATCGATTCGTTGTTTGAGTCGAGTTCTTGACCGACGCCTTGAAGGTGTCCTAAAATGTCTTAGAGGGGTTTTCGGGCGTTCTACGATTATTCTTCCTCGTATGTTCGATGATTTATTGATTGTATGATTTTAGGGTCGTGTTTCTTGCGAAGAAACCGTGTTGAACCCTTTCGTTAATCGTCGTCTTCCGTTTGATAGCATTGGGCGTTTGAAGCTTTCAGGTTGAGCCGTGTTCGTAGGAATACTTGCGTGCGATTTTGAGGCAAGTATCTTGCCCATACATTTCATGTTTCGTTGATATAATTCTTGATAAATGGTTTTATGCGAAATCGATATTTAATGAACGTAAAAAAAAGGGATTGGTATGTTCTCGATAAATGATGTCTTTCAACGATAATTCGTATACTTCGTGAATATGTATTCTCGGAATATGTGTGTTGGTTTTGTATGTTGAAAGATAATATGATCAATTCGAGTGAGTTTGATAGACCGTAATCCTTTGTCGGGGATTACGTATTGTTATTATGTACTTGTTCGGTAAGAACGTAATGTGTGTGATATTAGTTGTTACTCCTTGAAAGGAGTTTGTGATGCTTAATGTTGTTTGGATTGATAAGTGATTATTGTTGTGTGCTTGATGTATTGTGATGTGCCTCCGGGTAGGATTTGTTGAATCTCGGGATCCATACTTGCTAGTATGGGTCGGGCGAAACCGTAAGGTTATCCAATACGGGTATGTCTTGCGGGGACTCCGAGGTTCGGGGCTTGCTAGCCCGATGCCGGGATAACTTGTAGGGTTATCATCGGGTATGTCTTGCGGGGACTCCGAGGTTCGTGGCTTGTTAGCGCGATGCCGGGATAACTTATGGTTGTGGTTTGATTATGTACGTATATGTGCTTGTAGTCACGTGACTGCGGTTACGGTGACATGTGATTTGATATGTTTTTCCTATTGGGTTATTCACTCGGGTTTGTTCTTCGGGAGCATCTGAGGTTCGTGGCTTGTTAGCACGGGACACGAATAATCCTTAGGAACATGTGATTTGTGATTTGGGTCACGGACCCCGTGTTTTGTGAAATGGGTTATGGACCCTGCGTATTGTTACCGGAACTTGAATTTTGGAGAATGACTTTTGGGCTGTGTCCCTAAATGTTTTGAAAGGTTTGAGAATTCTTAAAATGCCAAGTGTTTTCAAAACTCCCGAGATCGTAAAATGTTTTCACAAGATGTATATCGGGTTTACCCCTATATTTCGATTTAACCGTTTTGATTAAGTGATTTACCTCGGGAAGTATGTTTATGATTAACATGTTCCGTGGAGTATGATATGTATGGCTCGTTTTCGTATTTTATATTTGCACTAGCAAAACAGTGGAGTTTTGCTAACCCCCGAGTATTCGGGGGGTGGATGTCTGTATTGCATTCAGGTTTTGGAGCAGAGCACAGGGTCGGCATGAAGGATGATGAAAGATGAACGATACTAATCACACGAGGACCCGTTGATGTCGTATTGGTATAGTTGTACTTTATTTTCCGCTGCTATATCTTTCCCGTTGTACGGGTGTGGTTGTATTTTTGACCCCTGCGTGGGCATGAGTTGTATTCGAGTTGTATATATTTATTGAAAGACCAAATCGGTCTACTGAGTCATTTTTGCCTTGAAGGCATTGTCGAGATGTTAAATGTTGTTACCAGCCTGGTAGATCCTCGAGGAGAGGGTCTACGGCGTGTAATATCCCTGAGTGGATTGGGGGTGTTACAGAATGGTATCGGAGCTTTAGGTTGTGGAAACCTAGGCTGTCGGGTTAGTGGTGTCTATTGAGTTTTTGTCTCGTCGGATTTTGTCTGACTAAGTCGTGTCGCGACGCGTCGTCTGAGTTTGTTGGTCGTGATTAGTATCGTGGGCGATCATCATCTTCGTGCGACCTGTGAATGTAAGTCTCCCTTCTTTGTGTTGTGTCTCGTGTGACACGAGCTATTTTTATGATTATTTGTTAAGTGACGGAATCCTCTTATGGATTTTGATTTTGTGATATGGGGTTATTTGACTCTCATATTTCGTTCATATGAGGAGTAGTGTTGCTCGATTGTGTATGTTGAACCGTATTTCTTTTATCCGCTGCGTGAGTTCTTTTGCAATGACTTTCGGTATTTTACCGACCGAGTTTTATTTCGAAAACCAATTCCTTAACCGAGTTTTGGCATTATGGCCTTGATCGCTTTGGCGAAATTCTTATGACGGTATTTAGCATGTTGTAAAATGGCTTTTGTGAGTTTTTGAAACATTACCGTCATCGGCCTTTTGGCATTTTTGTAAATGGTTTTTAGTCTGGTGGGTTCGGCGTGGGACCACGGCGCTATAATGTTCGTGTAATTACCTGAAATTTTTGGGCATTCTAGCCCATTGAATTATTTTTGAAAACCTTGAGTATCTTAGAAAATTAAAATTCGAGACGTACTTTTAAAACGAATTATTTTCTCGCAGTACTTTCAAGGTGCCTTAAAGTACCGTAATATGTTTCAAAATCATTCCAATTGAGGACCAAAATATTTTGAGATATTTTCAATTACTTTTAGAAATGCAGTTGCTTAGACCCAAGTGTCGATTATTCTGAAAGTTTTTCACTAAAAGAAAGGTGTCCTCATTTTTGTTCAAACGCAAGATGATTTTCAAAGTCTCGAAAATGATGTTTGTTCAACTTTTTGTAAAATGATACTCAAGATCAACTGGTGTTTCCAAACTGTTTTCAAAAGGTGTTTTTTTTTGTTTTTAAAACCTATCATTCCTGTTTGCGGACCGGAAATGCGTGTATGGTTTTCGAACTTTCGTTACGGTGTTAACCCCGAATTGTGATCGAATTGGTGGCATGAACGTCGAGGCGTTGCCACGCATTTGTTGTACTAGCCCTCTGTGAGAGGTGTGAACTGGTATTTACTGTTTGTCGCCTCGTGGTGATTTGCGTGTTGTCGCACGGGTGTGAGCTGTTGAAGCTTGAGTTGTACGTTTGTGTATATGTATGATTGTTTCATGATGGTTGTAATTATGTGCTGGTTATCGTTCGGGCCGTTGAGGTCGCCGAACGATACCGTCATTTCACAAGAGTTTGAGTGTATTATTATACGAAGATAATCATACTATATGAAATGTATTATGATTCCTTGTTGTGCTGAGTTGGGATCTCCGCTATGTTGTTTTGCGACGTTATGCCCCATTGTATCTAGCATTTGTATTTTCGGTATGCCGAGCCGGGGCATTTCAACCGTGATGTTCCGGGGCATACACGTGTAAATTGTCCTTCTCGTCAGTAACACATTTCAAGTGTGGACTCGAGGGACACCGAAGTCATTTTGCGAATTGTCTACCGAGACTTTTGGAGTTCGCGCTCAAAGACCTGATCATCGGAATCGGCCTTGAGAGGCCTTTGAAAGATGTTTCGTCGTTGCTTGTTGTGTTGTCACCTTGATGTCGTGTTGTGAGTTTGGAAACGACACTTCTTTTAGAAGGGGTCGAATATAATACCCGTATTATTTTTGGACTCTGCATTTCCTCTTTCTCAGTTCTATCGACTCGCTCGTGTTCGTTGACACTTTCGAACTTGTTACGTATTTCGGTTTCATCGTTCGAGCAGTGTGATCTTGTTTTTTGTTTATCATTTGTGACTTTTCCGAGTTCGGTTCGATACTTGTGAACCTTGTTCGGATGTAACATCTTTTGGTTCTACTAGTTCTTTTATTCGAAGTGGATCGATTTTGAACTTCGTATATTCTACTTTGTCGACTCATTTATGTTCGTTGACATTTCGAGCTTGTCTGCCCGTGTTTTTGTTTATCGAACGAGTGTGGCATCATTTGAATAACTCGTTTGTCGTTGTGACTTTTCAATTTCTATTCCCTTTCATGTGGATCTTATGTGAATGCATACGTTGTTGTTTTCACCGGATCTTGTTTTGTCTCGAGTCGAGATGTGAACCTCGGAGTTGTCGGTTGAACCTTATTGTTCTTCGTGACCCGAACATGATCGTTCGATTTTTGTTGTCTCGATCGTTTGTTTGTTCGGTTTTGTTCTCGTTTCGTGATTGTTGAGCGTTCAGGCTCCTTCCTAATTCCCTTAAGTTCGGGAAGTTAGTCTCGTTTTCAATCTTCCAACCCTTGGGCGGTGGAATTCCGTATTTGTTCAGCGGTTGGCTCGCGTTTTGATTGATGTACCGTTGGGCTGGTCAATCGTATTGACTTTCGTTCGTTGTATTTTGTGATTGTCGGATAATTGACTTGGCTATATTATCCGTTTGATGACGCTTGTCATTTGTTGGTTTTATTGTATCCCTAACGGCGACATTGTGTTGGTCGTCGTGGAGCGTGTTTTCACGCCGTATGTCTCTTTGCGTTTCTTGCAGCGTTTCGCCGTTGGGCGCGAGTTTTCCATTTTTGTTTATCTCGTCGAGTTTTCCTAGCGGGTATATTTCTCCCCCCTACTTGTTTTAAGTTTCGGGACGAAACTTCTTTTAAGGAGGGTAGAATGTAATATCCGCAATTTCGAATTTCGGTAATTTTATTTTTTCGGCGGAAGTTCGTTTTGACGACTCGCTCATGACCTTTCGTCATTTCGAGAATGATTAATTCTGCACTTTTTGTCATCCGAGTTCGTTTCGGTGTCGTTTTGTTGAGTTCCGTGCTTTTTAACGACTTTTCTAAATATGAGTTCGACTTTGTTAGATCACCATTAATTTTTGGTAACTCCAAAAATTCTGAATCTTTGCAATATTATAGAGCATCGAGTTAGCTTTCCAATGGTTCTAACGGTGAGTCAATCGGAGTCCTGAGAGAGTTATGGTCGTTTTAGCTCACCCGCTCGTTATTGGCGATCCGCCGGCCGAACTCGGCCGTGTCGTCCGACACGGCCGTGCACTCGTCCGGATAAGCGGAAGTTTCGTCTCGTGGGCCCGACCGTGTCGTCCGACACGGCCGTGCCGAACTCTTAGGATAAGCTCGAGGCATCGCCGACACGCCCGGCCGTGTTCGAGGACACGGTCGAGTCGTCTTGAGTCGCTTCGGACGGTCAGCATCGGAAGGCCCCTCCGCGCCGCGACCGTGTCTAGCCGGACACGGTCGAGTCCCTGCCGGTCAACTGCGCGCCACGACCGTGTCATGTCGGACACGGTCGAGTCTGTCAGCCTATTTAAGGCCCAGCAGTCGTTTTTCTGGCCATTTTTCTCCTTCTTCCACTTCTCTTCCGCGTCTGTGGGTGTGTGAATCTTCTAGAGATGTTGTTGGACAATGAATCCATGAAGTTTGGAGGTTCATATCGTCACCTATAACATCCTTTGATCGAGCGAATCAGGTCAGATTTTCTAGAAATCTAATTTTGGGGATTTTGGGTATTTTGTTCGATTTCGTCCGTTTAATCCGATTTAACTTAGGATTTTGATGGATTGATGATTATTTAGATGTATTATATCATTTCCCTTGTTATTCCATGGTTGGATCGTATCGATTCGTTGTTTGAGTCGAGTTCTTGACCGACGCCTTGAAGGTGTCCGGTAAAATGTCTTAGAGGGGTTTTCGGGCGTTCTACGATTATTCTTCCTCGTATGGTCGATGATTTATTGATTGTATGATGTTAGGGTCGTGTTTCTTGCGAAGAAACCGTGTTGAACCCTTTCGTTCGTCGTCGTCTTCCGTTTCGATAGCATTGGGCGTTTCGAAGCTTTCCGGTTGAGCCGTGTTCGTCGGAATACTTGCGTACCGATTTTGAGGCAAGTATCTTGCCCATACATTTCATGTTTCGTTGATATAATTCTTGATAAATGGTTTTATGCGAAATCCAATATTTAATGAACGTAAAAAAAAGGGATTGGTATGTTCTCGATAAATGATGTCTTTCAACGATAATTCGTATACTTCGTGAATATGTATTCTCGGAATATGTGTGTTGGTTTTGTATGTTGAAAGATAATATGATCAATTCGAGTGAGTTTGATAGACCGTAATCCTTTGTCGGGGATTACGTATTGTTATTATGTACTTGTTCGGTAAGAACGTAATGTGTGTGATATTAGTTGTTACTCCTTGAAAGGAGTTTGTGATGCTTAATGTTGTTTGGATTGATAAGTGATTATTGTTGTGTGCTTGATGTATTGTGATGTGCCTCCGGGTAGGATTTGTTGAATCTCCGGGATCCATACTTGCTAGTATGGGTCGGGCGAAACCGTAAGGTTATCCATCGGGTATGTCTTGCGGGGACTCAGGAGTTCGGGGCTTGCTAGCCCGATGCCGGGATAACTTGTAGGGTTATCATCGGGTATGTCTTGCGGGGACTCCGAGGTTCGTGGCTTGTTAGCGCGATGCCGGGATAACTTATGGTTGTGGTTTGATTATGTACGTATATGTGCTTGTAGTCACGTGACTGCGGTTACGGTGACATGTGATTTGATATGTTTTTCCTATTGGGTTATTCACTCGGGTTTGTTCTTGGGAGCATCCGAGGTTCGTGGCTTGTTAGCACGGGACACGAATAATCCTTAGGAACATGTGATTTGTGATTTGGGTCACGGACCCGTGTTTTGTGAAATGGGTTATGGACCTGCGTATTATTCTAGGAACTTGAATTTTGGAGAATGACTTTTGGTTGTGTCCCTAAATGTTTTGAAAGGTTTGAGAATTCTTAAAATCCCAAGTGTTTTCAAAACTCGAGATCGTAAAATGTTTTCACAAGATGTATATCGGGTTTACCCCTATATTTCGATTTAACCGTTTTGATTAAGTGATTTACCTCGGGTATGTTTATGATTAACATGTTCCGTGGAGTATGATATGTATGGCTCGTTTCGTATTTTATATTTGCACTAGCAAAACGGTGGAGTTTGCTAACCCCAGAGTATTCGGGGGTGTATGTCTGTGTGCATTCGGGTTTTGGAGGCGAGCACGTGGTCGGCATGAAGGATGATGAAAGATGAACGATACTAATCACACGAGGACCCGTTGATGTCGTATTGGTATAGTTGTACTTTATTTTCCGCTGCTATATCTTTCCCGTTGTACGGGTGTGGTTGTATTTTTGACCCCTGCGTGGGCATGAGTTGTATTCGAGTTGTATATATTTATTGAAAGACCAAATCGGTCTACTGAGTCATTTTTGCCTTGAAGGCATTGTCGAGATGTTAAATGTTGTTACCAGCCTGGTAGATCCTCGAGGAGAGGGTCTACGGCGTGTAATATCCCTGAGTGGATTGGGGGTGTTACACACGGTGCTACCATGAACTATAGGACTCGTACCATCTCGATAGTGGCCGAGGACGGCACCGAGCATACTCTCGTCGGTTGTAAGCCGGGTAGATCGGGGAGTGTGATTAGTGCCTTGAAGGTGATGAAACTACTGAACCAGGGTTGTGTCGGCTACTGGTGTTATGCTCTGAAGGCGGAAGATGGTGGAGTTGATTTGTCGTCAATTCCAGTTGTAAGTGAATACCCTGACGTATTTCCGGATGACTTGCCGGGATTACCACCACAGCGAGAGGTGGAGTTTCCTATTGATCTAGAGCCGAATGCGGCCCCTATTTCTCGAGCGCCGTACCGTATGGCATTGTTGGAGATGTTAGAATTGAAGAATCAGTTGGGAGAGTTGTTAGATAAAGGGTACATTCGACCGAGCGCATCGCCTTGGGGTGCGCCTATACTTTTTGTTAAAAAGAAGGATGGATCACTTCGTTTATGCATCGATTATCAAGAATTAAACAAGTTAACCATCAAAAATAAATACCATTTGCCTCGGATTGACGACTTGTTTGATCAGCTTCAGGGGGCGACAGTCTTTTCGAAAATTGATTTGCGATCGGGCTACTATCAGTTGAGGATTCGGGACACCGATATACCGAAAGCTGCCTTTCGGACGAGATATGGCCATTATGAGTTTGTGGTTATGCCTTTAGGGCTAACCAATGCCCCGACACTGTTCATGCAGTTGATGAACAAAGTTTTTATTGAGTATCTGGACAAATTCGTAGTCGTCTTTATCGATGACATTCTTATCTATTCACGGAGTCGGGAAGAGCACGCTTTACATCTCAGGATTACATTAGACATTTTGAGAGCTGAGCAGCTGTACGCGAAGTTCTCTAAGTGTGAGTTTTGGCTCAAAGAAGTGATGTTCCTCGAACACGTGATCTCAGCGGAGGGAGTTCGGGTAGATCCGCAGAAGATAGAGGCAGTGATGGCTTGGGAGCCTCCTAAGAATGTGAAGGAGGTGAGGAGTTTTCTGGGTCTTGCCGGCTATTACCGTAGATTTGTTGAGGGATTTTCTAAGATCGCTAGACCAATCACTCAGTTGCTCCAGAAGACTCAGAAATTCGAGTGGACCGCAGACAGACAAAGTAGTTTTGACGAACTGAAGAGATGACTAACTACCGCACCCGTGTTAGCGTTGCCTCAGGGGAACGAAGATTTCGTGGTATATAGTGATGCTTCGGGCCTCGGGCTCGGATGTGTTTTGATGCAGAGAGATAGGGTTATTGCTTATGCGTCCCGCCAGTTGAAATCGTATGAGACGAATTATCCCACGCACGATTTGGAGTTAGCTGCGGTCGTTTTCGCCTTAAAGATCTGGAGACATTATCTCTACGGGTCGTCGTGTAAGATATTTACGGATCACAAGAGTTTGAAGTATATCTTCAGTCAAAAAAAGTTGAACATGAGACAGCGTAGATGGTTGGAGCTAATTAAAGATTATGACCTCGAGATACTTTATCATCCGGGTAAGGCTAACGTAGTAGCTGATGCATTGAGCCGAAAGACGGTGGCGTTACAGATGTTAGAGGTACTTACGCCACAGAGTAGGATCCGACGGGATTTTATTTGTCAGAATATCGAGGTTTGGATTCAGAGAGTTCAGGGTCAGTTATGTGCGTTAGAGATCACTTCGTCCTTGACTGATGATGTCAAGGCGAAACAGTATGATGATCGGTTTTTGGTCCAGCTGAGAGAGGATGTGAGGAAGGGGAAAGCCCCTGGATTTGTGGTTCAGGTTGACGGAGTTTTGAGATTTCGCGGCAGACTATGTGTACCGAATGTTATTGAGCTGAGACAGATGATCTTGAGTGAAGCTCATACCACACCTTACTCCATACATCCTGGTACGAGTAAAATGTGCAAGGATGTGAGGAGTAACTACCGGTGGAGTAATTTAAAGACAGACGTTAGAGATTTTGTGTCGAGGTGTTTAACCTGTTAGCAGGTTAAGATAGAGCATCAGCGACCCGCGGGGCTTTCACGACCACTTCTTATCCCGGAGTGGAAATGGGAGGATATTTCTATGGATTTCATTACCAGTATCCCTAGGACTCAGACTGGAATGGACATGATTTGGGTTGTTGTTGATCGACTGACCAAATCAGCTCATTTCCTGGGCATTAAGGACACTTGGGGGCCAGAGAGACTGGAACGAGCGTTTATTGCAGAGATCGTGAGATTGCCTAGGACTCCTAAGAGTATTGTTTCGGATCGTGATGGCCGGTTTATATCACATTTTTGGCAGGCCGTTCATAGGGCCTTAGGGACCGAGTTGAGACTCAGTACATCCTACCACCCTCAGACTGACGGACAGTCAGATCGGACGATCCAGACGTTGGAGGATATGTTGAGAGCATGTGCCTTAGATTGGAAGGATGATTGGGAGTCGCACTTGCCGTTGATCGAGTTCACTTACAACAATAGTTGGCATGCCTCGATTAAAATGGCACCATTTGAGGCATTATATGGGAGGAGGTGCAGATCGCCGTTGTGTTGGAACGATGCGTCCGAGCTGATTGGTACCGAGCCCGATATGGTAGTTGAGACGAGAGAGAAGATTGCTCTGATTCGCGATAGGTTGGTGACGGCCCAGAGTCGGCAGAAGTCTTATGCCGATACACGTCGCTGGCCGTTGGAGTTTGAGGTGGGAGACCATGTGTTGCTTAAGGTGTCGCCGACACAGGGAGTATACCGCTTCGGTCGGAAGGGTAAACTTAGTCCGAGATTTATTGGGCCATTCGAGATTTTAGAAAGAGTTGGAGAGCTTGTGTATCGGTTAGGCTTGTCGCCGTCCCTGAGCCACGTGCACAACGTATTTCATGTTTCCCAGCTTAGGAAGTATGTATCGGACCCTAGCCATATTATCGATTTTGGAGAGATCGAGTTGGGGCCCGACATTACCATCGAGGAGAGGCCGATTCATATTTTAGAGCGTCGGGTGAAGCAACTTCGTCATAAAACCATTCCTTTGGTTAAAGTTCAGTGGTCGAGGCATGGATCCGAAGAAGCCACATGGGATACGGAAGAGAGTATGCAGTCGAGATACCCCGAGTTATTCGCATTGTAAGTTTCGGGACGAAACTTATTTTTAGGGGGAGAGAATGTAATATCCGTGTTTTCTATTTTTGATAATTTTTATTTTTGGTGTATGTTCGTTTCGGACAACTCGCTTAGCACTGTTTTGGAATTCTGAATTTATTTTGTTCTTGGAGTTTCTCCGTTTGGACGAGTCTCGATGATGTTTTTACGTAAATTCATCTTGAGTTATATTTTATCGCATGTATATTCGATTCTCGTTAAGCTCGTTCGATTTCATCATTTACCTATTTCCATGAGTTCCTATGGTTGAGTGGAGCATGTTGTGAGTTTTGGATTGTTAATCCGACGTTGTATCGTGATTTTCGGACGTTTGGGCCGTTTTGTAATTTCCTAGAAGTTTAGGGTGCTTTTATCCTCCTTGTCGTATTTTGGATTTCCCGGAAGTTGGTAGTGTATTTTCTTTCAAAACTCAACTTCGTTGTTATGGATACCTCATGTTTACACTTTTGATTCTATCCTGGTGTCGCGTTTCGTCGTTGTATCGACTGTGTAGAATGTAGTGTTCAGATTTGGGAACTGCTGCATGCATAACGTACGTTATGCATGATCCATAACGTACGTTATGGCCCTTCGCATTGTAGTACAGGCGGTTTGTTACGTACGTTAACCAGTGTTGGGTTACATACGTAACCACTATAACGTACGTTAACAGCCCGCGTTAACGTACGTAACGCGCTGTCAGGTCTTTTAATTCCTGACTTATCCCCAGTCGCCTCATTTCATCCCTTTTCTTTCTTTCTCATGACGTGAGTTTCCTTTGAGCGATTTGGAGCGATTCGTCCGGTGCAATCTGTAGAAACCTTCTAAAGGTTGATTATTGCGTCCCAAGGAAGGTTAATCATCATCATTCTCTGTCCGAATCGAGGTATATATCGTTGAACCCTAGTTTTTGGGGATTTCGGGATTTTTGGCATAATTCTTACTTTTAATCCTATTTAGCTTCGACGACTTGTTAAATTACGATTGTGTAGTCGTAAATCCCTTGTTTCCATTATAGTTTAACGAATTTAATCTCGTAGTTTCTCCATTGTTAGATTATAACCATCTTGGACCTCGTATTGACCGACAAATTGTTCCAACTAGTAGAATTAGGATTAATTCTTACCTTTCCGCATTATTGAGACTTGTTGTATACCGTTATTGTGTTAGGAACGGATTTGGGAGGATTGTTTGGACCGAAACCTGTTCCTTCGTCGTCTCCTTCGTTTCGTCTTATTCAAGGCAAGTACATATATTACATTTCTTTATGTATGTTGCGTTTTCGAAATGAATGATGAATTGTGGTTTTTGGGTGCGTGAGTTATGTTCCTTCCACCCGGAGTGTCCGACGGGATGTCTGGGGGTCGATACTAAGGGGTACGGCTGCGGAAGTGAACTTGGGTGCGTGTGTGGTTGAACTTCCACCCGGAGTGTCCGGCGGAATGTTTGGGGGTCGATACTAAGGGGTACGGACGCAGAAGTGGTATCCCACCCGGAGCGTTCGACGGGATGTCTGGGGGTCGATACTAAGGGGTACGACCACGGGATACCAGTTGTAATTTTGTGATATTGTGATAATTGAAACTGATTTGATTGTCAATGTAGTATTCCGTAATATTTATGGCAAATGATTTCTGATTGAGATGATTGTGTAAAAACCGTATTTGTATATAATGTTGTGTAATTGTGTACTTGCACTAGCTATTCGAATGCTAACCCCTTAAACGGGGGAAATGCGTCGCCGGCATTTCAGGTACCGGGAGAGCTGAGGAGCAGGCACGGGACATGCACGCAAAGGATGGGCTGGCTTGATGATGTGGCTCGAGTCTGTATTTTTATGTTTTGTCATTGCATTTGTCGAGTACTGGAGTTAGACTGTTTACTTCTAAACTTGGTTTAAGTTCCCTGCGTGGGCAATGAATTGATATTTACCTTATGTTTCATGTACTCCGTTGAAATGTTTTTGCCGAGGCCACGACCTTATTTACTTTTGAGTGCATCTTTTGGGATTTCATTGTGGTTATGTGTCATGTGTTAGCCTAGTAGACCTCACGAGGGTTCTACGGCATGTAATGTCCCATTTGTGAATTGGGGTTTTATATTTTTGGTATCGGAGCTTAGGTTTTGAATACCTAGGATTTCGGTAAATTTTTGGGTCTATCAGTTGCGTCATTAGAGTCAGTCGTTGAGCCTAATATCATCATGCTACCGTCTTTTCGTGCGACCCGTGGCTGTAAGTCTCCTCGAACTTTTATATTTCTGTAATTCGTTTTCTTGCGTTGTTCGGAATTGTGAATTGTGATACCAACTTTGTCAATTGTGAATCTTTCTGATCTTGTTCTTTTCATTTTTCCTTCAGTATGTTTAGAGGTCGTGGTAGACCAGCTAGGGGATGCGGCCGAGGCCGTGGTCGGGGTGCTCATAATGAAGAGGGCTCATTTTCTCAGTCCTCTGCGGACTCAGCCTCTCACTCAGTGCCGTAGGGTAATAATGCCGACGCCGGGGCTACTGCCGTACTTCAGCAGTTAGTAGCCCAACTTACTCAGATAGCTCAGGGTGGATGCCAGAATCCGCCCGACACCTGAAGAGAAAGCTAGTAAGTGGCTTCAGACGGTGACTAAGATGCAGCCACCTCGTTTCTCTGGATCTTCTGACTCCCTCGGTTGGGAGAATTGTCTCTTTCAGTTGTCCAGGACCTTCGATGCCGTATCTTGTCCCGAAGACAGGAGGGTACATATTGCCCAGTACCTCCTGGATAAGGAAGCTGCGGAATGGTGGGAGGCCGTTGCGCTCAGAGACCGTCGAGCTACTTGGGAGGAATTCAAGGCTGCTATGGAAGCAGAATATTGTCCACCGCCAGTTAAGGAGCGCAGAATTGTGGAGTTCTTCACCGCTACACCTCAGGATGTGCCTATTTCTCAGGCCATCATTACTTACAATCAGCAGTTGGGTTTCGTGAGAGATCAAGTGAGGACGGAGGCTGATAAAATCCGTTACTTCAATATGCGCATGAAGCCGTATATCAGGCAGAGTATGACACCGCTCATGTGTGCCACTTTGAAGGAGTATCAGGATCGCGCTCTAGCGATCCAGATGGCCGCACCGGAATCAGAGTTGGGTACCGAGGCCAAGAAACAGAAAATGGTTGGTAGCTTTTCAGCCGGCAAGAGTGGCCGATTTTCGAGAGCAACCTGACCGCCCTACACTGGAAGAGACCGTTTCATCAGGCTGGGGGATCTCAGGGTAATCGTTCAGTCCAGTCCGTTGCTTCTGGTGGCAAGGTTTGTTTTAACTGCAACCAATATGAGCATTTGATGAAGGATTGCCCTTCTCCTCCAATTACTTGCTTTACTTGCGGGCAGACCGGGCATCGGGCAGCTCATTGTGAGAGGGCCACCAGGGCCGCTAGAGTTCCGACTACCACTGTCGATCATAGGGATCACAGCACTTCAGATACTCATGTTCCGCAGAGTTCGGGTCGTGGTAGGGGTCGGGGTCAGCCGGATTGCCGTGCAGCATCGAGTTCGGGTTCAGTTCACCCCCGATTGTATCAGATGAGGCGCATATAGGAGGCAGACGTTCCGGTGGTGTCAGGTACCACTCAGATCCTTACTCATCCAGTTCAAGTGCTTTTTGATTCGAGTGCTACCCATTCCTTTATTGCATCGGATTGTGTGAGTCGTATTGGTTTTGACTGCTTGTTTGAGTGTGAACCGTTTGTAGTGAGTACGCCTAGAGGGGATCGTATGGTTGGGGTCCGGGAAGTTAGGGATTGCCCAGTGAGGATCGGGAGCCGGGATTGGCCCTCGAATCTCATTGTTATAGACCTTAAGGGTGAGGATTTGATCCTCGGAGATGATTGGTTGGATCGTCACGGTGCTATCATGAACTATCGGACTCGTACCATCTCGATAGTGGCCGAGGATGGCACCGAGCATACTCTCGTCGGTTGTAAGCCGGGTAGATCGGGGAGTGTGATTAGCGCCTTGAAGGCGATGAAACTTCTGAACCAGGGTTGTGTCGGCTACTGGTGTTATGCTCTGAAGGCGGAAGATGGTGGAGTTGATTTGTCGTCAATTCCAGTTGTTAGTGAATACCCCGACATATTTCCGGATGACTTGCCGGGATTACCACCACAACGAGAGGTGGAGTTTCCTATTGATCTAGAGCCGAATGCGGCCCCTATTTCTCGAGCGCCGTCCCGTATGGCACTGCCAGAGATGTTAGAATTGAAGAATCAGTTGGGAGAGTTGTTAGATAAAGGGTACATTCGACCGAGCGCATCGCCTTGGGGTGCGCCTGTACTTTTTGTTAAAAAGAAGGATGGATCACTTCGTTTATGCATCGATTATCGAGAATTAAACAAGTTAACCATCAAAAATAAATACCCTTTGCCTCGGATTGATGACTTGTTTGATCAGCTTCATGGGGCGACAGTCTTTTCGAAGATTGATTTGCGATCGGGCTACTATCAGTTGAGGATTTGGGACACCGATATACCGAAAGCTGCCTTTCGGACGAGATATGGCCATTACGAGTTTGTGGTTATGCCTTTCGGGCTAACCATTGCCCCGGCAGTGTTCATGCAGTTGATGAACAAAGTTTTTATTGAGTATCTGGACAAATTCGTAGTCGTCTTTATCGATGACAAACTTATCTATTCACGGAGTCGGGAGGAGCACGCCTTACATCTCAGGATTGTATTAGACATTTTGAGAGTTGAGCAGTTGTACGCGAAGTTCTCTAAGTGTGAGTTTTGGCTCAAAGAAGTGATGTTCCTCGGACACGTGATCTCAGCGGAGGGAGTTCGGGTAGATCCGCAGAAGATAGAGGCAGTGATGGCTTGGGAGCCGCCTAAGAATGTGAAGGAGGTGAGGAGTTTTTTGGGTCTTGTCGGCTATTACCGTAGATTTGTTGAGGGATTTTCTAAGATCGCTAGACCACTCACTCAGTTGCTCCAGAAGACTCTGAAATTCGAGTGCACCGCAGACAGACAAAGTAGTTTTGACGAACTGAAGAGACGACTAACTACCGCACCCGTGTTAGCGTTGCCTCAGGGGAACGAAGATTTCGTGGTATATAGTGATGCTTCGGGACTCGGGCTCGGATGTGTTTTGATGCAGAGAGATAGAGTTATTGCTTATGCGTCCTGCCAGTTGAAACCGTATGAGACGAATTATCCCACGCACGATTTGGAGTTAGCTGCGGTCGTTTTCGCCTTAAAGATCTGGAGGCATTATCTCTATGGGTCGTCGTGTAAGATATTTATGGATCACATGAGTTTGAAGTATATCTTCAGTGAAAAAGAGTTGAACAGGAGACAGCATAGATGGTTGGAGCTAATTAAAGATTACGACCTCGAGATACTTTATCATCCGGGTAAGGCTAACGTAGTGGCTGATGCGTTGAGCCGAAAGTCGGTGGCGTTACAGATGTTAGAGGTACTTACGCCACAGAGTAGGATCCGGTGGGATTTTATTTGTCAGAATATCGAGGTTTGGGTTCAGAGAGTTCAGGGTCAGTTATGTGCATTAGAGATCACTTCGTCCTTGACTGATGATGTCAAGGCGAAACAGTATGATGATCAGTTTTTAGTCCAGATGAGAGATGATGTGAGGAAGGGGAAAGCCCCTGGATTTGTGGTTCAGGATGACGAAGTTTTGAGGTTTCGCGGCAGACTATGTGTACCGAATGTTATTGAGCTGAGACAGAAGATCTTGAGTGAAGCTCATACCACACCTTACTCCATACATCCTGGTACGAGTAAAATGTACAAGGATGTGAGGAGTAACTACTGGTGGAGTAATTTAAAGACAGATGTTAGCGAGTTTGTGTCGAGGTGTTTAACCTGTCAGCAGGTTAAGATCGAGCATCAGCGACCTGCGGGGCTTTTACGACCACTTCCTATCCTGGAGTGGAAATGGGAGGATATTTCTATGGATTTCATTACCAGTATGCCTAGGACTCGGACTGGAATGAACATAACTTGGGTTGTTGTCGATCGACTGACCAAATCAGCTCATTTCCTGGGCATTAAGGACACTTGGGGTCCAGAGAGACTGGCACGAGCGTTTATTGCAGAGATCGTGAGATTGCATGGGACTCATAAGATTATTGTTTCGGATCGTGATGGCCGGTTTATATCACATTTTTGGCAGGCCGTTCATAGGGCCTTAGGGACCGAGTTGAGATCAGTACATCCTACCACCCTCAGACTGACGGACAGTCAGAGCGGACGATCCAGACGTTGGAGGATATGTTGAGACCCTGTGCCTTAGATTGGAAGGATGATTGGGAGTCGCACTTGCCGTTGATCGAGTTCACGTACAACAATAGTTGGCACGCCTCGATTAAAATGGCACCATTTGAGGCATTATATGGGAGGAGGTGCAGATCGCCGTTGTGTTGGGACGATGCGTCCGAGCTGATTGGTACCGAGCCCGATATGGTAGTTGAGACGAGAGAGAAGATTGCTCTGATTCGCGATAGGTTGGTGACGGCCCAGAGTCGGCAGAAGTCTTATGCCGATACACGTCGCCGGCCGTTGGAGTTTGAGGTGGGAGACCATGTGTTGCATAAGGTGCCGCCGACACGGGGAGTATACCGCTTCAGTCGGAAGGGTAAACTTAGTCCGAGATTTATTGGGCCATTCGAGATTTTAGAAAGAGTTGGAGAGCTTGCGTATCGGTTAGGCTTGCTGCCGTCCCTGAGCCACGTGCACAACGTATTTCATGTTTCCCATCTTAGGAAGTACGTATCGGACCCTAGCCATATTATCGATTTTGGAGAGATCGAGTTGGGGCCCGACATTACCATCGAGGAGAGGTCGATTCAGATTTTAGAGCGTCGGGTGAAGCAACTTCGTCATAAAACCATTCCTTTGGTTAAAGTTCAGTGGTCGAGGCATGGATCCGAAGAAGCCACATGGGAGACGGAAGAGAGTATGCAGTCGAGATACACCGAGTTATTCGCATTGTAAGTTTCGGGATGAAACTTATTTTTAGGGGAAGAGAATGTAATATCCGTGTTTTCTATTTTTGATAATTTCTATTTTTGGTGTATGTTCGTTTCGGACAACTCGCTTAGCACTGTTTTGGAATTCTGAATTTATTTTGTTCTTGGAGTTTCTCCGTTTGGACGAGTCTCGGTGATGTTTTTACGTAAATTCATCTTGAGTTATATTTTATCGCATGTGTATTCGATTCTCGTTAAACTCGTTCGATTTCATCATTTACCTATTTCCATGAGTTCGTATGGTTGAGTGGAGCATGTTATGAGTTTCGGATTGTTAATCCGACATTGTATCGTGATTTTCGGATGTTTGGGCCATTTTGTAATTTCCTAGAAGTTTAGGGTGCTTTTATCCTCCTTGTCGTATTTTGGATTCCCCGGAAGTTGGTAGTGTATTTTTTTTCAAAACTCAGCTTCGTTGTTATGGATACCTCATGTTTACACTTTTGATTCTATCCTGGTGTCGCGTTTCGTCGTTGTATCGACTGTGTAGAATGTAGTGTTCAGATTTGGGAACTGCTGCATGCATAACGTACGTTATGCATGATCCATAACGTACGTTATGGCCCTTCGCATTGTAGTACAGGCTGATTGTTACGTACGTTAACCAGTGTTGGGTTACGTACGTAACCATCATAACGTACGTTAACAGCCCGCGTTAACGTACGTAACGCGCTGTCAGGCCTTTTAATTCCTGACTTATCCTCAGTCGCCTCATTTCATCCCTCTTCTTTCTTTCTCGCGACGTGAGTTTCCTTTGAACGATTTGGAGCGATTCGTCTGGTGCAATCCGTAGAAACCTTCTAAAGGTTGATTATTGCGTCCCAAGGAAGGTTAATCATCATCATTCTCTGTCCGAATCGAGGTATACATCGTTGAACCCTAGTTTTTGGGGATTTCGGGATTTTTGGCATAATTCTTCCTTTTAATCCGATTTAGCTTCGACGACTTGTTGAATTACGATTGTGTAGTCGTAAATCCCTTGTTTCCATTATAGTTTAACGAATTTAATCTCGTAGTTTCTCCATTGTTAGATTATAACCGTCTTGGACCTCGTATTGACCGACAAATTGTTCCAACGGGTAGAATTAGGATTAATTCTTACCTTTCCGCATTATTGAGACTTGTTGTATACCGTTATTGTGTTAGGAACGGATTTGGGAGGATTGTTCGGACCGAAACCTATTTCTTCGTCGTTTCCTTCGTTTCGTCTTACTCAAGGCAAGTACATGTATTACATTTGGTTATGTATGTTGCGTTTTCGAAATGAATGATGAATTGTGGTTTTCAGGTGCATGAGTTGTGTTCCTTCCACCCGGAGTGTCCGACGGGATGTCTGGGGGTCGATACTAAGGGGTACGGCCGCGGAAGTGAACTTGGGTGCGTGTATGGTTGAACTTCCACCCGGAGTGTCCGACGGGATGTCTGGGGGTCGATACTAAGGGGTATGGTCGTGGAAGTGGTATCCCACCCGGAGCGTTCGACGGGATGTCTGGGGGTCGATACTAAGGGGTACGGCCATAGGATACCAGTTGTAATTTTGTGATATCGTGATGATTGAAACTGATTTGATTGCCAATGTAGTATTCCGGAATATTTATGGCAAATGATTTCTGATTGAGATGATTGTGTAAAAACCGTATTTGTATATAATATTGTGTAATTGTGTACTTGCACTAACTATTCGAATGCTAACCCCTTAAACGGGGAAATACGTCTTATGCATTTTAGGTATCGGGAGAGCTAAGGAGCAGGCACGGGACATGCACGCAAAGGATGGGCTGGCTTGATGATGTGGCCCGAGTCTGTATTTTTATGTTTTGTCATTACATTTGTCGAGTACTGGAGTTAGACTGTTTACTTCTAAACTTGGTTTAAGTCCCCTGCGTTGGCAATGAATTGATATTTACCTTATGTTTCATGTACTCCGTTGAAATGTAATGGCCAAGGCCACGGCCTTATTTACTTTTGAGTGCATCTTTTGGGATTTCATTGTGGTTATGTGTCATGTGTTAGCCTGGTAGACCTCACGAGGGTTCTATGGCGTGTAATGTCCCATTTGTGAATTGGGGTGTTACATATACTACGAGAAGATGAGGGGCTCGAACTAATACTCATCCGGAGAGGTGCCCTGGTATGAGAAGGAACATCAGCATGCTTTTCGGAACTGCGTCTCGACATCTGAAATACAAAGTACAATAAAATCTTACACCAAAATCAGTCCATGAACACCAGCTTTTGATTAAACACATATACCGCAAAACCAACTTTATTTATAGTACACACTCCATACATACTTCAAACATACTGCATAAATACTTTAAACATACTGCACACGAAATGTGAATAAATTCGAAATCAAATTCAAACACATTTGAATACATACTTCAAACACACAAAATTCAAACATACTTCAATACATACATCATACATCATACTGTAAATGTGAATAAATTTGAAATCAAATTCTAAAAATTTCACGAAACAAATTCGAAACACTTTTAAGAAACAAATACGAAATCAATAAGATAAATACCTTTTGAAGCGATTCAATATGTCCTTGATATGGTGGAGACCAAATCTTTAATTAATAATTTGTAAAATACCGTGGAGATTGGGGAGTGATTTTAAAATTGGGAATTAGGTTTCGAAGAACAGAAAAGGGAGAAGGAGGAGAAGCGGGTTATGAAAAAGAGTCTGTCTTGTTAATTAAAACCAATACATTGGCATCACACATGTGACGCCATTGTTAATTAAAAAAAAATTATGATGGGGTAAAGGCGTCACATATGTGACGCCAATGCTATTTAAAAGAAAATTGAACAAAAAAACATAGCTCAGTGGCCGGCGCGGGATTCGAACCCGCGCCAATGTGATGCATGGTGTGGCATGTTGCCACTGAACTATGTTTTCATTCATTATTTGTAGAACAAAAATATATGTACTTACTAAGTAAAATATTTTCCTTTATTTGTTATTTGAACTAATTAAATATCCTAAATAAGATAAAGTTTGCCATTAAATTATGCAATATATTTCATTTAATTATTAATTATATTACAATAGATTAATAATAAATATTATTAAATATAAATTCAACAGTATTATTTATTATATTGCAATAGGTTAATAATGATGTTATTAAATAAAAATTTATATTAGTTTGTTATTTAAATATAATATGTACTTACTAAGTAAAATATTTTCCTTTATTTGTTATTTGAACGAATTAAATATCCTAACTAAGAAAAAGTATGCCATTAAATTATGCAATATATTTCATTTAATTATTTATTATATTACAATATGTTAATAATGAATGTTATTAATTATAAACTTAAAAGTATTATTTAAAAGTATTATTTATTACATTAGCGTCAAAGATGAGACGCCATAGTTAATACACATTGGCGTCACACATGTGACGCCATTATTAATTAAAAAAAATCACGAAGGCGTAAAGGCGTCACATATGTGACGCCAATGCAATTTAAAAGAAAATGGAACCAAAAAATATAGCTCAGTGGCCGGCGCGGGATTCAAACCCGCGCCTATGTGATGCATGGTGTGGCATGTTGCCACTAAGCTATGTTTTCATTCATTATTTGTAGAACAAAAATATAATATGTACTTACTAAGTAAAATATTTTCCTTTATTTGTTATTTGAACTAATTAAATGTCCTAAATAAGTTATGCAATATATTTCATTTAATTATTTATTATATTATAGTAGATTAATAATGAATATTATTAAATATAAATTTAACAGTATTATTTATTATATTGAAATAGGTTAATAATGATGTTATTAAATAAAAATTTATATTAGTTTATTATATTACAATATGTTAATAATGAATGTTATTAAATAAAAATTTAATTTTTACTATTAAATTATGCAATATGTTTTATTTAATTTTTTTATGTTACATTAGGTTAATAGTCAGCATTATTAAATACTATGTAAAGAAGAGCATTGTCGATCAATATATTGAAAATAATTATAATAGAAAATATTACACATCAAGTATTCATAAAGGAAAACATATCATTCTACATCATCTTCTTCGCTTGAAGCTTCATAATCTTCTTCATTATCATCAAGTATTTCAACTGGATTGGCATCTCTATCAACAAGTTCAATTTGCATGTCGTATCCGCTCAAGTCAACTACGAGATTAAGCATTGGAGCTTCTGCCTCTTGGTAGTACTCGGGTTGAGGAATGGGCTCCTGCAATATTATCGATGATACTGCTGATACATCAACAACATGTCTGGCTCTTATCGGACAAATCACCCAAGCATCTGTTGAATTACATAATCCAGTAAAGTAAATAAGTGTATGTATAATAAATAGATGCAGGTATAATATTATTATGATATTGTACCTCTTCTATGACGACCAAGTCTTCTAGATGGGTGCCGAGCATAATACACTTGACTCGCTTGACTCGGGAAGATAAATAACTCGGCAGTCGCTTGTCTAGCTAGAGGATCGATTTCAACTAACCCGTGTAGACATTTCACTTTGCGATTGTCGAACCAGTCACATTTAAATAGATGAATAACTTGTTCAGGAAATCCAGGATTGCAGAACGTGAACTCCAGTACCTCTAGTAGCATCCCGTAGTACTTAGATAAATCTCCGGAATTATTTGCACTTGTAATACATAATCCACTATTCATAGTCTTTTTATTTTGTCCGTGAAATTCTGTATGAAATTTGAATCCATTCACCACATAACCTTTGTACATCTTCACTAATCGATCACCTCTAAACAATGCAGCAAGTTGAGAGTCCTTTAATTCTGTGGTAGCAACCAATCTTTCAAACCATGGAACTAAGTGATTAACTCGTGCGAACTCCAAGTCTCTAGTGGAGATATTACTCTGTAGTTGATTCTCAAATGCACTGAAATACATAATGTGTAAATATATGGTTACATGTAAAAATATGGAATATCAAAATAATAATCGTACCATAGATATGGTTCTGCTTCTTCACAGTTCGTAAGAATATATAGGATTGCCATATTCCACTCAACTTCAGCCATGCGTCGCCCCTTACTTTTCCCCATTATTCGACCTTTTGGTGTAAAGATCGACAGTTGTCCTTCAAATTGAGGGGCAAATAGAACCTCGTTCCTTTTTAGTCGTGTCGTCGTTGTGTCGATTTCTTTTTCGAAGTAGAAGGAACAAAAATTTGTGATCTCAGTCAGTAAATAGGCCTCATATATGGATCCCTCAACCTTCGCTTTATTGCTCACCATGCCTTTTAGAATAAACATCATCCTGTATCGTACGAAATACTTAATTTATAAATACATACACAACATAATGCGCATATTAACAGAAAGATAAGAAGAGTACCTCTCAAATGGGTACATCCATCGATACAAGACCGGTCCCCCGATAAGGGCCTCATATGGCAGATGAACGAGCATATGTTCCATTGAGTCGAAGAATGCCGGAGGGAATATCTGTTCCAACTTGCACATAGTCACTATGACAGTCTTGGGTAAGTTTCTCATATCAGACGCTTTAATCTCACTCGTGCACAATGCTCTGAAATAGTTGCTCACCTCCGTTAATGCTTCCCAAATCGGCTCCGGTAAAAAATCTTTCAAGGCAATAGGTAGCAATCGTTGCATAAAAACATGGCAGTCATGGCTCTTCATACGATTTAATCTATTAGTATCGAGATTCAAACAGTTTGATATATTCGAAACATGCACGTCTGGAAATTTTAGCTCTTTAAGCCACTCGCATATTGCATGTTTCTGTTCTGTGGTGAGCGTATATGTTGCTTTCGGCTTTCTATTTGTTCCCTCGGGTACAAACAACCCATCTCTTGTTGTGTACAATGGCAAGTCGCGTCTCGCCTTCAGGTTGTCCTTAGTTTTTTGAGGAATGTCCATGATTGTGTTAAGTATATTATCAAAGAAATTCTTCTCACAGTGCATGACGTCTAAATTATGATGAATCAGTAAGGTAGACCAGTAAGGGAGCTCCCAAAATATGCTTCTCTTTGTCCAATTATACTTTTCTCCAAACCCTTCAATACCTTCATAATTCATACCAAAGGTTACATCAGGGATACGATCAACAATAATTTTCATTTCTACTGGCCCTCGACGTTCCGAAAAAAATGAGCTTTCTTCATGACCTTTGTAAAAATCACGTTTGTTTTTTCTGTAAGGATGCCGCAGTGGGAGAAAACATCTGTGACAGTCGAACCATGATGGTTTCCCTCCGTTCTTTAAACGAAAAGCAGAAGTACTTTCCATGCAATAAGGGCATGCTAACTTTCCATGTGTGCTCCATCCCGACAACATACCATAGGCTGGAAACTCATTAATCGTCCACATCAGAGCCGCACACATCGAGAAATTTTCCTGCCTTACACAGTCCCATGTTGTAGCACCATCTGTCCACAAACTTTTTAGCTCATCGATCAAGGGTCGGAGCATCACATCTATGTTCATCCTCGGTCCTTTAGGGCCAGATGAAAATAAACTCCTGACGCATGCACAAAGTTGGTGGTAAATTATACAGAGTTACGAAGACCGGCCAACAAGAGTACTGGGCACCTGTTCCTCGAAATGGATTAAAACCATCAGTACAAAGACCGAGCCTGACATTTCGAGGATCTACAGCGAACGAAGGATGCGTACGATTAAAGTGTCACCAAGCTTCAGCGCCGGCAGGATGAATTACTCTTTCGAACTCATCATGGCACTTTGTGTGCCATGTCATGTGTTCAGCAGTTTTGCGCGACATATACAGCCGCTTCAACCTATCAGTGATTGGAAAACACCACAATTTCTTTTGTGCACTCGATTTCCCTTCCTTGTACTGTGGCGCTGCACAACTAGGACAAAATTTCAAACTCTCATCTTCCCCATAGTACAGAAAACAATTGTTGCTACAAACATCATACTTGATCACTCGGAGACCAAGTTTTGACATGATATTTTTTACTTCGGAATAATTATCGGGGATTTGGCTTTGATATTGCCCCGGTGCCATGCCTTTGTTGCTTTTGTTGAAATAATCCATTGCTTTTTGTGAGGCATTATACGTCGTCTTGAAATTCATTACCTCCGTAACCCACTGCAACAACGACTTATTATGCAACTCATACAAAGGCCGATCAGCATACTCTAACAGATCATAAAATGATTTTGCTTCACGATTTGGTTCTGCCGGCTCATTATCAATGTAATTGCGAAATTGAGGAAAACTATCCATGACCATATCTCTTTGTGATGTAAAATAAGTTTCTGCAGGTGTAGAAGATGATCCTCCTATATTGTAATCATTGATCCCGCAATTTTGATAATCTTCACCATGGCATACCCAAACACGATAATCCAGTGCAAATCCACACTAATATAAATGTTGCATGACTGTATTTCGATCACGTTCACGCCAATTCTTACACTTTTTGCACGGACATAATATCTTACTACCAACTACTACACGAGCGAATCCAAAATCCAGAAATATATTAACACCATCAATAAATTTTCTAGTAATCATACTGTCGGGACCACGACGTTTTTCGTACATCCATTCTCTAAAAGTTGACATTTTTTCACTGCATACAAAATAAATAACTACAAAATATAAAAATATTTTCATTGCATTCCAAATAATCTATTATCAACTAAAACATACAATTAGTATTTTAGTAAAAGACGCTTAGATATATTTGCCTTTATAAATTCGGAACATTTTGTTATACCAAGTCCAACCAAATTTCGTTAGTGATCAGTAGAATTAATTAGCAAATATATGTTTTGATAAGAATATTAATGAATCAATAATATTTTATAAAGTCGCTACAACTGACTTTTATTGAAAAGAACATATATTTATTTAGTAAAATTAATTACATTTACTTATTTTTACTAAATACTATTTTCTCAATAATTCTATGTGGCTCGATTCTATCTGGTACGGTATCGATAACAAAAAACTTGTATAATTTAATGAATGGGCTTAAGATAAATTATCAACTAAATTTTACAACTAAATTATCAACTAAATTTTCAACTAAATTATCAACTAAATTTTCATTTAATATAAAACTACAACTAAATTATATTTCGTATTGACAACAAGAAAAATAAGTATAATTAAATTTCAACTGTTTCTTCATACCTTATAATATCGACGGAGAATGCTTGAAAATGCTCAATATATCCTTGAATATATATTTCGGAAAAAAAATTCAGAAAAAAAAGATGTATATATGTGTAATTTAGTTGGTTTCAGAAAAAAAAGATGTATATAGCGTTTATCTGTCAAACTGACTTATATAATATACTCAATCAGATATTGGCTTCATATATGTGAAGTTAAAGAATAATATTAGAATAATTTCGGAAGCGGTAGGTGGCGCACGCGGATATTGTTGTTGGCAGGTTTTAGCTTCACATATGTGAAGCAAATGTGTTATCCTACTAAAGGCGTCACATATGTGACGCCAATACGAATATTTTAAAAAAATTTGGCGGAGGTTTGAAAATTTTGGCGTGGCCGGAGGGAAATTCAAATTTAGTGAAATACTTTAGCTTCACATATGTGAAGCTATTGTGTTTCAAAATATACTATAAATACAACATCACTACAAACCTTCCTTCATTCCAAAATTATAATCCACATTTCATCTCATTTCTTCAACTTTCATCTCTCAATCTTCAAGGTAATTTTTAAATTATTTTCAATTTTGTTAATAATTTTACTTATATAATTTTTTGTTTCTACTAACTTATTAATATTTTTATTTTTTCTTTCTTTTGCAGGATTTTTATTTATTTAAATATAAGTGAATTACAATATTAATATTATTGAAACATAAGAAAATGATTATAATTATTTTCTAATTAAATAAATATCTTTTTAGTTTAATATAATTATTTTTAATAATAATTAGAAGTGTAGCTTTTGGCATATTTTATAATTACAACAAAAAATATATTTGAAAAATATTTATGATTAAATTTATATATATATATATATTATATATATATATTATATATATATAATATAATATATATATATACACACACAGAGAGAGAGAGAGACACACCTGAAATTAGCCAGAAATTCGTTCTGGCTAATTTCATTTTTTTATTTTAAACGAATATCTTTAGCGTCACGTATGTAACACCCCAAATTTAACCGGAAATATTACAGCGCCGTGGGCCCCGAAATGGAACCCACAAGGCTAAAAGAAATTTTCGCAAACGTTTACAAATGCCCAAGAGGCCAACGACGGTACTATCTTTAAAAGTTCACCAAGACTTATAAAATCCATTTATCAAAAACCGTCGGAAAAACTCATTTGAAATCGCAAGGCCAAACAGCCGACACTCAAAAGTTTAGAAAACGATTTCCAAAGTAACCTCAGTTACCAGATACCAAAAGAGCGTCTCAAAATACTCACGCAGCGGAAAAAGACCAACCAAAACGATACTCTAGCAAATGGAATACAAGAACCAATCAAGAAACTCAATGCGAGAACATGTCCTAGCCAGTATCCTCCGGGAAGCTCATCTCTTCACGACCGCTACAAGTTCGATACTCCAAGAACCTAAAAATAAATCCCACGACGAGGTCAGCCATAATATCCAACAATGATAACCGTCACATCACATTAATAATTACATACCAATGAGAATACAAAATAAGAATACGACCAACGTAATCTTACCGCCATAACTTTACTTACTCAAGTAATTCTCATCAGAATAACCATTATCACATTTCACATCCTGTACTCGATTAACCAATAAACTCGAACATAATATCTGTATTGTACCTCAAACAATACTCAAGAATCTCAAACTATCATCACCAACTCACGATACGGAAATATACTATTTCTGACCAATACGATCCATCGAATAACATCATCAAATCCCAAAACGATAACCGATTGTCCATCAAAGACAAATACCAAAGGAAATACGGAACATACCTCAAGATATGAAGTGCCACGACAATCACATCAGTCTAATCCGAGATCAGAACAATGCAATACGGACACGGTCCTAACACAAGACCTACAATTGCATACTCATATGACCACGTCAATATGATCACAACAATAACAATCATGTATACTCAATGGAAATCCGACGATCCGGCGCCCTCAGCATAGATCCCTTTGTTGATCCTATCAGATCAGCATAAGGTGGATAACCAACCATACACATATGAACAATAGCATATGATAAAATCAATGATGCGAATTCACAAGATTCCATCAACACAATACTGGTAATCCAACGATCCAGCGCCCTCAGCATAGATCCCTTTGTTGATCCTATCAGATCAGCATAAGGTGGATAACCAACCATACACATATGAACAATAGCATATGATAAAATCAATGATGCGAATTCACAAGATTCCATCAACACAATACTGGTAATCCAACGATCCAGCGCCCTCAGCATAGATCCCCATGATGATCCCGTCGAACCAACGCATGGTGGAAAACCTGTCCAACGATCCAGCGCCCTCAGCATAGATCCCCATGATGATCCCGTCGAACCAACACATGGTGGACATTCGATCCAGCGCCCTCAGCATAGATCCTCATAATCCCATCGGATTATTTACACAACATAAACAACACAATATGCATACACATATGCAAATCAACATGTTCATCAACATGAACAACATAACATGCACGACAACATGACAATTTACTAGGACGACTTCATGTTCAACAACATGAAAGAAAATGTACGAGACCAAAGTAAATAACATTAAACCATAATCAATATGGAATACTTGCCCCGAGTCCTTCGGGAGCAACCTCGATGTCCAATCATCACCGACGATTATCCTCAATGCTCGGCGATCCAAACGTACAATGAACTATAGATACTCATATCCTCGTCTTTACCATAATGTAACCTCGATACTCGAATATACCAATAACTGAGATAAAGCATATACATTATGATTTACCTCCCAGAATCAAAAGAACGATATGCGATCCGAATACCCAGAGTTCACAATAATAATCATCGCTATATGCATTATAAACGAAATGAAATCAAAACCATTCATTAAATATTATAACCGAGCAAGTAATAACTTGCCTCGATACCGATACGATGATGATGAAGCCGCTACGATCACAATGCCTTCGTCATGAGCTCCTCGGCCACGACCATGCAATCCACGAACACGCTCGAACACGACCGCAACATCCGGTTATAATCGCGATCAATAATCTCAACCTATCGAAGTAATCAAATAACATACATCCGATAACAATCAACAACCGACAAAACTAACCAATCGAACTCAACGGTTCACACAACCTCGAATAAACGCAGTCAGAACAAACCAAATCAAACCATCACGAATTCATAATCAAAACACAAAAATACTGCACTGTCTGCCTACTTAGCGCACGTTAAACGCATAACGTAGCGTGCGCTAAGTTGTCCCGTTAGCGTGCGCTAGCCAATAAGCTTATCGTGCGCTAATGCTGTTCAGTGGCATGCATTCCAAACATCGACTCACCTCTTGCGACTACGAATCCGTATGATGGGAGACATAAATCTCCATATCTCTTGAAGATAAACGACACCATAACTATCACAAGGATCATATCAATGTCCATATATCAATAATAACATCAACAGTCAAACCGACTCGATAACAAGGATCATATCATGCTAAATCTGGAATTTAACCTAGTATCATGATTCATCTCATCTAAATCGACCAATATAATTACCAAGATTCAGAAATCCTTCTTAGATCGGGTTAAATGAATCAACATCCTTATGGTATGAAGAATCTTAACTAACATCCGAAACTCTTATCAAAATTCCATTGAATCTCATATAACATCATCATATGATTATCCAACATGCTCCTTACATGAAATCATCCAAGAAAAACGAACCATTAACAAAGGAATACGAAGATTACCTGGTTTAGATGAACCAAAAAGAAGAACACTAGAACTCCATTCCAAGAGTCATGAATAACTTGAAGAACAAGGCTTGAATCCATGCTCTCCATCTTAATCTTGTTAAAGATCACCATCTCTCAGTGTTTGAGACCTCAAACCTCTTTCTAAAAACTCTCTCTCTCGGTTGCAAGGAAGGAATGGACGAAATGCTTCATAACACCCTTCTGTCCCCTTTTATAATATTCATTATTAGCGTGCGCTAACATCTCATGTTTAGCGTGCGCTACCGCCTTAGCGTGCGCTAACTGACTTTGTTAGCGTGCGCTATCAGCTCGAGGCTCTCGCCTTGCTTCGTAAACTAGCTTACGTACGTAATGCCCATGCATTAACGTCGTAAAACATCTGCCTAGCGTCGCAAGTCATTTACCTTACCGTGCGCTAATACCAGTTGACTTGCTACAGTCTACACCTACCACGAAGATGCTCGTGACCCCACCAGCCGAAATCAACCAATAAAGCCAAGATTCCCTGTTGACCGATATATAGTTAGCGTGCGCTAATCAACATGCATTAGCGTGCGCTAACACTACATTACAACATTTGTTGACTTATCAGAACGTGCGCCGAAAGTGGCCTGGTCCACGCGTAGATTCCTTCCGATCGGACTGTATTAGCGTGCGTTATCTTATATCCGTAGCGTGCGCTAATCCTGCACGATAGCGTGCGCTACTCATGATTATTAGCTTGCGCTAATAATGTTACACTTAGCCATTTCCAACTGTTACCGCCTGTCTCGACATACCGAAAACACATATACACTTACTGAATACATATACTGAATCCAATAACATTCTTGTACGATATACTCTATATCGAAAGTACGATAACCTGATACACGATGTCCTCAAATGTAACTGTCGACCAGATACGACAATTATACCGATACTGACATCTCAGTCCTTTATTTATTGTATTCCTACTGTACAGATTCCACGCTGTACAATATAACTCGAATAAAATAATATCAACCAACAGTAGTAGAAATTCCTGATATTACATTCTACACCACTTAAAATAAGTTTCGTCCTCGAAACTTGCAATCCGTCATAAAACAAACAAACATACCTTCCAACCCAAAATAACCATCACGACAACGATCAATTATCGTCATCACCGAATAACCAAACGAGCATACTTACAAATACACAGGTCGACGATCTCCTGAGATACTAGCAAGCGATCTCACTGTATAGTCTCAATACGCTTACGATCACAATTCTCTGAGTCTCAACAAAATATATCATCAACGTGATAAACTCCAATATTACCGACGAACGATCAACGAAAATCGAGAATACCTTCACACGGTAAACTCCAACACGATCAACACAGAACCACAGAAACAGATATACGAAAGAATAACATTCTCAAAACGACAAATCAATCACGTACAGTAGATCTCAATAAACATACCCAACTGGCGAACATTTCCCTCGGCATACGAATAACGAATCGCAAACCGACGAACATACCAATTCATACAAGGAGTGGGAATGACCACTCAATATCCAAAACAACCAGCATGGGGTCATCATCCCCAAATTTACACTTACAAAGAAATCATTCAAAGATCACTATGGTAAGATTGCGCTACTACCGCACCAATGGACTCACCTAGCACATACGTCCCGGTTTTACAAAGTCCAAAGTTCCAAAATTACATCCTGCACATGAATCTACAACACGCAATATATTTCTCTTATCTGATCAATCAACCGATCATCCTTGCATAACCAATCTACCATACTAAACTTCGAATCTCTTTTCCTTGTACCATCGATATGATATGCCCGATGCACTAAATGCGTATGTACATCAATCACATTTTCAAAACCAGTTTGAAATCATATATTCTTGTCACGAAGACAATTTTCGAAAGTTCTTTCAAGAGTTTGAAAACTCAAAACATAAATTTTCGTAAGACCACGAAATCAATTTTTAAAAATTAAATCGGCTCGCTGGTGCCAAGTTCTCGATAAAAATTCTTTTCGAATACACACAATTAAATAAAATGGAATTTATGCAAATGCTTGTCCATATCCATACTCCTGCATACCAATTCGGCTCGTCGCCAAATTCACTGATATTCCATCGGAAAACCACACGATAGAGTTCCTAAATCTCAAATATATAAACTCTGATAAAAACTCCTTTCCACATACTACTCACAACGTCAATCCTTAATCCATCCTGGATCGCCTCAAATATGATATGACAAAATATTGAAATAAATCAACAAATCAAACACAACGAAAGACTTCCCGAGAAGTTCCATTTGAACAAGTAAACCAAAAACCTCAAAAGGTAGGAACAAAATAGATAAACGATTGATAAAGAGTTTTACAAATCTCGGGAGTTTTAGAAAACAGGAAAGCTTTCTTTTGAAACATTAGGGTCTCAGCCCGTATCTTGTTCCGCATTACAAGAAGTTTAAAAAGTAGAAAACTCTTTTCGAACTCCAAGTCCTGAGTTACAAAACTATTTCAAAATCGATTGGGTCTCGACCCAAAAATCATTTTCCGTAAAACATCCGTAAAACATATATTTTGAAAGGTATCATTTTCAAATGATCAAAAGCAGTTCATATATTTCAAAATGAATTAACATGCTACATGTTCTTCTCAACCATGCACAATATTTCTCCCCAAATGCACAATTCCGTTCCAAAATCTAACCAACATACTGATTTCTAAAATCATAGTTTCTCAAGATCATCAATCCTGTCCCACTCTGACATCTCTTACTGTAACGCATGATATCTGCTGAATCTCAAAACATATCAACTTAGAATGGCAATAAATCTCAATGAAATTCAAAAATCCAAATACTTACAGATCGTGAAGCCGACGATTCCCCGTGATACTGGCACATGTCTCGACTCTAGAAAATACTCGACATGGATATTTTCAAAACACACGTTTGCCAAATCAGTTCGAATCCAGAACACAATACATCTCATTCGAGAGAATCTTGTTAACACCATTTGGAAAAGTTATAACAAGCCCAGTACGATACTGGCAAATCCGATAACGCACAAGCCTGAGTGAACAACAAAGACTCACGGCTCTAATATTTGTCAATCGACAACTCGAATGACGCAACAAAAACACGATCCAACTCGACCCAAATGCCTAGGTTTTCTCAACCTAAGCTCCGATACCATATTCCGTAACACCCCAAATTTAACCGGAAATATTACAGCGCCGTGGGCCCCGAAATGGAACCCACAAGGCTAAAAGAAATTTTCGCAAACGTTTACAAATGCCCAAGAGGCCAACGACGGTACTATCTTTAAAAGTTCACCAAGACTTATAAAATCCATTTATCAAAAACCGTCGGAAAAACTCATTTGAAATCGCAAGGCCAAACAGCCGACACTCAAAAGTTTAGAAAACGATTTCCAAAGTAACCTCAGTTACCAGATACCAAAAGAGCGTCTCAAAATACTCACGCAGCGGAAAAAGACCAACCAAAACGATACTCTAGCAGCGGAATACAAGAACCAATCAAGAAACTCAATGCACAGAACATGTCCTAGCCAGTATCCTCCGGGAAGCTCATCTCTTCACGACCGCTACAAGTTCGATACTCCAAGAACCTAAAAATAAATCCCACGACGAGGTCAGCCATAATATCCAACAATGATAACCGTCACATCACATTAATAATTACATACCAATGAGAATACAAAATAAGAATACGACCAACGTAATCTTACCGCCATAACTTTACTTACTCAAGTAATTCTCATCAGAATAACCATTATCACATTTCACATCCTGTACTCGATTAACCAATAAACTCGAACATAATATCTGTATTGTACCTCAAACAATACTCAAGAATCTCAAACTATCATCACCAACTCACGATACGGAAATATACTATTTCTGACCAATACGATCCATCGAATAACATTATCAAATCCCAAAACGATAACCGATTGTCCATCAAAGACAAATACCAAAGGAAATACGGAACATACCTTAAGATATGAAGTGCCACGACAATCACATCAGTCTAATCCGAGATCAGAACAATGCAATACGGACACGGTCCTAACACAAGACCTACAATTGCATACTCATATGACCACGTCAATATGATCACAACAATAACAATCATGTATACTCAATGGAAATCCGACGATCCGGCGCCCTCAGCATAGATCCCTTTGTTGATCCTATCAGATCAGCATAAGGTGGATAACCAACCATACACATGAACAATAGCATATGATAAAATCAATGATGCGAATTCACAAGATTTCATCAACACAATACTGGTAATCCAACGATCCAGCGCCCTCAGCATAGATCCCTTTGTTGATCCTATCAGATCAGCATAAGGTGGATAACCAACCATACACATATGAACAATAGCATATGATAAAATCAATGATGCGAATTCACAAGATTCCATCAACACAATACTGGTAATCCAACGATCCAGCGCCCTCAGCATAGATCCCCATGATGATCCCGTCGAACCAACGCACGGTGGAAAACCTGTCCAACGATCCAGCGCCCTCAGCATAGATCCCCATGATGATCCCGTCGAACCAACACATGGTGGACATTCGATCCAGCGCCCTCAGCATAGATCCTCATAATTCCATCGGATTATTTACACAACATAAACAACACAATATGCATACACATATGCAAATCAACATGTTCATCAACATGAACAACATAACATGCACGACAACATGACAATTTACTAGGACGACTTCATGTTCAACAACATGAAAGAAAATGTACGAGACCAAAGTAAATAACATTAAACCATAATCAATATGAAATACTTGCCCCGAGTCCTTCGGGAGCAACCTAGATGTCCAATCATCACCGACGATTATCCTCAATGCTCGGCGATCCAAACGTACAATGAACTATAGATACTCATATCCTCGTCTTTACCATAATGTAACCTCGATACTCGAATATACCAATAACTGAGATAAAGCATATACATTATGATTTACCTCCCAAAATCAAAAGAACGATATGCGATCCGAATACCCAGAGTTCACAATAATAATCATTGCTATATGCATTATAAACGAAATGAAACTGAAACCATTCATTAAATATTATAACTGAGCAAATAATAACTTGCCTCGATACCGATACGATGATGATGAAGCCGCTACCAGTCACAATGCCTTCGTCTACGAGCTCCTCGGCCCTGACCATGCAATTCACGAACACGCTCGAACACGACCGCAACATCCGGTTATAATCGCCGATCAATAATCTCAACCTATCGAAGTAATCAAATAACATACATCCGATAACAATCAACAACCGACAAAACTAACCAATCGAACTCAACGGTTCACACAACCTCGAATAAACGCAGTCAGAACAAACCAAATCAAACCATCACGAATTCATAATCAAAACACAAAAATACTGCACTGTCTGCCTACTTAGCGCACGTTAAACGCATAACGTAGCGTGCGCTAAGTTGTCCCGTTAGCGTGCGCTAGCCAATAAGCTTAGCGTGCGCTAATGCTGTTCAGTGGCATGCATTCCAAACATCGACTCACCTCTTGCGACTACGAATCCGTATGATGGGAGACATAAATCTCCATATCTCTTGAAGATAAACGACACCATAACTATCACAAGGATCATATCAATGTCCATATATCAATAATAACATCAACAGTCAAACCGACTCGATAACAAGGATCATATCATGCTAAATCTGGAATTCAACCTAGTATCATGATTCATCTCATCTAAATCGACCAATATAATTACCAAGATTCAGAAATCCTTCTTAGATCGGGTTAAATGAATCAACATCCTTATGGTATGAAGAATCTTAACTAACATCCGAAACTCTTATCAAAATTCCATTGAATCTCATATAACATCATCATATGATTATCCAACATGCTCCTTACATGAAATCATCCAAGAAAAGCGAACCATTAACAAAGGAATACGAAGATTACCTGGTTTAGACGAACCAAAAAGAAGAACACTAGAACTCCATTCCAAGAGTCATGAATAACTTGAAGAACAAGGCTTGAATCCATGCTCTCCATCTTAATCTTGTTAAAGATCACCATCTCTCAGTGTTTGAGACCTCAAACCTCTTTCTAAAAACTCTCTCTCTCGGTTGCAAGGAAGGAATGGACGAAATGCTTCATAACACCCTTCTGTCCCCTTTTATAATATTCATTATTAGCGTGCGCTAACATCTCATGTTTAGCGTGCGCTACCGCCTTAGCGTGCGCTAACTGACTTTGTTAGCGTGCGCTATCGAAGCCCAGAGGCTACTTGTAACACCCCAAACTAGGCGGATATTACAGTGCCGTGAATCCCCGACTGGGACCCACCAGGCAAATGAAAATGATGAATTAAATAATATAATTGTAGTACCGAACCACATTATATTACCAAGTACTCCGATGAGGAGTTTAAGTACATTACACCAGACAAAAGAATACTAGTATATTTTATATGGAGATAAAATACACCACCGAACAAATAAGCATCTCAAGCGGAATTTGCAGGAAAATACAAATGACGGAAATGATGAAAATGATGGAATAAACGGAATGACCGGGGCCCCTACTAGTATCATCGGACTCGTCGCGTCAACATGCTCTTCCGTGCCTTTGCCTTGCCGTGACTGAAACAAAATCCCAACGGGCCGCCATACGTAACAACAATCCTCAAGGGTTGAAAATACACAAACATGATTTAATCAAGTTATGAAATATCCTTAATTATGAATTACTTGAAGAGGAGTATCATAGTACGCCCGTAGTGTTCTCGTGCAAGTGTACAAGACGGATGACCGGACACACCCGTCCTTGTACCTAATTAGTCTCACGGAGGTAATCGTTACCGTGTGCACACCCGATGTATCACTCCCAATACATGGCCATCACGTGCCCGACTAAAAATTCCACACATCCGCACCCGCCACGCAATATGAACCCGGAAGGTCATATGAACAAGAATGACCATAATGAATATCAATGAATAATAATAATCCGACAAAATCAAGAATGACTCACCGATACGAAAGTGATAATGAAGTGATTGATAGTTTTCAATGAAATGATTGGAACCGCCGTTCCTCGCTAATGAAATGATTATCCGACAATTACAAGTCTCAAAATGATTAATACAATGATGAATGAATTATGATTATGAATGATCAACAACAAAAGGAATGAATGTCCTTTTAACCGAGTAAGAATCAACTTACTCAACAACAATGAAGAATGTCAGTCCACGAACAACGTCCTAACCAAGATACCGGTCGCTCGAACAAACTTAATTCATTACAATTACCAACAATCCGATTAATAACAAATTAAAGACGAATAAAACGAACTCAAGACGTCGATACGATTAAACCAAGTTCATCGGGCATTATATCGAACACTTTGAGGCCAACTTTGATTGTATACAACTAAACCTCAATAATATCAACTTCAAATCCCCAAGAAGTGTTTCAAATCAACAAAACATCTCCAATACGATCAATAATCCGTTATGATTATCCGAAAACGTGATCATAACAACAATTAGTCGAAAATCCCCAATTCCAATTCGATTTACAAGGTGTTCTTGAATAATCCCTCAATAATCCAATGAATCCTTATACAAACTCATAATCATATACATATCCCTTCATATATCATGATTATAACGTCCAAAACATCCTATTTCAACACAAAATCGAAGTCCAAAGTGTTGAAGGAATTACCTCTTGATGATCCACGTGCTTTAATCCGAAGAATACGCGTTAGATTGATTATCCGGGCTTCACGATCGAAAGGAGATGAAGAAAATCAAACACCCAAATGATTTGTGAAGGAAAAACCCTCCCTCAAGCCTTATCTCTCGGTTGAAGGTGAAGAAAATGCAGAAAATGGGCTGAAATGATGAAAAAAATGAATTTATAGGGGGTTGATCGCTGCCGGACACGGCCGTGCCGATCGGCGCACGGTCGTGTCGCGCACCGCCGACACGGCCGATGATGACTCGACCGTGTCCGATTGACACGGTCGCGCACGCGGCCTTCCAGCGACCGCGGCGACTCGGCATGACTCGGCCGTGTCCCGGGACACGGTCGGGCGTGTCGGCGATCGTTCGAGCTTATCCGGAAGAGTACGGCACGGGCCGTGTCGACGACACGGTCGAGCCTGGTCGGCGTAAACTTCGCATTTTCCGGACGAAATGCACGGGCCGTGTCGGACGACACGGCCGAGTTCGGTCGGCGATGATCGCCAAAATCAAACGACCATAACTCTCTCGTCAGGACTCCGATTGACTCACCGTTTGAACCATTGGAAAGCTAACTCGATGCTCTATAATATTGCAAGATTTAGAATTTTTGGAGTTACCAAAAATTAATGGTGATCTAACAAAGTCGAACTCATATGAGGAAAGTTGAAGCGATGAACAATAACGATACTCAACTCAAGTTTATACGAACGGTGAACACGGTGAATGAACATGATTGATGAATGATTATAATTGAGTGAAAATACACCGAGTGACAATTACAGATGATAATTCTTGAATGAAAATGAATGAATTACAACCGGTATTACATACTCCCCTTAAAAGAGTTTCGTCTCAAACTAAGGGTCAAACAACTCGGGATAACACTCCCGCATATTCTCCTCGGTTTCCCAAGTGGCCTCTTCGACTCCGTGTCTAGACCACCGAATCTTGACCAAAGGGATCGTCTTATTCCTCAAGCTGTTTGATTCGCCGCTCTAAAACTCGCACAGACGCTCCTCATATGAATGATCTGGCGATCTCGATCTCATCGAACTGAAGTATGTGACTCGGGTCTGCAACATACTTCCGCAACTGAGAGACATGAAACACATTATGAATTCGGCTCAACGCCGGAGGTAAAGCCAAACGATAAGCTAACTCGCCCACTCGATCCAAAATCTCAAACGGTCCAATGAATCTCGGACTTAACTTCCCCCTCTTCCCGAAACGGAAGATACCACGACTCGGGATACCTTGACCAACACGTGGTCACTGTCTCGAACTCTAATGGTCGGCGGTTATACGCATATGATTTACGCCGACTCGAGCGGTCAACAAATGATTCTGATCAAAGTTACCTTTTCACGGCGGCTATAAGTATATCGGGCTCGGTGCCGATTGATTCGATAAGTCGTCCCAACACAACGGAGATCGACAACGGCGACCATACAAGGCCTCGTAAGGTGCCATCTTGATCGAAGCATGCCAACTATTATTATACGTGAACTCGATCAATGGTAGTTGGGCTTCCCAATCGTCTTTCCAATCGAGGACGCATGCCCTCAACATGTCCTCTAATGTCCGAATAGTCCTCTCCGATTGTCCGCATTTGACCGAGGATGAAAGGCGATCTTGAGATTAAGCCGAGTTCCCATAGCACGATGAATCGATTTCCAAAATGTGACACAAACCGTCCGTCACGATCGGAAACGATACTCTTAGAGTACCGTGCGCCTCACTATCTCTTTGATGAAAAGTTGGGCAAGTCTCTCGGGACCCCACGTATCCTTGATCTCAAGGAAATGAGCTGATTTAGTTAAGCGGTCCACGATCACCCAGATCGTATTCATGCCACGACGACTCGTCGGCAAACTCGTGATGAAATCCATAGAAATGTCTTCCCACTTCCATTCGGGAATAGGAAGAGGTTTCAAAGATACCCACGGCCGCCGATGTTCAATCTTAACTTGTTGACAGGTTAAGCATCTCGAAACAAATTCTGCGACTTCTCGCTTCATATTACTCCACCAGTAATTTTGTTTCAAGTCCTTGTACATCTTGCTAGACCCCGGATGCACAGAATAAGGGGTAGCATGAGCTTCTTTCAAAATCGAGTTTTTCAACTCGCCATTCGCCGGCACACACAACCGATTCTTAAACCTCAAAAGTCCATCCTCGTGGACCACAAATCCAGGGGCTTTCCCCTGAGCCACATCCTCACGGATGCGTAACAATGATGGGTCCGAACCCTGATTCTCTCGAATTGTCTCCTCTAGTGACGATGAAATCTCTAACATACAAAGTCGCCCGAACTCGCCAAGCCAAACCTCGATCTCGGGTCTAAGGAATTCCGCCAAGCTCCTTCGAATCGTTAAACGGGCAAGCATCTGTTTCTGAACGGACTTACGACTCAAGGCGTCGGCGACGACGTTCGCCTTGCCGGGTGATAGAGGATCTCGATATCATAATCTTTGATTAATTCCAACCACCGTCTCGACGCATATTTAACTCCTACGAGTAAATATATACTTTAAACTCTTATGATCGGTGAATATCCGATGTGTGACGCCATAAAGGTAATGACGCCAAATCTTCAAAGCGAACACCACTACCGCTAGCTCCGTGTCATGGGTCGGATAATTAACCTCGTAAGGTCTCAATTGCCGTGAAGCATAGGCAATAACTTTCCTGCTCGCATGAGTACACACCGAGACCTGTCCGGATGCATCACTATAAACCACAAATCCTTCCGTTCCTGCGGCAAGGAAAGTACAAAGCCGACATTAACCGGCTCTTGAGTTCCTCAAAACTCACGACACGCGTCGGACCACGTGTATTTCTTATCCTTCCGCAATAAGTTCGAAGAGGTTGAGCGATTTTAGAAAATCCTTCCACAAATCGCCGATAATAACCCGCTAATCCGAGGAAACTTCGGATTTCCTTAACGCTTTTCGAGGTAGCCAATCTCGAATAGCCTCCGTCTTCTGAGGATCGACACGAACTCCGTCTGATGAAATTACGTGTCCGAGAAACGTCACTTCGGACATCCAGAACTCACATTTGGAGAACTTCCCATAAAGTTGTTCTCGTCTCAACACGTCGAGCACTCGATGAAGGTGAGACTCGTGTTCCTCCCGGTCACGAGAATAAATCAAAATGTCATCGATGAAGACAACAACAAACCGATCCAAAAAGTCGATGAAAACCCGATTCATTAACTCCATGAATACCGCAGGTGCATTAGTCAATCCGAACGGCATAACCACAAACTCATAATGACCATAGCGTGTTCGAAACGCTGTCCTCGCGATGTCCGACTCTCGGATCCGCAACTGATGATATCCAGACCTTAAGTCGATCTTGGAAAATACTGAAGCTCCTGTAGTTGATCTAAGAGATCATCAATACGGGTAAGGGATACTTATTCTTGATTGTCACCTGTTCAACTCCCGATAATCAATACATAAGCGAAATGAACCATCCTTCTTCTTGACAAACAATCCGGTGCTCCCCACGGGGACGCACTCGGTCGGATGTAACCTTTCTCGAACAACTCCTCAAGTTGGTTCTTTAACTCTGCATTTCGGTCGGGGCCATCCGGACGGTGCCTTCGATATAGGGGACGACTGTGCTCCAACTCAATCGTGAATTCCACATCCCTCGTGGAGGCAAACCAGTAACTCTGCGGAAAACATCGGCATATTCCTCACCACCGGAATATCCGTCAACATTATCGATGACTTCTCGGTTTTGGCCATATAGCACCAATAACCGACACATCCCCGATTGAGTAATCTTACCGCTTTCATCAAATTAATGACCTTACGAGCAGTAGGGATTACCTCCTGAAACACACATTCAACCCCATCGTCGAAATGATAGTGACCATACGCTTACGGACACTAATGATGGCATCATGACGATCCATCCAATCAATACCCAAGATGACGTCGTCTCTCGGCAAATCTACCACGATTAGGTCCATGGCCATATACGACCATGAAACCGAATCGACAATTCTCAATCTCACGATTGCCGATAATTCGTCTACCATCGGGTAGGCCAATGACATAAGGCTCACAACTAGTAGCACTACCCACGTAGTCTACTCAAACATGACTCGGAAATGAATGAATGCGATGCACCAAGATCAAAAAGGGTACACACGAGTTGAGATAGAATATCGAGTATACGAGATCATTCGGCCTCGGATCATCGGTCTTCTTCATCTCATAAATCCGGGGCTTGCTAGTCCCGACCAGGACGCTCCGTCGATGGCTAAAAGCTCCACCTTTAGTCGCTCCCGCTGCTTTTAAACGACGCCGATTGAGTGGTCGATTCTCGAACGGCCGACCGCTTAGGTGCACGAGATGACGTCCGAGTAGGTTTGGAGTCCCTACGGCAAAACGGGCCTTATGTCCCACAATTCCACAGTTATGACACGTGACAGATGTCTCGGACACTTAGTGCCGACATGACCAAGATCCCCACGGTTGTAACAGTGATGGCGAACCGCCGCTCGCGGCCGAGATTCCGCGGTTTAGACGACACCGGAGGTCGCTCAAAAAGCGAGCCCGCACGGGGTTTCTTGAAGGTTGTCGACCACCTTGGATCGATTACGATTCTTCGATTTCTTGCTAGCGAAGGTTGCCGCTTAGCAATTTCCTTAGCAAGAAGCTCGTAGGTGAGAGCTTTCTCAATGAATTCGCCAACGTGGTGCAATTATGATTAAGTAATCGAAGTCTCATACGGGGTTTGACCTCTTCTTGAAATACTTGATCTTATCCGCCTCCGAATGAATGATGGATGAGGCGAATGGAAGAAGTTCTGAAATTTCTCGGCAATGGCGAGAACATCCTCGTCACGAGGGGTCGGGGTGAGCAATTCCGGCACTTGGCCTCTCCGAGTGGGGTGGATAATACCTCTCCATCATGAGAGTCTTGAACGATCCCAAGTACAAGATCCTTGATGGGCTTCAACGATAACCACCAAGAATGTGCGCTCTTACCCGGGTAGTAAGCCGCAATGAAACTTTGTGTCCTTCGGGACACTCTACCATAGCAAACAACTTCTCGAAATGCTCGAGCCAATGAATGATATCGCCGGCTCGACGAGCCCTCAAAAGTAGGTGGCCTCGCGAGAGATATCGCCGATGATATTACTCACATTCCTCTCTTGCCTCGAGGTGGCGGCGGAGGAGCTGCTGATTTTGATTGACGGAGTTATGCATTGTCTCCATCAACCGAGCCATCTCGGGTCATTTGGGCCATCATGCCACGCATAAAGCGAGTGGGTCAACCCGGACACCCTCTGCGAGCCGTGTCAGTGCGACTCGATAGTGAATGATCGCGTCCAGGTGAATGAGTGGCGTCATTGCTCGATGAATTAGCATTATTCCTCGCGTTTGCACGTGTATTCACATGAGCTCTCGGGATTCGGCCCGCTCCACGGCCTCGTCCTCCACGTCCTCTTCTTGCCCTCTCCATACTGAAGTAGGAAAGTCACATGATGATTATATTCACCGCATGAAATATACGTTATGATTATGACATGAGATTATGAAAATGAGCATACGCGCTCTAACACGGTGATTACATGAATGATTAAGCGAGGTGACATGATTATCGATGAAATTATTGAAATGATTATCTTGAATGAGTTAACAAGATTAATGATTCGATCTTCACGATCAACAATGAACAATGAAATTAATTGGTGGTTAATGAGTTAACTCGACCGTCTGGTCAAAATGACAATGATGATTGAGGATTGTTAATCGATGAATTATGAATGAATGACTATTGCGAAATTATACCATGGCATTAGAAATCTTACGATTCTTCTACGATTGGCTCGGCATTTGCACAGGTCACACGTGACGCGAAAGTCCAATGATACTAGTCCGATGACGATAATTTCAAATGAGACATGACTTGGAGGGTAGTATTCAAAACCACGCTCCGATACCAACTCTGTAACACCCCAAACTAGGCGGATATTACAGTGCCGTGAATCCCCGACTGGGACCCACCAGGCAAATGAAAATGATGAATTAAATAATATAATTGTAGTACCGAACCACATTATATTACCAAGTACTCCGATGAGGAGTTTAAGTACATTACACCAGGACAAAACAGAATACTAGTATATTTTATATGGAGATAAAATACACCACCCTGAACAAATAAGCATCTCAAACGGAATTTGCAGCGGAAAATACAAATGACGGAAATGACTGAAATGACTGGAATAAACGGAATGACTGGGGCCCCCTACTAGTATCACTGGGACTCGTCGCCGTCAACATGCTCTTCCCGTGCCTTTGCCTTGCCGTGACCTGAAAACAAAATCCCCAACGGGCCGCCATACGTAACAACAATCCTCAAGGGTTGAAAATACACAAACATGATTTAACGAAGTTATGAAATATCCTTAATTATGAATTACTGAAGAGGAGTATCATAGTACGCCCGTAGTGTTACGTGCAAGTGTACAAGACGGATGACCGACACACCCGTACTTGTACCTAATTAGTCTCACGGATGTAATTGTTATCGTGTGCACTCCAATGTATCACTCCCAATACATGGCCATCACGTGCCCGACTAAAAATTCCACACATCCGCACCCGGCCACGCAATATGAACCCGTAAGGTCATATGAACAAGAATGACCATAATGAATATCAATGAATAATAATAATCCGACAAAATCAAGAATGACTCACCGATACGAAAGTGATAATGAAGTGATTGATAGTTTTCAATGAAATGATTGGAACCGCCGTTCTCGCTAATGAAATGATTATCCGACAATTACAAGTCTCAAAATGATTAATACAATGATGAATGAATTATGATTATGAATGATCAACAACAAAAGGAATGAATGTCCTTTTAACCGAGTAAGAATCAACTTACTCAACAACAATGAAGAATGTCCGTCCCACGAACAACGTCCTAACCAAGATACCGCTCGAACAACCTTAATTCATTACAATTACCAACAATCCGATTAATAACGAATTAAACACGAATAAAACGAACTCAAGACGTCGATACGATTAAACCAAGTTCATCGGGCATTATATCGAACACTTTGAGGCCAACTTTGATTGTATACAACTAAACCTCAATAATATCAACATCAAATCCCCAAGAATTGATTCAAATCAACAAAACATCTCCAATAAGATCAATAATCCGATATGATTATACCAAAACGTGATCATAACAACAATTAGTCGAAAATCCCCAATTCCAATTCGATTTACAAGGTGTTCTTGAATAATCCCTCAATAATCCAATGAATCCTTATACAAACTCATAATCATATACATATCCCTTCATATATCATGATTATAACGTCCAAAACATCCTATTTCAACACAAAATCGAAGTCCAAAGTGTTGAAGGAATTACCTCTTGATGATCCACGTGCTTTAATCCGAAGAATACGCGTTAGATTGATTATCCGGGCTTCACGATCGAAAGGAGATGAGGAAAATCAAACACCCAAATGATTTGTGAAGGAAAACCCTCCCTCAAGCCTTATCTCTCGGTTGAAGGTGAAGAAAATGCGTAAAATGGGTGAAATGATGAAAAAATGAATTTATAGGGGTTGATGCTGCAGGACACGGCCGTGCCGATCGGCACGGTCGTGTCGCAGTGGCCGACACCGCCGACATGACTCGGCCGTGTCCGATTGACACGGTCGCGGCCGCGGGCCTTCGAAGCGACCCGCCCGGCGACTTCGGCATGACTCGGCCGTGTCCCGGGACACGGTCGGGCGTGTCGGCGATCGTTCCAGCTTATCCGGAAGAGTACGGCACGGCCGTGTCGGACGACACGGTCGAGCCTGGTCGGCGAAACTTCGCATTTTCCGGACGAGTACGGCACGGGCCGTGTCGGACGACACGGCCGAAGTTCGGTCGGCGATGATCGCCAAAACTCAAACGACCATAACTCTCTCGTCCAGGACTCGATTGACTCACCGTTTGAACCATTGGAAAGCTAACTCGATGCTCTATAATATTGCAAGATTTAGAATTTTTGGAGTTACCAAAATTAATGGTGATCTAACAAAGTCGAACTCATATGAGGAAAGTTGAAACGATGAACAATAACGATACTCAACTCGAAGTTTATACGACGGTGAACACGGTGAATGAACATGATTGATGAATGATTATAATTGAGTGAAAATACACCGAGTGACAATTACAGATGATAATTCTTGAATGAAAATGAATGAATTACAACCGGTATTACACTCATCGCCTTACTTCAGAAACTAGCTTACGACGTAATGCCCATGCATTAACGCACGTAAAACATCTGCCTAGCGTCGCAAGTCATTTACCTTAGCGTGCGCTAATACGATTGACTTGCTACGATCTACACCTACCACGAAGATGCTCGTGACCCCACCACCAAATCAACCAATAAAGCCAAGATTCCTGTTGGCCGATATATAGTTAGCGTGCGCTAATCAACATGCATTAGCGTGCGCTAACACTACATTACAACATCCGTTGACTTATCGAACGTGCGCGAAAGTGGCACGGTCCACGCGTAGATTCCTTCCGATCGATTTGTATTAGCGTGCGTTATCTTATATCCGTAGCGTGCGCTAATCACCGCGATAGCGTCGCTACTCATGATTATTAGCGTGCGCTAATAATGTTACACTTAGCCATTTCCAATCATACGCTTTGTCTCGACATACCGAAAACACATATACACTTACTGAATACATATACTGAATCCAATAACATTCTTGTACGATATACTCTATATCGAAAGTACGATAACCTGATACACGATATCCTCAAATGTAACTGTCGACCAGATACGACAATTATACCGATACTGATATCTCAGTCCTTTATTTATTGTATTCCTACTGTACAGATTCCACGCTGTACAATATAACTCGAATAAAATAATATCAACCAACAGTAGTAGAAATTCCGGATATTACAACGTATGTCACACTAAAGATATATTATTTATAATTGATGGACTTTCTTTGGCGTCACATATCTGACGCCAAAGATATAATAATTAAAATTGCTGGAGTTTCTTTAGCGTCACACATCTGACGCCAAAGATATAATAATTAAAATTACGGGAGTTTCTTTGACGTCACACATGTGACACTAAAGGTATAATATTTAAAATTTCGGGACTTTCTTTGGCGTCACATGTGTGACGCTAAAACTTAAAAAAATAATATTCCCTGCGTTAGCTTTAGCTTCACCCATGTGAAGCTAATGTAATTAGGGCAATTTTTCATTTTCTTTAACTTCACATGGCTGACGCTAAAGTTCAATTCTTTAGCCAATGGCCAAACATCGTTCTAAAACTTTTTAAAGATCAGCTTTTACCTTCACATATTAGCGTCATATATGTAAAGCTAAAACTCAAAAGCTTCACGATCAACTTCTTTTAACTTTATATTTTTGTGAAGCTATCGTAGGTATTATTCACCTACATTGTTGTAGCCAAGACAAAATATGAGACCAGGTAAGTTCCTGATCTCAGCTAAGGTTTTAGTTAAAAATACAATTTTATTATCATTACTTAAATGTTTTATATGTGGACAAGAAAATTCAAGGTTAAAATTGACGGTTATCGTTTCACCCACGTTCAAATTAAAAAACTGCTGCATTGACTCATGATCATTAACAAAAGGACCGTCAAATAATATTTATTAAAGACAGTTTCTATAAATAATCGAATCTCAAACGTTAAAATGCTTTATCGTCTTCAAGCATCAAAGAAAATACTGTCGATGATTTTTTCCATTAAAGAAAAAGATACTCCATAACCAATCTAATTTTGTTTTTGGATTACTAAACACCGCCCCAAATTACTAGTTACCGCCTTTAAAAATTACATTTTTACTCTTCATTACTATTGAACCTCTCTCTCTTCCCTCTCACTATTGTATCTCACTTTTCTCTACCTGCCATTATCACCGCCACACCGCCGCCGTGCAGTCGCACCACCACCGTCGTGCCGTCGCATCGCCACACTACTCTCACTTCGGTGAAATTGACGCAGACGTCTGGAATTTCCGCCTGCACCATGGTGCAGGCGTCGAATTTCCGCGCGTACCATGGTGCGGTTCTAATTTCCCCATATACCATGGTACAGGCGTCTATTGTAGACGTCTGCACCATGGTGTAGGCGTCTATTCCAGACGCCTGCACCATGGTGGAGGCGTCTAGAGTTTCCGCCTGCACCACGCCTATACCATGGTGCAGGCGTCTGCAATAGATGCCTGCACCATGGTACAGCGGAAATTCGACGCCCGCACCATGGTATAGGCGTTTATCAGAGACGCCGCACCATGGTGCGAGCTTCGGAGTTTCCGCCCACCATGGTGCGGGCGGCGGAATAGACGCCACACCAGGTGTGCGTTTACACAGATACACTGTACGCATGCAGACGGAAATTCCAGACGTCTGCACCATGGTACAGGCGAAAATTCCAGACGCTTGCGTCAATTTCACCGAAGTGAGAGTAGTGTGGCGGTGCTACAGCACGACGGCGGTGGTGCGGCGACACGACAGCGGCGGTGCGGCGATGGCGGATAGAGAGAAATGAGAGATAGTAGTGAGAGAGAAAAGTAGTGAGAGAGAAGAGAGAGAGGTTCAATAGTAATAAATGGCAAAAATGTAATTTTTAAGGACGGTGATTAGAAATTTAGGGTGGTATATACCTTTTGTTTTAGATTTAGAAAATAAAAGTGACATTAACTAAAAGAAAGTCAAGAAAGCAGTTGAGATCTGTTCAAACTAAAGTTAGTTGGCAAAATCTTGCAAGTAATTCTTGATAAAAAAAAAAATAAATAAAAAATCTCCATAATTAATTCATTTGGCTAATGTATATACTATCATTTTTAATTATCTGTCAACCTCTACTTATAATTGGCTCCCCATTTTTCACGTTTCATGCATCTTCATAAACCCAAACTCCTCTTTTGCTGCATATATAATATTTTTCGCTACTTCTTAATTATCGGACACAGAATTGTCCAAATCTTTTATGGTAATTAAGAAGAAAATATATCAATAAAGAATATCCCTGGTGCGAATTCTCCAGGTGATTCATTTCCCCTTGAGGGAAATTATATATACATATTATATATATATATGTATATAAGATCTAGGAGCATGCCTATATCATACAGTTATAATCAGAAGATATGGAGTCTCGTCGTCCTTTGCGTCCTATCATCATTTGTTGCATTTTTGCCGGAATCGCGTGGTGCGATCGCAGAATATGATGAATATTTGCTGAAAAGGGCTGAGGAGTCCTATGAGGAGTCGTTGAAGGCATTTGATCCCAACCCCGAGAAACTTGCTGATGAGTTGAATCAACAAGTTGGCGAGTTAGTTTATTTATTATTGTTAATATAATATATATTAAGGGGTGGCCGCCCCCACCAATCCCATGATAAACATTATATTAAAAACATGGTACATATGGGTGCTATTGCAGTAATATTCATAATCCCAACAAGTAAGAAAACAACACGAGCATGCATACGGGCACCTTAGAATTTTACATAAACTAACATATATACAAGTATCATATTTTACGTACATGCATTTCCACAATCTCTGCATGCATGATTTAACATCCATGCATGATCCACGTACACACAGGACCCTAATTCGTGAAAATGTCACAAGAAGGCACCTCAAACAAGACGACTGCAAGGCCACAAACCCCATCGACCGTTGCTGGCGGTGCGACCCCAATTGGGCAAAAAAAAGGAAACGGCTAGCCAACTGCGTGCGGGGGTTCGGCCACCGCACCACCGGGGGCAAAAAAGGAAGATACTACGTCGTCACTGACCCATCTGACGACGACATGAACGAGCCCAAGCCCGGAACCATACGCCATGCGGTCATCCAGGCGGAGCCTTTGTGGATCATTTTCTCACGGAGCATGGTGATTAGGCTTAACCAAGAATTGATTTTTTCTAGTGATAAGACCATTGATGGCAGAGGTGTACAAGTCCACATTGCTTATGGATCGGGGATCACCTTGCAGTTTGTCCATAATGTGATAATCCATAATGTGTGGATACATAATATCGTTCCGACCTCCGGCGGAATGATTAGGGATGCCGCCGATCATATTGGGCTGCGTACGATGAGCGATGGGGACGGGATTTCGGTCTTTAGCTCGAATAATATATGGATCGATCACGTTTCGCTGTCGAGAGGTACCGATGGCCTTATCGACGTGATTGACGGTTCGACTGCTGTTACCATCTCCAACTGTAAATTCAACAACCACGATGCTGTAAGTTGAATCAAACACCTTCTTAATTATACATATGAATAACTCGATCAACAACCTTAAACCAAAATATTGTTCATTCATGGAGGTTTTTTTTTTTTTTTTTTTTTGATATACACATACATGCATGCATCAGGTGATGCTATTGGGTGCACATGATAGTGATACTAAAGATGCAGTAATGCAAGTGACAGTTGCATTCAACCGATTCGGTAAAGGTTTGGTCCAAAGGATGCCCAGGTGCCGATGGGGTTTCGTCCACGTCATCAACAATGACTATTCCAAATGGAAGATGTATGCCATTGGTGGCAGCGCACATCCCACCATTATCAGCCAGGGTAATCGATTCAAGGCTTCAAATAATCCACACACCAAACAGGTATATATGCGTGTATTATTATTATTATTATTATTATTATTATTATTATTATTATTATTATTATTATTATTTTAAATAAGAAAAGTTTTGCAATCTGAAATTCTGCTGGTTCCGCCCTTAATTCTTTGCAGGTGACTAAGAGGGACTATGCTACTGAGAGCGAGTGGAGCAAATGGCAATGGCGGTCTGAGGGTGACAGGTTCGTGAATGGGGCCTACTTTACAGAGTCGGGCCCAGAGATTAGGCACACAGAAACTCCATTGTTCACAAAGAAAGATTTCATCATGTTCAGGCCTGGTTCGTACGCAGGCAGGCTCACGCGATATGCCGGTGCACTCAGATGCCGTCGTGGCAAACCATGTTAACGAAATTATATATGATGCATGTGCTATATACTGAAATAGAATTGGATTAATGTTCATTATCATCATTTTGAAGTGTGTGTATATAGTATATACACATGTTATTCATACAAACAAACTGATGAAAACAGAAAATTCAAACCCGCCCAGTCCCTGACGTCATCCATTCATTATGACAGGAGTCATCTCTAGTATATATATAAAAGTGTTATAAAATCATAACTACTATATCCGTGTCGTCCTACTTGAATAGTTTACTTAGCTCTCGCCGTCTTCATGCGCCACCTCGTATCGTCGATCGATTTTATCATCAATATCAGTTACTCAATGATCCCAAAACGAAAATTCATGTACCCAAATAAGTTTGAAGAAAACAATTCCTTTGAAACTATATATATCATATGTGGCACGTCCGTCTCCTTCACGGGCATACCCATTTGAGGAAAATGATTCAAAAGTATCTTTGAAAAAATTTAAAAAATAAAATAAAAATTAATATTTCGGTGAAGGTTTTTAGGCTTCGGCCCTCATTCGACCCCCTTCAGTCTCTACGTCATTGGTCTCCTTCTACATTAAAAGTAGTCGGACATTCAGAGGACGAATCCATTTCATCTATGGAGAACCAAGAACAAATCCACTGCAAATTCAGGCTTTTTCACAATTCTTGGCAAAATGGGAAGAAAATTTTCAGTATGTCCGTCCCTTGCAATTTTAATTTTTCCTTGCCCAAGTTATAAAAAAATACAACATTTTACCATATTTCTTCCTCGACTTAATATAAATACAACTATTTTCACTATTATAATTTTATCTTAATATACTTATTTATAATTTAGATAATTAGTTCAAATATGCTTTTTTACATACTTTTTATATATATTTCATGATTTTTCTGATCAAACTAAATTGTCATTTTAATCTCCTTCAACATAATAGTTGTGTTACATACCAATTGAGTTGTTATTTCGCTATCTTTCATCAAAATAGCTTCATATGACTGATCGTCAATTGAGTTGTCAATTCAATATCATTCATTAAAGTAATTTTTTTCGACTATACCTACAAATTGAATTATCATGTCAATATTTTTCATGACTTATTAGTCTAAAAATAGTATAAATATGAAGAGATATATACAATTTGTGAAACATCATTCTCTCTACATTGTCTTCTCATATTTTCACAAATAATCCTCTTTTTTTTGTTCATATTTTATGAAACGCCATGTCGTCCGTAATACATGGCGGAATATATAATTAAAAGAATAATTCAGAAACACATCGTCGAAATTTACTACAGATCATTTATGACTTTGTATAATATATTTTATTCATTTGTTTCTTTCGTACACTTTTATTTTTCTTAATTTTTTTTTCTTTTTTCAACTCCGCGAAGAAAGTAGGTAACAAGCTCCCGAAATGCACTCTTATTTGTGAAAGAAGAGGAAAATAAAAACCACCCAGATATCTTAAACATGGAAAAATCTTAAAAAGAGTACTCGTGAATACAATATGCTGCAAACACTAAATTTCTTTGAATCTCCAGCATCACGGTAGAGTTGGATGGATATTATGTGGAGAATTGTCCCTGCAAAACGCTAAAATATTGTGGTCCATACATTACTTCTCGTACTAACCGTTGTTTTATTATATTTGCTTCAATTCTATTTCACCAACGTCAACATATAGCAACTTCTTAATCATTTTATTCGAGTAAAAACAATCATGGTGTACTAATGTAATTGAAGATTTAGAAGATGATTGAATCCATATATAACCAATGTTTCTTATATTATTTATATTTGTTAATTTTGTATTGTGTTCTCTTTTATCTTATTCTCTAATAATTTGTTTAAAAATAATAGATAAAAATATTAAAAACTATTAATTTTCATAATAACAAAGTAGAGATAAATTTTAAGGTTAACTATACTAAAATAAAATCGCAAGTAAAAAAAATGAAAAGGAAAAGTATATCTTCATGGACACACTCCTCACCTATTCCTGGCTTCAGTTGGGTGTCTGTGGAGGATCGAAATGCAGCTGTCATTGCCCATGAAAGAGTATATATTCACTCTTTAAAGCTCACGATCAACAATTTTGCTGCTTTATGGTCGAACTGTTTTCAAAACGCTTCACTTAATCAAGATAGGACTGACTTTGTTTCTTGGCACTGTGGCACCCCACTAGAGGTATGGAGACCATTCTAGGGATAAAGTCTTTTTTGGTCCCATAACTTTTCGCCTTTACCAAAAATGTCCCAAGAAATTTCGTTTAGCCAATTACATCCCAATTTTTTCTCAAGTGTACAATTTACATCCCAATACTCGTCGGAGTTGAGAAAACGGCGTCGTTTCCCCCCATGTGACCCGCCCGTGACTTTTAATTTGGGGATTTTTATCTCCGGCGTGATGTGGACAATACATGGAAGGGATAAAGTCTTTTTTGGTCCCATAACTTTTCGCCTTTACCAAAAATGTCCCAAGAAATTTCGTTTAGCCAATTACATCCAAAATTTTTCTCAAAGCGTGACCATTGAACTTTGACCAAAGCGATTGGTTTGTTCCTCAACTGCTTAACTCGACTCTCGAGTATCCTGACCGGTCTTTCTTCAAACGTTCCATCCTGAGCGATTTCGATCTCGCCAAAATCAATGACATGACTAGGATCCGGTATATATCTCCGTAACTGGGATACGTGGAACACGTTATGAACATGGCTTAGTGACGGCGGTAATGCCAATCTGTATGCCAACTCTCCAACTCTCTCGAGGATCTCGAATGGTCCGATATATCTCGGACTCAGCTTTCCTTTTCTCCCAAAATGAAAGATTCCCCGAGTAGGAGAAACTTTTAAAAGTACGTGATCTCCAATCTCGAACTTTAATGGACGACGACGTACATCCGCATAAGATTTACGACTGGCGATCAATGACCTTTCGTGAATCAAAGCTATCTTCTCTCGAGTTTGCACGATTAATCGGGTTCCGTTCGACCAAATATGATGAATCGTTCCAACATAGGGCGATTTGCATCTTCTCCGTATAATGCCTCAAACGGTGCCATCTTAATAGAAGCATGCCAACTATTGTTGTAGGTAAATTCAATCAACGGTAGATGAACTTCCCGGTCAGTTGACCAATCTAAGGCACAAGCCCTTAGCATATCTTCCACTGTTTGAATAGTCCTCTCGGATTGTCCATCCGTCTGCGGTGATAAGGTGTCTTGAAGTTCAATTCGGTCCCCAAGGCTTTATGAATCGCTTTCCAAAAATGAGACAAAAACGACTGTCTCGGTCGAAATAATGGTCTTCGGCGTACCATGCAATCGGACTATCTCTCGAAATAAATACTCGTGCCAACCTCTCTGGTCCCCACGTGTCCTTAATGCCTAGAAATGAGTGATTTGGTTAAACAATCAACTATCACCCAAATCATGCTCATTCCTGTCTTGGTTCTCGGCATACTAGTGATAAAGTCCATCGATATGTCCTCCCACTTCCATTCAGGAATCGGGAGAGGCTTCAGCATTCCGTCAGACCGTTGATGCTCGACCTTAACCTGCTGACAAGTCAAACACTTCGAGACATACTCCGCTACATCTTTCTTCATGTTTCCCCACCAAAAGTTCTGTTTCAGGTCCTTATACATCTTATGTTTCAAGTATTGGGATGTAATTGTGATGTAAATTGTACACTTGAGAAAATATTGGGATGTAATTGGCTAAACGAAATTTCTTGGGACATTTTTGGTAAAGGCGAAAAATTATGGGACCAAAAAAGACTTTATCTCTTCCACGTATTGTCCACATCACGCCGGAGATAAAAATCCCCAAATTAAAAGTCACGGGCGGGTCACATGGGGGGAAACGACGCCGTTTTCTCAACTCCGACGAGTATTGGGATGTAAATTGTACACTTGAGAAAAAATTGGGATGTAATTAGCTAAACGAAATTTCTTGGGACATTTTTGGTAAAGGCGAAAAGTTATGGGACCAAAAAAGACTTTATCCCGACCATTCTATGTCACACGGAGTGAGTCTTGCCCATTTCGCCGTTCTACTTCCAAAAAGGTGCTGTAATAGCTATTTTGAGCCGGAAGTCATAAGTTACAGTTTGTATGTTATTAAAAGAGTACACCTCGAAATCTTATTTACTTCATTTATTTACATCCTTGCCATATGCTGCATAAATTTGCTGTAAGAACGTGCCTGAGAGTCGGGAATCCTGGGCGGGTAAGACCATCACCCTTGAGGTTGAATCCTACGACACAATCGACAACGTCAAGAGTAAGATCCAAGATACGGAAGGAATTTCTTCGGATCAACAGCGTCTCATCTTTGCCGGAAAGCAGCTTGAGGATGGCCGCACGCTCGCCGACTACAACATCCAGAAGGAGTCGACTCTCCACCTCGTCCTTCGCCTTCGCGGTGGCGCATGGATATGTGGGTTCTTCTTATTTTGAAAAGTTCATTGTATGTGGTTCAATTCATTGATTAGCTAGTTGAATTTCCAGGCTGCTGCTTCAGACTCGCTGCTAAAGAAGGAGTGCAGCTGCTGCCGATGATGAAGAAATGGACCCAACGGTAATTTTTCATTTCACATCACTCAGGCTATAATTCAAACATAATTTATTTTTGTTCACCTTGCAGCAATATTTTGAGAACAGGCTCAAGTATCTTTCTTCGATAGAAAATGCATATCCTCATAAATTCAATGTTACCATGTCTGATCAAACATATATGGAGACATTCAAAGGTCTAGAGAATGGGGAGCATAAAGAGGATATCACTGTTTCTTTGGCAGGTATTAAAAGATGGCAACTTTAATGTTTTTTATGCGTAGTTGTCAATTTTATTCTGTTTGTTATAATGTCAACTTTTTCACTTGTGTTAGGGCTAATCATGAGCAAAAGATCATCCAGCTCAAAGCTTTTCTTTTATGATTTGCATGCCACACCTGGTGGTTGGAAGGTCCAAGTCATGGCGGATGCCAGGTATGAAACTGGTGTACATTTAAGCCGACCATGGGCTGGGAATAGGAATGTCATTTTGTATTTCTTTATATTAAAGAAGAACTGGCAAACACTGTGGAAAATAGTAGGATGTTCACTGAAAGATTTGTGGAGCTTGAGTAACACTCAATTTTGTATACATCGTTTTGCAACACTTTGAAACATCTTGATCTTTACAAGTGAAATAGAGTTTGTAGATCAGAAGGCAAACATAAAGATTGAAAGTGTTATTTCCTCCCCATTCCCATGGTTTCTTCCTTTCAGTCAAAATATCTAAGGATGTTTTGATGTTTTTCAACTCAGGAAATCGGAGCTGGATGAAGCTGAATTTTCTAGGTTCCACTCCAATGTTAAGTGTGGTGATCTTCTTGGTGTTAGTGGGTTTCCAAGTTTTTGGAAACTAACAACCTTACATACTAATAATTAACAAACAATGTATTAGTTTCAGTTTTGAATCTAAATATAGAAATTATAAGCAGATTTATGCGGAACGTAGGCATAAAGGATTAGTCACCTGTTATTCATATTTCTTTTCACTCAGGAAAAACTAAGAGGGGGGAGCTTAGTATTTTCCCAAGATTATTTGTAGTGCTTTTCACATTGTCTTCATATGATGCCATGACAGAAAGGTGGGCCTGATGCCAATTTGAAGGTGAGCATTGATGAGCTTAGAAATAATCTGTAACTACTGATAAGCTATCTGTAAAGCTTCTCCTGACTATGATGAGAGAATAATAGGTTAAATTGTGGTAACTCCACTACCGCAAAAGAGGCTTATGTTGATTGCCTGATGTATAACACTACAATTTTGCAAAAAACTGCTGAATGGGTCCTAGGAAGTCCTAGGAATCCTGAATCTTACATTCTGAGAGATCAGGTATTGATGGACACTTTTATAGTACTACTTGCAATAAGAAATCAGTTACAAGTTCAAGTTTATTTGGATCTATTATTTTTTGTTATGTTATATCTGAACTTGTCTTTTTCAATAGGAAACCCATTATCGACAATGTTACCTGGATTTGGTATTAGCTAGTGAGGTACGACAAATATTCAAGACCAGATCCCAGATTGTCCGGTACATCAGGAGTTATGTTGACGAACGTCACGAACGTGATTTCCAGGAGGTGAGTCTTTCATGAGCCTGCCTCTTTAGTTCTTTGTGTTTTCACCATCTCATTGAAATCTTATATTATTTCCATCATCAGGTCGAGACTCCGATGATGAACATGATTGCTAGTGGCACAGCCGCCCGTCCGTTTGTGACATATCATAATGATCTTAACATGAGGCTTTTTATGCGCATTGCACTTGAGCTCTATCTCAAGCAGCTAGTTGTAGGTGGACTGGATCGTGTGTATGAGATCGGGAAGCAATTCAGAAATGAGGGTATTGATTTGACACATAATCTTGAGTTCACCACCTACGAATTTTACATGGCCTACGCTGATTACAATGACTTGATGAGGATAACTGAAGAAATGTTGAGTGGTAAGCCGTAAATGATCCATGGCTGAAGCTTTGCTTCCTGCACTTTGTCTGTAAAAACCTCATGGATATTACTTTTTCTGATAAGTTGAATTTAAAACAGGTATGGTCAAGAAAATTACAGGAGGTTATAAAGTTAAGTACCATGCAAACGGGCTTGATAAGGATCTAATTGAAACATTTTATACTGCCCTTGAGTATGGGTTACCTCCTACTTGTGGCTGGGGTTTGGGTGTTGACCGCCTCTGTATGTTGTTGACTGACTCACAAAACAATAAAGAAGTGCTTCTTTTCCCTGCCATGAAACCACAAGATGACCAATCTTCTGTGAAACCAACTACTGAAGGGGCTTAGGTGTGTTAGTGTTAGGATTTACTAGGATAATATGAAAAAGAAAATCGAAAAAGGGTAAAAACAGAAGATTTGTTAACCCAGTTCGTCAGAAATATGACTACGTCTGGGGGCGCTACCGAGCCAGGAATATCACTAAGTATGAGAAAGAGAGAGATGTTTCGACTCTTATAATTCTGGTGTGTTTTACAACTGGTGCCAATTGGCCTATTTATAGCCAAAAACCAGAAAACCCAAATACACGTAAATACCTGATACGAATTCGCCCGGAAAAGTGAATATGTATCGGTCGGAGTATATGTAAGTGTATGATAGTGGAAGGCTTTTTACGAGTAGGGTGTTTTGAGTGTATTTTTATGGAAGTAATATCGAATATGACAATGAAAATTCGAACAAGTACAAGGGTTTATCGAATTAGACCTATAATTCGATAAGATGATTTCTTCTCAAGACCTATTGAGAATCGATCGGATTAATACTCGAAAACGCGTCGAATAAAAATCGAGTTTCGATGAAAAGCATTCACCAAGGAAAACACAAAGTGTATTCTTATTATCACAACATTCAATTCATCCTCTACAAGACTAAGGATAGACTACTTATAGGAGAACTTAGTCTTCCCAAAACAACTAAAGAAAATAATTTCAAAGATTTTGAAATCTTCGAATAATCGAAACAAATCAATTAAAATATAAAAAGGGAACAAAAATCACAAAATATGGGAACACAATCCCTAAAGAGAGTAAAGAAAGAAAAGGAAAAAGAAACAAGCAACAAAAGTGTATAAAAAAGGTAGGGACTCGACCGTGTCCCGAGACACGGCCGCGGTGCGCGCGCAACATGGTCGGCAGGACTCGACCGTGTCGCCTGGAACACGGTCGGGTGTCTGGACAGTCAGTTCCGGCAGTTGTGGGCGAGTAGGACTCGACCGTGTCTACTGGCATGGTCGGGTTCGGCCGACAGGCATTCCGGCATTTCTGGGCGAGTAGGACTCAACCGTGTCGCCTGGCAGGTTCGGGTTCGGTCGACGGGCGTTCCGGCATTTCTGGGTGAGTAGGACTCGACCGTGTCCTCAGACACGGTCGGGTTCGGCCGACAGTGACTTTGCCTGTCCGGGACAGTGCGACACGGGCCATGTCGGATGACACGGCCGAGTTCGGTCCGTAGTGCTTCGGCATTTTCTGGCAGGTTATGACACGGGCGTGTCCTGGGACACGGTCGAGCTCGGCAGCTTGGTACTTTTACGTCTTGTGTCTGTTTTCTCGCCTAAAGATGTCGTCGTACGTGCATGACGCGTTGTAAGGCCATTTACGTCGATCCTTGTTTCATTTTCTTTATTCAGACTAGTCAATTCCGTATCATTCCCTCCCCCTTTAAAGGGAATTGTCCTCAATTCCAAAATCCCTTCGTCATCAAGATAATTAACTAAAGCCTCTAAGTACTTGATCTCGAAAATATCCGCAGTGCGTACATAGCCCAAAATCTTGATACGATAGGTAGTAGGGGGTTTCAGCGAATCACCAACAAAATAACTATCATGAGCTATAAAGAAATAATAATCATTTTGTGAGTCAGAACTGTCATCATCCTGGTGGTCGAATTCATCGGACGCCACTTCAAGACCTGGGAAAAATGCTTCGTCGTCGACTTTCATGTCAAAATCTTGGAAAGTCTCAAGATATAGATGTTCCGGAATCATAACATCTTCTTGCTCCGTATCAAGAACTGAAAACGCCTCATTGGAGTCTGCCTCATAAATTGGACAAAATTCTTCAAAACAACTTTCATCGAGATATGGATCGTCTTCGGGCACAACATCAAAAATGGGAAGCATTAATGATTTCACGCCGGGTTCACCATCAAAAATGGGAAACACGGGATCAATTATGGGTTCCTCTTCGTCAACTAGTTCTGTATCAAATACTAATGGCCCTTCATAATCCGGCCCAATTTCCATGACACTAAAAGGCTCCTCACCATTAAAATAATTTGGTCCGTTTTGGTCAATTTGGCCAACACAACCAACTGGCCCATGCTCAAAGTAGCAAGATCCAGGTTCGTCAGTTAGGGAAACACGTCTCAACTCATCTTCTTCGTTGTATTGTGCCGTTGAAAACTCTGTCTCGTCTACTTCATTGAAAATGGTGGTAGGGACATCGTATTCATCAAAAAAAAGCTTCGCTGGAAATTCTTCGATGGGAAAAAATCTTAGATCGAATGTCGGTGGCGGGGCGTCGAAGGACTGGTGGTGGGGGAACAACGAGTGGTGGTATGATTTGAACCTTCGATTGAAATGTTTTATGAATTTTTGCCAATATCTGATTTTTGGCTTACGTTGTTGTGAACGGGACTGTTTCAGTTTTTGCCACCAGACGGCGGCGCTACCGCGGAGGCGCTTTGTCACCAGCGAAACGCGGCGGTTGATCGGGGCGGCCTTGAAGTCCGAGTGCTCCTCACAAGCACGGAGCCAATCTATGCACGCATCTGGATTACTATATCCGTGAAACTCCGGTATGCTGCGAAATTTAGCCAAGAAATCAATATCGTTGAACTCCATTATGCTGAAAGATCAAAAACCTTAACTGAATTAAGAAATTCAGGTGTGGTTTCCGATTACAAGAGTCAAGAGATATTTCTTTGACAAGAAATCGTTGAATAAATCACCCAAGGAGATGACCTTGGGCTCCGATACCACTAATGATACGAATTCGCCCGGAAAAGTGAATATGTATCGGTCGGAGTATATGTAAGTGTATGATAGCGGAAGGCTTTTTACGAGTAGGGTGTTTTGAGTGTATTTTTATGGAAGTAATATCGAATATGACAATAAAAATTCGAACAAGAACAAGGGTTTGTCGAATTAGACCTATAATTTGATAAGATGATTTCTTCTCAAGACCTACTGAGAATCGATCGGATTAATACTCGAAAACGCGTCGAATAGAAATCAAGTTTCGATGAATAGCATTCACCAAGGAAAACACAAAGTGTATTCTTATTATCACAACCTTCAATTCATCCTCTACAAGACTAGGGATAGACTACTTATAGGAGAACTTATTCTTCCTAAAACAACTAAAGAAAATAATTTCAAAGATTTTGAAATCTTTGAATAATCGAAACAAATCAAATAAAATATAAAAAGGGAACAAAAATCACAAAATATGGGAACACAATCCCTAAAAAGAGTAAAGAAAGAAAAGGAAAAAGAAACAAGCAACAAAAGTGTATAAAAAAGGTGGCTGCCGGCAGGGACTCGACCGTGTCCCGAGACACGGCCGCGGCGCGCGCGCAACATGGTCGGCAGGACTCGACCGTGTCGCCTGGAACACAGTCGGGTGTCTGGACAGTCAGTTCCGGCAGTTGTGGGCAAGTAGGACTCGACCGTGTCTACTGGCACGGTCGGGTTCGGCCGACAGGCGTTCCGGCATTTCTGGGCGAGTAGAACTCGACCGTGTCGCCTGGCACGGTCGGGTTCGGTCGACAGGCGTTCCGGCATTTCTGTGCAAGTAGGACTCTACCGTGTTGTCGGACACGATCGGGTTTGGCCGATAGTGACTTTGCTTGTCCGGGACAATGCGGCACGGGCCGTGTCGGATGACACGGCCGAGTTCGGTCAGTAGTGCTTCGGTATTTTCCGGCAGGTTGTGACACGGGCATGTCCTGGGACACGGTCGAGCTCGGCAGCTTGGTCCTTTTACGTCTTGTGTCCGTTTTCTCGCCTAAAAATGTCGTCGTACGTGCATGACGCGTTGTAAGGCCATTTACGTCGATCCTTGCTTCATTTTATTTATTCAGACTAGTCAATTCCGTATCATTCCATCCCCCTTTAAAGGGAATTGTCCTCAATTTCGAAATCCCTTCTTCATAAAGATAATTAACTAAAGTCTCTAAGTACTTGATCTCGAAAATATCCGCAGTGCGTACATGGCCCAAAATCTTGAGACGATAGGTAGTAGGGGGTTTCAGCGAATCACCAACAAAATAACTATCATGAGCTATAAAGAAATAATAATCATTTTGTGAGTCAGAACTGTCATCATCCTGGTGGTCGAATTCATCGGACGCCACTTCAAGACCTGGGAAAAATGCTTCGTCGTCGACTTTCATGTCAAAATCTTGGTAAGGCTCAAGATATAGATGTTCCGGAATCATAACATCTTCTTGCTCCGTATCAAGAATGGAAAACGCCTCATTGGAGTCTGCCTCATAAATTGGACAAAAATATTCAAAACAACTTTCATCGAGATATGGATCGTCGTCGGGCACAACATCAAAAATGGGAAGCATTAATGATTTCACGCCGGGTTCACCATCAAAAATGGGAAACACGGGATCAATTATGGGTTCCTATTTGTCAACTGGTTCTGTATCAAATACTGGTGGCCCTTCATAATCTGGCCCAATTTCCATGACACTAAAAGGCTTCTCACCATTAAAATAATTTGGTCCGTTTTGGTCAATTTGGCCAACACAACCAACTGGCCCATGCTCAAAGTAGCAAGATCCAGGTTCGTCAATTAGGGAAACACGGCTCAACTCATCTTCTTCGTTGTATTGCGCCGTTGAAAACTCTGTCTCGTCTACTTCATTGAAAATGGTGGTAGGGATATCGTCTTCAAAAAAAAAGCTTCGCTGGAAATTCTTCGATGGGAAAAAATCTTAGATCGAATGTCGGCAGTGGGGCGTCGAAGGACTGGTGGTGGGGGAACAACGAGTGGTGGTATGATTTGTACCTTCGATTGAAATGTTTTATGAATTTTTGCCAATCTCTGATTTTTGGCTTACGTTGTTGTGAACGAGACTGTTTCAGTTTTTGCCACCAGACGGCGGCGCTACCGCGGAGGCGCTTTGTCACCAGCGAAACGCGGCGGTTGACTGGGGCAGCCTTGAAGTCCGAGTGCTCCTCACAAACACGGAGCCAATCTATGCACGCATCTGGATTACTATATCCGTGAAACTCCGGTATGCTGCGAAATTTAGCCAAGAAATCAATATCGTTGAACTCCATTCCGCTGAAAGATCAAAAACCTTAACTGAATTAAGAAATTCAGGTGTGGTTTCCGATGACAAGAGTCAAGAGATATTTCTTTGACAAGAAATCGTTGAATAAATCGCCCAAGGAGATGACCTTGGGCTCCGATACCACTAATGATACGAATTTGCCCGGAAAAGTGAATATATATCGGTCGGAGTATATGTAAGTGTATGATAGCGGAAGGCTTTTTACGAGTAGGGTGTTTTGAGTGTATTTTTATGGAAGTAATATCGAATATGACAATAAAAATTCGAACAAGTACAAGGGTTTGTCGAATTAGACCTATAATTTGATAAGATGATTTCTTCTCAAGACCTATTGAGAATTGATCGGATTAATACTCGAAAACGCGTCGAATAAAAATCAAGTTTCGATGAAAAGCATTCACAAAGGAAAACACAAAGTGTATTCTTATTATCACAACATTCAAATCATCCTCTACAAGACTAGGGATAGACTACTTATAGGAGAACTTAGTCTTCCTAAAACAACTAAAGAAAATAATTTCAAAGATTTTGAAATCTTTGAATAATCGAAACAAATCAAATAAAATATAAAAAGGGAACAAAAATCACAAAATATGGGAACACAATCCCTAAAAAGAGTAAAGAAAGAAAAGGAAAAAGAAACAAGCAACAAAAGTGTACACGGTCGCGGCGCACGCGCAACATGGTCGGCAGGACTCGACCGTGTCGCCTGGAACACAATCGGGTGTCTGGACAGTCAGTTCCGGCAGTTGTGGGCGAGTAGGACTCGACCGTGTCTACTGGAACGGTCGGGTTCGGCCGACAGGCATTCCGGAATTTCTGGGCGAGTAGGACTCGACCGTGTTTCCTGGCACGGTCGGGTTCGGTCGACAGGCGTTCTGGCATTTCTGGGCGAGTAGGACTCGATCGTGTCGTCAGACACGGTCGGGTTCGGCTGACAGTGACTTTGCTTGTCCGGGACAGTGCGTCACGGGCCGTGTCGGACGACACGACCGAGTTCGGTCGGCAGTGCTTCGGCATTTTCCGGTAGGTTGTGACACGGGCGTGTCCAGGGACACGGTCGAGCTCGGCAGCTTGGTCCTTTTACATCTTGTGTCCGTTTTCTCGCCTAAAAATGTCATCGTACATGCATGACGCGTTGTAAGGCCATTTACGTCGATTCTTGCTTCGTTTTCTTTATTCGGACTAGTCAATTTCGTATCATTCTATATAGGGCTTTGATATATATATATATATATATATATATATATATATATATATATATATATATATATATATATATAAATATAGTACTTTTGGCTCCACAACCCAACAATCTCCCACTTAGAGACTCAAGTCAGTAGTAATCACCTCCTCATTTCAATGGTAGCGCCATGTTGTTACCCAAAATATTATTCGGAATGGTTTGCTGGATATGGCTACGGGTGAGTAACAAACAAAATGCGAGAGAACGTACGAGGAGTGTAAATAACACAAGATTTGCCGGGTATATTAATCCCGGGCTTGAATGCTCTCGCGAGATATTATTAATAAGAATTCCGCTTGGGAGTACAGATATTAATGTAAGAGTACGATTACAATGACTGTAATAACCATAGCTATCTAGATCTTGAATGCAGATGATTGCCGGAAGAACCAGAGTTGATGCTTTGAGTTCTTGAAACGTAGGGGGTTCTCATTTCTGCCGACCGTCTTTCGGTTAAGAGGTTTTGTGAGAGAGAGAAATCCCAGAGAAGCCAAGAGACCCTCTGATGCTGGCTTGGTCGCTCGGCCCTTATGCCAATCGCCGTCGAGGCGTATAAATCGCCGCACAACACGCCAGCCTCTCATCTTAGGTCCTGAGGCCAGTTGAAGCTATGCCTAGCTTTAACTTCTCTAAGGTCATACCCTTAGTAAACATGTCAGCAGGATTTTCCTTTCCTCGAATCTTCACAAGTTGCATGATCTTCTTCTCCAAGAGATATCGTATATAGTGATACCTCAGCTCGATATGTTTAGTTCTAGAGTGAAATACTGGATTCTTAGCTAGGTAAACATCACTCATACTATCACTGTATAGAACACTATTCTTCTGCTCCTTTCCCAATTCACGCAAGAAACTCTTTAACCATACCATCTCTTTACTGGCTTCGGTCACCACCACGTATTCGGCCTCTGTAGTAGATAAGGCCACAATCTTCTGCAATTAGAAGCCCAAGAAATTGCTGTTCCACCCAAAGTACACACGTACCCAGTTGTACTCCTCCTTTTGTCAAGATCACTTCCTGCCAAATCAGCATCGACATATCCTGCCAATTTAATATCTTTGCCTTCGAAACACAAGGCCTTCTCTGTGGTACCCCATAAGTACCTAATGATCCATTTCACTGCTTCTCAATGCTGCTTGCCCGGTTTGCTCATGAATCTGCTAACAACTCCCACTACATGCGCAATATCTGGTCTAGTACACACCATTGCATACATAATGCTGCCAATTGCCGATGCATAATGAATCTTCTCCATGTAGGCATGCTCTTCATTGTTTATAGGTGATTCCTTGTTAGATAGTTTGAAATGACTACCCAACAGAGTGCTTACTGGCTTTGCATCCTGCATATTGAATCTCTTCAAAAAAAAATTTACATATTCAGCCTGAGAAATTTGCTTAGCTTCACCAAGATCTTTCATAGCAAACCGCTCAGACAATTGATTCTTCAACTTGCTCACTTCTCGAGCACAGGAACATGCTATTAGCATGTCGTCAACATATAATAGCAAAATGATATAGCTATTGTCAAGCCTCTTGATATAGCAACAATGGTCAGCATCACACCGCATAAAATCAATCTCGCGAATGAATCCGTCAAACTTCTTGTACCATTGTCTAGAAGCCTATTTCAAACCATACAAGCTCTTCTTCAGTTTATACACCAGCTCACTGTTACCTTTAGACAAGTACCCTTCTGGTTGCTTCATGTAGATTTCGTCCTCGAGATCACCATGAAGAAAGGCTGTTTTTACATCCATCTATTCCAACAATAATTTTTTTGCAGCAACCATACCCAAGACCATCCTAATAGTGGTTAGTCTCAAAACATGAGTAAAAACATCGGTATAGTCAATACCATATTTTTGCTGAAATCCTTTCACGACCAGTCTTGTTTTATAACGGTCACTTCCATCTGCCTCTTCTTTAATCCTATAAACCCACTTGTTATGCAATGCTTTCTTTCCCTTAGGAAGCTCAACAAGCTCCCAAGTATCATTGATCATTAAGGAATCCATTTCGTCATCCATTGCAAGTTTCCACTTGTCCACATCCTCAATTTGACCAGCCTCTGCATGACATTCAGGCTCGCCTCTGTCAGTCAATAATAAAAAAGATAGAGAGGGTGAGTACCTATCTGGTGCCCGATGCTGCCTTTCAGATCTCCACACTGGAACTGTCGGCGTGCTCAGTTCAGGTTCAAAAACCTCCCGGTCATTCTGAGCGGTTTTGCTCCCACACGAATTGGAGATGTCCAACTCAACAATTTCAGGACTATTAGCCCAAGTACCTGTATTTTCAACTTCCGGTGCTCCCAACTTGTCTTTGTACAACACCTCTTTACCACTTCAGGCCTCCTCCCTTATCCCATTATCCAAAGGAGTCGATGGTCCTCTGTTGATCAAGAAAGCAGCAGTGTTAACTGCATCAGCCCAGAACATCTGTGACAACCCACATTTCAACCGTATGCATCTAGCACATTCACTCAAAGTTCTGTTCATACATTCTGCAACCCCATTTAGCTGAGGGGTGCCCATCGGAGTCTTTTCCATACGAATACCATTCAGTTTACAATATTCGGTGAACTGGGTAAGTTCATACTCTCCACCATTGTCAGATCTCAAACACTTCAATTTCAGACCCGTTCATTTTCTACAAGGGCTTTCTATTTTCTAAAAGCATCAAATGCATCAGATATATGTTTCAGAAAATAAACCCATACCTTTCTTGTGTAGTCGTCAATAAAGGTCATATAATAAGACGCGCCACAAAGAGATGTAACCGGAGCTGGTCCCCATAAGTCACTGTGAACTAACTCCAGTTTCTACTTCCTCAAGTCTCTGCCTCCATTCGAAAAACTCATTCTTTTCTGTTTCCCGAATATACATCCCTCACACAGACCAATATCCGCTGTTTTGAGGCCCAACAACATACCTCTTGAACAAAGTTCCTTCATCCCTTTTTCACTCATGTGGCCAAGACGACAGTTCCACAACTCTGCATCCCCATTTGCTCCTGCAAGGGCAAAGCTTTCTTTCGTGTTGACTGTCGTGTATAGCATACAAATTTTATTTCCACGAGCCACCATCATGGCCCTTTTTGTTATCTTCCATTCACCGTCGCCAAAGTTCACAAGATAACCTTCGCTATCAAGAACTCAAGAACTCCCACTGAAATCAGATTCCTCTTCAAACCAGGAATGTGTCTTACATCATACAACAGAATCTTTCCTCCGTTCGGGGTTTTTATCCACACATCCCTCTTTCCCACAATCTTCATGGTTCATCATCAGCAAGATAAACCTTGCCATAATCTCCAGGAGTGTAAGATTCTATCATGTCAGCTTCCCTGCACGAATGGTAAGATGCACCTGAGTCCAAACACCACGATCCATCTGGATTGCTCACACTCAATATTAGGCATCACTGATTTCTTTCGTTGCCTTATTTGCTGATTTCACGATCTTCTTGGGGACTGGACACTTATTCTTGAAATGACCAAATTGGTCACAATTCCATCACTTAATCAAACTCACATCCTTCCTCGATCTACTTTTTCCTCTTGATTTCGATCTGCCTTGGTTAGAATTCTTATAATTCAATCTGCCTCTGTATTCTGTGTTTAGGACCAATCCCGAAGCCACGCCTGATTCTCTCTTGTGAATTTCTTCACTTACAATCAGATCTCTTACTTCGTCAAATTTTAATTTCTTCTTCCCCGCTGAAGCACTAACGCGGTAACCGTGCTGCTCCAACTTTCAGGTAGAGACGACAACAGAATTAGGGCTCTAACCTCATCTTTAAAATCTATCTGGACCAAACTCAACTGGGCTGTGATTAAGTTGAATTCATTTAGATGATCGGCCACCACAGAGCTCTCTGACATATTTAGGTTAAAGATACGCCGCATCAGATGAACCTTGTTCGCTGCTGATGGCTTCTCGTACATGTCTGCCAAAACCTTTAGAATTCCCTTCATGGATTTCTCATTCGTCGTATGAAATCTGACGTTTCATGACAAGGACAAACGAACCACGCTCATCGCCCTCCTGTCAAGCACCTTCCATTCTTCGTCTTTCATCTCTGACGACTTTTCACCAAGGGGCAAATACAGATCTTTACCATATAGGTAATCTTCGATCTGCATCTTCTAGAACCCAAAGTCAGCTCCGTCAAACTTTTCAATTGGCGATCTTCCTTCATACATCATATCCGCTCCCACTCGCACCCTAAGGCGCTCCGATACTAGTTGTTAGTATTTATACTGGGATAATATGAAAAAGGAAATCGGAAAATGATAAAAACAGAAGATTTGTTAACCCAGTTCGTCAAAAATATGACTAAGTCTGGGGGCGCTACCAAGCCAGGAATATCACTAAGTATGAGAAAGAGAGAGACGTTTCGACTCTTACAATTTTTGGTGTGTTTTAACTGGTGCCAGTGGACCCATTTATAGCAAAAAAACAGAAAACCCTAATACACGTAAATACCCTATATATATATATATATATATATATATATATATAGTACTTCCGGCTCCACAACCCAGCAGTTAGGAGGACTGGTTTTGCTAGACTATTTTTTCTTGCTTTGATTAGACTTGAAGCTGCCTGAATATTAGAAGTTTTGTTACTTCAATATAAAAGTTTTTGCTAAAATGCTTGATGACGAACTTCTTTTTTGAGAAGCATCGAAAATGTATGGATATTAGTGCAGTAGATGTTACAATCTTGATCATTTGTGAATGACAGTATTTTGTCTAAAGTTTATAATATGGGAATTGCTTCTATTGTTCATATGCTCGATTTAGTACTTCTACCTTTTTTTTTCAAGACTATGATGTCATTGATTATTCATGTTGATTATTCAATTTAATAACAATGCTTTTGAGATGTTCTATACGTGAATTGTCTTTTTGACAAGTTTTATGTGAAATTTGTTTTTCATGTAACTCAACAGAAAAATTTAGTTAAGATAAAAAGAGATTTTTTAACAAATATCAAGTATAATTTCACGTCACTAAATACCAACACTAAACATTTGAAGCTACTGAAATTTTTTATTTCTGATACTATAATCATAAAAAATACTAACATGAAAATAATGTCATTAGTTACTGACACCTTCGTGTCACTATTTTATTGACGTTACAGTGACGTTATTTACTGACATATCTTTTACTGACACTAAGCATTAGTGTTAGTGTGTTCTGGCTTTAGCATTATTGACACAATTAGAAAGTATCAGTAAAAGTCATTTAGTGTCAGTAAAAGGGATTTTTCTACTAGTGAGAAGGCAACACTTGTACAGATATTCTAGCGAAGACTGAAGCCTAGGGAAACAACAAGAAAAAAAGGAAAAGTATGTAAATGGCAAAATCAAGAAGAAAAAAATAAGGAAAAGTATGTAAATGGCAGAAACAAGAAAAAAAAAAAGAAGGATGAGGGATTAACATTTATCACTTTCTCTTTAGGAAAGTTCAATTGTTGTGGGGACAAAAAAAATGGGTCCTATGGCGGAGAACCGGATCCGAGAACCTCGAACAATGGAGTAGGGATGACACTTTTGGCCCCACCTTTCTGTCCCATCCTGCCTCGTGACATATGGGGCATCCTGTCTTGCGACTCATAGTGGGGCGATCTGGGTATCACTCTTGCCCCGTGCGTATCCACCCGCCCCGCACAGTGTTTTTGTTTTTTAATATATTTGATATATATTTTTATATAGAGTTTATATATTTATATACTTTTTTCATATATTTATCATTAGATCTTACATATTATGTTAATAATGACAAGTTTTACAGATAATATGTACTATAAAAATAAAATACTAGTTAAAAGCGCGTAAAATTATTTATTTTATTAGTTTTGAAATAATATGTTTTTCTACGCGGGTTGACCAACCCCGCTCTGCGATCCACGGTGGGTCAACTCGCCCCGCCCCGTTTGTAATATCCGCAATTTCGATTTTCGATAATTTTCTTTTTCGACGAGAGTCCATTTCGACGACTCGCTTTGGACCGTTTCATCATTCTGAGAATGATTAATTCTTCACTTTTTTTCATCCGAGTTCGTTTCGATATTGTTTTATTGAGTTCCGTGTTTCTTAACGACTTTTCCGCACTCGAGTTCGATTCTTGTGAATCTCATTTGAAATTACTTTTTCGAGTTTCCCGTAAGTCCGTTTAACTTTGTTAGATGTGTTGTGAAATTCGGTTTGGTTATTCGATCACGTATCGTGATTTTCGGACGTTTTGGGCCGTTTTCGTAATTTCCCAAAGTTTGGGGTAATTACTTCCATTGTCGAATTCCGACACTTCGGGTGGTCGGAATCGTGTGTTCTCTTAGCTCTTAGATTCGTCTTTGTGAGTACTTCGTAACCGTATCTTTGATTCGTATTCAGGTTCGGGTTTCGGGGTCGTTCGGATCGTCGTTGTGGTTCGGTCGTAATTTTCGGTCTGTCTGGAGGCGGCTGGCCGGACCTGTGCGACACGGACCTGAAAACGGCGCTTCCGAGCGCCGTGTCCTGCGCCGGGTCGGCCAGGACTGGCAGCCTGCCGAGACACGACCGAGACACGCGGCGCTTGTCTGGGCCGGTTGCTGCGCCGTGTCCGACAGGCGTATAAATATGGCCGAGCAGTCGTTTTTTTTTTCACTCGTTTCATTTCCTATCCTTCTTGTCCGCGGCTGGAGTCTTTGGGAAGTCGAATACATGTTGTTATACTATGAATCCACAAAGTTTTGGAGTTCATATCATCGATTGATCATCACGTAACATCCTTCAATCCAGCGAATCAAGGCAAGTTTTCTTAAAATATAGTTTTGGGGATTTTGTTCGATTTGTCCGATTAATCCGTTTAAACTCATAATAGTGATGGATTTATGATTGTTAAACAATATTATGTCGAATTATTTGCTGTTCCATGGTCGAATCACCGAGGAAACGTCGTTTTATTGAGTTTCTTATCGACGCCTTGAAGGTGTCCGATAAAATGTCACAAAGGGGATTCGGGCATTCTTCGATTATTCTTCCTCGTTCGTTCGTTAATTTATTGATGGTATGATGTTAGGGTCAGATTTATCGCAAATAACTCGAGTCGGAACCCTTCCGTTCGTCGTCTCCTTCAAGCTTTCCGATTGTGGGTGTATTCATTGTCTTCGCCGGAGAATTGTAAGTGTTCGAGGTTTCCGGTTGAGCCGTGTACTTCGGAGTGTCCGATATCAATTGTCGAGGCAAGTATCTTGACCATACATTACGTGTTTTATGGATATAATGGTTGCTAATCATTGTTATGTGCTAAATAAATATTTATAACCATTTTTCAAAAGGATCGGTAAATCTAAAGTGTAATTCTTTTGTTAAGATATGTGCGTGGAGTCATGTGGTTATGGATGAAATTGTGATGGTTGTTTATATTGTGATTTTTCATTATATGGGTCGTTGTAGATATTATGTTAAATTAGGAATCGGCTTGTTGCTTGTCTTAAAGATATGTCAATAAGACGTAATGCCGGGTAGATAGTACATTTAGACATGTGCTATAATATTTTGGTGATCACCTGGTTGTGTGGGTTAAGGTGTGTGTTATGAGTTGGGTTAGTCGTATTGGTTGACCAGTTGTTATACCGTTGATGTGTAGGGATGTCCTTAGGATTGTTAGGTTGTAGCTAGGACGATCGTAGCTATGCGTCGGATAATTGGCCATTTCTAGCAAGTGCCTTGGTTATATATATACTGTGATTGACTATCGAGGCTTGTGGTTTGCAACTATGTTAAATTGTGGTTTTTGGGTGCGTGAGTTGTGTTCCTTCCACCCGGAGCGTTCGACGGGATGTCTGGGGGTCGATACTAAGGGGTATGGTCGCGGAAGTGGACTTGGGTGCGTGTGTGGTTGAACTTCCACCCGGAGCGTTCGATGGGATGTCTGGGGGTCGATACTAAGGGGTATGGCCGCAGAAGTGGTGTCCCACCCGGAGCGTTCGATGGGATGTCTGGGGGTCGATACTAAGGGGTACGGCCACGGGATACTAGTTATGATTTGGTGATATCGTGATGTTTTGATAACTGTTTTGATGACTATTGTGATATGTTCAAAATATCACAACGTTTTGGTTCTCGATGTTGATGTACATTATGTATTGAATCTTGGTACTTGACTAGAATGGCACTAGGATATGTGTCTTAAGTGTTTAACTCCTTGACTGTGAGTTTTGTTGTTAGAAAACGAAAATGGTTATTGTTTCGTGTATTGTGGTTGATGAGGTTTCAGGTTGAGATCCCAACGGTTCTGTTTAGTTTTTTTTTTGGAAAATGAACTTTGGGGATGTGACCCTAAATGGATTTCGAGGAATTATGAGCTTGTCAAATTCTAATGTTTTTAAAACTCCCGAGATTTGAAAGTGTTTTCAAAATGCTTACTTGTTTCATTTCTACTTTCAAGACTTGAACTATTTTAATTAAATGATATATCTCGGGAAGTATTTCGTTGTATTCTCGGAATGTGTTGTGTATGGCTTGTTTTTGCACTTTATACTTGTACTAGCGAAACATTGGAGTTTTGCTAACCCCCAAGTAATCGGGGGGTGGATATCTGTATTGTGTCCAGGTACATGCAGGTTTTCGGGAGCAAGACACAGGATCGGTACGAGGGATGATGAAAGACGAATGATACTAATCACACGAAGGCCAGTTTTGGGTTCAGTTAGTCGGAGTCCATTGTATTGTCTTTTCCGCTGTCTTATTGTTCGTTGTTTGTAAGTATTTTAGCCTTTCATGTGTATGAGTCTGGATGAGTTTATGTATTTTGATTTGTAAGTCAGTGACGGAAGACCAAATCGGTCTATTGGTTCGTTATTTTGATTCGTCAGTATGTAATGTAATGTGTTGTTTTGATGTCTAGCCTGGTGGATCCTCACGGAGAGGGTCTGCGGCGTGTAATATTCTCGGTTTGATCTGAGGGTGTTACATTTATGGTATCAGAGCTTAGGTTGAGGAAACCTAGGCTGTCGGGTCGAGTTATGTGTTGTTGAGTCTTGTATTGTCAGATTTTGTCTGACTGAGTCGTGTCGCGATGCGTCGTTTGGAATGTCGGCCGTGATTAGTATCAGGGTGTAGCCATCATCTTCGTGCGACCTGTGGATTTAAGTCTCCCTTCTTTGTGTTTGTGCCTCGTCTGATGCGAGTTACAGGTATGATTATGAGTTAATTGACGGAATCCTCTTATGGATTTTGATTTCGTGATATGTGGTTATTTGACTCTCATATTTCGTTCATATGAGGAGCAGTGTTGCCGGATTGTGCATGTTGGACTGTACTTCTTTTATCCACTGCGTGAGTTCTTTTGTAATGGCTTCCGGTATTTTACCGACTGAGTTTTATTTCGAAAACTGATTCTCCTAACAGAGTTTTTGGCATTGTGGCCTTGATCGTTTTGGCGAAATTCTTATGACGGTATTTAGTATTTTGTTGCGAAATTCGGTGAACGCAAGTGCACGTTGTCGTAAACAAGTAATAAAGAGATGAGTAAGATATCGTTCCCACGAGGACTGACTTACTAACTACCGATTTATGAGTATCCTAATTTTATCTGAACTGTCGAAATTTTAGGTGCAAGTAATAATTAAGGAAAATTGATAAAAGCAAATAAATAGTAGAATCAATTATTCAAAGGAAGAAAATCAAATAAGGAATTAATCTAAGATTGTGAATCCACCTCGGTTTATCCGAATTACTTTTGATTATATGAATTTAATGATTTCCCAATTTATTGAAGGCGAAGGTTGCTAAAATACTTTACCGCCTCTCCCGAGGTCAATAGAATTATCTAAGGTGAATAATACACTCTATTCCTAGGTGGATTAATTCGACAATAGGCAAAGAGCACAAAAACTTCAGAAAGGCCACGTAATTCCTATGAATATATTCTTATCTCACAAGATAAAACGATTCTCACCAATTATTTCCTACCAACTCTCCTCTCCCAATTCGAGTTGCGTAAACAAAACAATTCAATTATAGGCCACACAATTGAAAGCATTAAGAACAATTGGGGAAAACTCAATAGAAAAGGGAATTGAATTGATAATCAAAAGTTAATTCATCAAAACCTCGGTTTCATCAAAATCCTAGACTAGGGTTCTAGCCTGACATGCTAGAAAATAAAAATACAAAAAGAATTAAAGAAAGCATAGAAATCAAACGCAGATGAAGAACTTGGATTCCTCAGTTCTCTGGCTTCCTTGTTGTTTTCTGCTTCTTCTCAGTTCCTCGATAATTCTCTTGGTGATCCCCCTCTTTTTCTGACCTTCAATGTTTATTTATAGCTATCCTTAGCCTCCAAAACGCGTCTGGGAATTAGGTTGAAAACAGCTCCAAAAACGGCCCAGAAACGCGGCAAATCCATCAAAACCGCCCCGTGGGCCGCGGCTCAGTAAGTGTGTGCCGCGGCCCCTAACCTTCAGCGCCTATACCTGGGCGCTTATTTTTCCTCATGGGCCGCGGCTCACTTAAGCTGTGCCGCGGCCCCCGGTACAGTTCGCTCGGCGCTTGCTAGTCATCTTCGTGTGCCACGGCTCATTTGGTTCGTGCCGCGGCCCCAGGCCAAAAATTATCGTTTCGGCCCGTTTTTCGCCGTTCGAGCTTCCGGACTCCAATTTCCTACGAAACATATATGAATAGTGCATTAAAAGCTCATTTAAGCAGATTTAAACTTCAAATGGATATAAAATAATGACAAATAAGCGCATAAAAATACGCCTAACAAATATCCCCAAACTTGAGCCTTTACTTGTCCTCAAGCAAAAAGAATCGATTTCAAATAAAAAAAAGTATCGTGAATGATCGTGCAAATCCATAGTGCTCAACTTAATCAATACTACCCTGAAAATCTCAAAGAATAATACGAGTATCGTAATAATGAGTCACATCAAGGACACTGATTCCACAAAGTAACCATTTTTAGTGCTAATCAATCGTTTATGAGGAAATCAAGCTCAAAGATTAACAAGCGTGAATTTAACCGACCGCCAATACGAATGGTTAGATTAAACAAGCTAACTCGCCTAGTCCCATAGTATAATGGCAAAAATTTAGGAGTTTCATCGTCAAAATTACTCCTCGGACAGCATTCCCTTATATATGATCATAATAAAGATTCGAGTTAACCACTTGGTTCGGATCTCGGGATGTTTCATCGGGATAATCCTAGGGTGGATTTCCATTCTCATGTATTGGGGAACCGTTTGACGTAAAAGACACTTATGGGGCACATGGATGCTTTTAGTTACTAAGTCCCCTTCTACAGCGGATAAAAAACTCGAATAGCAATTCCCGCACGTTAAGGTTGCTGTTTTACGCAAGAGTAAACAATGGGTCACGTGAATACCCCCAGTTACTAGGCTTCCCATCATCGATAATGCGAAATTTCTAAACAATTGGTCTATTCAGGGTTGTCGTTTTACGCGAGAGTAAACAACGGGTCAAATGAATACCCCCGGTTACTAGACTTCTCAACATAGGACATGTATAATTTCTCGACTATTTGGGAAAAACTGTCCGACTCTAAACTCACTTTAAGTGCCCACAAGACTCATGTTACTGGACGACTAGCTACACGAAGAGTGTAACCAAACTTATAGATGGTGATTTGAAAACACGTATGTCTCCTTTCTTATCTGCTAAGATTTCTAAAATAACGAAAAATATAGACTTAAATGAATACTCGGAGGAAACAGATATCGCTGATTGCAACTCGACCAAAAGTCAACCGTTTCTTCAAAAAGAAATCAGTATCGTAACATCAATTTTACACAAAGAAGCACAAAAGTTCACGAATGCAAATAAAAACAAGACAAGCAAAGCTAGCGTCAAAAATAACGAAAAATGCAAACAAATAAGTAAAAAGCAACTGAAAGTAAACCCCCCCAAACTTAGGACGTACATTGACCTCAATGGACATAGATAAAAATATGCAATAAGAGAAAAGGTCAAGTACTCCCCTAATGTCCGCTCATGAACTGGTGCCGGCCTCGTCCGGCGAGGAGGGTGGTGTGGCTGGCCTAACTGGTGGAAAGAATGGCCCGTCCAGGTGCAGTACATGGCTCATCCACACAGCAAGGTAATCTTGGTGGTAAGCATCCCTCGCCGCTAAGCGCCTCTCCTCACGTCGGTTGGCCCGACGGGCCTGCTCTCTCATCTCCTCCCGGACAGCAGCGAGGAGGCTCTCTCTCTGTCCGCATCTCCTCTCTCAGGGCAGCTAGGTGGCTCTCTCTCTCTCTCTCCTCATCTCCTCTCTCAGGCCGTCGAACATCGCCTGAAGGTGCTCTCTATCAGGCGGCGGGCTGGACTCTGCCTGCCAATGTGTCAGAAGAAGAGGCTCGGGGGACTGCTCATATGCCTCGTGAAGAAGAAATCCTCGTCCCCGAGCATGTGCCGGCACTTCACCCCACTGGTTAAAGTGAGAAATGATGCGATGATCAATCGGACCCTGGGGGGCTAGCATCGGCTCATCATCCGACCAAGTCAGCCCCATCTTGGCCCATCCTTGAATGCACTGAAGGATAAATCGAACCAGATGAGGGGCCATATCGAATCTGAGCCCAGAAGTGATAGCATAAAGTAGTCGGGCCCGAGAGAGTAAAACTGAGCGAATCTGCGAGGTAGGATCGACCCGTGTGCAGAGAATGTATATCCAGGCTCGCCCGAGCCGACTGTGTCACGAACTCTTAAAGTAGAAGGCTGAAGAACCCGGGGCACGAGTCTTCCAGACAGAACCGGGTTGTGTGAGTGTCTCAATGAGCCTCCCTCGTGAGGCTACTCATACTCTGCGTAAACGCCATCTCGTCCACCACTGGCAGCTCATATAATCTACGAATAGCAGCCATCGAAAAATCCACTGTATGGCCTCGGACGACGACCTGAGTCCGAGTATCTGATTGCGGTATCATCTGCCCTACCCGAATATGTCACAGTAGAGCGCTAGCGTAAAACTCCTGGACGATAGAGATCACAGCCGGCTCAGGAGGCGCAGTGAAACGAGCCCATCCCATCTCATCAATCATGGTCAGAAGCTCGCCGTCCTGGGGGGCGGGAGTGAATCCCCGCTCCGGGATTATAGGTCGAGGTCGGATTTTCTCATTCAATATTTTGTGAATTTCTGGATCGGAGAATTGGTGCGACTCCAAATCGGCTCGGCTCTATAAAGTCTCCTCTCGTGTGGGGGATGATTGTGTCCTAGCCCTTGTGCTAACCTTCCTTTTTCTAGCCATGGCGAGTTCCCTGAAAAGATAAACACCGGAAATTACGTAAACTTTAAGGAAAACAACACCGCTTGACTTAAGGTATGCAAAACGTGAATATAGAGTTGAACGAGCTTGCACCGTCGTGAGAGAAAATTAAAGTTGAGCTTTCACGTTTAAACTTGACGTAAGGGTTGGGGTACAGTGTAAACCCATAAACAAATTCGTTGCACATAGTTTCAAAATGTTGGCTTAGAAATTTTTCATTGACGCAATTCATCAAACACTTAGTGTGCTTAAGTTTAAATGAAGAACAAGAATTTTAATTGTTAAATCCAATCCCCAAAAATAACAACATGAATATATTGCCATGACAAACGACAAATAACATCACCAATTCATTCATGATCAACAAATACCATCAATAATTCAATCAAAAATTTCATACCCCAACTCAAATTTTGATAGAACTTTGAAAAACTAACAACATATTCATCATCGAATGAATAACAATACTTCACTTTTCAAGTCATTTAGCAATTAGGATTAAGAGATTGAGAATTACCTTGCTTGGATTGAAGAAATGCAAGAAGAAGAAAAATTGAATGGGATCGTCCGAGTGCCGCGCGCAGAAAGGGAAGAAAACTTACCTGGAGTGCCGACCGATCGAGTATAAGAAGGATACCTGGGCTGTTGAACTTCTGAACAGGGGCCGCGGCACAACTTAAGTGAGTCGCGGCCCAGAGTACAGCCTGCTGGGCATGTTTGCTATGTCGTCATGTGCCGCGGCTCATCGTGTAATTGTGCCGCGGCTCAATTGCTCCGTGCCGCGGCACAGAGTACAGCTTCTTGGGCATTTCCTGGACATTTGGCGTGCCGCGGCTCAGTGCCTATGTGCCGCGGCTCAGGGACCTAGTGTACTGCGGCTCTGTAAGGTCGTGCCGCGGCACAGAGTACAGTTCGGATGGCCTTTTTGTGTCAACTTGTGTGTGCCGCGACTCACTATCCTTGTGCTGCGGCTCAGGGCTGAATTTTTCCCTGTGGGTTTTTCTGCACAGAATTTTCAAAGGAACACATCAAGAACGTGAGAGATAAGCATATCCAAGCAAAAATGATGAAAAACATAGACTCTAAAATGCATGAAAATACTGAAAAATAAAAAAATAAAAAATAAAAATCTACAACTAACACTCGAGTTGCCTCCCGAGAAGTGCTAAGTTTATAGTCTTCAGCCGGACTCTTCTAGTATTCATCCGGCGGTGGATAAGACGATGCTCGTCTTCTGCGCGTCTATTGGATTTCCCAAGTAGGCCTTCAACCGCTGTCCATTAACTTTGAATTTGCGGTCATCTTTTTGTACTTCCACTGCACCGTGTGGGAACACTTGAACTTCGGTAAACGGTCCCGACCATCATGAACGCAATTTCCCGGGTAATAACCTTAAGCGAGAATTAAACAACAACACCTCTTGACCCGGGATGAACTCTCGCTGTGTGATGTGCTTATCATGCCAAATTTTTGTCCGCTCCTTATAAAGCTTCGCATTTTCGTAAGCATCGTGGCGAATTTCCTACAACTCGTTCAGATGCAAACAATGCTTTTCACCAGCAGATTTCAGATCAAAATTTAATTTCTTTATCGCCCAGTAAGCACGATGTTCCATCTCTACGGGCAAATGACAACTTTTCCCATAAACCAATCTGTAAGGCGACATCCCGATAGGTGTTTTATACGCAGTACGGTATGCCCAAAGTGCATCATCGAGTTTAAAGGACCAATCTTTTCGAGACGAGCTGACTGTTTTTTCTAAGATCCACTTTAGCTCTCGAATTGATATCTCGACTTGACCGCTCGTCTGGGGGTGGTAGGCTGTAGCAACACGATGAGTGACTCTGTATTTTCTCGAGACCGCATTAAGGAATTTGTTGTCGAAGTGTGAACCACCATCACTGATAATAGCACGTGGAGTCCCAAAACGCGTGAAAATATATTTTTTTATAAATTTGATTACGACATTGGACCCATTTGTTGGTAGTGCCACTGCTTCGACCCACTTTGAGACGTAATCCACGGCTACCAAAATATAGAGATTCTTATTTGATGGAGGAAATGGACCCATGAAGTCGATCCCCCATACGTCGAACAATTCAACCTCAAGTATGGTGTTCAGCGGCATTTCATGTCGTCTTGAGATGTTTCCCGTCCGTTGACGCCGATCACACGTGGACACGAAGGAGTGAGCATCTTTGAATAATGACGGCCAATATAGCCCCGATTGTAAGACCTTTGCCGCTGTTCTATTTCCACTAAAATGTCCACCGTAGGGTGATGCATGTCAATGATTCAGCACACTATGGATTTCCTCATCCGGAACACATCTGCGAATGATTTTATCAGGGCGTGTTTTAAACAGAAAATGATCGTCCCACAAATAATACTTGGCGTCTGAAATCATCTTCTTCTTCTGATGGCGCGAGAGGTCATTCAGAATTATTTTGCTTGCCAAATAGTTCACTAGATCAGCATACCAAGGTGCGTGTTGCGAACCCAACTTGTAGAGCTGCTCGTCGGGAAAGGTTTCCATGATTTGTGGATGACTTTCTCCTTGCTCAAGGGGACTCTCTAACCGTGAAAGGTGATCGGCTATAACATTCTCAGTCCCCTTTTTGTCGCGGATTTCCAAGTTGAATTCTTGGAGAAGAAGCACCCACCTAATCAACCTTGGTTTAGCATCCTTCTTCTCCAAAAGGTATTTTATTGCTGAATGGTCGGTCCACACTATCACTTTCGTCCCCAATAAATACGCCCGGAATTTATCAAATGCAAAGATCATCACCAACAATTCTTTTTCCGCTGTGGCATAATTTCTTTGGGCGTCGTCAAGTGTTCGGATTTCATAATACACGACGTGGAATACTTTCCCTCGTCTCTGTCCCAAAACAGCCCCAATGGAAAAATCACTAGCATCACACATTAACTAGAACGGAAGGTCCCAGTCTGGAGCGACTATTACCAGGGCAGTGCTTAGAGCTTTCTTCAATAAATCGAAACTTTCTTTACACGACTCGTCAAAATTAAACGGAACATCCTTCATGAGCAGATTGCACAACGGCTTCGTGATCTTCGAAAAATCCTTAATAAACCGGCGTGTCCCAAAAAACTCCTTATGCCTTTTACCGAGGTAGGCAGAGGCATCTTCTCGATTGTTTCAATTTTGGCCCGGTCGACTTCAATTCCATGAGAGGATATTCGGTGGCCAAGTACAATACCCTCCTGGACCATAAAATGGCACTTCTCCCAGTTCAGGACCAGATTTGTTTCTTCGCATCTTTTTAGGACTTTCTGCAAATTTTGCAAACACATATCAAATGAATCACCGAAAACCGAAAAATCATCCATAAAAATTTCAATGCAATGCTCTACCATGTCAGAAAAAATAGCCATCATACAATGTTGAAAAGTGGCCAGCGCATTATATAAACCAAAAGGCATGCGTCTATAAGCGACATGTAAACGTCGTTTTCTCTTGGTCTTCTGGGGCTATATAAATCTGATTATACCCATAATAACCATCAAGAAAGCAATAGAAATCGTGTCCGGCTAATCTATCTAACATTTGATCAATAAAAGGTAAAGGGAAATGGTCTTTTCTAGTGGCCTTATTTAATTTCCTAAAATCTATGCACATACGCCACCCCGTGACAATCCTAGTGGGAATTAATACATTATTATCATTTTGAATAACCGTTATCCCACCCTTCTTAGACACAACTTGGACCGGACTTACCCACTTGCTATCAGAAATAGGAAACATCATACCTGCGTCGAGGAGTTTTAAAACCTCGACTTTTACCACCTCTTTCATATTTGGATTTAAACGGCGTTGATGCTCCACAGATGGTTTGTAGTCTTCCTCCATCAAAATTTTATGCATGCAAATCGACGGGCTGATTCCCTTAATATCCGCAATAAACCATCCAAGGGCAGATTTGTACTCCCTCAGAACCCTCAATAATTTCTCCTCTTGATCCCTCGCTAAAGTGGCCGAAAGAATGACTGGCAAGGAATCGTCGGGTCCCAAAAATGCATATTTTAAATGAGTCGGCAGCTGCTTGAGCTCCAGCTTTAGGGGTTTCACGATTGATGGTACGGGTCGAGATGGTGAACTTCCAAGCTCCTCACATGGTCGACGAGTGAAAAATGGTGGGGAAGCATCTATGTGTCGTACATAAGCTACATGCTCTGAATTTAATTCGGAAGCAGACCCAATTAAAACGGACTCCAGTGGATCGGATGGATAATTCTCTCGAAAGGCTCTACATACACACGAGTTAATGATGTCAACATGGAAACAATTTTCAGCGTCATTAGGATATTTTAAGGATCGAAAAATATTAAACGTTACTTGCTCCTCTTCAACTCGTAGAGTAAGCTTCCTTTTTTCCACATCGATCAAAGTTCGGCCGGTTGCTAAAAATGGTCTTCCCAAGATAATTGGGATGTCGTGGTCCTCCTCCATGTCGAGCACAATGAAATCGGCCGGAAAGATGAATTTATCGACCTTGACTAAGACGTCCTCTATTACTCCCCTCGGATATTTGATAGATCTATCGGCTAATTGCAAAGAGACCGACGTCGGCTTGGCTTCCCCAATATCCAGCTTCTTAAAAATAGAAAGGGGCATAAGGTTTATGCTGGCTCCGAGATCACATAGGGCTTTTTCAAAGGATGAATTCCCAATGGTGCATGGAATAGTAAAGCTTCCCGGATCCCTCAATTTAGGTGGGAGCTTTTTCTGTAGAATAGCACTGCACTCCTCCGTCAATGCGACTGTCTCATACTCCTCGAGCTTTCTTTTGTTTGACAAAATTTCTTTCATGAACTTCACATAACTCGGCATTTGTTCCAAGGCATCAGCAAATGGAATATTTATGTGTAGTTTCTTGAAGACGTCAAGAAACTTGGAGAATTGCTTGTCCAATTTTTGCTTTTGGAGATGTTGTGGGAATGGAATTTGAGGAGTGGGATGAGTAGTCGACACTGCCTTTGGCTTGGGTGCCTCGTCCTTTTCTTTCTCACTGTGGTCGATTTTTTCCTTGTTGTTGGTAGGCTGCACTTTCAGCTCTTTTCCACTTCATAGCTCGATTGCTTGCACGTTTTTCTTGGGGTTCATTTCGGTGGCGCTGGGCAATACACCTTGAGGTCGAGAGGACAATAGACTTGCAATCTGCCCCATTTGTACTTCCAAGTTTCGGATGGAGGCGGAATGATTTTGTAAGCTAGTCTCAGTGCGGGTCATGAATTGGCTCGTATTAGCCGTCATTTGAGCAAGAGCATCTTCTAAGGATACCTTTGGTGGTTGAGGGGGCTGCTGTGGGGGCTGCACGAATTGAGCGTGTGGAGGTTTTAAAACTTACCCGTTTCTCCACGAAAAATTTGGGTGATTTCGCCACCCTTGATTGTATGTGTTGGAATACGGATTGTTCTATCGATTCCCGTTCCCCACAAACTGAGCTTGTTCCATCGGATGTTGCTCGAAAGGATTTCCGACTTGGCACTCTGTGCTAGGATGAGATCCATTACACCAATTACATAATTCTGTAGTGACGGTAGAAGGAGCATGTGAAAAAGCTTGAAGTTGCTGAGTCAAGGCGGCAATTTGTGCTGATAGTGTAGAGATCGGATCATTATTGGAGATTTCCATTACTCGCTTCGGGATCACTCGTTCGGAAGGCCACTGATAAGCATTTTCAGCCATCGCCTCCAATAGAGAATGAGCTTCTGCCATCGTCTTGCCCATTAACGCTCCTCCGTCGGCTGCATCAACAAGAGTGCGTGTAGAAGCACTCAATCCATTATAAAAAGTTTGAATTTGTAGCCAGTACGGTAGGCCATGGTGTGGGCATCTCCGTAATAAATCCTTGTATCGCTCCTAAGCTTCGTGAAGCGACTCCATATCAAATTGCCCGAAAGTAGTAATCTCGTTCCTTAGCCTCGCTGTCTTTGATGGTGGAAAGAACTTAGCCAGGAAGGCTTGTGCTAATTCCGCCCAAGTCGTGATAGAGCCCGGCGGTAGTGAATTCAACCAAAACTTGGCTTTGTCCCTCAAAGAGAAAGGGAAAAGCCGCAGACGAATAGCATCATCGGTAACACCGTTATTCTTGAAGGTGTCACAAATCTCGAGAAATGAAGCGATGTGCACGTTGTGGTCATCGTTTGCCAGTCCACAAAACTGGCTTGCTTCTACCATCTGAATAATAGCCGGCTTGATTTCGAAGTTGTTCGCTTGGATGGTTGGACCCCGAATCCCCAAAAAGTTCGCATTTATTTATGGCATTGCATAATCACGGAGTGCCAATGCCGGTTGAGCTTGCTGCACAAGATTATCTCCTCCGTGATTTTCGGTATTATCGGCCATGATGTCTTTTGCCGGTAGCTCACGTTTCTTCTTCTTGCTTTTCCGAAGAGTGCGTTCGAGTTCAGTATCCAAAGGTAGTAGGCCTTCGTTATCGAATTTTCTCATGCACTAATAAGAAATTCTTGAAAGGAAAATAAATAATAAGAATTACACAAAAATAAAAAAAATGTTCAAACTAAGACTAGAAATACTGAAATCGATATTAGTAAAATAATCAGTCCCCGGCAACGGCTCCAAAAACTTGTTGCAAAATTCGGTGAACGCAAGTGCACGTTGTCGTAAACAAGTAATAAAGAGATGAGTAAGATATCGTTCCCACGAGGACTGACTTACTAACTACCGATTTATGAGTATTCTAATTTTATCGGAACTGTCGAAATTTTAGGTGCAAGTAATAATTAAGGAAAATTAATAAAAGCAAAGAAATAGTAGAATCAATTATTCAAAGGAAGAAAATCAAATAAGGAATTAATCTAGGATTGTGAATCCACCTCGGTTTATCCGAATTACTCTTGATTATATGAATTTAATGATTTCCCAATTTATTGAAGGCGAAGGTTGCTAAAATACTCTACCGCCTCTCCCGAGGTCAATAGAATTATCTAAGGTGAATAATACACTCTATTCCTAGGTGGATTAATTCGACAATAGGCAAAAAGCACAAAAACTTCAGAAAGGCCACGTAATTCCTATGAGTATATTCCTATCTCACAAGATAAAACGATTCTCACCAATTATTTCCTACCAACTATCCTCTCCCGATTCGAGTTGCGTAAACAAAACAATTCAATTATAGGCCACACAATTGAAAGCATTAATAACAATTGGGGAAAACTCAATAGAAAAGGGAATTGAATTGATAATCAAAAGTTAATTCATCAAAACCTCAGTTTCATCAAAATCCTAGACTAGGGTTCTAGCCTGACATGCTAGAAAATAAAAATACAAAAAGAATTAAAGAAATCTTAGAAATCAAACGCAGACGAAGAACTTGGATTCCTCAGTTCTCTGGATTCCTTTGTGTTTTCTGCTTCTTCTCAAATCCTCGATAATTCTCTTGGTGATCCCCCTCTTTTTCTGACCTTCAATGTTTATTTATAGCTATCCTTAGTCTCCAAAACGCGTCCGGGAATTAGGTTGAAAACAGCTCCAAAAACGGCCCAGAAACGCGGCAAATCCATCAAAACCGCCCCGTGGGCTGCGGCTCAGTAAGTGTGTGCCACGGCCCCTATCCTTCAGCGCCTATACCTGGGCGCTTATTTTTCCTCATGGGCCGCGGCTCACTTAAGCTGTGCCGCGGCCCCCGGTACAGTTCACTCGGCGCTTGCTAGTCATCTTCGTGTGCCACGGCTCATTTGGTTCGTGCCGCGGCCCCATGCCAAAAATTGTCGTTTCGGCCCATTTTTCGCCGTTTGAGCTTCCGGACTCCAATTTCCTACAAAACATATAAGAATAGTGCATTAAAAGCTCATTTAAGCAGATTTAAACTTCAAATGGATATAAAATAATGATAAATAAGCGCATAAAAATACGCCTAACATATTTTGTAAATGGCTTTTGTGAGTTTTTAAAGTATTACCGTTATCGGCCTTTTTGGTATTTTCGTAAATGTTATTCTTGCCTGGTGGGTTCCAGCACAGGACCCACGACGCTATAATGTTCCGTGTTATTACCTGAAATATTTGGGGCATTCTAGCCCATTGAATTATCTTTGAAAACCTTGAGAATCTTAGAAAATAAATTTCAAGACGTACTTTTAAATGAATTATTTTCTTGTGGTACATCCAAGGTGCCACAATATGTTTCAAAATTCTTCTACCTCGAGGACCAAAATGTTTTGAGATATTTTCAATGTTTTAAAAACACTTTTACTTAGACCCTAGGGTCGAATATTTCTGAAAGTTTTTCACTAAAAGAAAAGTGTCCTCATTTTTGTTCAAACGCAAGGTGGTTTTCAAAGTCTCGACAATGATGTTCAACTTTTTTGTAAAGCGGTACTCAAGATCAACTGGTGTTTCCAAACTGTTTTCAAAAAGTGGTTTTCATTTTTAGAACCCATCATTTCCTGCTTGTGGTCGGAGAAGGTGTGTATGATGTTGGTATTGTCGTTAATTGAATTGGTGGCGTGAGCGTTGAGTCGTCGCCACGCATTTGTTATGTTAGCCCTCTGTGAGAGGTGTGATGTTAATCCTTAATGTTGTCGTTTCGTAGCAAATTGCGTGCTATCGCACCTGTGCGAACTGTTAGAGCTTGGGTTTATATGATTGTGTACATTTGTGATTTTAGTTTGTGTTGATAAGTTATGCCAAATTGGCATCTCTGGTTTGTTTCTTTGTGATGTTACGTCCCATTGTATATAGCATTTGTATATTCGGTATGCTGAACCGGGGTGTTTCAACCGTGGTGTGCCGGGGGCATGCACGTACCAATTGTCCTTCTCGTCAGTAACGTCCTCGTCAGTAACGCATTTCAAGTGTGGACCCGAGAGACACAGGATCTAGTTTTGTGAGTTGGGTTCCGAGTCTTTCGGGGCATGAACTTCAGTACAGATATCAGGATCGGCTCTAAGAGGCCCATGGGAAATGTTTCCGTCGACTGCTTTTGTGTTGTTGCCTTGTTTCCGTTATTGTGAGTTGCGGGGACGACCTTCTTTTATAAGAGGTTGAAGGTAATGCCCGTATTGTTTTTTTTTTACTTCTGCATTTCCTCTTTCTCGGGTCTATCGACTCGCTCGTGTTCGTTGATACTTTCTGAACTTGTTCTGTATTTCAGTTTCATCGTTCGAACGTGTTGTGATCTTGTTTTGGGTCGATCTGGTTATCGCTGTAACTTCTCAGAGTTCGGTTTGATTCTTGTGAATCTTGTTCGGAAATAACATCTTTTGGTTCTACTAGTTCTTTTATTCGAAGTGGATCGGATTTTGAACTTCTGTATTTTCGACTCTATCGACTCGTTTATGTTCGTGGACATTTTCTGAGCTTGTCCTGCCCCTTGCTTTTGTTGATCGAACGAGTGTGGTATTATTTCGGAATAAGTCGTTTGTCGTTGTGACTTTTCAATTGCTATTCCCTTTCATGTGGATCTTATGTGAATGCACATCTTGTTGTTTTCACCGGATCATATATTATCTCGAGTCGAGATGTGAACCTTGGAGTTGTTGTTTGAATTTTATTGTTCTTCGTGATTCGAACATGATTGTTCGATTTTTGTTGTCTCGATCGTTGTGGTTCGATCGTTGATTGTTCGGTTTTTGTTGATCTCGTTTCGTGATTGTTGAACAATCAGACTCCTTTGTAATTCCCTTAAATTCGGGAAATTAGTCTTGTTTTCGATCTTCCAACCCTTGGGTGGTGGAATTCCGTATTTGTTCAGCGATTGGCTCGCGTTTTGATCGATGTACCGTTGGGTTGGTCAATCGTATCGATTTTCGTTCGTTGTGTTTTGTGAATGTTCGGATAATCGACTTGATTGTATTATCTGTTTGATGACACTTGTCACTTGTTTGTTTTATTACATCTGTTGGGAAAAACAAATACCCTGTATCGAAACAGCCGGGGTATCCGATCCCTGTATCGAATGATATTTGATAAAGAGGTTTTGGCACATATGCCAATCCGAATACAGTAAAGGAAACTGTATCGAAGCTTTGAGGCTTTATCCTGTATCGAAGACCTGCCTCGAATCAGCATATAGTGAAGCTCTTCAGTACAGCAAGAAGACTTGTAAAAAGACCAAGTATGGAAACTGTCTCGACACTCAAAATACAGTTATCTTCCATACAGCTCACAACAGGACAAAGAAGGAACAGAAGTCAAGTCCCGTTGAACAAAGAAGTATTTAAATACTCAAGGATAAAGTATTTAAATACCGCGCCTTCGATCTTCGTAATCCCGAAATCCGGATCGTGTCATAATCCCGTTGAACGAAATCTTATTCAAACGGATACATCTCAACGGATACTTTCTTCGAGACTATATATATCCTTGAAGACATTGAAGATCGATTACCCAAGTAACCTAACACTCAAGCTATCAAAAGTTATCATCGAGCAAACATATCTCCAAAGCATACCGCAATTATGAACGAAAGAGATATACAAAGGCTCAACATCAAGAACGACCATCATCACTCAAGAACTTCATATTCAAAGTCGTTGTTCTTACAGGTTACCTACCTTTTACCTCTGTGTAAAATCGAGCTCGTGTGAACTCAACAAGTTATTCGACTGTGTGGGACGAATAAGGACGAAGCTTTGAACCGTGTGTGAAGAAGCTAGTCAAGAAGGAAGCTTTAACCAACTGTGAACGGTTGAAAGCGATATTCTTTGTATCAATGCGGTGAACGATACAAGGATAGGTTTGTTTATAATTATGTAGTTGTGTACGCAGAATTATAATAAACTTTTACTCTGTGTGGAGGACCAGTGGACGTAGAGGGGTTTACCTCGAACCACTTTAATTATCGTGTTATTTACCTTCACTTTTCTTGTTTTAAATTACCGTGATATATTAAGTATACACTATACACTTAGTTGTATCCACAACAACCTACCGTATCCAAGACTTCCGCTACGCACTCGTATTTAGAATCCGTGCAGTTTGTTGTTTAAACTATTTTCCAAACCGTATCCAAGATACTTAAGTGGCCAACAAGTGGTATCGGAGCGGTTGATTCTAAAAAGAATCAGCCGTACTTCTTTTAACCGAATCAGATTCAAATCACTTATTTTCAAAACAGTCTCTTTCATTCCTATATTATCAGTATGGATACTTCTATGATTAACAAAGTCCCTATGTTCTCTATTAACGAATTTGACGACTGGAGAATTAGAATGGAAGCTCATCTTGCAGCAATGCACGAAGAGATGATTTTTGTTATACAGGATGGTCCTATCAAGATCATGAAGGTCAATCCAGCCGCAAGGATTGAGGGCCAAGCCCATGCTGAAATGCTCGAGAAGGAACGCGAGCAATGGACAACAGATGAAAGGAAGCGAGCCAATCTCGACAACGTGGCTAAGAACGCGTTATTTGTCACTCTTGACAAAGGCACGTTCTCAAAGGTAAAGAGCTGCAAAACAGCCAAAGAAATCTGGGATAAACTCAAGTTAATTTGTGAGGGAACTGAGCTCTCAAAAGAAAACAAGATTTCAAAACTTACTCAGCAATTTGAATCTTTTGAAATGAAACCAACGGAAACACTTGAGGAACTTGACCTCAGATTTACTGGTATTGTTGGTGAACTTGAAGCGTTGGGCAAAATTTACACCCAAAAGGAGAAGAACTTAAAAATTTTCAGATCTCTCGCAGCCCGATGGGACATTAAGACCACAGCTATGCGTGTATCCTGTAATCTTAATGAAATATCCACTTTTGATCTCTTCTCTGACCTTAAAGCTTTTGAGTATGACATTGACAGAAGAGAGAAAGCTGAAGAATCTCCTTCAAAGGTCACAGCTCTCGCTGCTGTATCGAACCGTCGACACAAAGATGCCTAGCCTGCCGACGCCTTGGCCACAAGAATGCCGACAAAGGACGATTTACATCCTGTCTCAAGATGAAATGGCGCTTCTAATGCATAAATTCAAAAAGTTCATCAAACAGTCTGGAAAGACTCCCTACAGGCCCAAACCTGCCAACAAGGTAAGTACCGAAACATCATCTGGTGATGCTAACCTGTGCTATAACTGCAGGAAACCAGGCCATTATGCAAATAAATGTCCTCATCCCAAAGTCCAAAGATTGCCTGAGGCCGAGCAACAAGAGAGAGATGAAAGAAGACGTGCTTGGAAAGACAAGCTCAAGGCCCTGATTGGAGAATCAGAAGCCTCCCCCACACCATCTAAATTAGCAGAATGTCTTCAGGTGGTCACTAAAAGTGATTCATCTGACGATGAGTTCGATGATAAAGCACACATGTGCTTTATGGCCAAAGATGTTCCAGAAGGTGAAGACAGCGATGATGAGGTAAGTTCAACCTCTGCTATTCCATCTAATGCATCTCATACTTTCGAAAATATGATGAATGAATTCAAAAACATTCAAAAGGCCCATGAGACTCTAAAAACTGAGAATATACAGCTTCAATTAACAAATTTAGAGCTGAAAGATGAGAATGACTTGCTGAAAATAAACTATGAAAATATGTCTCTTGATTGTGAAACCAGCAAGGTCGATTTTGAAAAACTCATGGAGAGCAATCATCAACTTGCTCGTGAACTAAATGAGGTTAAAACCCACAATGAGAGCAAGACAAATGATTTGGCTCTACTACAAACCAAAATCACAACTCTCGAAAAGCGAGAAACTGAACTTGAGACCATTCTGAAGTCTTTTGAAAAATCGTCTAAAAGAATGGAAGAAATTCTGAGCACTGGGCAACATGCTCATGATAAAAGTGGCTTAGGATACAGCTCATGTTCGAATAAAGGGAAAACTAGTAAAGTGTTCGTCAAGAGTGTGGAACACATTCCAGAATCGGAAGATACTCCTAGTCCCATAAAGGAACTCGTCAGACGAGAAAATCGAAGGCTGCAATTCCGCCCCCGCAACTCTACTATTCGAGACAGTGGAACCAACAACCACTCAGAAGGCGTACTCAACAGCATTCTCCACAAGCATATCATAAACGCCGGCAGTCATTCAGAAAGAAGGCGGTATCCAACCACCAAAGGCCCGCACGGCAGTACTCTCAGTACAGCGCGCCTAGGCATTGGATACAGGAGCCCCGTTATCCCTCAAGACAGCAGATGCCAGTTCAGTATCAACAATAGCATTGGGAATCCAACTGGAGACCCAGAAGACAAGTTGTTAGGCCTATGAAAATGGCTCCACCTCCTAGACGGCACTCGTACTGGAATAATAATAATAACCCTGAATTTTACATGCATAGTAATTATCATGATTATAACAACTACGGATATGCCCCCCGTAGATATCGCAATACTGTACCAAGTACATCCTACAGTAAACCAATTGCTGTCAGGAAAGTCTGGGTACCTAAAGGAACTAACACATATGGACCCAAAAATCAAAGGGGACCTAAATCTACCTAATTTCTTTGTTACAGGACATTCTAGAGGAGGATACCTGGTACTTTGATAGTGGATGCTCTCGTCACATGACCGGAGATAGGAGCAAGCTATCTGATTTTGTAGAAGGTCGCGGTCCAAAAGTTCGCTTCGGTGATAAGTCTAAAGGAAGAACAAGAGGGAAAGGAAACCTACTTGTCGGGAAATTCAAGGTCACCGATGTTGCATATGTTGAAGGCTTACAGTATAATCTACTTAGTATTAGCCGCCTGTGATAAACAGTTCTCGGTAAAGTTCTATATAGATCATTGAGAGTCAAGAACACTCAAACCAAGGAAGTTGTGCTTACAGGAAGCAGATCAGGTAATATGTACATTGCTGACTGGAAGCCTATGAGCTCCTCAATTCCATGTTTTGTTGCCAAAGGCACTGCAGATCTTAGCTGGCTATGGCACAAGAGGATGTCTCACGTCAACTTCAAGACGATCAACAAGATTTCAAGACAGGGTATGGTTAGAGGTTTGCCAGATGTGTCATTCAAGAAGGACAGCGTCTGCGGACCATGCCATAAAGGCAAGCAAATCAAGTCAACCCTGAAAAGCAAATCCTACCTTTCAACCCAAAGAGTGTTGGAAATGCTACACATGGATCTCTACGGTCCTGTAGACCCAGTAAGTTTGGGAGGTAAGAAATATTGCATGGTTGTTGTTGATGATTATTCCAGGTATGCTTGGACGATCTTTCTTAGCAAGAAAAAGGAAACAACATCAAGGCTGCCCGAGCTCCTGAGAAAGTTGCAGAATGAAAAAGCATCGAGTATCGTGTGCATTCGTTCCGACAGAGGTACTGAATTTACTAACCGCTTTATAGAGCAATACTGTTCGGAGAATGGAATACAGCACGAATACTCAGCTGCCCGTACACCTCAACAAAATGGTGTTGCCGAGCGAAAGAATAGAACGTTGAAAGAAGCAACAAGGACAATGATTGCCGCAAGCAAATTGCCACAGCGTTTCTGGGGTGAAGCAACCAATACAGCGTGCTACACGTAAAACCGCTGTATCGTCAACAAGCACCACAACAAAACATCTTATGAGGTATGGAATAACAAAACTCCATTAGTTTCGTATTTTCACATTTTTGGATGCAGGTGTTATGTATTGAACAATGGGAAGGACCAACTTAGAACCTTTGATGAAAAATCAGATGAAGGAATATTCGTACGATACTCCTCCGTCAGCAAAGCTTTCAGAATCTTTAATAAAAGGAAGCTGACGATCGAGGAATCAGTTCATGTAGTGTTCGACGAACCACACCATGACCCTACAGAAGTAGATGATATCACTCAGGACATTCACCATCTATCTATCTTGGATCCACCTACACCCATAGAACCTGTCGTTGATTTTGAAATCAACCCCGCAGCTGTAAGAATCGATATGGATGAAGCCGACAACAGACAAGTCGAAGCCGTATCCACAAACTTTCGATACAAAGACGGATCCCGAATTAGAACCCGACCGAAGATGGTTGAGAGATCACCCGCAAGAGCTGATCATTGGAAACATTAATGCCGGTGTTTCTACTCGTAGGGAATACAGAGTACACAAGGAAATGTACTTTGTGCACAAGAAGAATCTAATCTCAAGTTTCACAGCTTTCTGAATGGAAATCTCAATCCGAACTTAGAGACTGAATATGTGCACTATCGCCGTATTCTTAGCCCATTCGAACTGTTTCGACCATAGACGCTCTTAACAACTCTCATTGGATAACATCTATGGAAGAAGAGCTTAACGGTTTCGAAAGAAACAATGTATGGTATCTTGTACCCAGACCGACACACCAATCGGTTATAGGAACCAAATGGGTATTTCGAAACAAAAAGGATCGAAATGGACTTATCATAAGGAACAAATCCAGACTAGTAGCACAAGGCTATTGTCAGGAAGAAGGAATCGACTATGATGAAACCTTCGCCCCTGTAGCGAGACTAGAAGCCATTAGGATATTCTTAGCCTTTGCCGCCCATAAGAGTTTTATCGTATACCAAATGGACGTCAAGAGTGCTTTCCTAAATGGAGAACTTGCAGAAGAAGTTTATGTTGAACAACCACCAGGGTTTGCCAACACAGACGGTATCGATCTAGTTTACAGGCTAAGGAAAGCGCTGTACGGACTTAAACAAGCCCCTAGAGCCTGGTACGAAACCCTGTCCCAAAGATTCAACCAACAACGGATTTGAGAAGGGTGCTGTAGACAAAACCTTGTTCAAGATACAGGAAGGTGATGACCTTCTAATGGTACAAATCTATGTCGATGATATTATTTTTGGTTCAACTAACCTTGCTCTATGTCAAAGGTTCTCTCATCTCATGCAAAGTAAATTTGAAATGAGTATGATGGGGGAACTTAGTTATTTCCTAGGTTTGCAGGTAAAACAGTTGCCTACAGGTATATTCATCAACCAGGAGAAATACAGCAAGGAGCTTCTCAACAAATTTGGAATGAACAATTCCAAATCCTCGCCAACCCCTATGAGCACTTCCGTGCAAATTAGTGCTGATGAAGCCGGAAAGCCATTTGACCAATCACTCTACAGGAAGCTCATTGGTTCGCTCCTGTACCTAACGGCTAGCAGGCCCGATATCCAGCTTTCATTGGAGTGTGTGCGAGATACCAAGTTGCACCTAAGGAATCACACTTCAATACAGCTAAACGAATCCTGAAATACATTAAAGGAACAGTCGATGCAGGACTGTGGTATCCTAAGGAAGGCGGATTCGATTTAGTTGGATACAGCGACTCGGATCTCGGAGGCTGCAAGCTAGATAGGAAGAGCACAAGTGGAACTTGTCACTTTCTCGGACCTAAACTCATTTCTTGGTTCAGTAAGAAGCAATTGGCTAACTCTCTTTCCACGGCTGAATCAGAGTACTATGTCGCGTAGGCCGTAGATGCAGATCCTTTGGATGCAGCAACAACTGTTAGACTATGGAATCGATGCTAGAGAGACTCCAATCATGTGTGATAGCACGAGTGCAATTGCAATCACGCACAATCCTGTTCTGCACTCGCGCACTAAACATATCAACATGAAGTGTCATTTTATCAGGAATCATGTCGAGAACAAGGATGTTCGCCTGGAAAAAGTTCATACAGACGTTCAGCTGGCCGACATTTTCACCAAACCTCTCGACACAGCAAGATTCAACATGCTCAGACAAGAATTGGGAATACTACAGCCAGACTCCCTGTAAGTAATTTCTCGCTTTTACTCAACAATTGAGGGGAATCAGTAAGACCCGTGAATACAGATTCAACATTAATTATCCGTACACTTAATCATCAATACAAGATCAGTAGCGAGCGAACGCATATGAATCCTACAAATGTGTGTGCAATAATTAAGGGGGAATCTTGTAGGACCCATGAATACAAAGATTAATCCAAAAATTTCGTATGGAATTCAAAACCTATTAGTACCTTTTTAAGGGGGAAAGTCAGATCGACGGAGAACAAAGACATGCTATAGATTTCGATTCAGTATATAATATAATATTATTTCCTTTTAAAATAATTTTTGTCCACGTGCCCTGTTTTTATGTCAAACGTCATGTTCATTAAATGCCTTACACGACATCTGGACAACTGAATCTCAAAAGCCGCGATGTTTCTAAATTATTTATTATTTTTAAACCGCCGTTTTAGGCATTTAGGGTATCAACCTATGTCAGAAGTGGGACCCGCTCTATTTTTAAACCTCTTAATGGATTAGCGTACCGGTTACACTCAATCCATCTTGACCGTTGATTTCAAAACCGGTTCCCATCCCTTAAAATCTGACCATTCGTACTCTGCAAAACCCTATTTCGCCGCCCAACTATAAAAGGACTGTATCTGCCATTAGAGACTCTTTACGCTTTCTGCAATTACAAGAGTTCTCAAGCAAACAGCCTACATATTTTTCTGCATTTCACTGCGTATTTCCATTGTTTTCTTCCACCTTCTTCTTAAGAAAACATCAATGGCTGGTCAATCTTCTTCCCCTGTTCTGAAGAAATCCTCCAACATCATTGATGGCAGGATCTTCTCCAAACCTATCATCATCGAGCGTATTCTCTCGGAAACCAACGACGAAGAACCGATGGAATATATCATTACTCGTCTTCAACAACAAGGCCTCTATCGCCTTGGGAGCAAGACCGCCGACAAATTCGACTCCCATCTGGTTGAGGAATTCTACCTCAACGTCACCGTCTGTTTTCTATCACTAGCCCAGGGAGGTCATGTTGCTGACATCACTGCAACAGTCCAGGGAGTGGAGATCTGTATCAATCGCGATCTGCTCCAGAGAATCTACAGGCTACCCGCCGATGGCCTGACCATGGACCAACTTGAGACGTTCGGGTCTCAAGAACTCATTACTAAGTTTTATGGACTATTTACAGGGTCCAAAGTGGTTGATATAGTGACAACTACTTGTCACAAGAAAAATTTTCTTCTTTATTTTGTGTATCTTCATGACTTTTGCTCCAGGATTATTGAAAACCGAACCGGTGTGTTCGAGATGTGCACGAACTTAAGGTTCAGAATGATGGTGGCGATTTTGACCTTTGAAAAGGTCAATTGGTGCCAAATAATTCTGAAACGTCTTCAAGAAGAGGTGTGCAAACCTACCACCCAAAAGAAATCCTTTGGTTTAATGCTGAATTACATTCTGACGAAGTGCGGACTGACGCAATCCGCCGACGCGAAGAAAAATAGCTCGAGGATATACTTAGGAGGCGTCAAGCCCACTGCGTATAACCAGAGCACCATGCATTGCAACCACCCGAGAACCAGGCACATGCCTATTTCTGACAACCTAAGAGATGAAACCTTGAAGGTCCCAGAAATGGAATCTTCAAAGAAGCGAAAGCGATCTCACAGCAAGAAACACTCTGCTGGTGAGAAGCCCAAGAAGAGACTCAGGAGGCTTTCAAAAATCAAATCTGCCAAGCACTCCAAGGATGTCTCCCCCGTGGCGCAACACACTGATGAAGAACCCCAGGGCCCAACCCCTGTGGAAGAGGTATCTCCAACTGTATCGACAGTAGATCCCGAGCCTTTGGCGGCTACGACGGATATAGAGACATCTGCCAACGTTCAAGACTTTAGCGATTCGGCTGCCCATTCGGATCCAAAAGCTACTTCTCCTCTACGGGATCCCACACCCGTACAGGATCCATCTTCCTTCAGGGCACCATCCCCTGTAAGGAGTCCCTCTTCCGCATGGATCCCATACTGACAGAATCCTCAAACAGCGTCTGCACGTTATTCAAGTCCCTCCCCTGACTCGATCATTAATCAGACACTTCTTTCGGTTTAAATTGAACATGCCTACGAAAGATTTCTGCAATGGAAAGGCTACAGGCTAGCTCCGTACGATACACTGTACAACTGGAGCGATTGGAGCCATGAAGAGAGATTCGTCTCCGAAGTAACAGACTCAACTGAAATTGAGGCCCTGCTTCGATGGGACAACGCCTCTTGCAAGGATCTAATTGAAAGCCACCTTCTGCACAAATCTGACGCCAGGAGGAAAGGAAAGAATAAGTCAGAGGATTCTCCCACCAATCCAAAAGATGACGAAGATCATGACTCAGACGACGACGACGATGCTTTACAAGCAGGTCTGAGAATGAGTCGTGAAGAGGCTGAAGCTCGAGACGCCTCTCCACCCAGAGATGACGAAGGGCCGTCTACCCAAGCCAATCCCCCTTCGCCACAGCCTGAGAACATTCCCGACCAAGAGGAATCAGTCCCTCCAGTCGAGGAAGTACAAGAAATTTTCGAACAGGCACCTGAGCCTGCTGCGACCGTAGAAGCTGTTCCTGAAAGCCAACAGGAGGATTCAGTCCCTCCTGCATCCATGATTGCTGAAGAATCTTCGCAACAGGACGCTTCTCAACCCACTGTCGCCGAACCACAGGAAGCTGCTCCCGCCCCTTCAACCATGGAATCCGAGGACGGTACCGAACCTGAGGATGTCCAACTTACTTCACGTCCATCCGTGAATGTAAGAAGGTTGAAAAACACTGCAGACCTTGCCCAACCAGATTCTCCGATCTCCGCCGCACGAAAAGAGCGCCTGCGAGCTCTTGGCCTTCAGACTGTATTCATCCAGGATGCAGTAAATGCTCTATCTTCCGTTGAAAAAGCACTGAATTGGATGCACACCTCTGCCGTCGAAGAAATGACCACTCTTCAACATGAAGTATCTCGTGTTGTCGACGCATTCATTCTTTTGCCAGAAGTTTTCAAGCAAGCCTTGAAGATCATGGAAGATAAGCAGGAGCAACTGCTGAAGGAGGAAGCTACAAAGACGAGGATAGCTGAAGCCAAGACCGCTTGTGCAATGATCGAGAACAGCTCTCAACTGCGTGCTCACGACAAATGCATTCAGGAAATGTCGCAGACTCTTTCCTCCCTTGTTGAAAGAATGACCAGCATCGAGACGAAACAGGACGCTGCTCTAGAAATCCTGCAAAGTCTTGATGAAGCCAAAAAGGGGGAAGAGGCACGAGAAGCTGCTAGGAGAATAAGGCTGCAACAAGAAAGGGAATTTGAGGCTGCTCAGAACAGTATCACTGCCGAATTGAACAAGCTAGCACCTCCATCCCAAAGGTTTAAAATTTCAGGCTCTAGACCGCAATTTCATGATCCCAATGTCCCTTGGCAAACTCTTATTCAGAGACCTTCGGAAATTCGTCTGCCGACCAACCGCAACCCAACTGCCGACGAAGTGAAGCACTGGAGGAAGAACGAACTGATGAGATACTTTGTCAGACTCATCAGGGAATCCTCCATCTTCAAGAATTATAAAACGTTAGCGGAGACCGCAGATAAATTTACGAAGATGCTAGAAGAAGGTAAACTCCCTCTCCAAGTCGAAATGAAATCCAAACATAGAAGAGGAGATCAGGTCACCCATCCAGAAGATTGGATACTTGCCTTTCATCGATCCTATGAAGGAAGAGTGATATACCAGGATCGAGGCAATGATTCTCTTCAAAACTGGTGGCGTGGCACCGAGAATGAACCAGGGAAAAGACCATGGAGGCATGCGGATTATAGATAAGGAGATGAAATCTATGTATATTTTTTTTGTAATTTCTATTCGAAACAGCAAACTCTGTACTCAATCATTTTAAATATCAATAAAAATGTTTGTTTGTCTTGAAAGATTACAACTCGTAATCTACTGTATTAATATATGATTACTTAAATTGTTTGATAGAAATCTCAAGGTAGATAAACTTGATTGAAAAATAAGCTGTACGAACTAGTCTACGAACAGTTCATAATTTCAGTTGTAAACTTAGAATACATTGTAAGATTGTGCCTGCGCGCCAATCATAAGCTTAAGTTGTAAACTGTATCGAAACTCGCCTGCGAGCAGTTCATTATTGTAGACTAAGTCACTAAGTCAGACCTTTTGACGAAAGACCAAGAAATCTGCCAGAAGTCATCAAAGAAGATCGCTTCATGAAGAAGGTTTTGGCATCACCAAGAAGACTCGAAGAGTTAAGAAAGAAGGTCTTGGCAAATTGTCAAAAAGGGGGAAATTGTTGGGAAAAACAAATACCCTGTATCGAAACAGCCGGGGTATCCGATCCCTGTATCGAATGATATTTGATAAAGAGGTTTTGACACATATGCCAATCCGAATACAGTAAAGGAAACTGTATCGAAGCTTTGAGGCTTTATCCTGTATCGAAGACCTGCCTCGAATCAGCATATAGTGAAGCTTTTCAGTACAGCAAGAAGACTTGTAAAAAGACCAAGTATGGAAACTGTCTCGACACTCAAAATACAGTTATCTTCCATACAGCTCACAACAGGACAAAGAAGGAACAGAAGTCAAGTCCCGTTGAACAAAGAAGTATTTAAATACTCAAGGATAAAGTATTGAAATCTCGCGCCTCTTGATCTTCAGAATCCCGCGAAATCCGGATCGTGTCATAATCCCGTTGGAACGAAATCTTATTCAAACGGATACATCTCAACGGATACTTTCTTCAGAGACTATATATATCCTTGAAGACATTGAAGATCAGTTACCCAAGTAACCTAACACTCAAGCTATCAAAAGTTATCATCAGAGCAAACATATCTCCAAAGCATACTGCAATTAAGAACGAAAGAGATATACAAGGCTCAACATCAAGAATGACCATCATCAGCTCAAGAACTTCATATTCAAAGCTGTTGTTCTTACCTGGTTACCTACCTTTTACCTCTGTGTAAAAACTGAGCTCTGTGTGAACTCAACAAGTTATTCTGACCTGTGTGGGACGAATAAGGACGAAGCTTTGGAACTGTGTGTGAAGAAGCTAGTCAAGAAGGAAGCTTTAACCAATCTGTGTGAATAGCTGAAAGCGATATTCTTTGTATCAATCTGTGTGAACGATACAAGGATAGGTTTGTTTATAATTACGTAGTTGTGTACGCAGTAATTATAATAAACTTTTTACTCCTGTGTGGAGGACCAGTGGACGTAGAAGGGTTTACCTCGAACCACTTTAATTACTGTGTTATTTACCTTCAGCTTTTACTGTTTTAAATTACTGTGATATATTAAGTATACACTATACACTTAGTTGCTGTATCCACAACAACCTACTGTATCCAAGACTTCCGCTACGCATTCAGATTTAGAATCCGTACAGTTTGTTGTTTAAACTATTTTCCAAACTGTATCCAGTATACTTAAGTGGCCAACAACATCTCTATCGGTGGCGTTGTGTTGGTCGTCGTGGAGCGTGTTTTCACATCGTATACCCTTGCGTTGCTTGTAATGTTTCGCCGTTGAGCGTGATTTTTTCAGTTCTTGTGTACCTCGTTGAGTTTACCTGGCGGGATATTGCTTCTCCCTACTTGATTTACGTTTCGGGACGAAACTTCTTTTAAGGAGGGTAGAATGTAATATCCGCAACTTCGATTTTCGGTAATTTTCTTTTTTCGGCGAGAGTCCGTTTCGATGACTCACTTTGGACCCTTTCATTATTCTGAGAATGATTAATTCTGCACTTTTTGTCATCCGAGTTCGTTTCGATATTGTTTTATTGAGTTCCGTGTTTCTTAACGACTTTTCTGCACTCGAGTTCGATTCTTGTGAATCTCGTTCGAAATTACTGTTTCGAGTTTCCCGTAAATCCATTTAAATTTGTTAGACGTGTTGTGAACTTCGGTTTGGTTATTCGATCATGTATCGTGATTTTCGGAGGTTTTGGGCCGTTTTCGTAATTTCCCAAAGTTTGGGGTAATTACTTCTGTTGTCGAATTCCGACACTTCGAGTGGTTGGAATCGTGTGTTCTATTAGATCTTAGATTCGTCTTTGCGAGTACTTCGTAACCGTATCTTCGATTCGTATTCAGGTTCGGGTTTCGGGGTCGTTCGGATCGTCGTTGTGGTTCAGTCGTAATTTTCGGTCTGTCTGGAGGCGGCTGACCGGACCTGTGTGACACGGACCTGAAAACGGCGCTGCCGAGTGCCGTGTCCTGCGTCGGGTCGGCCAGGACTGGCAGCCTGCCGAGACACGGCTGAGACACACGGCGCTGGTCTGGGCCGGTTGCTGCGCCGTGTCCGGCAGGCGTATAAATATGGCCGAGAAGTCGTTTTTTTTCACTCGTTTCATTTCCTATCCTTCTTGTCCGCGGATGGAGTCTTTGGGAAGTAGAAGACATGTTGTTATACTATGAATCCACAAAGTTTTGTAGTTCATATCATCGATTGATCATCACGTAACATCCTTCAATCCAGCGAATCAAGGCAAGTTTTCTTAAAATCTAGTTTTGGGGATTTTGTTCGATTTGTCCGTTTAATCTGTTTTAACTCATAACAGTGATGGATTTATGATTGTTAAACAATATTATGTCGAATTATTTGCTGTTCCATGGTCGAATCGCCGAGGATTCGTCGTTTTATTAAGTTTCTTATCGACGCCTTGAAGGTGTCCGATAAAATGTCACAAAGGGGATTCGGGCGTTCTTCGATTATTCTTCCTCGTTCGTTCGTTAATTTATTGACGGTATGATGTTAGGGTCAGATTTATCGCAAATAACTCGAGTCGGAACCCTTCCGTTCGTCGTCTCCTTCAAGCTTTCCGATCGTGGTTGTATTCATTGTCTTCGCTGGAGAATTGTAAGTGTTCGAGGTTTCCGGTTGAGCCGTGTTCTTCAGAGTGTCCGATATCAATTGTCGAGGCAAGTATCTTGACCATACATTACGTGTTTTGTGGATATAATGGTTGCTAATCATTTTTATGTGCTAAATAAATATTTATAACCATTTTTCAAAAGGATCGGTAAATGTAAAGTGTAATTCTTTTGTTAAGATATGTGCGTGGAGTCACATGGTTATGGATGATATTGTGATGGTTGTTTATATTGTGATTTTTCATTATATGGGTCGTTGTAGATATTATGTTAAATTAGGAATCGGCGTGTTGCTTGTCTTAAAGATATGTCAATAAGACGTAATGCCGGGTAGATAGTACATTTAGACATGTGCTATAATATTTTGGTGATCACGTGGTTGTGTGGGTTAAGGTGTGTGTTATGAGTTGGGTTAGTTGTATTGGTTGACCAGTTGTTATACCGTTGATGTGTAGGGATGTCCTTAGGATTGTTACGTTGTAGCTAGGACGATCGTAGCTATGCGTCGGATAATTGGCCATTTCTAGCAAGTGCCTTGGTTATATATATACTGTGATTGACTATCGAGGCTTGTGGTTTGCAACTATGTTAAATTGTGGTTTTTGGGTGCGTGAGTTGTGTTCCTTCCACCCGGAGCGTTCGACGGGATGTCTGGGGGTCGATACTAAGGGGTATGGCCGTGGAAGTGGACTTGGGTGCGTGTGTGGTTGAACTACCACCCGGAGCGTTCGATGGGATGTCTGGGCGTCGATACTAAGGGGTACGGCCACGGAAGTGGTGTCCCACCCGGAGCGTTCGACGGGATGTCTGGGGGTCGATACTAAGGGGTACGAACACGGGATACCAGTTGTGATTTGGTGATATCGTGATGTTTTGATAACTGTTTTGATGACTATTGTGATATGTTCAAAATATCACAACGTTTTGGTTCTCGATGTTGATGTAGATTATGTATTGAATCTTGGTAATTGGCTAGAATGGCACTAGGATATGTGTCTTAAGTGTTTAACTCCTTGACTGTGAGTTTTGTTGTTGGATAACGAAAATGGTTATTGTTTCGTGTATTGTGGTTGATGAGGTTTCAGGTTGAGATCCCAACGGTTCTGTATAGGTTCTTTTGTGGAAAATGAACTTTGGGGCTGTGACCCTAAATGACTTTCGAGGAATTATGAGCTTGTCAAATTCTAATGTTTTTAAAACTCCCGAGATTTGAAAGTGTTTTCAAAATGCTTACTTGTTTCGTTTCTACTTTCAAGACTTGAACTATTTTAATTAAATGATATATCTCGGGAAGTCTTTCGTTGTATTCTCGGAATGTGTTGTGTATGGCTCGTTTTTGCACTTTATACTTGTACTAGCGAAACAGTGGAGTTTTGTTAACCCCCGAGTAATCGGGAGGGATATCTGTATTATGTCTAGGTACATGCAGGTTTTCGGGAGCAAGACACAGGATTGATACGAGGGATGATGAAAGACGAATGATACTAATCACACGAAGGCCAGTTTTGGGTTCAGTTAGTCGGAGTCCATTGTATTGTTTTTTCCGCTGTCTTATTGTTCGTTGTTGCAAGTATTTTACCCTTGCATGTGTATGAGTCTGGATGAGTTTATGTATTTTGATTTGTAAGTCAGTGACGGAAGACGAAATCGGTCTATTGGTTCGTTATTTTGATTCGTCAGTGTGTAATGTAATGTGTTGTTTTGATGTCTAGCCTGGTGGATCCTCACGGAGAGGGTCTGCGGCGTGTAATATTCTCGATTTGATCTGGGGGTGTTACACCATTCACCTTGTGGGACGGTTCTGAATTATCAAGTACCAAAAAAAAAAGAGGGTAGAAAAGGAAAGAAGACCACAAAAGGAAAACACCAAGTTAGAGAAGAAAAGTAATAAATAAAATAAATAAACAAATAAATGAGATATAGCAACAACCAAATAAAAAAGAAACAGTAAAAGAAAAGCGATGATCACGGGAAATAAAAACTTAAAGATAAAACAAAATTAATAAAATATAATTTATTGATCATGAATTTGGTCCTCCTATATAATAAGTATATATTATCATAATAACTTTTTTTTTGATACACTGTGATTCATTTCACGTGAACTTCAATTTGACATTAATATTGGTATGGTATAATTGTAACACCCCGAGATATTCAGAGTATATTACAGCGCCGTGGACCCCCCACATGGGACCCACCAGGCTACAAACGAGAAAACTCCACTCGACTAACCATCCCGGTTAGCGAGGACACACATTTAATTATAAGACATAAAAGTTACGCCCGGAGCAACCGGCGAAATGATCATCAACCAACAATGTAACAATTTAAAAGTAGTACAACACGGAGTTGAATTTGAAAAGCCTAAGTACTCGCGAGTACAGTCTATCAGTTTATAAATATAGAAAACAACCAAATCGAAATGGACGAAAGAAATAGAAAGACCCAATCGCACATGTCAACGACTCGCCAACATCCTCGTCTTGCCCCGTGCCCGCCGTCAGGATAATCATAACACGAAATCCATAACAAGAATTTCCCAAAACGGGTCCCCAGAGGGGTTAGCAATTACGCTAGTACAAGTAATCAAGGCAAACCAATCGCTTACACATTCCATAGTACATGCACCAATATCATTTCGAAAACCAAAACAAGACATGTCTTTTCCTAAAACAAACAAATACAATTAATTTGCCTAGACCGGGACGAAGCCACGAATCCCACTCGAGGCCTCTAAGGACCCTCCCGAGCCACATTCATAAAACAAACCAAGCACCACACGTCACCTTGGACCGGGACGAAGCCACGAATCCCACTCGAGGCCTCTAAGGACCCTCCCGAGCTGGCTAGCGAAACAAACTCATGAATCCAGGACGAAGCCATAGATTCCCTCGAGGCCCCGTCGGACCCTCCCGAGGTGAGTAAAGCATACACAATATACATTACCATTTCACGTTAAGCATAAGGGTTTCCAAGAATACTTGCCTTGAATAAATGACGACGCACGAACGGAAGGAAAATACCGACGAACGTTAAGAACCGATAATCACGAACCTAACGATGCGAAGGACAAAATCACAACCAGTTCTAAATGGATACGGAATTGGAAAACACCCGAAAACCCGCCTACGATTCATGTATATTTGTATAAAAAAATCAACGAGGGCGGATCACAACCAATCCCTCTCGATTACGCAAAACTTCAAAATATACCATGAATTCGTAGGAAAACTAAGAATACTAACAAGATTAATCATATTCATCATGAATTAATCAACAATACGGAAAGAATCGAACAATAATTCGAAAACCCCCAAATCTCCCAAAAATGGGTTCTTAGAAGATTACCTTGGATTAGGATGAATGATTCAAGAAGAAATCGATAATCTACAACAAAACTCGAAGTGGATGATTTCTTCAAGTCCGAAAATGTTAAAATCGCCCAAGAGTTGCTCCTGAATCGCCCAGAACGAGGGGAAGAAAAGAGAGGAGAGGAAAATGAAGACCTTCCCCCAGATCCCGTGTAATATAGTCAACTGATCCTAATATGTCCAAAAAGTGACAATAAATGACTCATCTACCCTTGTTAGGATTTACTCCAGCGTTTAAAATGGTTAAGTGAACCTGCCAAAACAGCTGGTCCTAACACGATGGATACAGCACACGCTCAGTTCGATACAGTGCTCGCTCGATACAGCGATCGCTCGATACGGCGCTCGCTCGATACAGCGATCGCTCGATACGGTGCTCGCTCGATGCAGGGCTTGCTCGATACGGCGCTCGCTCTATACAGCGATCGCTCGATACGGTGCTCGCTCGGTACAGGGCTTGCTCGATACGGCGCTCGCTGCATGACTCGACCGTGTCCTGGAACATGGTCGGGCGTGTCGGCAGTCGGTTCTGGCATTACCGGACGAGTACGGCACGGGCCGTGTCGGACGACACGGTCGGGTCCTGAGACAGAAACTTTCGGCAGTTCCGGACGAGTACGGCACGGGCCGTGTCGGACGACACGGCCGAGTTCGATCGGCAGTGATCGGCCAAAAACTGAAACGACCATAACTCTCTCGTCCGGACTCCGATTGACTCACCGTTTGAACCATTGGAAAGCTAACTCGATGTTCTATAATATTGCAAAGATTTATAATTTTTGGAGTCACCAAAAATTAATGGTGATCTAACAAAGTTGAACTCATATGAGGAAAGTTGAAACAATGAACAATAGTGAGAATAAAATTCAACAGTTGACAGGAAGGACATACTGAAAGATACACGAGGGTCACTATGACCGAGAAATATACCAAAAATGAAAATACAAGGGAAAGAAAAATACCGGATATTACATTCTACCCCTCTAAAAATAAGTTTCGTCCCGAAACTTAAGAAACAAACAACTCAGGGTACCTAGTACGCATGCTATCCTCGGTTTCCCAAGTTGCCTCCTCGACACCGTGTCTCGACCACTGCACTTTGACCAAAGGGATGGTCTTATGCCTCAGTCGTTTCTCACGATGCTCCAAAATCTTCAAAGGACGCTCCTCGAAAGTAATATCTTCAGCAATATCAATCTCGCCATAATCGATGACGTGACTAGGATCCGGAACATATTTCCTCAGCTGGGAAACATGAAAAACGCTATGAACAAGACTCAAGGCCGGAGGTAACGCCAAACGGTATGCTAACCCACCGACTCGCTCGAGAATCTCGAAGGGTCCAATAAATCTCGGACTCAACTTCCCCTTCTTCCCGAAACGGAAAACTCCTCTCGTTGGCGACACCTTCAGCAAAACGTGGTCTCCCACCTCAAATTCTAAAGGTCTACGACGGACATCGGCATATGACTTTTGTCGACTTTGGGCCGTCAACATCCGTTCTCGAATTAATTCTATCTTTCGCCTCGTCTCTAAAACGACATCCGGCTCGGTCCCGACTAAATCGGACGCCTCATTCCAACAAATCGGTGACCGACATCGCCGCCCATAAAGTGCCTCATACGGTGCCATCCGAATCGATGCGTGCCAACTATTGTTGTACGTGAATTCGATCAATGGCAAATGCTCCTCCCAGTCGCTGCTCCAATCGAGAGCGCACGCACGCAACATATCCTCGAACGTCTGGATAGTGCGTTCCGACTGTCCATCTGACTGAGGATGGAAAGAGGTACTCAAATGCAAACGGGTACCCAACGCCTTATGCACCGCTTGCCAAAAGTGCGATACGAAATGGCCATCACGATCCGAAACGATATACTTCGGAGTACCGTGAAGTCTCACAATCTGTGCGACAAATATACGGGCCAACTTCTCCGGGCCCCAAGTGTCCTTGATGCCCAGAAAATGTGCCGACTTGGTCAGACGATCAACAATCACCCAAACCATATTCATGCCTGATCTCGATCTCGGAAAACTCGTAATGAAATCCATCGATATATCTTCCCATTTCCATTCCGGAACGGGAAGTGACTGCAATAACCCAGCCGGTCGCTGATGCTCGATTTTGACCTGCTGGCAAGTCAAACATCTCGCCACAAACTGTGCGACTTCCTCCTTCATATCATTCCACCAGAAGTTCCTCCTCAGGTCCTTGTACATCTTACTCGAGCCAGGATGAACGGAATAGGGTGTGGAATGGGCCTCACGCAAAATACCCTGTCGCAACTCTGGATCATTCGGCACACAAAGCCGACTCTGGAATCTCAAAACACCATCCTCGTGAATCAAAAACCCAGGAGACTTTCCTTTAAGAACGTTCTCTCGGATTTGAGTAATCATCGGATCCTCTAATTGCTTCAGTTTAATTTCATCGATCAAAGACGACGAAATTTCTAAGGCACAAAGTTGCCCGACAGATCCAGGAAGCAAAACCTCAACATCTAACCCGATCAAAGCCCGCCGAAGCTCAGACTGAGGCGTAAGGACCTCAAGCGTTCGCAACGCAATCGGTTTCCGACTCAAGGCGTCGGCCACGACATTCGCCTTACCCGGATGATAAAGGATTTCGAGGTCGTAATCCTTAATCAACTCTAACCACCTCCTCTGTCTCATATTCAACTCTCGCTGAGTAAATATGTATTTCAGACTTTTATGATCGGTAAAAATCTGACATGCAGAGCCGAAAAGATAGTGACGCCAAATCTTGAGTGCAAAGACAACCGCCGCTAACTCCAAATCGTGAGTAGGGTAGTTAAGCTCATACGGCCTCAACTGTCTCGACGCATAGGCAATGGTCTTGCCGTGCTGCATCAATACGCACCCAAGACCCTGACCCGAAGCATCGCTAAAAACGGCGAAACCCTCGTTGCCACATGGCAATGCCAAAACCGGGGCTGAAGTCAAACGCTTCTTCAGCTCCTCAAAACTCGACTCTCATCGGTCCAGACGAACTTCTCGGATTACGGAGCAATCGTGTAAGTGGTCGAGCTAGTTTTGAGAAACCCTCGACGAACCTACGGTAGTAGCCAGCCAAACCCAAGAAACTACGGACCTCCTTCACATTTGTGGGCGATGCCCATTCCAACACTGCCTCAATTTTCTGCGGATCTACTCGAACTCCTACCGAGATCACGTGACCCAAAAACATCACTTCCTTCAGCCAGAACTCACATTTCGAGAACTTCGCATAGAGTTGCTCGGTCCTCAAAATGTCTAACACTACCCGCAAATGATGGGCATGCTCTTCCTCGTTCCTCGAATAAATAAGAATATCGTCAATGAAGACGACAACACACTTATCCAAATACTCGATAAAGACTTTGTTCATCAACTGCATGAACACCGCCGGCGCGTTAGTTAACCCGAAAGGCATAACTACAAACTCATAATGTCCGTATCTCGTCCGAAAATCCATTTTCGGCACGTCGGACTCCCTCACCCGGAGCTGATAGTACCCCGATCTCAAATCAATCTTTGAGAATACCGCCGCTCCCTGCAACTGGTCGAACAAGTCGTCAATCCTCGGCAAAGGATACTTGTTCTTGATGGTCACCTTGTTCAGTTCACGATAGTCGATACACAAACGTAGTGAACCATCCTTCTTACGCACAAACAAGACCGGTGCGCCCCAAGGCGAGGCACTCGGTCGAACATACCCCGACTCAAGAAGTTCACTCAACTGTTTCTTCAACTCTGACATCTCTGAAGGTGCCATGCGATACGGCGCCTTCGAAATCGGAGCCGCACCCGGCTCTAACTCTATAGTAAACTCAACCTCACGATCCGGTGGCAATCCCGGCAACTCGTCAGGAAATACATCAGGAAACTCACTAACGACTGGAATCGATGAAAGCTCGACTCCACCATTCTCCGCCTTCAAGGCGTAGCACCAATAACCAGTACACCCTTTTCGCAGGAGTTTCATCGCCTTCAAGGCGTTAATAAAAAACTTCTGGTTTCTCTTTTTCCCTGTGAAAGAGTGTTCGGTGCCGTCCTCGGCTAACATAGTGATGATTCTCGTGCGGTAGTTCATGATTGCACCATGCCGTTCGAGCCAATCATTCCCGAGAATTAAATCCTCGCCCTCGATACTCACAACAATAAGATTAGAGAGCCAAGCCCTCTCACAAATAATCACGAGCAGTCCGGACTTCTCGATCACCGACAATTCTATCACCGCTAGGAAGTTTAACGATGAAAGGCTCGCAAGGTGACAAGCAGTCGAGACTCAAACGGCGTACACACTCTAGAGAAATGAATGAATGCGTGGCACCCGAATCAAAAAGTACACTGACATGATGGGAATGGATATGAACGGTACCTGTCGCCACAGTAGCTGCTGGATCATCGGTCCTCCTCATCTCGTAGATACGCGGCTGGGCAGAGCCGACACTGGATGCTTCTCCCCTAGCAGTCTGACCCCGACCCCTACCTCGGCCGGCACTCGGTGGGGGCGGCGGAGCAAATGAGCCCTGGTTCACGCTCGGCTCCATAGGTGCTGGGTGAGAAGAACGGGTACCGCGAAACTGTCTGAGCTTCTCGCAAAAAGAAGCTTTGTGGCCCGACTGACCACAAGTATGACAAGTCAAAGGTGGACGAAGACAATCCCGGTTCACGTGGCCTGGCTTGCCACAGTTAAAGCATCTGGGGTCCCGGACGACGGTTCCGGCGGCACTCCGAAAGCTCCCAGAAAAACGAGCCGAACCGCCCGTAGAAATATTTGCAGCCTGAGATTTCTGCTGGCCTCCACTCTTTGGACCAGAAAAATTTCCGACCGACTCGCTTCTTGCTCTCGCGAGCCAAATCGCTAGCGGTCACCGACATATCATAAGCAAGAGCTCGACTCGATAATCCTTCAAGGTAGTACAGACGAGCCTGACTTATAGTCCCGATTGTACAGTTTCATTCTCGTGGAAAAATGAAAAATCTTGTCGCTCTCTTCGACAACTTGGGTCTTCACATAACCCAACTCCTTATTAAAATCGGCAATAGCTTGGGATACGGGGATATCCCGTGGTTGAGCATCAAAGAAAGCATGCACTCGAGCTTGTCTGACCGGCCATGGACAATACTCGGTCTCCATCAACTCCTGAAACTCGGCCCACGAAGCAACATGATCTTTGGGACCAACGGCCTCCCACCAATCTGTAGCATCTCCCGTGAGAAAGTATTGAGCAATAGGGACCTTACGGTCCTCGGGGCAGTTGGTAGCAGTGAATACTTTGGATATCTCCTTGATCCACCCTTCCCAGCCGATCGGGTCCGAAGCTCCCGAAAACATAGGAGGATGCATCTTGATGACATCCTGAAGCCAGCGATCCGCTCCGCCCCGATTAGCATGGGCACGATCGGGTTACTGACCACTGAGCTATAGCCGCCATCTGGTTAACCATTTGCCGCATAACGGCCGCAATACCAAGATCGCGCGCTCCCGAGAAGAAGCATGATCGTGACGGTCACCGTGCACGCGGCTCCCGAAGAATGCGGCGTGGCCGCCCACCGGCCGCCACGTCCTCGGCCGCGTCCACGACCACGACCACGGTTTCCTCCGGCATCCATACTGAAGTTGAGAGATAACAGAAGTATATCGATGATGAGTAAGGGAGGAAAAGCAACTACGATTCAAATGGGAAAATACAATGCAAGAAATAAAAGAGCCGAATAAGAAAACTTACGAGCACTGGAAGTACTGGGATGCTGGCAGCGGTGTGACAATGTGCAAAACAAATACGACTAGACCCAAATAACCAACAAGCCTAGGTATCCATAAACCTAGAGCTCCGATACCATTTTCTGTAACACCCCGAGATATTCAGAGTATATTACAGCGCCGTGGACCCCACATGGGACCCACCAGGCTACAAACGAGAAAACTCCACTCGACTAACCATCCCAGTTAGCGAGGACACACATTTAATTATAAGACATAAAAGTTACGCCCGGAGCAACCGGCGAAATGATCATCAACCAACAATGTAACAATTTAAAAGTAGTACAACACGGAGTTGAATTTGAAAAGCCTAAGTACTCGCGAGTACAGTCTATCAGATTAAAAATATAGAAAACAACCAAAGAGAAATGGACGAAAGAAATAGAAAGACCCAATTGCACATGTCAACGACCACGGCCAACATCCTCGCATGTCAAGGTGCCCGCTCGTCAGGATAATCATAACTGAAATCCATAACAAGAATTTCCCCAAAACGGGTCCCCAGAGGGGTTAGCAATTACGCTAGTACAAGTAATCAAGGCAAACCAATCGCTTACACATTCCATAGTACATGCACCAATATCATTTCGATAACCAAAACAAGACATGTCTTTTCAGGAAACAAACAGTCACAATTAATTTGCCTAGGACCGGGACGAAGCCACGAATCCCACTCGAGGCCTCTAAGGACCCTCCCGAGCTGGCCACATTCATAAAACAAACCAAGCACCACACGTCACCTAGGACCGGGACGAAGCCACGAATCCCACTCGAGGCCTCTAAGGACCCTCCCGAGCTGGCTAGCGAAACAAACTCATGAATCCAGGACGAAGCCATAGATTCCCTCGAGGCCCCGTCGGACCCTCCCGAGGTGAGTAAAGCATACACAATATACATTACCATTTCACGTTAAGCATAAGGGTTTCCAAGAATACTTGCCTTGAATAAATGACGACGCACGAACGGAAGGAAAATACCGACGAACGTTAAGAACCGATAATCACGAACCTAACGATGCGAAGGACAAAATCACAACCAGTTCTAAATGGATACGGAATTGGAAAACACCCAAAAACCCGCCTACGATTCATGTATATTCGTATAAAAACATCAACGAGGGCGGATCACAACCAATCCCTCTCGATTACGCAAAACTACAAAATATACCATGAATTCGTAGGAAAACTAAGAATACTAACAAGATTAATCATATTCATCATGAATTAATCAACAATACGGAAAGAATCGAACAATAATTCGAAAACCCCCAAATCTCCCAAAAATGGGTTCTTAGAAGATTACCTTGGATTAGGATGAATGATTCAAGAAGAAATCGATAATCTATAACAAAACTCGAAGTGGATGATTTCTTCAAGTCCGAAAATGTTAAAATCGCCCAAGAGTTGCTCCTGAATCGCCGTAACGAGGGGAGGAAAAGAGAGGAGAGGAAAATGAAGACCTTCCCCCAGATCCCGTGTAATATAGTCAACTGATCCTAATATGTCCAAAAAGTGACAATAAATGACTCATCTACCCTTGTTAGGATTTACTCCAGCGTTTAAAATGGTTAAGTGAACCTGCCAAAACAGCTGGTCCTAACACGATGGATACAAAGACACGCCTTCGATTCGTCTGATGCTCGCTCGTCTGACGATCGCTCAATACGGCGCGCTCGTCTGACAAAGAATCGCTCGATACGGTCCTCGCTCGATGCAAGGCTTGCTCGATACTGCGCTCGCTCTATACAGCGATCGCTCGATACGGTGCTCGCTCGGTACAGGGCTTGCTCGATACGGCGCTCGCTGCATGACTCGACCGTGTCCTGGAACATGGTCGGGCGTGTCGGCAGTCGGTTCTGGCATTACCGGACGAGTACGGCACGGGCCTTGTCGGACGACACGGTCGGGTCCTGAGACAGAAACTTTCGGCAGTTCCGTACGAGTACGGCACGGGCCGTGTCGGACGACACTGCCGAGTTCGATCGGCAGTGATCGGCCAAAAACTGAAACGACCATAACTCTCTCGTCCGGACTCCGATTGACTCACCGTTTGAACCATTGGAAATCTAACTCGATGTTCTATAATATTGCAAAGATTTATAATTTTTGGAGTCACCAAAAATTAATGGTGATCTAACAAAGTTGAACTCATATGAGGAAAGTTGAAACAATGAACAATAGCGAGAATAAAATTCAACAGTTGACAGGAAGGACATACTGAAAGATACACGAGGGTCACTATGACCGAGAAATATACCAAAAATGAAAATACAAGGGAAAGAAAAATACCGGATATTACAATAATAACTCTTTTAACATCTCTTGTTATCAAAATTTATTAAGAATGCATGAATTAATATCAAGTCTGGAAAACTAAAAGGACTTGTTGATACATACTCTTGTACTGAGAAAAGTTTTATAGTATTCCATATAGTGCCACGTGCTGGTCAGGCAGCACTGCAGCCGATTTTCGGCAATGGTATTCAATAATTTGATCTATAACCATATACTTTCGCAAAGAATGAACGATCCTGTTCTGGTAAAAGTAGTTAATTATTATGCAATTAAATTATTTATTTATCTCTAGTGGTGGGTTAGAACCACTTGTCGAGTTCATTTTCTGCAACTACAATACCTCCCATGTGATCAGTTAATTATCACAAGATGGATGATTTTAAATATTTATTATGTAACTAGTATAACACCCGTGTAATTACACGGGAATACAAAAAAGAACACTCTTATGTAAATATATAATATGTAAATCGTTCATTATAAATTTCATAATACTTCTTTATAAACTACACTATTTGTTCTGTTTATGATTACACCATTCTCATCGCAACAAAAGATTTCTAGTCTTTGCCGATCTTCACTCTTGATATGGCTACATAAAGCTAACCATGATCGAATACGTGTCTTGGAAGATATATACCGACATGAGAGAGCGTTTGACCTTGACTCTTAAATATAGTCATGGCAAAGCTCATAATAAGTGGGAAGTGACGTATTTGAAATCTAAATGATAATGTGCTATCTAACGGGCTTAATATCCAATTGTGAAATAAATACTTTACTCTCAAAATTATTCCCCGAATTTTTTTATTCAATAATATGGTTACGGATTTGGATATTTATTAATGATGTGGCATTGCATAATCTTTATGATTGATCCATATTTTGAATTAGCATAATTGAAATTCTAACTTACGATTTCAAGATGTGATTTGGAATTTAGAACACTTGATGCTATTTAAAAAAACCACTGGATATACTTGATTTTGACTTTTAGATGTCGCAGAAATTTTGCATATACTATAAGAACTAGGATATATCCGCTTCTCTTTTGAAATTATAGACATCACGCAATCATTTATTATCTTCACAATGTTATTTGTTGGCGCAAGATTGCTCTTTCTTCAAAATTACTTTAAGGAAAGTTTCTTATAAATGAAAGGTAGTGCTTTCAACATTGGCTGTAATATGATCTTTAGCATTCGAGATTAGTAAATATCAAGAATATCAATCAAGGTTTCTCTATCGACTTCTTCACCCGGCTCACCATCTACAATTTTGAGGATTCATTCGGAGAAGTCCTTAATTTCATGTAGATGGTGAGATGACATTGTCTGCCGAATAATTAATCTCATATTCTTGGTCAGTCTTATGAGTTTGCAATGATGCCAAAGTGAAGAAGAGCTTATACTTGAATAAACGATATATGCATTGTCCTTTCGTACAACTTCATATGTAAAATTATATTAAATAATTGTGGCAATGGTAATTTTAGTAATATTTGAAATTTAAAAATCTTTTGGAAATACATAAGAAATTTTGACTTATAGCTTTAAATTAAGCACTTCTCAAATTGCATTAAAAAAATATAATAGTAGTATATATAATTTAATTACTTATATGACCTATTATAAATATACCTGTTAATTTATAAAACTACATCCAAGTCTTAACCTTAAAATTACCAAGATATTTAACAATTTAGATTGTAATATAAAAATAGCTTGGATAAGTTAAAAAATATACATCATAATTTTATCCTAATTACAAATGACTTAAAATTTTAGAAAATTACAAAAGAAAAAACTCAGTTGATTTGATTGAATGAAACAGCATATTTATGCTTATATGGTATTTTTTCGAACATTTAGCTTCATACTTAAAAGTATTAAAGTCTACCCATTTTGCATTAACAAATAAAAAAAATTGAAGTACTTTTAGTAATTTTTGAAACTTGTATTACAAAAAATCTCGACGGCATTTGGTTGAAGTCAAACTATATGTATATTCATTTTAAAATAGGTTTTGGAATTACAAAGTAAGGAGATTATAACTTATAACTTAAAATTAAGTACTTCCCAATTTGCCAAAAAAAAGCAGCATTATCGTAGTATATATATATATATATAAGTGAATTACTTGTATGACTTATTATATTATAAATATATTAATCGCCGGATTAACTAAGAAAACTACATCCACATCTTAGCCTAATTAAAATTATCTCTATTTTTAAACGTACAAAATATGTCCAATTTTGTTTGTAATATAAGATGAGTCTGGAAAAATTGTAGGGTACTTTTCAGGCATTGAACTTCATATTTAAGAGTACTAAATTTAGGAAATTTTACATTCAAAGAACAGAAAAATAATTAGCGTATTTTTAGTAATTTGTGAAACCTGTATTACAAAAACCTTAAGTGGCATTTGGTTCAGTTAAAACTTTATATCGTTTTTATATGATATTATTTTCAAATATTTAACTTAACATAGAAGTATTAAAGTTGGTACATTTTACATTCAAGAGAACACATAAATAGTTGGGCACTTTTAGTAATTTCGGAAACTCGTATGAGAAAGAACTTCAATTCATATCGAATTGTGTTAAACTGTATTTGATGAAATTTTGGTTCCATGTTATTTTTTGGCCATTTTTTGCAAAAATGATTCAAATCATTAAGTATTTAACGATTTCTGTTAAATGGTCGAAACTGAGATAATTTAATCCTTATATTTGAAAAAAATTACATAAATTATTTAGATATAATTTAAAATACAAAAGTAAATTCAAAATTTTCAAAAATATATAGTCGATTTCAAAAGTAGATAAATTAACAAATCTTTTAAAACTAAAAAAATAAAAAAAATCACTTAAAAATCACTTAAAACAATCAATTTTTATTTTCTGAATTTCTCTTTGCACAAAGATGAATCTATGGATTAGTATATTATTACTAAATTTAATTTCTTATATATTTAGAAATATCTCTTTGAAAATTCATAAAATCAGTAATTATATAATTTAGTAAATATGAGTTTTTTCATTTATATTGTTATTTTATATTAATTATATAAGATTTAAAACTAAAATAGACTAATAGATTTATTCTATAGTTTCTTAGATTTATTTATGAATAATAATCAAACTGTTTCTACACTTTCAATAATATTTTTTAATAAGTTCGATTTATTTAATTGATTAGGATTCGAGTAACTTTTTAATTATATATATTCAACATTTATTTTGCAATCCTCCAATCTTATTTTATTTCAGTTGATATTTCTTTTATTGATATACCTAATTATAGTGACTAACTAAGAATCTAAGATAAAGTAATTAATTAGTGAATATATATAATATTTTTGCGAGATTTTAGGTTTAATTTTTTAATATATAGTGCACATTACTATATTAAATTTCTCTTTGTTTGGGATTTATATTTTTAATTAATGAAAATGTGAAATATTCCTGTAAATATAATCAATTCCTATTTATTCGTAATTCATATTTCTTAATTCGTAAAAATTAATAAAGTAGGTAGGAGTTATTTGAGATATAATTATAATGTAATTAATGCAATGTTGATTAGGCTAATTAATTATGTATCAGCTTAAGCATGAGAGGCTGACACATAAGCACACGAAGCACCAACAGAAGACATGTGGCAGCCGAAGCATGAGAAGCTGCCACTTAGGCTCAGCGTATTCTGCACTAGTATATAGGGGAGATTTAAATATTATATCACTATCGTAGTTGATTATACCACATGAATGGTTAATAAATCCTACTTTGAGAAAGTAGTTGATCAATTATTCAAATTCTGCTTTCGAAGAAAAAGCAATTGATGGAAATAATATCTGATCTCCATGTTTATTTAATTGAGAAAATTGAGCAAGTGGTACAAGAAGCTATAACCAATTTATTAAAGAAAATCCCATGCTGATAATATCGCATGGTAGGATCAATTGACAAGTGATATGAAATTATCACTGGAGACAATTGTTCAATAAATTTCATGTTGATTATATCACACGATAGGATCATATGAAATTATATTGTTATGATAATGCTCATGGAGAAACATATATTCTTGATAATACTATATTTGCATAAAGGCAAAAGTGATCTTATTATTGTTCTGGAAGAAGCACATGGCTGTCGAAGTGAAAAATATTGAAATTAACCGAAAAGGTAGTAAACACTCGACAATATACGAAAAGAAAATACATATGAAATCCATAAAAAATAGGTGTGTTTCGAGAGCATAAAGCTCCATATCTCTGCCACCCCTACATGACATTAGGGTTCATAATGAAATATCTAAGGGATCTAAACTTATTTTCGTTTGACACACCAATGGTCTGTGGCTGATGAGCTCTGTCCTCTAAATTCCGAACTGAAATAGATGCTTGAAACTTTAGAAGTAGATCAGCAACTGTGTTGGAATATATAAGTATTCCTCTCGCTAGGTGAGAGATAAACTTGTGATCTACCCTTTAATCTAGAAAAGCTAGCAAATCGTTGAAGGATTAATTATTAATATTCAATAAACCTATAAGTTTGGTATGAAAGTCTCGCTCAGCCCATGACGATATTAAATATATTACTAAGTGTGTCATATAGCCACCTAGAGAACAATAAATGCATCACTATTATTCACCACATACATCATATTATCATAAATAGCTTGTGCTTGAAGCATCGATGTAGTTGAACCGTTATAATACTGGTTCTAACCAAGTGGATGTGTATGCCACTTATTACTCTTATTCTGCTACTTTTGCAGCCTTTAAAAGATAACCCAAAAATATCTGGTTACTCCCTCCATACAATACATCAATTTTGTATTTTCACAACTCTTTTACTAGCTAACTGTAATATCCGCAATTTCGGATTTCCGGTAATTTTCATTTTTCGGCGGAGGTCCGTTTCGAAAACTCGCTTTTGACCGTTTCGTCATTCGGAGAATATTTAATTCTGCACTTTTTGTCATCCGAGTTCATTTCGGTGCTGCTTTGTTGAGTTCCGTGCTTTTTAGCGACTTTTCCGCGCTTGAGTTCAGTTCTTGCGAATCCCGTTCGAAACTGTCGTTTGGGGTTTTTCATAAGTTCATTTAACGTTGTTATACGTGTTGTGAGCTTCGGTTTGATTATTCGTTGTCGTATGGTGATTTTCGGGCATTTGGGCCATTTTCGTAATTTCCCAAAGTTTGGGGTAATTACCTTCCGTTGTCGAATTCCGAGCCTTCGGGTGGTCGGAATCGTGTGTTCTACTAGCTCGTAGATTCATCTTTGTGAGTAATTCGTAACCATATCTTCGGTTCGTATTCAGGTTCGGGTTTCGGTGTCGTTTTGTTGAATTCAGGATTACTAAACGACTTTTCTAAGTATGAGTTCGACTTTGTTAGATCACCATTAATTTTTGGTAACTCGAAAAATTCTGAATCTTTGCTATATTATAGAGCATCGAGTTAGCTTTCCAATGGTTCGAACGGTGAGTCAATCGGAGTCCGGACGAGAGAGTTATGGTCGTTTTAGCTCAACCGCTCGTTATTGGCCGATCACTGCCGGCCGAACTCGGCCGTGTCGTCCGACACGGCCCGTTCCGTACTCGTACGGATAGGCCAGAAGTCTCTGCCCAGAGGCCCGACCGTGTTCCAGGACACGGTCGAGTCAATGCCGCCGCGGACGGGTCACTATCGGGCGACGCGACCGTGTCTAGCAGGACACGGTCGAGTCCCTGCCGGCCAGGGTCGGCTATTTAAGGGCCTGGACTGAGTCATCCGGCCATTTTCACCCTTTTTCTTCGTTTCTTCGCGTTTCTTCGTCAATAATGGATGGATTTGGATGGATATGACATAGAGCAACATGTTTTGGAAGTTCTAATCATTGATTAACATCATCTTCCACCCGGATCGAAGGTAAGAACACCTAAACTTTTGGTTTTTGGATGTTCTTGAGGTTTCTTGGTGTTTTGGCCGATTTGCTTCGTTTTGATTCATATTATTGTTAGAATTTGATTGTAAACTCGTAATCATTCAATACCCTTGAAGTTTTGTGGAACGGATTTGAGTATTTCTTTGAATAATCGATTAAATTGGACTACGCCTTCAAAGTGTCCGATAAAATGCTTCAATGGGTAGAACTTGGGAAGTTCCATACGTTTCGTAGAATTGTGATTGAATTGATATCGTTGTGACTTAGGAACGAATTCTTGTGAAGAACTCGAGTCGGAACCCTTCCGTTCGTTGCCTTCTTTGGGGTCCGAGCTTCCCGGTCGAACCGTGTTCTTCGGAGCGTTCGGTAGCGGTTATTAAGGCAAGTATCTTACTATACGACTTATATCTTGCGACTAGTAATCACGTATGAGATTTATGATGATTTTGCGTGCCTCCGTAAATATGTTCCGTTTGAGTTGGTTGTGTTTTCCGAAATTTGAAGGCTTTGTGATAATAGTGTTATATTGGTATACGTGTTAGGCGTTGTGCCATTTGTGCAGGATTGCGATGTACATATGAGATGGTTGTACACGTGGTTGTACAATGTATTGTGTACCGAATGTGTGTTATGTTGGTTAAATGTCGTTGATTGATGATAGTTGTTGCGAGTGTTGAGATTGTGTTATGTGCGTGTGATGTACGATTTTGTGGTGATCAACGTGATTGATTATCTGTGCTCATTATCGTATGTAATGTGAATGTGAATATGTGTGTGACCGCTATGTTCACTCGTGTTGGTTCGACGGGACCTACGAGGATTCGTGGCAGTGGACTACGGGATCAGAACTTAGTGAGGTACTGAGGTCCAATCGTGCTGGTCTGACGAGGCCTACGATAACGCATGGCAGTGGACCATGAGTTTCGGACACAGTGCGTCCAACCGGGTGAGCTCGACGGGGCTTACGGTGACACGTGGCAGTGGACTACGGTGTCAGGACTGTGTGTGTGTGATTGTTGTGATTGATATAGTCCGTGCGGGTTGTTATACCTACGGAGACACGTGACAGTGGATCACGGTGTCGGAATTGGTTATGTTTGGTTAATAGTCCGTGTGGGTTGTTGAACCTACGGAGACACGTGACAGTGGATCACGGTGTCGGAATTGATTATGTTTGTTTCATTGTGCGTGATGTAGTCCGTGCGGGTTGTTGAACCTACGGAGACACGTGACAGTGGATCACGGTGTCATGAGCATGATACTTTTCAAATCAAAATTTTTACAGGAAAAGTTTTAAGAAAGAATGTTGGGCCGAGCCCCATGAGATTTATGGAAATTTTTCCGGTATTGTAAACTGTTGAATTATGAAACAAGTTTTGGGTTAAGGCCCTTAAGTTTTTCGAAAGGTTTTGTGAATAAGGACTTGAGGTCTTAAGGTTTTGAAATTTAAAAATTCGAGATGATAATCTTATTTTCGAATGCTTCATAGCTTATCTTCTCTTGTGAAAACCTCAGGAATATTTGATACCCGATTATTATATTTGATTCATGATTATTACTTGCTTGTTATATTTCGTATGATTTGATACTTGCACTAGTAAAGCAGTGGAGTTTACTAACCCCGAGTAATCGGGGGTGGATGTCTGTTCTGCGTCGGTACATGCGAGTTCGGAGCGATCACGGGATTGGCACAAGGGGATGACAGTGCGATACTAATCAAGAGTTGAGAGTTGGTAGAGTTTAGTTGTATTGTTAGAGTTGATTCGAGTCTTCCATTGTATTGTATTTCGACCCTGTGTGGGTAATGTTGTTAGTCGATCTGTTGATAGAGTTGTGTGACCTCATCGGTCTGTGTGTTTATGTGTAAGTGACCTTGACGGTCTGTATTATTATATTGTTTGACCCTGGACGGGCAAGCATTTGATTGTTTATGGGCGTTTAGCCTGGTAGATCCTTGCGGAAAGGGTTTACGGCGTGTAATATTCCCATACGGTTTTGGGGGTGTTACATTTATGGTATCAGAGCTTAGGTTTTCGAAAACCTAGGCTGTCGGGTCGTTTCAAGTCTTGTTTTGTCGAGTAATGTGTTGTCTTGTCATTCGAGTCGTGAGGTGACAAGTTGAGTTGTGCGTGGTCACAACGTGTCGGTTATGTTGTCGGACGAGATTAGTATCGTGGGCGACTGTCACCTCCGTGCGACCTGTGGATGTAAGTCTCCTCCTTTATGCGTAACTACTTTTTATCTCGATTTTTTCTTAGTGAGTTTATTTCGGTGTATAATTTTATTTACACAGTATTGTGTAATATAGTTGTGTTTAATACTTGTGGCACATGGTATGTGTATAGAACTGGGCACGTTATTGTTTTATCTTTGAACCACCGGGTGGGGTGGTATGTTGTGAAGGTTGTAAACCTCGATGGGTTTCGAAAAGGTACCAACGGTAGAGTTTGTGAGAAACTCCGATGAATGATTTTCTTTGTGTGTTTAAACTTGATACCACGAGATGCATTTGATTGAATTGGCGACCACGGTTGCCATTTGAGTATGTGGTTTTAAATTATTTTTGGAATGTTGTAATTCATGTCCGCTATGGGTAACTTTAAGAATATTTTACGAAGGACTTTACTGATTTGAGAATTTTTGTAGAAATCGATTTTTGGAAAATATTTTGGTGGTTCGGTCAAACCACGGTTTATACGGATTTTTAAAATTTGTAAATTTTGACAAATGGGCCGTGTATTTTCAAATGACACCATCAGACGGTATTTGAAAAATGTGTTTAGAAGTACTTCGGACATTGTAAAATATCGCCGTCGTTTTGTTTATGAACTAAAGGATTTTGGGAAATCTTTATTTTGCAGAACAATTTTTGGTTTTCGGAATTTTGAACTTCTTATGTCCATGTGTTGGGGCTAAGTGGTTGTGATAAGTTTGTAGTATTGTTGTGCTCGCCGGAGAATGTTTTAGTGTTTTCTAAATGTTGAGATACGTAGTTTTGATTAAATGACCGAGGTATTAAACGAAGTGCTTTCAAAATTTCACCCCAGCAAAAATCTTTCGAACTCGCAAAATTTTTTTTATATATACTATCATTCGAACAAATACCTCGATAAACTTATTTTTTTAAACATTACCGGTGTTGGACCACAATGGTATGCTTAATGTTTTAACCATGTATGCTGTAGTATAGGTCGTTCATCTTTGTCAATGTGAACGTGTGAATATTGCATTGTGCTGCTGATTGTGGGCTTATGTCGATTATGTGAGGTTTGTTTTATCTTGTTATTCTGATTGGTTGTCCGTTCAGTATGCTAAGGGGTCGAGGCCGTGGCCGTGGTCGTGGTCGTGGTCGTAATCGAGAGAGCGGGGAGAGGCGGCTCCTCCTTGCCGAGTACCAATCAGCTCGGTCTGGATCGGGGACATTCGACTAGCGTTAATATTGACGTTAGCGCCGCCACCATCCTTCGTCAAGTGGTTGACGGTTAGTGCGAGATGAATCAGCCGTACGTCGGGATGAGAATCCAAATAGCGATAACGGAACTAGTAAGTGGTTACGAGATGTGATGAAGATGCGGCCGCCCGTTTGTGGGTTCGTCGACTTGTTAGGTTGGGAAAAGCGGCTCTTCCGGTTGGGAGAATATTTGATCTTGTAGCTTGTCCGGATGATAGGAGGGTACCCATTGCTCAAGTACCTACTCGACAAAGAAGCTGCAGTGGTGGCACGCCGTAGTGCTGCAGATCGTACACCTACATGGGCTGAGTTTAAGACCGCCATGGAGGCGAGTATTGCCGTTGCACATTCGTGAATGCGAATCGTTGAATTTTCTCGGCTCGCCCGGGATGTGTCAATGTCCCTGGCGATAATCGATTATAATCGGCGGTTGGCTTATGTTCGTGATCAAGTGAGAAGTGAAGCGGATAAGGTCCGATACTTCAATATGCGCATGAAACCCCATATCCGTGAGAGTATGGCTCCGCTCATGTGTACCACCTGAAGGAATATCGGGACCGAGCTTTAGCCATTGAGATGGTCGTTTCGTGACGGAATCTGGTTCAGAGAGTAAGAGACGAGAAGACCTCGAGGAATTTTCAAGAGGCCGGAGGAGTGAGATCCGTGAGCTGTTGCTTGCGATTTCCTTCCGGGAGCACTCCTCGTTCGGTTGACAGTCTAAGAACCTTACCCCAGGCGAGTAAGACGATCGGTGTGAAGACACCTTTAGCTGCGATCGTGTAGGCCATGCGAGATGTAATTGTCGTTCGCCACCGGTTAATTGTTTTAAGTGCGGCCAGTAGGGCACCAAGCGGTGCATTGTGAGTCCGTTGCCAGGATGTTCGGGAATCGGGTTTTCGTTCCTACTCGGGGAGGGCCCGGTGGTGTCCAGTGATGTAGTTGTGTATCGTACTTTGTGCTGTAATTCGTGTAGAGATTGATATTTGTTGCGTGAACTTTTTGGTTTTGTTTCTATTCTATCATGATGTTTTATTTTAAGTTTCGGGACGAAACTTCTTTTAAGGAGGATAGAATGTAATATCCGCAATTTCGGATTTCCGGTAATTTTCATTTTTCGGCGGAGGTCCGTTTCGAAAACTCGCTTTTGACCGTTTCGTCATTCGGAGAATATTTAATTCTGCACTTTTTGTCATCCGAGTTCGTTTCGGTGCTGCTTTGTTGAGTTCCGTGCTTTTTAGCGACTTTTCCGTGCTTGAGTTCAGTTCTTGCGAATCTCGTTCGAAACTGTCGTTTGGGGTTTTTCGTAAGTTCATTTAATGTTGTTATACGTGTTGTGAGCTTTGGTTTGATTATTCGTTGTCGTATGGTGATTTTCGGGCATTTGGGCCATTTTCGTAATTTCCCAAAGTTTGGGGTAATTACCTTCCGTTGTCGAATTCCGAGCCTTCGGGTGGTCGGAATCGTGTGTTCTACTAGCTCGTAGATTCGTCTTTGTGAGTACTTCGTAACCATATCTTCGGTTCGTATTCAGGTTCGGGTTTCGGTGTCGTTTTGTTGAATTCAGGATTACTAAACGACTTTTCTAAGTATGAGTTCGACTTTGTTAGATCACCATTAATTTTTGGTAACTCGAAAAATTCTGAATCTTTGCTATATTATAGAGCATCGAGTTAGCTTTCCAATGGTTCGAACGGTGAGTCAATCGGAGTCCGGACGAGAGAGTTATGGTCGTTTTAGCTCAACCGCTCGTTATTGGCCGATCACTGCCGGCCGAACTCGACCGTGTCGTCCGACACGGCCCGTGCCGTACTCGTCCGGATAGGCCAGAAGTCTCTGCCCAGAGGCCCGACCGTGTTCCAGGACACGGTCGAGTCAATGCCGCCGCGGACGGGTCACTATCGGGCGACGCGACCGTGTCTAGCAGGACACGGTCGAGTCCCTGCCGGCCAGGGTCGGCTATTTAAGGGCCTGGACCGAGTCATCCGGCCATTTTCACCCTTTTTCTTCGTTTCTTCGCGTTTCTTCGTCAATAATGGATGGATTTGGATGGATATGACATAGAGCAACATGTTTTGGAAGTTCTAATCATTGATTAACATCATCTTCCACCCGGATCGAAGGTAAGAACACCTAAACTTTTGGTTTTTGGATGTTCTTGAGGTTTCTTGGTGTTTTGGCCGATTTGCTTCGTTTTGATTCATATTATTGTTAGAACTTGATTGTAAACTCGTAATCATTCAATACCCTTGAAGTTTTGTGGAACGGATTTGAGTATTTCTTTGAATAATCGATTAAATTGGACTACGCCTTCAAAGTGTCCGATAAAATGCTTCAATGGGTAGAACTTGGGAAGTTCCATACGTTTTCGTAGAATTGTGATTGAATTGATACCGTTGTGACTTAGGAACGAATTCTTGTGAAGAACTCGAGTCGGAACCCTTCCGTTCGTTGCCTTCTTTGGGGTCCGAGCTTCCCGGTCGAACCGTGTTCTTCGGAGCGTTCGGTAGCGGTTATTAAGGCAAGTATCTTACTATACGACTTATATCTTGCGACTAGTAATCACGTATGAGATTTATGATGATTTTGCGTGCCTCCGTAAATATGTTCCGTTTGAGTTGGTTGTGTTTTCCGAAATTTGAAGGCTTTGTGATAATAGTGTTATATTGGTATACGTGTTAGGCGTTGTGCCATTTGTGCAGGATTGCGATGTACATATGAGATGGTTGTACACGTGGTTGTACAATGTATTGTGTACCGAATGTGTGTTATGTTGGTTAAATGTCGTTGATTGATGATAGTTGTTGCGAGTGTTGAGATTGTGTTATGTGCGTGTGATGTACGATTTTGTGGTGATCAACGTGATTGATTATCTGTGCTCATTGTCGTATGTAATGTGAATGTGAATATGTGTGTGACCGCTATGTTCACTCGTGTTGGTTCGACGGGACCTACGAGGATTCGTGGCAGTGGACTACTGGAACACAACTTAGTGAGGTGCGAGGTCCAATCGTCTTTGATGCAGCGAGGCCTACGATAACGCATGGCAGTGGACCATGAGTTTCGGACACAGTGCGTCCAACCGGGTGAGCTCGACGGGGCTTACGGTGACACGTGGCAGTGGACTACGGTGTCAGGACTGTGTGTGTGTGATTGTTGTGATTGATATAGTCCGTGCGGGTTGTTATACCTACGGAGACACGTGACAGTGGATCACGGTGTCGGAATTGGTTATGTTTGGTTAATAGTCCGTGTGGGTTGTTGAACCTACGGAGACACGTGACAGTGGATCACGGTGTCGGAATTGATTATGTTTGTTTCATTGTGCGTGATGTAGTCCGTGCGGGTTGTTGAACCTACGGAGACACGTGACAGTGGATCACGGTGTCATGAGCATGATACTTTTCAAATCAAAATTTTTACAGGAAAAGTTTTAAGAAAGAATGTTGGGCCGAGCCCCATGAGATTTATGGAAATGTTCCGGTATTGTAAACTGTTGAATTATGAAACAAGTTTTGGGTTAAGGCCCTTAAGTTTTTCGAAAGGTTTTGTGAATAAGGACTTGAGGTCTTAAGGTTTTGAAATTCTAAAAATTCCCGAGATGATAATCTTATTTTCGAATGCTTCATAGCTTATCTTCTCTTGTGAAAACCTCCAGAATATTTGATACCTGAGTATTATATTTGATTCATGATTATTACTTTCTTGTTATATTTCGTATGATTTGATACTTGCACTAGTAAAACAGTGTAGTTTTACTAACCCCGTGTCGGGGGTGGATGTCTGATACTGCGTCCGGTACATGCGAGTTCGGGGAGCGATCACAGGATTGGCACAAGGGGATGACGAGCTGCGATACTAATCAAGAGTTGAGAGTTGGTAGAGTTTAGTTGTATTGTTAGAGTTGATTCAGTCTTCCATTGTATTGTATTTCGACCCCTGTGTGGGTAATGTTGTTAGTCAGTCCTGTTGATAGAGTTGTGTGACCTCATCGGTCTGTGTGTTTATGTGTAAGTGACCTTGACGGTCTGTATTATTATATTGTTTGACCCTGGACGGGCAAGCATTTGATTGTTTATGGGCGTTTAGCCTGGTAGATCCTTGCGGAAAGGGTTTACGGCGTGTAATATTCCCATACGGTTTTGGGGGTGTTACACTAACTGTCATATATGTACACTAGATATGACCTAACAGTTTGGATCCACCCAAAATACATACAATTTTAATTGATTAGGTCCATATGAGGATTCTGAAAAGTCCATCTCTCTACACTTACTTTCAAAATATTTTGACGAGAGAGACATTTTTGGTTTCTGGATCTCAAATTTAAAGAATAAATATTTTGCTAGAAGACGAAGGGCTTCACTATTTTCATTGAAAAAAGAGCGGCAGTAAGTCACTATTTTTACCTTTTTTTTTTGACAAAATTACAAAAGAAACGATATACATGATATTATATTTTTCAATAAAAATTATTTTACCGATCGGCAACTGAGAAATTGGAATATAGGAAACAACATTTATTAAAATAAAAGAAAATTATTAACTTGTATTATTTTGCTATTTACCTTATACCAACTTTCACGGAACAGATTTACAAACTGGATCATATTTCATGACTATAATGTTCCCGTTCATCAAATAAATTATGCTTAATTTAATATTCATATATATATATATATATAAGAGAATATACTATTTCTTATTTAACGATTTTATCTTCTTATAAATTTTCAAACTAGTGAAAATAAATATCATTACTAAAAACACATTAACATGAATTCCCATATTAAATATAATATTATTTGAAAGATAAAACTTCATATACTTACAAACTAAAGTGTTAAATTTATAAAAATATAACTATTGAAAAATTAATCGAGTTTTTGGATAGCCGAAATAAGCAACAAGTGGGCCAATGACCGGCCCGATTATATAACTTTTTTTCCAGGATGGTACCCGACCTGAAAAAAATTAAATATTTAAAAATACTCGGAACTATTAGCAGGTCATCGGGTAGTTCGGATCTGGTATTTTTGAACACCCCTAATTAGTACCTTAATGTCCTACTTCACAACTTTGATCTATATTGATTTTAGTTCTCTTGAGGTAATTTCTAACTTGAGCGTCGGAGTTTCTGCGGCTGCAACCCTCCATGTGTTGTTTTGCAGGTTGAGATGGTTCGCGTATAAGCAATGAGGCGATTCAATCTAATTCTTAGTGCCAATCCATTGGTGCACACATTATGATTAGGAAGTGACCGCGCTGTCGTGACGTATCAAAATTAGTTATTTTATTTTTTTTTCTTGGCTTACTTCTACTAACTAGTAGTATCGGCAAGTAAGGATCGATCCCACGGAGAACGGTAAATCAATTATGCTATTTAAGGATTAAATACTTTTAGCAATTAAAATAAAATAAAAACGAGGGGGGATTTAGTTTCTGATCTTTACTAAAAAAATAATTTGCGTGAAATAAATTAAATCGAAATAAACAAAGGAAATAAAATTCGAAAATATCAATTAAAGAATAATCTAGTTCTTAGTTCCGTTATCCACCGTTTCGAATTAATTCAAGTTTTAATGCAGCGCTTATCTCTTCTCTAATCTCATGAACTCCTATTCTGAAGCCAAAAACAAGCTCTGTTGACCCCAATTATTTCTTAAGTTTATTCAATTAAAACAAGCTCTTTAATTAAACCTATCCATGCGGTGGATTCAAAACAAGCTCTTCAAATCTAGCTCGCTAGATGCATTAAAAACCAAAATAATGAAATAGGCAAGATATTAAGTTCATGAGCTCGACTTAAGGGATCTCGATTTAGTGTTACTCAATTGAGAAAATTCAATTGTTTGCTACTTGTGAAATTAAAATTGAACAATTACGAATTACAACTAAATTTCTAGCATAAGACATAAAACCCCTAATCTAGTTGGCCAAACCAAATCAAGAAATTATATGGCATAGTAGTGAATTAAATAACACAAAAGTAATTCAAGAGATTTCGAGTTGAGAGTACGCTATGTGATCAAAACATGAATAATTCAAATACGGTTTCAAACTTTACTAAGAACTAGAATAGAAATTAGCCGGACATGTTGGCTTTAGAAAACAGCAAATTAGTAATAGACATAAGAAGAAGAAATTCAAATGGTGTAGTATTCCTCCTCGCCCATCGGAAACGGCTCGGTTTTTGCCTCAGTGAGAACAGCGCTCGGTCCTCCTCTTTTCCTCTCTGCTCCAACCGCGATATGATGATAATAATGATGGTACTGATGATAATAATAATGGTGCTCAATAATAATCTCAGCCCCCTCCTTTTATAATAGTCTCTTATCTATTAGTTTTCTTCTTTAATTGGATCTACTTCCTTCTTATCCTTCTTGAGTTTTAATTCTTTTGGAGTCTTTCTTTCCAAGTCTATTAATTTTTGTTCCCAGCCTAGGGGGCCGATTTTATGCCTTGTGGAACTGATTGGGGTGGTTTGGAGTCGTTTCTTGGGCCCCAAGTAAGATTATTTTTGGAACAGGGCCGACACTAGGTCACCGAACTGGCATTGGGCAACCCAGTGTTGCGCAGCAGTTTCTTCATTAAAGCCCAAATCACCTTGGCTTGGTCCGTTTGATGGCCCAAATTATTTCTTAAGCTTAAAAACTCCATCAAATACCTAAATTAAACAATAAATTGCCAAGTGAAGTAAATTGCATCTAAAATATAAATAGGTAGAAAATAACCAAGTGTGCCAATATAAAATTCATTAAAACCTTACAATTACCAATAATTTTAGCACACTATTTTCGTCCTATCAAATCTCCCCAAACTTAAACCAATGCTTGTCCTCAAGTATAATTCGAGTGAAAGAAATTCAAGTAGCATGTATTGAAAAATCCAAGATGATAGCCATATTCAAGGAGAACAAATAATCATGAACAAGTATGAAGAAAATTGAAGTACCTCAACCAATCTCAACATCTTCATTGGAATCAAGTGAGAGAAGATTCGATGGCATCACAATGGGTCACTCTCGCTCAAATAGACATAGGGATTATTAAGAAATCACTCACATCAAAACATGGTGTGTCATTACCACATACTCGCACAAAAATCAAATCTCCACTACTTAGATGAACTCATGCATATAATCAAAAGGTCTTTTATAGTTGTAACGGGGCTTTAGGTATGGGTAGGATAAAAAGGATAAATAAAGGATTCGTTGGCCGAGACTAATCATGAAATTAAGTGCATAACAAATCCTACAAACAATGAATCACCATCCTTTCCTTGAGCACCCTTTTAGGCACATGTAATCGTATAGCCACGAAAGATTAGTTGAGGTCAGTGGCTTAACAACATTCGCGGGGGGTATTTTTACGGCTGCCCCCCTATTTTTTCGGCCTTTATTATTTTAATTTCAGCTCCCTTTTCCTTTCACTTCACCACCCACTTTTTGATAATTCATCGTCCTTCCCTCGACTTGTTATACACCTAATTAACAACTAAATCTTGACCAAGGGTTCAAACGGATGAATTTTCACCAACAATTAGATAATAGCTAATAAAATGTGTTGGGTCAAAGAATAAGGCTTAGGTCCAAATGGGCTTCTAATGGTGATTATGTCGAGGTGGGAAAATATAAGCCAAGTGGGTTATTCGTAATTGCCTTTATCACTTTACTGCATGAGAGCACTAACATAGTCTTGACATGTATAATTGATTAAGTTCTACCATGAACATAACAAGTTCGACCCCACAAGAAGAAATAGTGAGCATGTATATGTATAATTATTTATATATATATATGTGTGTGTATATATATATATATATATATTTTGCTCTACAACTCAAAACTCATGAATAAAAAGGGCTTGTGCCATGAATCCCTCACACTTTTATCCAAATCCAAAATCAAGACTAGTGAACTACCCTAATTAAAATCAAACTAGTCAATCATATCCATTTCTTATGTCAGGCCATACTTAAATCCCCAATACACGAACTTTATTCAATTACACAAATTAAGCTAAGAACAATTTTAAATATATTACATCACAATTTCCAAATTCAATTAATCATTCCTAGTCCAACTTCCCCAAACTTCAAATTAGGTACACGACTCTAAAGAAAAGAAGGAAAGAAAAATAAAAATAAAAATAGTAAAAAGTCTAGAGTAGGAATCATTGGGCTAATGAGGGAGGAGGGAGTCTAGCTGCTCGGTCAAATGATCCACCTTGGCTTGAAGTGCGTGCTGCCCCTCCTCATGCTGCTCGATCCGACGCCTCAGCTCGGCCTCTGTAGCCAAATCTCCTGCTCGGCTTGTGCTTGCACCGTCTGCCCGTGCCCTTTCCCCCGAGATGTCCGAAGGAATGGATGGGAAGCTCCTGTGCAACATCTTCAAAATTTTCTCCTCCCATGGCGAAGTGTAATCGGTGTTCGGTAGAGCTATCGTATCGTTTGCTGAAATTCGCCACTTAAAAATTCTTCCACTTTTTTTTCAAAACGCCCATTTTCATAAGGAGAGTCTTGTCCAGTTTTTCCACTGCCCCGACCGGGAACCGACCGCTGAAATCAGTCCCGGCATGCCGAGCTATTGCCGTGACAAAACCCCCCATTACGATTGGGTTTTTCTTGTCATCTTCCCCAATGAACAGCATTAATAAATCCTTAACACACTTCACCCTTTTTCTGAAAACCATTGCATATATCATCCGCAACTCAAAAATATGCACCACATTCCGATTTGAATATCTCCCGGTGACCGTATATGCCATAAGGCGTTGAACGTAACGGATCACCAGGTTACGAATAGCGGTGGCCATAGTTTTTCCCACGACAAATGGACCGGCATCATTCGTAATCATTTGCCAAATCGCATTTTTGGGTGGCATGTCATCTTCATCCTCGGGGTCGGCAGTCAGCCCAAGTGCTCGATCGAACTGATCGAACCCCCAAGTATAACCTCTACCATTTAAACAAAAATAAAAAGTTCCATTTTTTTCAAAATCCTCGTCCCAAATTGAGTAAAAAAATTCGTACGTCAGATCCTCATAGACTTCCCAATTTCCGGTTGCCAACCTCTTCCACCCCAATACATTCAGCAATGTCATAACATCATCATACAATCCAAACTGTCACCAAATAATTTCATCAAGATAGATCGACGGGATTACCTTTCGTTCCGTGAGTTTGCGGTAGCGTGTAACCTGTCCGGGGGATCCAAAGGCGATATTATATCGGTTCGGCAGATCGAGGAGACTCTTACGTTTCTCTCTCACTGGAGGTGGGTCTGGGATCTCAACTTGTGTGAAGCCGTGCTGTTGCTCGGCCTTGGTTTCATTTTCTTGCTCAGCCGTAGGTTGTGGCTCGTTTACTGCTTCGTGTTCGATCGGCGGTGAGTGTTCCGAACCAGTCCCGTCGGATGCTTTGGGGCTCGATTGCTCCACTTCGTTCCATGTGAGTAACAAAGGGGGTGGCGGTGGTAGCTGATAGATGATCCCAGGGGCTAATTCTTCGCTAGGCGGCGCGTTTGACGAAGGCGGAGATGGCGGCGGTGTTGGTTCGTCCCTCAAGTCGTGGCCCGACATTTTTTGGGGTTGCTTCGCCCTTTTTGAGGGCTGACCGCCATCTCGGCTTTTTGTTGAGTGGTTAGATGCTGCTCGGCCTCCCTTTCGTTTTCCGGTGGTGGAGGAGTTCGCCTCGGACTGCTCCGGCTCGGTGAGTTCATAGTAGGTCAGAGCCCTAGGATTATTTCTCCATCCTCCGCTTTGAGTGATTCGATTGAGTGGCCGGTGGATGTTCCTTCCCCCTTTTCCTATCATGGCGAGCGGCGATGGTGAAAAGAGAGAAAGAAGGGTTAGATTTCTGGGGCGGAGACGAGCGGGGTGAGGGTAGAGAAACAAGAGAGAAAGGGACGGGATTTAAGGATAAAGGAAATAACTAATAATAATAATAAAGGTAACAACTTAGTAGTGGAAAAATAATAAAGGAAATAAAATTTGAAAGGAAATAAGCAATTAAAAAAATTAAAAGAGGGGCAGAATAATATTTTAATTTATAAGAAAAGATTATTGGAAAAATAAAACTGACTCCTAGCAAGCAAATAATTAAAAAGACGAAAAAATTGCGAAAAATAAAAAAATGGGTTGCCTCGCAACAAGAACTTTTTTTTACGTCATTGGCTCGATGAACTCCCCGTTTTAAATCTCAGATGGGTCCTCAAGTTTGTATTCTTCCATATTGGACGTCGTGAGTCCTTCGCGATAGGGTTTTAGGAGATGGTCGTTAACTTTGAAAAAATTTCGTGTCTTTAGACTTTGAACTTCAATCGCTCCATGAGGAAAAATATTGATAATTATGAACGGACCAATCCAGCGGGATCGCACTTGTCCGGAAATAATTTGAGTCGAGTGTGATAGAGTAACACTTTTTCGCCTACGACGAAGTCCTTCCTTGTTATTCTTGAATCATGGAATGTCTTTGTCTTTTCTTTGTAAATTGCCGCATTTTCGAACGCATCATTTCGTATCTCCTCCAGTTCTTGCAATTGCAACTTCTGGTGGGTGCCCGATTCGTCAAAATTCATATTGCATATCTTGATTGCCCAAAAAGTGCGATGTTCGAGTTCGACAGGAAGATGGCAAGGCTTGCCATAAACCAAGCGATACGGGGACATGCCAATTGGTGTTTTATATGCCGTCCTATATGCCCAGAGCGCATCGTCGAGCCGTAGGCTCCAATCCTTCCGATTCGGCTGAACTGTTTTCTCCAAGATTGCTTTTATCTCTTTGTTGGATGTTTCAGCTTGCCCATTTGATTGCGGGTGATAAGAAGTAGACACCTTGTGCAAGACGCGATATTTCCTTAAGAGTGCCTCAACTATCCGATTTTCGAAATGTTTTCCCCGATCGCTAATTATAGCCTTTAGAATTCCGAATCTAGCGAAAATATTGGATTTTAAAAAGTTGGCCACCACATTAGAATCATTGGTCCGTGTGGCGGTCGCCTCCACCCATTTGGATACGTAATCCATGAAGATTAAGATATAGAGATTCCCATATGAAGTCCATGCCCCAGACGTCGAAAATTTCACATACCAAGATAGGATTTTGGGGCATTTTATTTCATCGAGAGATATTACCCGTTCTTTGACAATTATCACACGCCTTGCAAAAATCATAAGTATCTCTAAATAGCGAAATCCAGTAGAAACCACTCTCCAAAACCTTATGTGCTGTTCTCTTTGACCCGAAGTGTCCTCCGCATGCATACGAGTGACAAAAAGCAAGAATCGAGTGAAATTCAGCCTCTGGTACACATCTTTGAATCATTTGATCTGAACAATGCTTCCATAGATAAGGATCATCCCATACGTAATATTTGGCATCACTTTTGAGCTTATCCCTCCTAGCCCATGTCGTACCAGTAGGAAAAATATTAGCCACGAGAAAATTCACCAAATCGGCGTACCACGGTGCTGCAGAATCTGACACTGGGTCACCTAGTGTCGAACAGTCCTCCCAGTGTCGAGAAGCGGAAAATAGTTGGTTGTCGGGGAAACTGCCACACATAGGTTTTCCATCATTTTCTAGGACTAACCGGCTCAGGTGATCGACCACGGAATTTTTGGACCCCTTCTTGTCCTTGATCTCCACGTTGAATTCTTGAAGAAGTAAGATCCATCGAATAAGTCTCGGCTTTGCTTCCTTCTTGACTAACAAATATCATAGGGCAGTGTGATATGAGAAAATAATGACCTTAGTTCCGAGTAGGTAGGAACGGAATTTTTCTAGTGCAAAGACTACAGCCAGAAACTCCTTCTCGGTTGTGGAATAATTTGATTGTGTCGGGTCCAGCGTTTTTAAGGCGTAGTATATTACATGGGATGCTCTCCACACTCTTTAACCCAAGACAGCCCCTACCATGTAATCGCTTGCATCGCACATCAGTTCGAATGGCAATTCCCAATTTGGTGGTTGAATTATGGGCGATGATGTCAGCAATTGTTTCAGCTTGTCAAAGGCGGCCTTGCATTCGTCGTTCGTATTGAATTCCACTTCCTTATGGAGTAGCTTGCATAAGGGCGCCGCTATCTTTGAAAAATCCTTGATGGATCTCCTATAAAATCCTGCATGGCCAAGAAAAGAACGTACTTCCCACACCATGGCGGGGTAAGGCAAAACAGTAATATTATCAAGTTTTGTTTTATCACCTCCAATTCCTTTTTCCGAAACCACATGCCCTAAAACTATTCCTTGTTTAACCATAAAATGGCATTTTTCCCAATTAAGTACGAGATTACACAACGTTTTAAAATAATAGTGAGATTTTCTAGGCATATATCGAATGAATCCCCATACACAATAAAATCATCCATGAATATTTCAATGATATTACCTACATACTCAGTAAAAATGCTTACCATACACCTTTGGAAAGTAGCGGGCGCGTTGCATAGTCCGAAGGGCATCCATCGATAGGCGAATGTGCCGAAGGGGCAAGTGAATTTCGTCTTTTCTTGGTCTTCGAGTGCGATTGCAATTTGAAAGTAACCCGAAAACCCATCCAAGAAACAATAGTATGCGTGTCCGGCAAGACTTTCAATTATTTGATCTATAAATGGTAAGGGAAAATGATCATTTCGGGTCATTGCATTTAGCTTGCGGAAGTCGATGTAAACCCTCCATCCAGTTTGTATGCGGCTAGGAACAAGTTCGCCCTCTTGATTCTCGACCACGATAATTCCTGATTTCTTTGGGACGACTTGTGTTGGGCTTACCCATTTGCTATCAGATATTGGAAAGATCAGCCCTACGTCGAGGAGCTTAAGAATCTCCTTTTTCACTATCTCCATCATCGGTGGATTCAACCGCCATTTTGCTTCTCGCATTGGCTTGGTGTCCTCTGTTAGCAGGATTCGGTGCATGCATAAGGCTGGACTAATTCCCTTAATATCGGCTATAGTCCACCCAATGGCTTCCTTATATTCCTTGAGAACTTTTAGCAATACTTTCTCTTGATTAGGATTCAGCTTGGCCGAGATAATGACAGGTAGGGTAGGGTTTCGTCGGCTTCAAAATGTGCGTATTTTAAGTGTTGCGGCAAAGGTTTCAGCTCTAGATCGGGTGCATGCGTAACCGAAGGCTCAATCTTATGGCATTCCTTATTAAGCCGAATGAAATTTACCTCTTCTGATCGGTCCTGCCCCTTGAAAGGCGGCTAGGACTTCGAGCAACTCTCTTGAGATTCCAAATGCTTCCTCATCGTTGATTCCTACATCCCTTGTGAGTGCTACCTCGAGTGCGTCCCTGAAATTCAAATCAAATACTTCATCGACAAGAGGGTCAATCACGCTTAATGCAAAAAGAGATCAATCTTCCTCAGAAAATTTCATAGCATCGTAAATATTAAAACGTACAATTTGGTCATCAAATTCCATCGTGAGGGATCCCTCACGAACATCTATTTTGGTATTGGCAGTATTTAGAAATGGCCTTCCTAACAAAATAGGTGTTGAATTTGATGACTCATTTTGCATATCAAGAATGTAGAAGTCGGCTATAAATACGAGCTTATTGACTTGGACAAGAACGTCCTCAGTTACCCCTTTGGGATACACAAGACTACTATCCGCTAATTGTATAATTATCCTTGTTTCCCTAAGAGGTCCTAGATTTAAGGAGGTGTATATAGAGTGTGGCATAACATTTATTGATGCTCCCAAATCTAGCATAGCTCATCCAAAACCCGTATTTCCAATTCGACAAGGAATAGCAAACATATTTGGATCTTCCCGTTTTGGTGGCAATTTCTTTCGGAATACAGCGGACACATTTTCTCCCATACCACCTTCCCATTCCCCCTTAATCTCCACTTGTTGGTGCATAAGTCCTAAGGAATTTTGCGTATTTTGGAATTTGTTGAATTGCATCGAGTAAGGAATTTGCTTCTCTTTATTCACGACCGCTGCCTTTTTGACCCTAGATGGAAAAGGTAACTCGTTAGTCTCAAAAGGAGTAGTTTTAGACGAATTTACATGTTGTCCGACTGTTCTGCACTGGGTGCTGATTCAGCACTAGGTATCCCAGTGTTGATCTGTTCAGTGGGTTTTTCCTCCTCGTTTTCAGCTTCCTCCACCTTCTTAGGCTCCTTAAGCTGCTTCCCACTCTTTAGAGTTACAGCACTCACGTTCCTTGGGTTCGGATCAGGTTGGGATGGCAATTTCCCACTATTTTGGCTCTCCAAGCGGCTCACAGTGGTGGCTAGTTGACTCACTTGATTTTCCAAAATCTTGATATTCGATTTAGTGTCATGCTGGAATTGCATAATGTTTGCCACAAGGGTCTTCATCATCTCCTCCAAAGATGGTGTCGAATTTTCGGCGGGCTGCTTGTAGATTTGTCCCCTATTTTGTGAAGGCGCCTCTTGATGGTTTTTCCATCGAAAGTTAGGGTGATCCCTCCATCCTGGGTTGTATGTGTTTGAGTACGGATCGTTCTTCCTCCCATAAGAATTTTTAGTTCCAATTGCATTGGCGTGCGCCTCGGTTTCATCAAGCAAAATTCGACAATTCTCTGTTGTATGCTCCGTGGTTTTGTAAATGCGACAGGGTACGACTGGCGTGCTATTACCTACAGCAAGCTTTCTAACAAAAGTAGTTAGCTCATTCAATTTATCCTCAAGGGACGAGTCATGCACCTCCTTCACCATCCTGATCGGTGAATCGCGACAACCAAATTGTTGTGAATTGCACTAGTAGAAAAAGGGCCTTTCTTGACGCGCATTTGGCGTCATAAAGGGCCTTTATGACGCGCAAATGCTGGTCATAGAAGGACCAGTCATAACTCATTATGACTCGCATTTGTTCGTCATTGTACAATGACACGCACTTATGACACCCACTTTATGACGCCCTTTTCTGACAACTATATATGCGTGTCATAAAAGTTATGATCCCTTTTTCTGATTTCAGTTTTTGCGTGTCATAACTTCAAAATTATTTTTTTTTTTTCTGGCTTTTATGACCCCCTGCTAAACCTGCAATTATATACCAATTGTACCCAATTCATTACAAAACCTGCTGATCGATTGTACAAAATTAACGCATTTCATATATATCGCAAAACCATGCGTTACCAATTCATTACATGACTCGACTAAACTCGATCATGTCAAAATCGGATCAATATTATCTAGTTTACGATTACTACCAATTGTACCCATTTCTACCAACTGTACCTATTCCTACAAACAGTTTTACTCCCTAAAAATAAAATTCGACACGATAAAACAAGCATAATTAGACAAGTTAACTAGCCAATAACGAGGACAACCGAGAAACGGCATCTAAACTCTAAAACCGGTGCCAATTCCACAGTCAATTGCTCCTGCTCCCTTCATCTCTTTTCTTCTGTTACACAACACATAGGAAAGCCAACAACAACAATAATCAAGATGAGAGCTAGCAAATGTATTATTTGGTAAAAGTAGAAATTGTATTAATGATTACGATCTCACGGTGGCGGCACGGTGACCCAATTTGGATATAACTCGGTAACAATGTCAATGTACTTCTCCATTGCTTCTTCAGGAGGCATGGTGCCCAGCTTCTTCCATGCTTGCCTAACACACCAACAAGACAGGTCATTAATTTGGTTAGCGGATAGATCTTCAATCTCACAGGGTAAGTGAAAAGATCCATCATACATGAGCGAGATAGCCACACAGTACCACAAATTTCTAGTGTCATTAAAATATAACACTTTTTAACACAACAATATGAAGAACATTTGTATATCAAAAATACCGATAACATCACTTCCAGCTGGTTTTGTGCTGCATCAAGAAGAAAATACGTTCAAAATATCTAAGGTAGGATTCCAGCACTGAATTGAAGAAAGTATGATCAGGAAATACACCTGAATGGCCTTGCAAGACCCGCCCACTTGTTGCTCAATGACCATGACGGCTTGGTGTTTCCAGTTAACTGATATGAGATGCAAATCATATTAAAAAGTTAATAAAATGTATAACGAAGTGCTTAATGTCATTAAGATACAACACAACAGCACAAGCAAGCATGCAGAAAGCAGAAACCTCCAGACAAGTCATAATTAGATTGCAAAAAAATGGAACTAAATTGTCAAACGACACTCGCATCTAGATTCGAGATGTAGACAACATGAGAATTGCTACCGCAAGGTATCAAATATTATACAATTTGCTCAACGAATTAGAAACTAGATTGATATCCTGGTTTCGACATACAGTAAAATATAATACAATCTGAACAGAATCAACCAACTAAACCATTAAAAAAAAGACAAGCTCTCAAATCAATCAGAGGCCTATATATGCCGCATATACATCTCATGGAATAAAAATAAGTTATGATGTAAAAATTACCAAAAGATGAATCAAACTTATACTTGTTCTCCACTTTTTTCTACTTTTATAAATCACTCCCTTTCAAAACCATCAGACAGAAAATCGAGAATTCCTCATACCAATAATACATCTCTTAGTACTATATGTGATTAACGGAAAATATCATCCATACAACCAGATAAAATCCAATTAAACATAACAAACAACAGATCGACACATGGGCACCAAAACCAGTACCAAAATGGAAACTAAGATAGAAGTACAACGAGTCACAAAATAGACTCATGATAAAGAGACGTACGGTTTTGAATGCGAAATAGGAGCCGATGAAAATTCACGGCGGAGAGATCGGATGAGAACGATCATAAATCTGCCTACATGCATCCTTATGATAGAGGATGACAAATAATGATAACGATCATTAACGTAGAAGGAAGAATAAAATCATAAGTACCGCTACATGCATCATCATCATAAGCGAGCAGGACATAGACGAGAGAAATAAGGTTAGGCATAACCGGTAGCTTATGCCGAAACAAAGAGATCCATCGAGCAGATTAAAAATCGAACGATATGGTAAATAGCGAAAATTGAATATGATCGACCGTGTAGCTTTTTTATCTATATTTTGTATGTCATATCCGGCACCTGGAAAAATAGTTCTCAACCAGATGGTTCTTCCGCAGTATATCAAATACAAGGAAACAATTGCTAACCTTTCTAGAGTCGGGCAGTATGCAACATCCAAGAACAAATAACAACACATTTTAAGACTTCTTCAATGTGAAGAATAGGACACAGTTGGAAATTGACAATGAAGAAACTAAATAGACATAGCCTTGGAGTTGTGCAATGGCCTCACGTGAACCAAGATCCATGACTTATGGAGCTAACAAAGAGATGTAATCTTTACCAATATTCCCTATAATAATGGATAGGCTTGGAAAGGAAAGGAAAGCTAGTAAATTAAAAACAAAAACAAAAAATAGTAATTTAACCAACAGTGTCCAATTTATATAGCTATGTAACATATTGGTTCTTTGCACAAACCATAGAAACTGCGTCTGTAAGCGATTCAACCGACCTTAGGTCCTCGCCCACTCTCCATGGTGAGCCTTCTCGACCAGGAATAGATCTAGTGATAAGTGATTGGAGAATAATAGGACGGGAAAAAGAAATCCAATGATTATCTAATGGCACAAAGGAAAGTGGTACATGGAAATACATGTCGTAATTATAGCGGCTGATTTTAGAACTAAATAGAAAAGGCTTGAATAAAAATGAAAATCTAAATTGGTAGGGTGCTTAGAAAGTAAAGGATAGCGGAAGAAAGAAAGTAGAATTCGCGGCAAGTAATGCTTGAAGAACCAAAAAGTAAAACGTTAAATTAAAGCCGACCTACACAAAACCGTGCACTAAAAGGTTAGCATTTCAGTGAAATTAGCTCCGTGCCCATGGATGTAACCAATGAGCATCATCACTCTTTTCCCAGAGGGGTAAAGAACAAGAGAAAGCTGTCTAGTTAACCAATGAGACTCAAGTTAAACATGATTTAACTACATTAGGAGCAAATTTGTGAATTGCAAGAAACATGTAGTAGTTCCAATCACTAAATGCTAATCAATGATAGATGCATCTCAACAAAAGTGCACGGAAAAGGTACATCAAGTAGAGACCCTTACCCACGCATCACTAACAACAACAAACAATTAAGACCGAAATGAGTTTCATGCAATACGAAAAAACCTCTATATTATAGATGCCAACTTTCCCATCAAATGAAGATGCGATATGATTCCAGAATCTTGGAGTACCGGTGTACATCAAAATTCCAGTTGGTTCCAATGCAGTAATTCAGCCACAATCTACAAAAATAATGTATGTCATCACCGCTCCATGTGTGAATACTGTCCCAAAGAATGGAGAAGCACAAAACAAAGATCCGAAAAGGAAATCCGCATGCGTAATGGAAATGACAACAACTATACTTCATGGGAAATACAAGCAACCAAGTTATTTACCTCTCCAGATACGTGTCCCAAAGAAAATACGATTATCCTTGGCACATGTAAGCAGATAGGAGTCATCAATAGGGCACCATGACATAGCAATCACACGATACACGTGACACAAAGATTTGACGAAATTCAAACATGAAAACGAAATTTTTAGTACGGCATAGTCATCACAATACGTAAGACAAGGTTAACGCTTAAATGTAACTAAAACAACACAAATTGGAAGTGGTGTAAAAAGAATCTCGTCATATCGGTTGTCCCAGTATAGGGTAAACAATATAAGGGTATCTACGAAGCGAGAGATGGCGGGACGAAAACTACTCCCTAGAGCGGTGCAGGGAAAAACACGGTTACACAAAATTTGAAGTTATATTGCGGTGGTTCTTATGAAGCTGTTTATTTATAAATTTATATTTCCAGCACTGGGGGCCTCGTGTACCCCAATAAAAAGAAAAAAAACGTGTAAGTTGGATATGGAGACAAACGTGACGGAGAATCATTGGATGTTGTTTAAACGGTTCCCGGCATTCCCATTATCCGGTGGCAAATGAACACATTGCTGTTCATCCATTCACCATATATCATAAAACATCAAAAAGTTCAGAATTCATGCATTTCCCACCTTATCATAGAACATCTAAGTTTCAAGCCCTGTCAGACATCCAACTGGAGCGCCTATGCTTAAGTTCATTGAGAGTTTCCTCCACTAAAGAAAGCTCTACACTCAGATCAAGCAATATTTGTCTAGCCTGTTATATTAAGGAAATGTATTTCGTATAGCTTGACCACAACAATATCCTACACCAATAAATCTAGACCTTTCAATCTTAAATGTTATTTGATGTCTCTATTTTGAAGGTCTGATGCTTTTCACGAAATCAAGTGGAATTTTGTTGGCTAATCAGATCCCTTCCAGCACTATTTCATTCTGAAAAACTTTGCAATGCAACCACTCCCCCATCATTATTGATATACAAACATGAAATCTTGTTAGCAATCCAAGAGAACACTGAATACATGGTTGCTAAATTTTCCATGTCTACTTTTTTGTGGAAAGGTTTTATGACAGGGACAATACAGTTAACCTAGAAATAAAGTGAATCATAGATGATTATTTTTTATGTACAACAATAACGTCGAGAAGAATAGAATGATGGGAGAGCATTGGATCGGACTATAATCATCAATATTTGAGAGAGATCATAATAGTTGATCAAAGCATCCCAATTCCTACATCTTAAAAGATTGATCATTTTCATTTTCTAAACTTTGATATATTAGTATAGAGTCCACTTGAAAAACCGAATAGAAACATCAACGAGAACCATATTGCAAAAATAGTGAATCGGTTATTTTGTATAGAGTTCTGGTGAACTCTGAAAATTAACATACCTTTGGTGTGCCCAACAAATTCCTTTACTGGAGTCATTATATTGCGCATATCCCAGTGAAAATGAAAAAGGCAATTACAATGGTCATAAATTAAGCAGGTTTGAGATATAATATTTATGCAAAGAAACTTGCTGAGGGCAACTGTAGGTGTAATCATGAGCATCATATCACTTTACCCCTATCATCAAATCTCCAACAAAAATGGTGTAATCATGAGCATCATCACGCTTTTCCCCAGCACCCATGGATGCCGGTTAACTGAAAGGTTGCTCAGTACTCGGCGAATGATGATAGGGTTTAGGGAGGAGTTCTACGGAGCTAGGGTTTAGGGTTTATGAGGAGGAGTTTAAGAGAGAGAGAGGAGGCGGTTCAACTGATGTGTGTGAGATTTGGGGGTGAATCGTTGTGTGTTTGAGAGATTTGAGTGATGAATCGACTGATGTTTGTGAGAGATTTGTGAGATTTGGGTTAAGTGTGTGTTTGAGTGTGTTTCTTGTGTTGAGCGGGAATAAGAGAGATTTGTGAGATTTGTGTTAAGTGATGAATCGACTGATGTTTCTGGTTATCGATATCAATAAATTTTAAAAGATTATGACTGCCACTTTTTGACACATGTAAACTCGCGTCATCGCTAATGGAAATTTTACGCGTTATGACTCTGATTATGTGACTAAGCTATTTGCGAGTCATCTTCGACTGTTGGTCATAAAAAAAGGGTCAAGGAAGGGGCTGTTTCTACTAGTGTTGGCCGCCATGTTGGATATAAGAGCTTTTTCAGCCGTGGGAGTTTTGTCAACTAGGGCTCCACCACTTGATGCGTTTATCATGTTTTGCTCCATTGGATCAAGTCCTTCGTAAAAATACTGAATCAGGAGTTGCTCGCTAATTTGATGTTGCGGGCATCGAGATACCAACTGTTTGAATCGTTCCCAATATTCATGCAATGTTTCGCCGGTCATTTTCCTTGCAGCACATATCTCTTTCCTTAGATTGGCTGCTCGAGAGGCCGGAAAATACTTTTGCAGAAATATGATTTCCATATCGTTCCATGTTGTGATCATGGCTGACGGCAAATAGAATAACCAGTCCTTAGCCGAATCTTTTAATGAAACGGGAAGGCTCTAAGCTTGATTTGTTCTTCGGTGACACCATTTGACTTCATGCTCAAACAAACGACATGGAATTCCTTGAGATGCTTGTGCGGATCCTCTCCTGATAGACCATGAAATGCGGGTAGCAAGTGAATCAATCCTGACTTCAATTCAAAGGTGTTGTTGTTGTCAATAGCCGGGATTGTGATACATAGCAGTTGTTGAGGTAGCTCTGGGTTGGCTAATTGCTTCAGCGTCTTTTCAACGTTATTTGTCATGATTCCAATTTCATCCTCCGACCCGCTGGGTGATGTTTAGAGAGAAATGGTAAGTTCCTAAGTGCTTCTCTGCTTTCTTTCGTTCTTCGCCTGAAAATTCGATCTCGTTTGGTGATTTTTGGAAAATATTGCAAATTCTTATCTCCACGTGACCTTTTATTCATGCAAAACTAAAACAAAATGGATTAGTGCACAACTGAAAATTATTATGGATTTTTTTGAACTGACACTGGATGACCCAGTGTCGAAATTGCAGAAAGTTTTTAACCCAAAATAAGTAAACATAATTTAACACCGTTCCCCGACAACGGCGCCAAAATTTTGACCGCGCTGTCGTGACGCGTTAAAATTAGTTATTTTTATTTTTCCTTGGCTTACTTCTACTAACTAGTAGTATCGGCAAGTAAGGGTCGATCCACGGAGAACGGTAAATCAATTATGCTTTTTAAGGATTAAATACTTTTAGCAATTAAAATAAAATAAAAATGAGGGGGGATTTAGTTTCTGATCTTTACTAAAAAAAATAATTTGCATGAAATAAATTAAATCAAAATAAATAAAGGAAATAAAATTCGAAAATATCAATTAAAGAATAATCTAGTTCTTAGTTCCGTTATCCACCGTTTCGAATTAATTCAAGTTTTAATACAGCGCTTATCTCTTCTCTAATCTCATGAACTCCTATTTCGAAGCCAACAAAAAGCTCTGTTGACCCCAATTATTTCTTAAGTTTATCAATTAAAACAAGCTTTTTAATTAAACATATCTATGCGGTGGATTCAAAACAAGCTCTTCAAATATCGCTCGCTAGATACATTAAAAACCAAAATAATGAAATAGGCAAGATATTAAGTTCATAAGCTCGACTTAAGGGATCTCAATTTTGTATTACTCAATTGAGAAAATTCAATTGTTTGCTACTTGTGAAATTAAAATTGCAACAATTACGGATTACAACTAAATTTCTAGCATAAGACATAGAACCCCTAATCTAGTTGGCCAAACCAAATCAAGAAATTATATGGCATAGTAGTGAATTCAATAATACAAAAGTAATTCAAGAGATTTCGAGTTGAGAGTACGCTGCGGGATCAAAACATGAATAATTCAAATACGGTTTTAAACTTTACTAAGAACTAGAATAGAAAATTAGCCGGACATGTTGGATTTAGAAAACAGCAAATTAGTAATAGACATAAGAAGAAAAAATTCAAATGGTGTAGTATTCCTCCTCGCCCGTCGGAAACGGATCGGTTTTTGCCTTGGTGAGAACGGCGCTCGGTCCTCCTCTTTTCCTCTCTGCTCCAGCCGCGATATGATGATAATAATGATGGTACTGATGATAATAATAATGTGCTCAATAATAATCTCAACCCCCTCCTTTTATAATAGTCCATTATCTATTAGTTTCCTACTTTAATTAGATCTCTTCCTTCTTATCCTTCTTGAGTTTTAATTCTTTTGGAGTCTTTCTTTCCAAGTCTATTCAATTTCTTTTCCCAGCCTAGTGTAACACCCCCAAGACATTCAGGGCATATTACAGCGCCGTGGAACCCTCACCGTGGAATCCACCAGGCTAACGTACCAAATACATTCGACAACGACAAACAATCATCAATAAAACGACAATTCAAATAAAAGACTACAACCCGACACATAAAATCTGACATCAAATCCATTTCCCAAAACGGGAACACAACATTAACAAATTCAGACAGGAAGTACTCGAGTACTTAAATCAATTTTATAATACAGAAATCCCAAAACACAACATCAATAATAACCGACAGACATAACACCAATAATCAACTACTGGACAGTATCATGCTTGCCCATCAACCTCATACGGCTCGAGTGCTCGCTTGTCCTCACGATCGATACCTGAAATACAAAAAGTATTTCCCCCATTTAAGGGGTTAGCGACAACTGCTAGTGCAAGTACAATCCATTTGAACTACATTCTAATCAGATGAATATATGCGCCAAAAATCATTTTAGAAAACGTTTTATATTCCGGAATATTTACAATATACAGTCACAAAACACATTATCTCCAACAATCATAATTCAAAGTTAACCTTGGTACGAGACTCACGGCCACCGTACCCCGCAGAGCCCCGTCGGACATCCCTGGGTGGTTAACCACAGTTCGTGATATGCACACACACGACAATACGTATCCCTAGAGGCCTCGTCGGACCGTCCCTAGGTGAACATACACATATCCATCCACAACATCCACGATACAGCCATAATTCAAATACTAGAACATGTAAACAAATGTAAAGTACTTGCCTTTGAGACATTCTTGAAGAATCGGAAGTGAAAATCGACTACGGACGATCCAAATGGAAAACGGCGGTTCCTAAATTAAGAATTAGCATAACTCAGTCCCAACGGACATCAATAACCGAAAGGAATACTCCCATAACCCCGATTACATGCTACGACAATGAATGATCAATCGATACAGGTGAGGGTTTACGAAAAATCTCCCCGTATTGATAATTCACGGATTAAAATCAAGGAAAAAGGATTTGGAATCACCCAAAAACCACAATCGGTAAGGAATATCATAACATAATTGAACAATTCGGAACTAATCCCTAGAATCCCAAAAAACCCCCAAATTCGTCAAAGTTAGGGTTCCTGAGGAAATACCTTGGATTCGACTGGTGGATGATGATAATGTTGTAGTTTAATCTCCCTTGGTACACAATAGTCAATCTCTAGAGGAAATCCACGGATTGCTCTGTACAAATCGCTCCAAAGGTGCTCAAGAACACTCACGTCGCTAGAAGGGGCGAAGAAGAATGAAAAGAAACGACTGAGGTTAAGTCAGGTTTAAAAACGCTGACAGCGCATTACGTACGTTAACACAAGCTGTTAACGTACGTTATGATAGTTACGTACGTAACCCAATACTGGTTAACGTACGTAACCAAATGTCTGTACTGAATTGGAAAAGGTCATAACGTACGTTATGGATCATGCATAGCGTACGTTATGCACGTAGCAGATCCCAGTTCTGAACACTAATTCTGCATAGTCGATCCAACGACGAACCACAACACGAGGATAGAATCAAAAGTGTAAATACGAGGTATTCATAACAACGAAACTGAGTGTTCGACAGTAAATGCACTTCCAACTACCAAGGAATCCAAAATACGACAAGGAGATGAATTTCCCTAAACTTATAGGAAATTACAAAAATGGCCCAAGTGCCCGAAAATCACGAAACGACGCGGATTTATAAACCGAAAGTCTCAACACGACCAACTCAATCATACGAACTTGCACAACCCAAGAAACAACGAATACGAGCGAGTTTTACGAGAATCGAACGATCATACGGCAAAACACATCATAAAATGAAATCACGTGAAAACATCATCAAAACTCGTCCAAATGGAAAAACTCCAAGAATAAAGTAGATTCACAATGTCGAAACGGTTATAAGCGAGTCGATAAAAATAGACATACACCGAAAATGGAAACTGCTAAAAATGAAAAGTTACGGATATTACATCCTCCCCCTCTAAAATAAAGTTTCGTCCCGAAACTTAAGAATCAAAAAGCTCGGGGTGCCTCGAATGCATATCCTCCTCTAACTCCCACGTCGCTTCTTCTACTCCGTGCCTCGACCTTTTCACCTTAACCAAAGGAATGGTTTTGTGCCTTAACTGCTTGTCTCGACGCTCCAAAATCCTGACGGGCCTCTCCTCAAACGTAACATCTTTCTCGATCTCCACGTCTCCAAAATCAATAATGTGGGACGGGTCCGGAACGTACTTTCTCAACTGGGAAACGTGAAATACGCTATGAACATGACTTAGCGACAGAGGCAAAGCCAAACGGTATGCCAACTCGCCGACTCTATCCAATATCTCGAAAGGCCCAATATATCTCGGGCTGAGCTTCCCATTTTTCCCAAAATGAAAAACTCCCTTCGTCGGAGACACTCTCAACAGAACATGATCTCCCACCTCAAACTCCAAAGGTCGACGCCTAACATCCGCATAAGACTTTTGTCGACTCTGAGCAGCCAACATTCTCTTTCTAATCAACTCAACTTTCTCCCTCGTCTCTAACACGAGGTCTGGCTCGGTGCCAACTAAATCGGACGGCTCATCCCAACATATCGGTGATCGGCAACGTCGACCATAAAGTGCCTCATATGGTGCCATCTTAATCGACGTATGCCAGCTATTATTATAAGTAAACTCAATTAAGGCCAGATGTTCCTCCCAGTCACTACTCCAATCTAACGCACACACGCGCAATATATCCTCGAACGTCTGAATAGTACGCTCGGACTGCCCATCGGTCTGGGGGTGGAAGGAAGTGCTCAAACGTAACTGTGTCCCCAATGGTTTATGTACCGCCTGCCAAAAATGCGATACAAATCGGCCATCTCTGTCCGAAATAATGGTCTTCGGCGTACCATGAAGTCTCACTATCTGCGAGATAAAAATACGAGCCAATTTTTTATGGACCCCAAGTATCCTTGATGCCCAGAAAATCCGCCGACTTAGTCAGTCGGTCAACAATCACCCACACCATATTCATACCAGTCTTCGTTCTCAGCAAACCCGTGACAAAATCCATAGAGATATCCTCCCACTTCCACTTTGGGACGGGAAGTGGTTTCAACAACCCGGCTGGCCGCTGATGCTCAATCTTGACTTGCTGACAAGTCAAACACTTAGCCACAAACTGAACTACCTCATTCTTCATGTCGTTCCACCAGAAATTTTCCTCAAATCTTTATACATTTTACTCGAGCCCGGATGGACTGAGTAAGGTGACGCATGAGCCTCTCGCAGAATACTCTGCCTCAATTCCGAGTCGTTCAGAACACACAACTGACCTCGGAATCTCAACACACCATCCTCATGAATAACGAATCCCGGGGCTTTCCCCCTCCCTACACTCTCTCGAAGCTGACTAAACATCGGGTCCTCCAACTGTCCCGATTTAATGTCATCGACCAGAGATGAAGAAATCTAAAGAGTACACAACTGTCCGGAACTCTCTGGCCGTAAAATCTCAAAACTCAACCTCATCAACTCCTGTTGAAGCTCCGGCTGAGCTGTAAGTAACTCAAGCACCCGAAGCGATACCGATTTCCGGCTCAAGGCATCTGCTACCACGTTAGCCTTGCCCGGATGATAAAGGATCTCTAGATCGTAATCCTTAATCAACTCCAACCATCTACTCTGTCTCATATTAAGCTCTTTCTGCGTAAAAATGTACTTCAGGCTCTTGTGATCGGTGAAAATCTAACACGATAAGCCATACAAGTAATGACGCCAGATCTTCAATGCAAATACAACTGCGGCCAACTCAAGATCATGCGTATGGTAATTCAACTCGTACGGTTTCAACTGACGGGAAGCATAGGAAATCGTCCTCCCGTGCTGCTTAAGTACACATCCGAGCCCTTGGCCCGAAGCATCACTAAAAAATGAGAAACCCTCATTACCACTCGGTAAAGCCAAAACAGGAGCGGTCGTCAACCGCTTCTTCAACTCCTCAAAACTATTCTCTCTCTCATCGGTCCACAAAAACTTTTCTGACTTCTGTAACAACTGAGTCAGTGGTCGAGCGAGCTTAGAGAACCCCTCGACGAATCTACGGTAATATCCTGCCAAACCCAGAAAACTACGGACCTCCTTCACGTTCTTGGGCGGCGCCCAATCCAACACTGCCTCTACCTTATGTGGGTCCACCCAAACACCCTCGGCCGAGATCACATGACCGAGAAACATAACCTCCCGTAACCAAAACTCACATTTTGAGAACTTCGCAAAAAGATGCTGAGTTCTCAAAATATCTAACACGACATGCAAATGACGGGCATGCTCCTCCTCGCTCCTCGAGTAAATCAGGATGTCATCAATAAAAACGACTACACACTTATCGAGGTACTCGATAAAGACTTTGTTCATAAGCTGCATGAACACGGCTGGGGCGTTGGTTAGCCCAAAAGGCATAACCACAAACTCGTAGTGACCGTATCTCGTCCGAAAGGCCATCTTCGGAATATCGGTATCCTTCACTCGGAGCTGATAATACCCCGATCTCAAATCGATCTTCGAAAACACGGTTGCCCCTTGCAACTGATCAAACAAGTCATCAATCTTCGGGAGCGGATACTTATTTTTTATGGTCACTTTGTTCAACTCTCGGTAGTCGATACACAAACGAAGTGACCCATCCTTCTTCTTCACAAACAGGACCGGTGCTCCCCAAGGTGAAGCGCTCGGTTGAATATACCCCATGTCTAGCAACTCCCCCAACTGTTTCTTCAACTCAAGCATCTCGGCAGGCGCCATACGGTATGGCATCTTAGAAATCGGTGCTGCACCCGGCTCTAAATCGACGATAAACTCAACTTCTCGGTCCGGCGGTAAACCCGGCAACTCGTCTGGAAAAACATCAGGATACTCACGCACTACTGGAATAGACGAGAGCTCGACTCCCCCTTCTTCCGATCTCAAAGCGTAACACCAATAGCCTGTGAAACCTCCTCGAAGAAGTCTCACTGCCCTCAAGGCGCTGATCAGGAGTCTCTAGCTACTCCGCTTACGCCCCACAAAAGAATGCTCGGTACCGTCAGAGGCTAACATCGAAACAATCCTCGTTCTATAATTCATGATCGCCCATGACGGTCCAGCCAATCCTCACCCAGAATCAAATCTTCATCTCTAATGTCTACAGCAATCAGATTAGAAGGCCAAACCCTCCCCGTGATACTCACTGGAAAATCTCTAACCTCACGATCCCCACGATGCTATCCCCACTAGGCAGTTTAACAACAAATGGTTCACACGCAACCAAGCAATCAATAAGTAGACGACGCACACAATCCATAGATATGAAAGAATGTGTAGCGCCAGAATCGAATAATACGGAAATAGGATGGTCAAGGATGTGAACGGTACCTGTAGCCACTGTCGCGTCGGGATCTCTAGCTCGCCTCATCTCATACACACGGGGCGGAACAGACCCCTCACTAGAAGCTCCCCCTCTAGAAGGCTGCCCACGTCCTCGACCTCTACCAAAACTCTGCTGCGGCTGAGGAACTGTCAGTGCCTGATTCACACTCGGCTCCCCCGCAGCTAGGGCTGATCTCTGAGTAACTGGAGCCCGAGCTGCATCCGTACAAAACTTAGCACGATGACCCATCTGACCACAAGCAAGACACCAAATCGGAGGCCTGTCACACTCACTCATCATGTGGCCCGGACGACTACAGTTGAAGCACGTAGGACCGCGAACGGCACCAGTAGGGGCAGACTTAGAACCGTTTCCTCGCCCAATCGATGGCGGCCCGACTCCGAAGACTCGCGAACCAGACTGAGCCTTCGGATACCCTCCTGACTTGCCTCCCGAAAACTGACCGGAGGTTTTCTGCTTCTTTCCTTCGGTTGCCGTCTCTGTCGCAGAAAACGACATCTCATAAGCCATCGCTTTATTCTGATACTCTTTCAAAGTCGTGCACCCCAGACCAGACATATAGTGGCGCACCCTCGGTTTCATCCGCATATCAAAGTGGCAGATCTTATCAAGCTCATCTCGGACTTGGTTTCTCACATAATGCAGCTGTTGATTGTAGTCTTTGATTGCTTGAGAAATAGGAACATCTTGGGGCTTAGCCTCAAAGAAGGCTCGGATCCTCCCCTTTTTCACTGGCCATGGACAGAATTCATCTTCCATCAGATCCCGAAACTCTGCCCACGTAGCTTCCTGGTCACGCGGTTTCACCGCTTGCTGTAATACCCGGATTTTCAGTATAAATTTTTCGCGTTATTTTATCTGAGATATACTGTATAGTTTGGTATCTATACAGTATGGATAAAATAAATTAAGAACCGAGACAGTTATACTGGTGTGATTAGCGTTCTGATTGACAGATATATTCAAGATATGTTGTATCAGGTTGAACTGATTTGGATATCAGGTATACCGTATGAGAATATTTTTGGATTCAGTATGTGTATTCAATATGCCGTATGTTTGTATTTTGTACGTCGAGACGTCGGATAGGAACAGTTGGAATTTTGGCTAAGTATAAAAGCCATTACGTACGTTAAGCCTTGGAGCTTACGTACGTAAAATGTGTTAGCTTACGTACGTTATATAGTGTACATAACGTACGTAACAAGAGGAATCGGACAGTTGGGCCCGGTGTCGGCAGCTTTCGGCGCAGATGTGGACAGGTGAGTCAACGGATGGAGTTACGTACGTTATACAGGGTGCATTACGTACATAATATGAGTATAATAGTGTAGCAAGTCAATGTACGTATTACGTACGCAACGGAATAAGCGTTACGTACGTTACGGGGCGGCTGGCCGAGTCGTGGCCGAGATGACCTGGATGGCCGGTCGTGACTCGTTGGAATGGCCGAGCATGGTCGACAGTGACTCGTGGGGGTGGACGATCACGGTCGGCAGTGACTCGCAGGGATGGCTAGGACTGGCCGATTACGTACGTAAGGCAGTGGCCGGTTACGGCCGTAAGGGCCAGTTACGTACGTAAGCTAGCTGCCGGTTACGTACGTAAGGATGCCGAACGAACTGGGCAGTAGGGTCGGCCACGGCCATCTACGTACGTAAGGACCCGCCGGTTACGTATGTAATGGTCCGGCAGGTTCCGCCTATTTAAGGCCTAGACCGGGTCACTTCGGCATTTTTCATTTTTTCTTCGTTTTTTCGCGATTCCTTCAGCAAAAGTGGATGGATTTGAGTAACATCATCATCTAGCAACATGTTTGGAAGTTGGAATCATGGATTAACATCATCTTCCACCCGGATCGAAGGTAAGAACACCTAAACTTTTGGTTTTTGGATGTTCTTGAGATTTCTTGGTGTTTTGGCCGATTTGATTCATTTTAACTCAGATTATTGATGGAACCTTGTTGTATTCTTGAGATTATGCATTATTCTTGAAGTTTTGTGGAACAAATTCGAGTATTTCTTCGAATAAACGATTGAATTGGACTATGCCTTCAAAGTGTTCGATGAAATGTCTCAATGAGTAGAACTTGGAAAACTCTACACGTTTTCTTATGAATGTTGATGGAATTGATATTGTTGTGATGATTCTTGGTATTTACGAGAATTTTATTAAAGGGAGATAATGAATTGGTGATCAAATGATTAGATTATGTTGTTATGATTATGTAATCGTAGTATTCTCGATGTTCTTGGTGGTTTGTTGCGATTCATGAGGTTATGAGAAGTATATATGTTTAAGAACATGATTATATACACCTTGAATTGTGAATAAGGATTGTTTAGATGTTAGAACACATCGGATATGTCGTATTGGAGATTTTGAATATGATTTCGGAATTAGTTGTGTTCTTAAGGAACTCTTGGATTATATGAATTGTTGAACATGTTTAAGATGTGTTGGTGTTTTAGATATGAATATGGAATATTCATATCTAGAACTAAGTTATGTGTTTTGGTACAATATTCGTATAGGAATACGAATATGGTTCCGGGTTTGATAAGATTATGATTCACTTTTAAGTTTGAGAATTCATACGTATTGAACAAGTGTTCAATTCGGATAATGGAAATATTTGAAACCTTTGGAATATGGTTATCTATAATGTTGAATTAATCGGATTGTCCGGATTGGTTATGATAATCGGTAATTGGTTTATATTATGAATTTACAAGGAGGAAACTTGTAATCGTATTTAAGATTGAATATGGAATCGGTAATGCTTAGACTTGGTTAAATTGATTATTGATATAATCTTCGGATTGTGGAATCGTATTGTGGTTTTGAATTCGTGTTTGATTAGTTCGGGTTGTTTGGATATGTGTTTAATCGGGATATTGTAGAACCATTGTGTTTGTTGATCGGTTATTGACTGTTATTTGTGATCATCGAGTTACGGCTTGTATTGTGGATATGAGTTCGTATTTGTTGAGTTGGATTATTTGGTTTTATGCATATGATCGGGGTATTGTTGAGCCGTTGAGTCGCTTGGTTGGCTATGTCGGTTATTGATTTTTATCGAATGTGTGTTAATCGGTTATTGCAATAGGATGTGATATTTTGATCGTGGATTATGACCGTTGTGTTGCGGTTGAAGTCGAAGAGTTCGTAGATTGCTTTTGGTCGGGGCTGAGGAGCTCGTAGAGTAAGGCAATAGATTTTGGGTAACGACTTCGTGGTATCGGTATCGAGGCAAGTTTCTACTTGTTCAGTTTATAATATTTGATGACTGGTTTCGTTTTCATTTCATTTATAATTCGTATAGCAATGTTGTTAGAAATGTAAGTTGTCGGATAATGAGTTGTATATCGTACTCTGGTTGTAATAAATCATAAGGTATATGATTTAATTGTGTTCAGGGATGACATGAGTTATCTTTGGTCAAGGATATAGAATATCGGATATCGAGGATAGTTATCGTGATGACATAAGTATCGGGATAAAGGTTATCGGTATTGAATGGATGGTACCTTATTTGAGATTATTCGTATAATTGTGTATTCGTTCAGGGATGTTGTTCGTGGAAAGTATGTTGTCTTCGGCTTTGAGGTAATTTATGTATTGCTCAGTTATGAGATAATTATTATGTTGAGTTGTTGTATATGTTGTATGTTGAGGCTTCATATATTGAGATTCATACTGGTTGTTCGTTGAGGGATGTTGATCCCAGGACTATTGTTGGTATTAATGGTTGTGTTGATCGTCTCATTGGGGGATGTTGATGGACATGGTCCTCGGATTTAAGGTAATCTAAGTATTTGTTCAGTCATGTGGATAATTAGTATGTTGAGTTGTTGTATATGTTGAGGTTTCGTGTAATGAGTTTCGTATCGGTTATTCGTTGAGGGATGTTGATCCCAGGACTATTGTATTGTGATCGTAGATCATGTTGGTCATTCATTTGGGGATGATGATCCCAGGATTGATGTTTTGGATATTGATTAGTCGTGTCTACTTTTCATTGTCAGTCTGTTGTTGTTCACTTCAGTGAGTCTTTTGATCCTTATTGGATATGTGTCTCTTTGACTTTCGTTGTCATGTTGCATCGTGACATATCTGGAGTCATATCTGCGTGCCGATTGGTTATTGTGTAGGATTTTTAGCCGGTCACATGATGGTTATGTGTTGATATTTCCACGTTGAACCGTGCACACGAGACGTAGTTCGTGAGGCTAATTAGGTACAAGACCACACGTGTATGTGATCAATACCCGGGGTGGCTTGTGCACGGACACATTTCCGGATCGGGCGTACTATGATTTCCATCTTTGAGCCATATTGTTTGGTCGTTCATCCTCCATTCATGGTCGGGTATGTTCGACGGTTTGCGACTGGTTGTTCATACGCCCGAGGGGTATGTTTCGACAGTCGAGGTTATTTTCTTGAGATCCATTATTGTTGATCGTTTGGAGTTTACCTTATTGATAGTATTCTCGGCTATTGTTGGTCCTTTGTTGATCATTTGGAGTTTACCTTGTTGATGGTATTCTCGGTTATTGTTGATCCTTCATTGATTGCGTTCGAGATTTACCTTGTTGATGGTATTCTCAAATATCATGATCCTTTATTGGTCGTATTGGAGTTATCATGTCGATGATATTCTCGGTTGAGGTATTGGTTGGTCATTGTTATTGATCGTATAAGCATTCGGACTGTACGTCGATGTTCGGAATTTATTATCATTATCATGTGGTAGTTGATCTACAGATATGCTGTGTATTATTGGTTTATACAGGTTGAGATTTGATTGTGTAATCCGATGGACAGGATTTGGCACAGATTGGATTATTTCCACACTTATGAGTTATGATGATGTTTTGAGGATTGTTGGTATTTTTGGAATACAATACGGTATAATTGATGTTGAGTTCATTTCGTCATTTGAGAATGCGAATTGTGAATTATGGTAAGGATCGATTTGGATTGGATTGTTATGGATTGGTAAGGTTATGTCGGTAAGATTACATTGGTATTACTCTTACTGTATTATTACATTGGTATGTATTTATTTATGTTGATGTGATCGATATCATTGTTGAGTATTGTGGCTGACCCCGTCGTGGGCTTTATTTTTAGGTACTCGGAGATCGAGCTAGTAGCGGTCGTGAAGGGATGAGCTTCCCGATGTGATACTGGCGGTGGCATGTTTTGGAGTATCGAGTATTTCTTTTCTGATTATTCATTTCCGCTGCAAAATGTGTATTTTGAACTGTGTTTTTATCCGCTGCGTGTGTATATTTCAAAATGGCTTTTCGGTATCTTTATCCGCTGCGCGTGTATTTTAAATGGCCTTTTTGGCATTTTACAAACTTGGTAATTTTCATTAAACTCTTTTTCCCAAACTATTTTATCGGTACGTTTAAGCGGCGTCTTAACGTACATTTTGAACTATCGAGATTTGGCACTTCGCCTTGTATTTTCAAATGGTATTTTATGAAGGTATTTCAAAATTATGTTTTTGAAAATATTTGAGTATTTACAAAATATTACCGTCATTGGCCTTTTGGCGTTTTTAAACATTTTTGAAATGGTTTTGTAAATGGATTTTAGCCTGGTGGGTTCCGGCGCGGGGTCCACGGCGCTGTAATATCCCGGATAGTTTTGGGGGTGTTACAGAAGATGGTATCGGAGCTTGGGTTTTGTGAAACCCAGGCGTGTGTGTTATGTGGCTCTACCTGTACGGTAGTAGCGTGATTTTTGAAAATGAGTTTTTCTGACTTTTGAGTCGAACCGATTTTTCGAATTTCCAAAATTTTTGAGATCTTTTCAAACTTCTATTTGTGATATTGGTGTGTGTTGGTTGTGTTGAGACTTCGTGTGGGAGTCGTGTGCTAGTATCACGGGAGATCATCGGCTTCACGCACCTGTAAGTATATTGGTTTGGTTATTCGCTTGTGGCGACACTTGATTGTTTTTGTGATGAGTTGGAAAATTTTGGACTTATCTGTTGTTGGCGACATGTTGCAAGTTTCGAGGACGAAACTTATTTTAAGGGGGGTAGTATGTAATACCCGGATTTTCAGTATAAATTTTTCGCGTTATTTTATCTGAGATATACTGTATAGTTTGGTATCTATACAGTATGGATAAAATAAATTGAGAACCGAGACAGTTATACTGGTGTGATTATCGTTCTGATTGACAGATATATTCAGGATATGTTGTATCAGGTTGAACTGATTTGGATATCAGGTATACCGTATGAGAATATTTTTGGATTCAGTATGTGTATTCAGTATGCCGTATGTTTGTATTTTGTACGTCGAGACGTCGGATATGAACAGTTGGAATTTTGGCCAAGTATAAAAGCCATTACGTACGTTAAGCCTTGGAGCTTACGTACGTAAAATGTGTTAGCTTACGTACGTTATATAGTGTACATAACGTACGTAATAAGAGGAATCGGACAGTTGGGCCCGGTGTCGGCAGCTTTCGGCGCAGATGTGGACAGGTGAGTCAACGGATGGAGTTACGTACGTTATACAGGGTGTATTACGTACATAATATGAGTATAATATTGTAGCAAGTCAACGTACGTATTACGTATGCAACGGAATAAGCGTTACGTACGTTACGGGGCGGCTGGCCGAGTCGTGGCCGAGATGACCTGGATGGCCGAGCATGGGCGGTCGTGACTCGTTGGAATGGCCGAGCATGGTCGACAGTGGCTCATGGGGGTGGCCGATCACGGTCGGCAGTGACTCGCAGGGATGGCTAGGACTGGTCGACATGACGTAAGGCGGTGGCGATTCTGGCCGTAGGGCGATTACGTACGTAAGCCAGCTGCCGGTTACGTACGTAAGGATGCCGAACGAACTGGGCAGTAGGGTCGGCCGCTGCCGGATACGTACGTAAGGACCCGCCGGGTACGTACGTAATGGTCCGGCAGGTTCCGCCTATTTAAGGCCTGGACCGAGTTACTTCGGCATTTTTCATTTTTTCTTCGTTTTTTTGCGTTTCCTTCAGCAAAAGTGGATGGATTTGAGTAAAATCATCATCTAGCAACATGTTTGGAAGTTGGAATCATGGATTAACATCATCTTCCACCCGGATCGAAGGTAAGAACACCTAAACTTTTGGTTTTTGGATGTTCTTGAGGTTTCTTGGTGTTTTGGCCGATTTGATTCGTTTTAACTCAGATTATTGATGGAACCTTGTTGTATTCTTGAGATTATGCATTATTCTTGAAGTTTTGTGGAACAAATTCGAGTATTTCTTCGAATAAACGATTGAATTGGACTATGCCTTCAAAGTGTTCGATGAAATGTCTCAATGAGTAGAACTTGGAAAATTCTACACGTTTTCATATGAATGGTGATGGAATTGATATTTTTGTGATGATTCTTGGTATTTACTGTTGACTCAAAATGTATTTTGATGATTATTCCATTCAAAACATTTAATTAGATCAATCTCAGATCGATACTATTTTGAAGGAGCCAAATAAAGCTAGCGCACGCTACTCATCTTATAGTAGCGCACGCTATCGAGCAGTGAATGTACAGCCCAGACAAGTCAGCTGCAGCCAAGTGAAGTCACCTGATCGATAGCGCACGCAAGCTATTCAATGTTAGCGCACGCTAAGTAACTACAGTTAGCGCACGCTATATAGTAAAAATAACGCACGCTATCGTATTATTCCAGAAGTCAGTGAAGTTTGGAAGGAAATCAGAAATGGATGTTGCGCACGCTACACATATCATCTTAGGTACGCTAAAGCAAGGATATAGTGCACGTTACTGCTCAGCTCTAGCGCATGCTACCAATATTACGGTCAGTAGTCCAGTAGCTACTGGACTCAATTCGTTAAGGCCTTTACGTACGCTACACAAGGTAACGTACGTTAATGAAAGAAATCAGTAGCGCACGCTAAGGTATAGGCATTAGCGCATGCTAAAAGGAGTCAGCATATTACCGTTTGAATTTCTACCGTTGGAAGGCAAGAGTCAATGCAGATCCGGAAAATCTGGAAAAGTTGGATTTAATTAATGGTAGCGCACGCTATGCATACTTGCTAGCGCACGCTAATCGTAAATCTAGCCGTTGGATAAAGAGTCGTTGGACAGACAATCGGACATTTTCAAAGTCAAGACTGAAGACTTGTTGACCAGACGTTAACGCACGCTACCGATACATGACTAGCGCACGCTAGCCATGCTATTTTACCGTTGCAACAGTCTTTGTGACCGTTCAGAGATTTCAAGTCAAAAACCGATAGCGCACGCTACAGGACACTATTAGCGCACGCTAATAAGTTGTTTTTCAGCATTTGAAGGATGTCTCACACCTATAAATACCCGAAGGACTTGGGTATCAAACACACAACTTCAAGCATTCAAGCATACAAGCTTACAAGCAATCAAAGCATACTTGAGCTCAGTTTCATATCTTCTATTGCATTTCAAGTTGTGAGGAAAGAAAGATACAAGAGTGATTTTCATTGTAATATCAATTATCATTTGTATTCTTTCATTTGATTGTAAGTGTTGCATCACTTACACTTGAGCATAAAAGAAACGAATCAAGAGTCACTAATCTGGTGTTATTAGGATCTTTGATCCGGCATTGTTAGGATTATACTCCCATATTCGTATAGTGAGGATTATCTAGTTCCTATAGAACACTAGATAAACAAACATTTATATTGAGGGAGAGGTTGAGCTTAGACCGATAGAAGACAAGCGATTGTAACGGTTGTGAACTCGGACCGATAGAAGACGAGTTAAGATTGTGGTTTTTCTTAAGCCAATAGAAAAAGAAAGTCGGAGAGAGGACGTAGGCAAGTTGCCGAACCTCTATAAATTCTTGAGTCTTTAAATTCCGCACTATTTTCTATTTATTCGCAAGAAATTTCGGTATTCCGCATTCCCACTATTCAACCCCCTTCTAGTGGTGAATTTATCTCTTCAGTTGGTATCAGAGCGGGTCTCTTTTTAAAGGTTTAACCACCTAAGAGAAAAAGATCCGCAAATGGCACTTCTTGGCCAAATTGAAGGAAATGCTCTCAACCGTCCTCCTTTCTTCGACGGTTCCAATTTCATGACGTGGAAAAAGAAGATGGCGATCTTCGTTCAAGCCTACGATATTGAAATCTGGAAAGTTATTGCTCTTGGTCCTAAACTTGCTAAGAAAGAGGATGGATCGTTGAAAAAGATCGAAGAATTCAACGACGAGGATTGTAGAAACACGCACGTCAACTCACGAGCTACTCAACTTCTCTATTGCGCTCTTAATCCCGAAGAACTCAATAGGACATCGTCTTATGAAAGTGCAAAAGAAATTTGGGAAATTCTCGAAGTCACTCATGAGGGAACCACCCAAGTCAAGGAGACCAAAATCAACATCTTACTCCATGACTACGAATTATTTTCCATGAAAGACGAGGAAACGATTACAAATATGTTGGATCGATTTTCGGCTATAACAAATGGTCTTGCATCTTTTGGAAAGCCTATATCGAGCAGCGACAAAGCTAAGAAAATTCTTCGATCGTTGCCTCGAGAATGGGATGCCACGGTCACCGCGATCATGGAGTCCAAAGATCTCAACAAGCTCGAATTTAGTGCCCTCATCGGGTCACTCATCAATTATGAGATCGTTCTCAAGTCTAGAGTCACAAAACCAAAGCCTCGGGAAAGAGTAGTCGCATTCAATGTTGATAGCGACGTTGAGGAAGATGTTCCCGAAGATGAAGACGACGAGGAACTCGCTCTCTATGCCAAAAATTTTAGAAGGTATAAAAACCTAATTCAAAAGAGGCGAAGTTTTCTTGGTCGGGATGGCAAACCGGAGCAAAAGAAGAGTGGCTACACTCCCATCAAGAAGTTCGACAATAATTGTCGGAAATGTGGTCAAGCCGGTCACTATGCCAAAGAATGCCGAGGATCCTCTTCAAAACCTCAAATGGAAAGATTCAAAAAGAAGGAGGTTCTAATCGCTTCTTGGAGTGATGACGAGGAGGAGATTGAAAGATCTCTAGACGCAAATCTTGCATTCATGGCCCTCGACTCCGAAAGTAATATTGAGGTAAGCTCTAAACTCAATGATGACGAATATGACTCTTTTAATTTTTGTGATTCACAAGAAGTTCATCATGATGATGAGTTGTTGAGTGCGTTTGAATCATTAAATACGGAGTATGACGAGATGGTTAAATTAAACATATCTTTAAAGAGAAAAATAAAATCTCTAGAACTCGAAAATTCCTCTATTCAAAACAAGGGCAAAACTATTGAGATCGACCATACATCATGTCTTGAAAAAGAAAATGTTTTGAAAATCGAGTTAACAAAAACTCAAAAGGAGCTAAAATATATTTTGAACAAATTTACTCTCGGAAACGAGAAATTCAAAGGCTCCTATCTATTCAAAATCGCCCTTGCTCAAACACGGTCTTGGTTTCGATCCTTTTAAACGGGAACAATCCCTTATCAACCTTGACAAAATAAAGAAAACCGAAACCGAGAACTCAAAAGATCCGTTCAAACGAGTTCACAATGTTAATGCTCATTCAAAGTTAAGAACTATCAAAGTTAAGGAAATATGGGTTCCTAAAGGGACAATTGTTCCGAATGCTATAAGCATAGTTAACTTTGGAGGACCCAAACGGGCTTGGGTACCGAAACAACCGAGAAATTCTACTTTTGTAGGTACCGGCACCAAAGAAAAACAAGTGGTACATTGATAGCGGATGCTCAAGGCACATGTGCGGCTCCGAGGACCTATTTGAAGACCTCGAATATCAAGATCAAGGACATGTGACCTTTGGAGATAATCAAAAGGGAAAAATCAAAGGAATCGGCAAAGTCGGTAAAGAACCTTCTCCTTTTATCAACAAAGTACTATTTGTTGAAGGTTTGCATCATAATCTCCTTAGTGTTTCGCAACTTTGTGATGAAGGTTTTAAAATTCTATTTGAGCAAACGCATTGCACGGCATTTAGAAATAATAAAATTGCATTCATTGGTTTGAGATGTGGAAACATCTATATTGTTGATTTTAACGATAAAAGTTCATTCAATGAAAAATGTCTTATTACCTTGGATGACAATGCATATTTATGGCATCGAAAATTGGGGCATACTTCTTTACCTATTATTTCTATTTTATCTAGACACGACCTTGTTCGTGGATTGCCCAAACTCAAGTTTGATAGAAAGCATTTGTGTGAATCATGCATAAAAAGGAAACATACTCGAGAATCGTTTAAACCAAAATTTGAGGTTTCCACTAGTCGATTTCTTGAACTCGTGCATATGGATTTGATTGGACCATCTAGACATGTTAGTTTAAATGGTAAACTTTACACTTTGGTTATTGTTGATGATTTCTCTCGATTTACTTGGGTTAGATTTTTAGCACATAAGGATGATGCATTTTCCGAGTTTTCTAAATGGTGTATTTTGGTATCAAATGAGAAAAATCTCTCCATAATTTCTATTCGTACCGATCACGGAGGTGAATTTGATTGCACCCCGTTTGAACTTTTATGTGATAAATACGGTATTAATCATAATTTATCGGCTCCTAGAACGCCTCAACAAAATGGAGTTGTTGAAAGGAAAAACCGATCTTTGGAAGAAATGTCGAGGACAATGCTTAATGAATACTCTCTTCCACGATACTTTTGGGCCGAAGCAATTTTTACGGCATGCTATGTGATTAACCGGGTTCATGTTCGTAGAACTCATCTTAAAACCCCGTATGAATTATGGAAGGGCAAAAAGCCCAATATTGCTTATTTTCATCCTTTTGGTTGCAATGTATTTATTTTGAACAATGGCAAGGATAACTTGGGCAAGTTTGATGCCAAATCCGACTCCGGAATATTTCTTGGCTATTGTACTAATAGTAAAGCATATCGTGTTTATAATATTAGAACGAATAAAGTTGAAGAGTCCATACATGTTAAATTCAATGATATGATCTCACCCCCGAGAAAGGTAGAATATTTTGATGATGCAGGTACCTTTCCGGATCCCTCATCCGAAGTGAAGAAAATTTCGGAAATCGAAACGAACACAATCGTTGATTTACCGAAAGATTGGAGGCACATCAAAGACCATCTGAAGGACCTCGTGATTGGAAACATTGAAGACGGTGTTCAAACCCGAAGGAGAACCACCGAATTTATGGCTCATTGTGCTTTTGTATCCGAAATAGTTCCCAAGAATATATCCGAAGCCCTCGATGATGAAAGTTGGGTGATGGCAATGCAAGAGGAGCTTGTGCAATTCAAGCACAATAATGTATGGAATTTAGTTCCCGCTCCTAAAGATAAAACAATTATCGGAACTAAATGGGTGCATAAAATCAAGAGTGACGAAGACGGCTATCCTATTCGAAATAAATCTCGTTTGGTCGCTCAAGGATATAATCAAGAAGAAGGTCTTGATTACGAAGAAATTTTTGCTCCCGTGGCTCGACTCGAAGCCATTCGCTTGCTTTGTGCATTTTCCGCCCATAAGAAGATTAAACTATTTCAAATAGATGTGAAAAGTGCATTCTTGAATGGTTACATTCAAAAAGAAGTCTACGTCAAGCAACCTCCCGGTTTTGAAGACCATCAATTTCCGAATCATGTCTACAAGCTCAACAAGGCGCTCTACTGGTTGAAGCAAGCACCCCGAGCATGGTATGATCGTTTAAGTCAATTTTTAATTGCAAATGATTATAAAAGAGGCAAAGTCGATAATACCTTGTTTGTTAAAATATTAAATGATGATATACTTGTTTGCCAAATCTACGTTGATGACATTGTATTTGGAGCTACTAATGAATCCTTGTGCCAAGATTTTTCTAATCTTATGAAAGGAGAATTCGAAATGAGTATGATAGGAGAATTAACGTTCTTCCTCGGGCTTCAAATCAAACAATGCAAAGATGGAATTTTTATCCATCAAACGAAGTACTCAAACGACCTCCTCAAGAAATTCAATATGGAAAGTAGCAAGGTGATATCTACGCCAATGTCTTCATCATTAAAGCTTGAGAAAGATGAAAATGGCAAATCCGTAGATCAAAAATTATATCGAGGTATGATCGGATCTTTGCTATATTTGACTGCATCTAGGCCAGATATAATATTTGCTACATGTCTATGTGCTCGATTCCAAGCTAATCCCAAGGAATCACATTTAATTGCTTGTAAACGCATTTTTCGCTACTTGAAAGGAACTATTGGACTAGGTCTATGGTATCCTTCTTGCTTGGATTTTAACTTAATTGCCTATAGTGACGCCGATTTCGGCGGATGCAAAATTGATAAAAAGAGTACGAGTGGTACATGTCATTTTGTTGGATCATGTTTAATATTCTGGGGAAGTAAAAAGCAAACCAGTGTAGCATTGTCTACAGCTGAGGCCGAATATGTCGCTGCAGGGAGCGCCTGCGCTCAAGTGTTATGGATTAAAAATCAACTCCGCGACTATGGCATACATTTTGAAAATACCCCTATCCTATGTGATAACACTAGTACAATTAATCTGAGCAAAAATCCTGTGTTGCATAGTAGAACCAAACATATAGATATTAGACATCATTTTTTACGAGATCATGTTCAGAAAAAAGACATCTGTTTAATATTCGTCGGGACGAAGGACCAACTTGTTGACATTTTTACAAAACCTCTTCCCGAAGAATCATTTAATTCCATTCGCTTACAACTTGGCATGGGACATGTAGACAACTTTTGAAATAAGCTTACTACTCAAAACATCAAAATCCTTGATTCGGATCTCTCGCTAGCGCGCGCTAGCTTCATTTTCTTAACGCGCACTAAAATTTGCTTTCGATAGCGTACGCTAAACCTTACTTCCTTGCGTACGCTAAATAAAATTTTTCGAATTCCATTCTAGCTACTGGACAGTCCAGTAAGCCTTTCATTTCTTACCTAACGTACGCTAATTCTATAAATCCTAGCGTACGCTAACTAAAAGTTTGCTGACTATATATATTTCCGTACGCCTCAAAAACACTTCGCAACTCTTAACGCACACAATCGACAGAAAATTCTCATATTGCCAAAAACCCTAGCCGCTAATCGGATTCCTAAAACTTCCTCAAACTTCAATTCCTTCTCCGATTAATGTCGAGCAAGAACCGAACAGCCATGGCAAAACAATACAATAATCTCAAACGACCTCTCAACGCCCAATTTGATGCGAATCGTTTCATCTCCTCCACTGCCTCGAGGGTTTTCTTTGACATTCTTCCACAAGAACACATCACGGACTGTTACTTCTTCAATCTTTCAAATCTGGAACGGGTAAATGTCGATATTTCCAACTTCTTCTCTTCGCTTGGAATTGCCCGTTTTGTCGAATGCAAAAGTCCCATTTTCCCTGAACTCGTCCGAGAGTTCTATGCCAATCTCCATGTGGCCGAAAGTGAAGGGTCTTCATCCCTTGTGTTAGGAAGTCTTATCGGAGGAACACGGGTGAAAATTTCCTCAGATGTATTGTATCAAATTTTTGGTTTACCCTGTGACGGTTTTGTTTGTACTGGAAAATCTTTGGCCGATGATAATGAAGTCGGGGAAATAGATGTCAAAGAGTTTCTTAGCTCAAAGGCCGTTATTGACATAACGGACGACTTTTTCGAAAACAATGATTTTGGGGTCAATATTCGCCTGCTTCTGGTAGCTCTCACGAAATGCTTAATGCCGAAGGTGAATTCCCAGCACAAACTAGTGGGAGTCGACAAGCAAGTGGTGTATCGAGTTCTCAATGACGATAAAGTTAGTTTTGCTGATATCATCATCAGCTGGATAAAGGTGAAGGGCGACCTGTTTCGGTCGAAAAACTACGCATCTCATTCTCGCAAGGCTGGAATGCCTTATGGCTCAATTCTCTCGGCCATTTTTAGTTTTCACCAAGTCGACTTGTCGAAAGACAAGGCAGTCCCCGTCTCCCTCGGTCATGAGATCTCGGACGCTTCGCTAAAGGCTATGCACTATGTCCGGACATCCAACAGAGGCTGGATCCTATTTCCGTACCTTCGCGACGACGACCAAGTGGAGAAAGGGTCACGGATGCCTACCGCAGAGGAGAAAATCACTCGTCGGGGATCTCATACTCTTCGAGAAATGCAGACCGGGGAGTTCGTGAGGAAGCCTACTTCGAAAGGGAAGTGCCCAATGAGAGATGTTGTTACGGAGGAAGAGGAAAGCGACCTTTGTGCTCGGATGCGGGGCATCGAGACCTCTCAGGCTGAGATTCGAGAGGATGTTTGGGCTCTACGTTCAGAAGTCCGGGAAGTGCGCGGGTTGATATCCGATTTCATCCGTTTCACACACCCTTCGTTTCCTTTCCCCTCGTCTTCTTCCGACCCTTAGATTTGAGGATTTTTGATGTTTGGTTGTAGAATCTTGTTGTTCGAACAATCTTTATGTTTCATGTCATGAAAACTCGTTGTATTACCTGCATTTTATCTTAATGATATTCGCATTTCACTTCATTTGGCATTTGTTGTTTACAAGTATTGTTGTTTACACTTTGAATAATAGCATTTTCGTTAATATTTGTTATAATGCAACAATTCAGGGGGAGTTCCTTTTTGTTTATGTCAAAAAGCGGGAGAATACTCCAAAAACCAAAATATACTAATATATCGAACAAGTTTACCTTGATTCGAATCATTTCAAAATGTTTTTGCAGGTATTAATTAAATGTTTTGACATCATCAAAAAGGGGGAGATTGTTGACTCAAAATGTATTTTGATGATTATTCCATTCAAAACATTTAATTAGATCAATCTCAGATCGATACTATTTTGAAGGAGCCAAATAAAGCTAGCGCACGCTACTCATCTTATAGTAGCGCACGCTATCGAGCAGTGAATGTACAAATTGCATAAGTCACCGGCCAAGTGAAGTCGCCTGATCGATAGCGCACGCAAGCTATTCAATGTTAGCGCACGCTAAGTAACTACAGTTAGCGCATGCTATACAGTAAAAATAACGCACGCTATCGTATTATTCCAGAGGTCAGTAAAGTTTGGAAGGAAATCAGAAATGGATGTTGCGCACGCTACACATATCATCTTACGTACGCTAAAGCAAGGATATAGCGCACGTTACTGCTCAGCTCTAGCGCACGCTACCAATATTACGGTCAGTAGTCCAGTAGCTACTGGACTCAATTCGTTAAGGCCTTTACGTACGCTACACAAGCACTACGCCATATATGGGCTTCAGTCACACCTAAAAAAGTGTGTTCATAGCCCAAAAAGTGTTGGTAAAAGAAAAAAAACAGGCTACGGCTACACTTTGACCAAATTTGAGGGTGTTACAAAAATGGCCGCTACCATAGGGGTCTACGCTAACACTTTTATAGTTTCTCGTAACACTGCGGAAAATTGTAGCTGTAGACCCCTATGCCAAATTTTTTGGTTCTGTTCCTACACCTTAAGAGGTGTTGTTGTAGATCTATGCCGACACCGTTATCTATGTGGTGACACCATTAAAAGTATAGCTGTAGACCTATGGCTACACCTGTTTAGTACTACTGTAACATAGAATTGTGAAACACTTGATATTATTAGCAACACCCTTTATCATTATGGCTACACTTTTTCTTAAACAATTTAATATCTTTGGCTACACTATGTTATTCTTTTAACAACACGTAAAGAGTATATTTTTGGGGTCAATGGCTATATTTTCGCAGGTGTTTTACCAACACTCAAAATGCTAAAAATCAACATATGGTATTTAAAAATATAGTTACCCATTAAAATTAAATTCAAACATCCCAATACATAAAAGGTTATCAAACAACCATCCAAATACATAAACCATCCGAAATAACTACATATATCCAAAATGAATATAAGAATGTTAAGGATCATATCGCAATGATTCGAATCACCAAAGGGCCGAGTATATCCACCCGTTACAAAAAATGGTGATACTCATCACAATTTGCATTGATGCTAATCTCAATAACACATTCAAAACCTGCAAAACCTGCAGTAGAAAAAAATTGCCGCTTAGGGTCTGTTTATCAAACGGAATCTGAATTCCAATTTCGAAATCTTGAATTTTGAAAACTAAAATGCTAAATACAAATATTTTTAGCATGATCAAATATTAGTTTATAAGCTTATGGACTAATTATAAAATAAACCCTGAGGTTTTGCCTAACTACATAACAATTGTACGCTTCGGGCAACCGAACAAAAATTTGATGTCCGAACAATTGCGGGGTTTGTTCAACTGAGTAATCCTGCACAGATTGACATGAATATAAACAACATATTTAAACTTGTAAGACAGGATATAAAAGTTAGTATTGGGAGACATATACCTTATGAAATATGGTATACGCAGCAGAAAGATAAATCTCGACGAATCAAATAAGTACCTGGTGAAATATAACATAATAAATAGCAAACATAACTGAAGTCCTCATTATGCGTCAATTAATCTTCAAATGTAATTTCGATCTTGAAATTTCAGTAGGAGTCGTTATCTTAAACTTGAATATGAGATTTTCATCAAGATAGAGAAAGCAAGTGGAAATTCATGCTGAGCATCATATAGAAAGGACACCTTTTTGAACTGAAGTATACAATATCAATAAAATATACCAAAAAGACATAAATAGTTTGATGGAGAGTAATTTTAATAGCCCTTACCCTTGTTATTGCAATATGACCTTTATCACATAATAACAAAAGAAACATAACACGTCGTAATTACCTTACAGATATATCTACTATAAGATCAGATTTGCAAGATCGACATATATTAAAGGGGATATGCCTGGCCTGACGCTCATATTTTGACCTAAAAGGTATAAACAAAAAAACTTAATATGAAATTCAACTCAATAAATCTGTAATCCTAATTTAATTCGGGTCTTCTATATGGATCATGTTTGTCCATCCTTTGATTAGCGTAATCCTCACAACATCCATCCACTTTAAGGATAGAAGATCCGTGCACTTAAAGAATTTTAGAAACCAAAAATAAAAAATCATAAGATAAAATCATATCTACGGCAAAATATTAGTAATTAAACCAAGAAAAATATCTTGGATCTGACATATAAGTTCATGTTCTAGTTCAAGACACAGGGAAGTCAATAAAAGATTGTTCTACAGGTTGTCATGGCAATCCAACATTGATAATCTACACAAGAAGATAAGACCAACAACAATAGAAACAACTTGAAGAACTTACGCCCATTTTGGGTCTAGAGAACCACAATCTGCACAGACACGCCTGTCACGTTGAGCCAAAAGATCTTTTAATCTTCTTTTACCTCAGAGGTTTTCAAGGGTGACAGTTAAAAGGGAAAACTTTATAGAAACAGACACATCACTCGTATTATTATGTGCAGCGTAAAATCTGTACTTAAACCACGAAATAGAATAACTTATTCCAAAATAAACGAATCATATACCTGTAGATGGTCTTCCTAGAGCAGATGTATGGTGGCTCATGGCTTTATTTGCACAATGTGGTATAATTCAACCAAACCAGTCCCTAATTACTATAAGTCCAACTTGCACAATCACAGGAAAACCAAAAAAATCAAACAGAAATTATAAAAAGCGCACCAAAGACGAAGTTGGACAACAAAATAGAGGCAGCCCAAACCTAATAGATGAACTAAGAGGACAAACCTGATCGATTGGGAAAAACGAAGGTCACATTTTCAAAAAGGCGCGCCGGTCTTCTCAAGAAGGCTAGCGAGCCAGCACACTTTTTTAATAATACATGTTACTGTGTCTTTAGGGGTCTTTAGTCTAATAATACATCAAACTCGTACAAAAAACACATTCGTAAACATCCACCATATCTCAGACTTCAGCACTTTAACCTTATCATCCACAACATTGGTTTGTCAAAGCCATATTAAAACTCAACACAAGTGAAAAGTCTGACAAATGAAAATAAAAGGTCCCACCAAAGAACAAATGACTACAATGTGCCACCATGCCATCTCATCCTCTCTTAACTGAAAAGAAAAGTTTATGCCCAGTCTGGTTTGCAAGAATCCAGATCAGCAAAACAGCTTCCGAAATCAAATCACATCCTTCCAGCTAACACCAAAAGAAATACATGAGATCCATTTGCAATATGACATCAATGAGTATATATTATGTGTCCATACCAAACGACAATAGATGAAACAACGTATGGGGACCAATGCCAGTAACAATATCATAGAGATTAGTAATATATTACATGAAAAAAAGTGTTTTTTCCAGCTAAAAACTAGAAAGGACCTATATTTACAACAGTCACTACAACCCCTGCCGCTACAAGAAAGCATCCTAAAATTTGGTTTGCGGGGTATCTTCTCCCCAAGAGGAGGTTGGAATAGACCAGCCGCCACACCAAGAATGCCTGCACACACGTACTCATGAGAATCAAGGTTGTCACTTATCAGTTGTCTACTGACAAGTGTCCAATGCCCAATAAATTAAGTTCATCTCCGTTTCTATTATTTCCTGATAGACCACATGATAAGTGTTGCAATAAATGTTATTGACATAATTATTTTTGTCGGATCATGAGACATATCAATTAATCGAACACAAGGAACTCATAGTATGCAAGTTAATATTTTGCTATAGGAAGTATGAAGAGAAAGCCGTAACCACATGAGATCAAGCAAATAACACAACCCAATGGATAAATAAAGCCCATTTTTTTTCTCCAGATAATCCACGATGGATGTTGCAAAATGTAATACTCTCAAAGTATATGTTGTTAGTTGAGAAAAAAAGTTTAGGTTGCAAATATTATTGTCCCGTCCAATTATAATATCAGGATATGATGACTGATTCAGGTACATGAAAAATACGCTAAATGACACTAGCAATATCCGCCGGGTGAAGAGAGAGTGCCCTTCATCTGCTCTTGCTATCTGGAAACAAGACAAGAGGTTACGGTTAAGAAAGGAAGATGTTATTTTTGAAACCTTCATAACTGGTCAGTAGTATTTTCCTTTTTTCTAAAAAAGCAAAACAAAACAAAACAGCCTGCTTCTCATCTGAACGGAGGCAATACTATTTTGCAGGAACTTGTGCTGAGATTCAGGCTCTATATAAAGAAGACTACATTTTGGCTAAATTTCAACCGGCTAATATGGATGAAACTCGTCAAGAGACAAATGTTGCTCAAACCCCTACGCATCATAGTAATATTGAGATTGAAATTCGTCGTGATAACAAATGTCCTTCGCCAAGTAGTAACATACTTTCTGAAGTTAGCTGGTTTGTTTTGTAAACACCACAAATCTCAGGGGTATTTTTTTTACTTGCAAGATAAAATGTCACACAATTACGACAATTAAATCATGGTTTTCGCCTACGAAAAAAGAGGGACAATCTAACAGTATGAGATCTAAATATGGAAAAAGGGCGAGACTGTGACAATACCATCCCTTCCTACAGTTGCTATAAAGTAAGAAAAGAAAGACTAAAGCAAATAAATTCCAAATTGCATTCTTGATTAAGGCGTAACATTCAACTAAAGTGCACATACCAAAGACACACCCAATGAGAGCACTCGCACGGACACATATACAAACACCTTGAAGCTATGGTTGTTCAGAGGTAGCAACACCCGAATAAATCGACCCAGTGAGTGATACCCTCAAAAAACAAAATCTAACAAAAACGAAATTAGCAACAAAGAAAATATGATTAAATTTGGAGAGTGCAAAATCCGGTTGTATATTCTTCTATATTAGATGATACCTTACGAAAAGATGAAGATTGGGAGGAATGATAAGATGTAAGCTGCGCTCAAGCAGAAGACCTTACATGTGGAGGCGAGTGAAAGGACAGAGGGGATGTCAAGAATAAACAAAAGGAAAAGAAAGAAAGGCGAAAGAGGGGCTGGTACCGGGGTTGTGGACGTTATCGGCGGTCTTTTGACGGTGGCCGGTGGTGACGGTGGCTAAGAGAAAAAGAGGGAGAGGAAAAAGAGATGAATAGCGACTGCTGAAGGCTGGTAGGTGGGGTGAGGTGAAAGGGGGTTAGGGTGTGCAAGAGATAAAGCAAACAAGAAAAAACGTTTTCAGCAAGAAAAAAAAGGGAGAGGACACGTTTTCCTCCCAACGCCCCTCCAGACTTTTAGATAAATATAAATATATATAAATATAATATATAATATAATATAATATAATATAATATAATAGGATAGGATAGGGTATATATATATATTTATATATATATATATAACTTATATTTATTTTTCCTACTTTTATATATATATATATATATAATTTATATTTATTTTACTTATATTTATTTTTCCTACTTATATATATATATATATATGATATACGATACGAAATGTATTTGTCGGTTGGCTGGTCAATGGTTGAGCTGTGAGAGAGTTGAGAGAAAGAGTTGGGAGTGAATAATTAAAGTTTGAGTCGCTTAATTGAAATATTTGGACAAAGATTGAGCCCGCCTATTTAATTGACTAATATTCGGACAATCATTGAGCTCGCCTATTTTTTATTGATTTTTAAAGATCAACGGCTACACATTTTTTAGAGACCAACGGCTACACCGACTTCAATGTTACCGTAGATACTGAATAACGTCTACCGTAACAGTGATTTATAGCAATGCTAACACCGAAAAAAAGTGTAGGCCTAGATCACTTTCAAGGCATATATGGTTACACTTTTGCTTGTAACATTGAAAAAAGCGTTGTTAAAGCCCATATATGGCGTAGTGAAGGTAACGTACGTTAATGAAAGAAATCAGTAGCGCACGCTAAGGTATAGGCATTAGCGCACGCTAAAAGGAGTCAGCATATTACCGTTTGAATTTCTACCGTTGGAAGGCAAGAGTCAATGCAGATCCGGAAAATCTGGAAAAGTTGGATTTAATTAATGCTAGCGCACGCTATGCATACTTGCTAGCGCACGCTAATCGTAAATCTAGCCGTTGGATAAAGAGTCGTTGGAGAGACAATCGGACATTTTCAAAGTCAAGACTGAAGACTTGTTGACCAGATGTTAACGCACGCTACCGATACATGACTAGCGCACGCTAGCCATGCTATTTTACCGTTGCAACAGTCTTTGTGACCGTTCAGAGATTTCAAGTCAAAAACCGATAGCGCACGCTACAGGACACTATTAGCGCACGCTAATAAGTTGTTTTTCAGCATTTGAAGGATGTCTCACACCTATAAATACCCGAAGGACTTGGGTATCAAACACACAACTTCAAGCATTCAAGCATACAAGCTTACAAGCAATCCAAGTATACTTGATCTCAGTTTCATATCTTCTATTGCATTTCAAGTTGTCAGAAAAGAAAGATACAAGAGTGATTTTCATTGTAATATCAATTATCATTTGTATTCTTTCATTTGATTGTAAGTGTTGCATCACTTACACTTGAGCGTAAAAGAAACGAATCAAGAGTCACTAATCCGGTGTTATTAGGATCTTTGATCCGACATTGTTAGGATTATACTCCCATATTCGTATAGTGAGGATTATCTAGTTCCTATAGAACACTAGATAAACAAACATTTATATTGAGGGAGAGGTTGAGCTTGGACCGATAGAAGACAAGCGATTGTAACGGTTGTGAACTCGGACCGATAGAAGACGAGTTAAGATTGTGGTTTTTCTTAAGCCAATAGAAAAAGAAAGTCGGATAGAGGACGTAGGCAAGTTGCCGAACCTCTATAAATTCTTGAGTCTTTAAATTCCACACTATTTTCTATTTATTCGCAAGAAATTTCGGTATTCCGCATTCCCACTATTCAACCCCCCTTCTAGTGGTGAATTTATCTCTTCATTTACGAGAATTTTATTAAAGGGAGATAATGAATTGGTGATCAAATGATTCGATTATGTTGTTATGATTATGGAATCGTAGTATTCTCGATGTTCTTGGTGGTTTGTTGTGATTCATGATGTTATGAGAAGTATATATGTTTAAGAACATGATTATATACACCTTGAATTGTGAATAAGGATTGTTTAGATGTTAGAACACATCGGATTATGTCGTATTGGAGATTTTGAATATGATTTCGGAATTAGTTGTGTTCTTAAGGAACTCTTGGATTATATGAATTGTTGAACATGTTTAAGAGGTGTTGGTGTTTTAGATTTGAATATGGAATATTCATATCTAGAACTAAGTTATGTGTTTTGGTACAATATTCGTATAGGAATACGAATATGGTTCCGGGTTTGATAAGATTATGATTCACTTTTGAGTTTGAGAATTCATACGTATTGAACAAGTCTTCAATTCGGATAATGGAAATATTTGAAACCTTTGGAATATGGTTATCTATAATGTTGAATTAATCGGATCGCCCGGATTGGTGATGATAATCGGTAATTGGTTTATATTATGAATTTACAAGGAGGAAACTTGTAATCGTATTTAAGATTGAATATGGAATCGGTAATGCTTAGACTTGGTTAAATTGATTATTGATATAATCTTCGGATTGTGGAATCGTATTGTGGTTTTGAATTCGTGTTTGATTAGTTCGGGTTGTTTGAATATGTGTTTAATCGGGATATTGTAGAACCATTGTGTTTGTTGATCGGTTATTGATTGTTATTTGTGATCATCGAGTTACGGCTTGTATTGTGGATATGAGTTCGTATTTGTTGAGTTGGTGATCGCTAGAATTCGCGTAGTATGGTTTTCAAATCCGATCAATTTTAAAATTTGTAAAACCTCGAAGTATTTCCAAGGTATCGAACCCCAGGGAATTGATATGTCGAAAATAAAGGAAGTAACTCTACTCAAAATTTGACTGCTATTTAGGAATCCGAAAATTTGGGTTGTTACTAATTATCTAACTTCAAAAATTGAAAAATAAAAATAAAATAAAAGATGAATTATCTAAATCAAGCAAATAAAGCAAATTAACAAGATAAAATCACAAGTTGAAAGTTAATTGATCCTAGGGTAGTATCATCTAATTGAGTTCACACAATCCATTCACTTGATTCCTTTTCCCCAAATTTTAATTCAATCCTAGAAATAATCACTCAGCCGATCTAGAATTCCGATCAAGGCAACCTAGAAAGATAGTTAATTTAAACTCTTTTCCCCGCCAGGGCTCAAAGAATTTAAATCACTTAAAAAGCGCCAACTTATTTATCTATGATTTATCTTACTCCACTTAGGTCTTAAGTTCAAATCATATTGTGCATCAAGTATTTCCACTAATTAATTAATCCTTCCGGGCAAAATCAATTAGCTAACATGCATCGATTAAGGGCCCTTTAATCTAGCATGAGATTTAACACATCTTGATCACAAGCCTAGGATGAAAGGTAAAAAGGTAATCAAAGGAACATCATGTGAACATCAATTAAAATTACTAACCCTAGAATCAATCAATGAATTTAGCCAGACATAATTGAAATTAAACAAGAAATAGATGGAGAATGCATATTATTAATATGAAAAGAGAGATTACAACCCGTCCAGATGAACTCTGAGTCTTCAATCTCCGAAAAAGTAGAAAAACAATAATAATTGCTGCTCTCCAAAAAGTTCTCGTCTCCAAGGAATTAATCTTGCGATAATATGTAAAATTATGCTCAAGATGATAAAGGATGAAAAAGAATGATGAAAGATAATAAACTAGGTCTAGGAGGGGGTGTATATAGCCTATGGGAGTTAAACTCCCGATTAGCCCTAATCTAGGAAACAAAAACTATCCAAAAGAGTCATAATCCGTCAAAATACGAGAACCCGCTGAGCAGCCTATCGGCCGCACCTATCGGCCGATATGCTGGCCCGATAGTTGGTTCGTCGGTCGACTTCACTCGATAGGGCCTGGACACCTTTCGGACGCACCTATCGGCCGATATGCTGGCCCGATAGGTTCGTCTGTCTCTTGCAAAAATCCGTTTCTTCCGTCCGTTTGACTCGACTCTCGGTCCTTTGTCTCGTTTTGGGTCCTTTTGGCTCTAAAAACCTGCAAACACACTAAAACCAACCCAAACGCGTAATACGGCTCGACTAATCATAAATAAGCCAAATACGAGCACATTAATCACGAAACGAGATAAAAACCTAGTATAAAATCCTAGAAAAATGTGGTAAAATTACCACTTATCAAACCCCCCCAAACTTAAACCTTGTTCGTCCCGAACAACAAAAAGAAAAGAAAAAGAATGTCGTGAATCATCGTGCAACTCATAGTGTTCAACCTAATCAATACTATCCTGTAATTCTCTCTAAATAATCCGAGTGTCGTAAAAGTGAGCTGCACTCAGAATAATGATTCCGCAAAGTAGTCAAGTTCAGTCCTAATCATTCGTTCATGAAGAAAATCCAGCTCAAAGATTAACAAAACGTGAGTCAAATCGACCGTCAATATGAAAGGCTAAAATAAACAAGCTAGTTCGTCCCGTTACACAGTCTAGTGGCACAATTTTCACGAGTTTCATAACAAATAAACCTCGGACAGTATTCCCTTCTATGTATGTTCAAGAATTTGATTCGAGTGACCACTAGGTTAGGATCTCGGGATGTTTCATCGGGGTAATCCTAGGGTGGAACTTCCATTCTCATGTATTAGGAAACCGTTTGACGTAAAAGACACTCATGGGGCACATGGATGCTTCTAGTTACTAAGTTCCCGTCTACAGCGGAGAAACAACTCGAATATATAATTTCCGCATGTCCGAATCAAGGTCGCCGTTTTGCGCGAGAGTAAACAGCGGGTCACGCGAATACCCCCGGTTACTAGGTTCCCTATCCTTGGCACATGTGAAATATCTAAATCACTAGTCTAATCGTAGTCGTCGCTTTTACGCGAGGGTAAACAATGGTCACGCGAATGCCCCTGCTACTAGACTTCCCTTCATAGAACAACATTATCTCGACTTTTGGGAAAACTCGACCGACTCTAAACTTAATCTAAGTGCCAACACGACTAAAGAAACAAGATTTACTCACTATCCTAAGATGTAACCAAACGTATTGACGGTGATTTTAAAACAAGTATGTATCGTCTCTTATCTGCCAAGACCTCTACAATCACGAAAAATTTTGGACCTAAATGAATACTATGCAAAACAGAAATAACTGACTACAACTCGACTAAAACTCGACCGTTTCTTCAGAGAGAAAAACAGTGTCGTAACATCGGTATCACACAAATAGAAGCTCGAAAAATTCACGAATAAAGAAAAACTAAGACAAGCAAGGCTATCTAAAAAAAATTAAAAATCTACCCAAGCAAGGCATCAAAGCAAACAACGAAAAGCAAATAAAAGCAAACACGAAAGCAAAAAAAACTACTACGACCTAAAAAAAAATAGAAACTAGCAAACACACCAAACGAAAATGAACATAAAAATCTAAAAACTAAGCAACCAAAAGCCAAATCCACACGACACCAATATGAGAAGCACAAATAAAAACAACGGGCACCAACACAAGCAAATAATGATACAAGGCATACAAGGTACTCACACGTAAAGAAATTAACAAAGCCGCACTTCTCCCCCCCAAACTTATTTCGCATCCCAAAGGAGGAATAAGTTTGAAAAGAGAAAGGAGTGGCTTTGTTAACGGAGTACCTGATCACTATGGCGGAAATGGCGGGTTTGTCGGCGAGCTCGGATCATAGCGGGCATGTGAATCGGGGAAAGGAGCAAAGTGGTACATCTCGTGTAGCATTCGGTTGTAGTGGTCCTCCTGGGCCCACCTATCTTCCTGCCTCTTCCTCTCTTGCTCCCTCCAAGCTGTAATATCCGCATTTTTTTCTTCCCCTTGTATTTTTATTTTTCGGTGCATTTCTCGATTGTAGCGACCCTCGTGTATCTTTCAGTGTAACTCTTCCGTCATCTATTGATCTTATTCTCGTAATTATTGTGCGGAACCGCCGTTTCGGGGTTGCCGTGGATTCATTCTATGCTATGATGCGTTTTGAGGTGTTCCGTTTGATGTTTCGCTCGTATTCTGGTGTAGTGGACCGTTTATGTTCTGTACCTAGCGCACGCTAATTTGTCTGCATAGCGCGCGCTAGAAGTCTCCTTGTAGCGCACGCTACGTTTACTTAAATGGCGCTAGCGAGTGAACCCTGGGGGTGGCAGTTCAACTCCCAGGCCTCTGGACTGTCGGATTAGCGCACGCTATCTTGTCTAGCGCACGCTAATGTTGGGAGACTAGCGCACGTTAAGTTGTTCGATGAGCGCGCTAGTGTGACTCCCAAGATCGGGCGATTGCTCACGAACTCAATCAGATGCTAGTTAGCGCACGCTACGCTTGTATGGTAGCGCACGCTAACGGATCAGGTGGGTTCTGGGCAGTTTGTCACTGGACTCGACTGATGTCCGGGTAGCGCACGCTATTGGTCGATAGCGCACGCTACCGAGAAGCTATTAGCGCACGCTACGTATCGAGTAGCGCACGCTAACGGCCAATTACCTGGCTACTGGACTGGGACGCTAGCGGTAGGGTTTGGAACCTTATCCCGTTAGCGCACGCTAACCTTGAGGTTTTAGCGTGCGCTAACACTCCCTGGCTATATAAACCAGGGAGTTGACCGAGAATATCACAATTTCTCATTTCTCTCCTTCTTCCGCGGCCGAGCGATTCCAGAGGCGATTTGAGGCGATTTTCTTCTTCCAATCACTTCAGAGATTCTTTTGCTTGAATTCTTGGTGTAGATTAACATCATCCACTTGTGTTTCTCATCCTAAATCCAAGGTAATCGCTTAGAACCCTACTTTTGGATAATTTGGGGGTTTTGGGATTTTCTTCCGATCCATTTCGTTTTGTTGATGGATTCATGACGAATATGATTAATCTTGTTGATATCATTAGTTTTCCACGGATTCATGGTATATTTTCATAGTTTTGCGAAATCGAGAGGGTTTGGTTGTGGTCCGCCCTCGTTGTTACTTTTGGTACAAATATACATGAATCGTAGGTGGGTTTCCGGGTGTATTCCATTTCCGTAATCGTCTAGAGTTGGTTGTGATTGTGTTATTCGAATCGTTAGGTTCATTTCCGCCGGTTCCTTGCGGTCGTGTTCAACTCTTCCGTTCCGTTCGTGTCATCGTCTATTTAACCGAGGCAAGTATCCTTATGAACTTACAATCTTGACATAGTAGTATTGTATGAGAAATGGTGTGTGTGTGTATGCTCACTACGGGTTAGATCCGACGGGGTCTCGGTAGGGGTCCACAGAGACGTGGATCGACGAGCTTGCTTTTAACCACTACGGGTTAGATCCGACGGGGTCTCGGTAGGGGTCCACAGAGACGTGGATCGACGGTTAATTGTGGTGAAATTTTACAAATGTGTTTTGATATTGGCATTTCCGGAAATGAGTGCTTTCGAACGGTTTTCTTTATTGCATGCATTTACTATATGTGTAAGATGTAAATTGTTCATTTGGTTACTTGTACTAGCGTAATTGCTAACCCCTCTGGGGACCCGTTTTGGGGAAATTCGTTTTATGAATTTCAGGTCAGGTTCATCGGGACGAGCGGGCGCTGGACCAGTACACGGATGATGGCCATGCGTGATGATTGTGCATAAGTGACGTCTTAATGTCTTTTTGTCTTTTCATCTTTTGTGGCTTTTGAACTAATAGTTGTACTCGAGTACTTAAGAGTTCTTGTTCGTCCGGATTGTATTGTTGCCTTTATGTTTGTGTTGATTGATGATGTTATGTTTGACCGGTTGAACCGGGTGGTTTATTCTGTTTTACGTCTTTATGACATGGTGTTGGTTTATCGTTTATGTGAGTCGATGAGTATGATGCTGTTCAGCCTGGTGGGTCCCATATAGGGATTCACGGCGCTGTAATATACCTCGAATATCTTGAGGGTGTTACAGAAAATGGTATCGGAGCCCAGGTTTATGGATACCTAGGCTTGTCGGTCTATTGGGTCTTGGGGTGTTTTGTTTTGCACATCATCATCACGCTGCCATGATTCCGGTACTACCAGTGTCCGTAAGGTTTCCTTCCTCTGTCCATTAATTCCTTGTATCATACCTTTGATTTTCGACTGGTAATCGTTCTTTTCTTGTACTGATCCTCGTATGGCTTTTGCTACTTATTTAACTCCAGTATGGATGCTGTAAGAGGTCGTGGTCGCGGTCGTGGTCGTGGACGCGGCCGGGGACGTGGGGCAGCCGGTGGGGCGGCCACGTCACAGTCTTCGGGAGCCGGCAGTACCGGCGACCGTCATAGCCATGCTTCTTCTCAGGAGCGTGCCGATCTCGGTATTGCGGCCGTTATGCAACAAATGGTGAACCAAATGGCGGCGATAGCTCAGGCGGTTCAGAACCCGGATCAGGCCCACGCTAATCGGGGCGGAGCGGATCGTTGGCTCCAAGATGTTATCAAGATGCATCCTCCTCAGTTTTCGGGAGCTTCAGACCCGATTGGCTGGGAAGGGTGGATCAAGGAGATATCTAAGGTCTTCGTTGCCACTAACTGTCCTGAGGAACGTAGAGTCCCTATTGCCCAATACTTTCTCACAGGGGACGTTACGGACTGGTGGGAGGCCATTGGGCCCAAAGACCATGCTGCTTCGTGGACAGAGTTTCAAGAGTTGATGGAGACTGAGTATTGCCCGTGGCCAGTCAGACAGGCTCGGGTACATGCTTTTTATGATGCTCAACCACGGGATATCCCCGTAGCTCAAGCTATTGCAGATTTTAACAAGGAGTTGGGTTATGTAAAGACCCAAGTTGTCGAGGAGAGTGACAAGATTTTCCATTTCTCCAGACGGATGAAGTTGCCGATTCGGGACTATATGTCGGGGCTTGTATGCACTACCTTGAAAGATTACCAGAGCAGGGCCCTTGCTTATGATATGTCTGTGACGGCGAGTGAGGCGGCCCGCGAGAGTAAGAAACAGAAGTCCGCCGGGAACTTTTCGGGCCACAAGAGTGGGGGTCAGCAGAGATCCCAATCTGCTAACTTCCCCGCCGGTGGTGGTCCAGCTCGTTCTGCCGGGGGTCCGCGTGGAACTACCAGTGCTCCTTTCCGTGATGTGAAGTGTTTCAATTGTGGTCGTACAGGCCACGTCAGTCGTACTTGTTTGAGCCCTTTGCTGACGTGTAATCAGTGTGGCCAGCCGGGCCACAAGGCTGCTTTCTGTGCTGAGAGGGAGAGAATTCTTGGTGCCCGGGCTTCCATTCCAGCGCCTAGGGAACCAAGTGTGAATCAGGGATCGTTTGCTCCTCAGTCTCCGCCGAGTGCTAGTCGGGGGAGAGGTCGGGGTCAGCCCTCTAAGGGGGGAGCTTCCAGTGTCGGCTCCGCCCATCCGCGGATTTATGAGATGCGGAAGACCGATGACCAGACTACCGTGGCGGCAGTACCGTTTATATTCTTTCTCATCTGTCGGTGTGCTTTTCGATTCGGTGCTACGCATTCGTTCATATCTTTGGATTGTGTGCGCCGTCGAGTCTCGACTGTTTGACGCCTTGTGAACCCTTCATCGTTAAGCTTCCTAGCGGCGATAGGATCGTTGGTGATCGGGAGGTTCGAGGCATTACGTATTTATTTGTGAGAGGACTTGGCCCTCTAATCTTATTGTTGTGAGTATCGAGGGTGAGGATTTGATTCTTGGTGATGATTGGCTCGAGCGGCATGGTGCGATCATGAACTACCGCACGAGAATCATCACTATGTTAGCCGAGGACGGCACCGAGCACTCTTTCGCGGGGCGAAAGAGGGGAAACCAGAAATTCGTCATTAATGCCTTGAAGGCGATGAGTCTCTTGCGAAAGGGGTGTACTGGTTATTGGTGCTATGCCTTGAAGGCGGAGGATGGTGGAGTCGAGCTTTCGTCGATTCCAATCGTTAATGAGTTTCCTGATGTATTTCCTGACGAGTTACCGGGATTGCCACCGAATCGTGAGGTTGAGTTTGCTATAGAGTTAGAGCCGGGCGCGGCTCCTATTTTGAAGGCGCCCTATCGCATGGCACCTTCAGAGATGTCCGAGTTGCAGAAGCAGTTGAGTGAGCTTCTTGAGTCGGGGTATGTTCGACCGAGCGCCTCGCCTTGGGGCGCACCGGTCCTGTTTGTGTGGAAGAAGGATGGTTCACTACGTTTGTGTATCGACTATCGCGAACTAAATAAGGTGACCATCAAGAACAAGTATCCTTTGCCGAGAATTGATGACTTGTTCGATCAGTTGCAGGGAGCTGCGGTATTCTCGAAAATTGATTTGAAATCGGGGTACTATCAGCTCCGGGTGAGAGAGTCCGATGTGCCGAAAACAGCTTTTCGGACGAGGTACGGACATTATGAGTTCGTAGTCATGCCTTTCGGGTTAACTAATGCGCCGGCAGTGTTCATGCAGCTGATGAACAAAGTTTTTATCGAGTATCTGGACAAGTGCGTCGTCGTCTTTATTGACGATATTCTTATTTATTCGAGGAGTGAGGAAGAGCATGTCCATCATTTGCGGATAGTATTAGACATTTTAAGGACCGAGCAACTCTATGCAAAGTTCTCGAAATGTGAGTTCTGGCTGAAGGAAGTGATGTTTTTAGGTCACGTGATTTCGGTAGGGGGTTCGTGTGGATCCGCAGAAGATTGAGGCCGTATTGGATTGGGCACCGCCCAAGAATGTGAAGGAGCTCCGTAGTTTCTTGGGTTTAGCTGGCTACTACCGTAGGTTCGTCGAGGGTTTCTCAAAACTAGCTCGGCCACTCACGCAGTTGCTCCAGAAATCCGAGAGGTTCGTCTGGAATGACGAGAGGCAGTCGAGTTTCGAGGAGCTGAAGAAGCGGTTGACTTCAGCCCCGGTTTTGGCGTTGCCATGTGGCAACGAGGGTTTTGCCGTTTATAGCGATGCTTCGGGTCAGGGTCTTGGGTGCGTATTGATGCAGCACGGCAAGACCATTGCCTATGCGTCGAGACAATTGAGGCCGTATGAGCTGAACTACCCTACTCATGATTTGGAGTTAGCGGCAGTCGTTTTTGCGCTCAAGATTTGGCGTCACTACCTTTTCGGCTCTACATGTCAGATTTTTACCGATCACAAAAGTCTGAAATACATATTTACTCAGCGAGAGTTGAATATGAGGCAGAGGAGGTGGTTAGAGTTGATTAAGGATTATGACCTCGAAATCCTTTATCATCCGGGTAAGGCGAACGTCGTGGCCGACGCCTTGAGTCGGAAACCAGTTGCGTTGCGAACGCTTGAGATCCTTACATCTCAGTCTGAGCTTCGGAGGGCTTTGATCGAGTTAGATGTTGAGGTCTCGTTGCCGGGAGCTGTCGGGCAACTTCGTGCTTTAGAGATTTCGTCGTCTCTGATCGATGAAATTAAGCTGAAGCAATCAGGGGATCCGATGATTACTCAAATCCGAGAGAACGTTCTTAAGGGAAAGTCTCCTGGGTTTGTGATTCACGAGGATGGTATTTTGAGATTTCAGAGTCGGCTTTGTGTGCCGAACGACTCAGAGTTGAGGCAGAGTATCTTACGGGAGGCCCATGCTACACCTTATTCCGTTCATCCTGGTTCGAGTAAGATGTACAAGGACACGAGAAGAAATTTACGGTGGAATGATATGAAGGATGAGGTCGCATGGTTAAGTAGCGAGATGTTTGACTTGTCGTGAGTCAAGATCGAGCATCGGCCAGGCAGGTTATTGCGATCACTTCCGTTAGGAATGGAAATGGGAAGACATATCGATGGATTTCGTTACGAGTTTGCCGAGATCGAGGTCGGGCATGAATATGGTATGGGTGATTGTTGATCGCTGACCAAGTCGGCACATTTTCCGGGCATCAAGGATACTTGGGGCCGGAGAAGTTAGCTCGTGTGTTTATCGCAGATTGTGAGACTTCACGGTACTCCGAAGTCTATTGTTTCGGATCGTGACGGCCGTTTTGTATCGCACTTCTGGCAGGCGGTGCATAAGGCATTGGGTACCCGTTTACATTTGAGTACCTCTTTTCATCCCCAGTCAGATGGACAGTCGGAACGCACTATCCAGACATTCGAGGATTTGTTGCGTGCTTGTGCTCTCGATTGGAGTAGAGACTGGGAGGAGCATTTGCCATTGATCGAATTCACGTACAACAACAGTTGGCACGCGTCGATTCGGATGGCACCGTATGAGGCACTTTACGGGCGGCGATGTCGATCACCGATTTGTTGGAATGAGGCGTCCGATTTGGTCGGGACCGAGCCGGATGTCGTTTTAGAGACGAGGCGGAAGATAGAGTTAATTCGGGAACGGATGTTGACTGCCCAGAGTCGACATATGTCGTATGCCGACGTCCGTCGTCGACCTTTGGAATTCGAGGTGGGAGATCACGTTTTGCTAAAGGTGTCGCCGACAAAGGGAGTTTTTCGTTTCGGGAAGAAAGGGAAGTTGAGTCCGAGATTTATCGGCCCCTTTGAGATTCTCGAGCGAGTAGGTGGGTTGGCATACCGTTTGGCGTTACCTCCGGCCTTGAGTCATGTTCATAGCACTTTCCATGTTTCCCAGTTGAGGAAATATGTCCCGGATCCTAGTCACATCATCGATTATGGTGAGATTGATGTCGCCGAAGATGTTACTTTCGAAGAGCGCCCTTTGAAGATTTTGGAGCATCGTGAGAAACGATTGAGGCATAAGACCATACCTTTGGTCAAGGTGCAGTGGTCGAGACACGGTGTCGAGGAGGCAACTTGGGAAACCGAGGATAGCCTGCGTGCTAGGTACCCCGAGTTGTTTGTTTCTTAAGTTTCGGGACGAAACTTATTTTTAGAGGGGTAGAATGTAATATCCGCATTTTTTTCTTCCCCTTGTATTTTTATTTTTCGGTGCATTTCTCGATTGTAGCGACCCTCGTGTATCTTTCAGTGTAACTCTTCCGTCATCTATTGATCTGATTCTCGTAATTATTGTGCGGAACCGCCGTTTCGGGGTTGCCGTGGATTCATTCTATGCTATGATGCGTTTTGAGGTGTTCTGTTTGATGTTTCGCTCGTATTCTGGTGTAGTGGACCGTTTATGTTCTGTACCTAGCGCACGCTAATTTGTCTGCATAGCGCGCGCTAGAAGTCTCCTTGTAGCGCACGCTACGTTTACTTAAATGGCGCTAGCGAGTGAACCCTGGGGGTGGCAGTTCAACTCCCAGGCCTCTGGACTATCGGATTAGCGCACGCTATCTTGTCTAGCGCACGCTAATGTTGGGAGACTAGCGCACGTTAAGTTGTTCAGTAGAGCGCGCTAGTGTGACTGTCCAGTACTGGGCAGTTTGCTACTGAACTCAATCAGATGCTAGTTAGCGCACGCTACGCTTGTATGGTAGCGCACGCTAACGGGTCAGGTGGGTTCTGGGCAGTTTGTCACTGGACTCGACTGATGTCCGGGTAGCACACGCTATTGGTCGATAGCGCACGCTACCGAGAAGCTATTAGCGCACGCTACGTATCGAGTAGCGCACGCTAACGGCCAATTACCTGGCTACTGGACTGGGACGCTAGCGGTAGGGTTTGGAACCTTATCCCGTTAGCGCACGCTAACCTTGAGGTTTTAGCGTGCGCTAACACTCCCTGGCTATATAAACCAGGGAGTTGACCGAGAACATCACAATTTCTCATTTCTCTCCTTCTTCCGCGGCCGAGCGATTCCAGAGGCGATTTGAGGCGATTTTCTTCTTCCAATCACTTCAGAGATTCTTTTGCTTGAATTCTTGGTGTAGATTAACATCATCCACTTGTGTTTCTCATCCTAAATCCAAGGTAATCGCTTAGAACCCTACTTTTGGATAATTTGGGGGTTTTGAGATTTTCTTCCGATCCGTTTCGTTTTGTTGATGGATTCATGACGAATATGATTAATCTTGTTGATATCATTAGTTTTCCATGGATTCATGGTATATTTTCATAGTTTTGCGAAATCGAGAGGGTTTGGTTGTGGTCCGCCCTCGTTGTTACTTTTGGTACAAATATACATGAATCGTAGGCGGGTTTCCGGGTGTATTCCATTTCCGTAATCGTCTAGAGTTGGTTGTGATTGTGTTATTCGAATCGTTAGGTTCATTTCCGCCGGTTCCTTGCGGTCGTGTTCAACTCTTCCGTTCCGTTCGTGTCATCGTCTATTTAACCGAGGCAAGTATCCTTATGAACTTACAATCTTGACATAGTAGTATTGTATGAGAAATGGTGTGTATGTGTATGCTCACTACGGGTTAGATCCGACGGGGTCTCGGTAGGGGTCCACAGAGACGTGGATCGACGAGCTTGCTTTTAACCACTACGGGTTAGATCCGACGGGATCTCGGTAGGGGTCCACAGAGACGTGGATCGACGGTTAATTGTGGTGAAATTTTACAAATGTGTTTTGATATTGGCATTTCCGGAAATGAGTGCTTTCGAACGGTTTTCTTTATTGCATGCATTTACTATATGTGTAAGATGTAAATTGTTCATTTGGTTACTTGTACTAGCGTAATTGCTAACCCCTCTGGGGACCCGTTTTGGGGAAATTCGTTTTATGAATTTCAGGTCAGGTTCATCGGGACGAGCGGGCGCTGGACCAGTACACGGATGATGGCCATGCGTGATGATTGTGCATAAGTGATGTCTTAATGTCTTTTTGTCTTTTCATCTTTTGTGGCTTTTGAACTAATAGTTGTACTCGAGTACTTAAGAGTTCTTGTTCGTCCGGATTGTATTGTTGCCTTTATGTTTGTGTTGATTGATGATGTTATGTTTGACCGGTTGAACCGGGTGGTTTATTCTGTTTTGCGTCTTTATGACATGGTGTTGGTTTATCGTTTATGTGAGTCGATGAGTATGATGCTGTTCAGCCTGGTGGGTCCCATATAGGGATTCACGGCGCTGTAATATACCTCGAATATCTTGAGGGTGTTACACAAGCAATCTCCTCTTGTCGCCACACTCTGTCCTCTTCGGCTCGTTTCTCCACGAGCTCGTACAACTCATTGACCCGAGTGGCAACAACACCCACCCGAGTCTCAACCTCGCCCAGCCGAGTTCCCAAAGAACCAAACTCGGTTGTCAAAGAACGCATACTCGCCAAATGATAATTGTCTTGCGCCTGCATACTCTCTTCGTGCATCTCTCTCTCTCTCTCAAAAAATCTCGACTCAAAAGCCTCAAAATCCGGAGCTCTCATCTGAAAACTACTACCTCCACCGGTGGGAATCTCGTCACGGCTACCCCCCTCGGGTATATCATCCAGCTCCTCCTCGGCTCCCTCCAAGAACGGCTCATCAATGGTCACCTCCCGGCGTTGCCTCTTACGAGACGCATCCAACGGTCGGATAAGTGCCAAATGAGCCTCGGAGCTCATACTCCACCTCGCATATACATCGGGCGCGTCGCCCATCACAGAGGTCAAGGTCGGAGAGGGGAGTCGGAAGAGGGACACGGTTTTGTTCCGACCGTGCAATTTCCAGTCGAACCCCTCGGTGAAGGCAAGCATTTCTTACCTCTGCAGTGTCGGTTTATCCAAATAGATGTCTCGGGACACCGGCTCTCCTCTAATGTGCACCCAAAGATGCTCCGCGATAGGGGTCACGAACGCCCCAATTCCAATCCTCTGCTTCCCGGTCAGCCGGGCTTGTTTCTCCATGTGCTCAATCAGAAAACATCCGGCGTGCTTCCGCCTACCATTCAAGGCCGACCATAAAAGGTGAAGATCAGTGGACAAGCACGTCCCCGAGTCGGTACGGCTCAAAATCGTCGAGGTGAACAGACGGTGGACATAACGGAGAACTGGGTTCCTAATCGAGGAGGCCTTGGCATACGTCGGATTATAAATGAGAAGCGTCTCCTCCCTGCGGTAAATCATCTTGGACCACAGCTCTAAGTTTTCTTTGGCATGATCACCCTGCTGAAATGACCCGTCCTCGGCCCCGTTGATAATGGCATTAACTTCGTCGGTCGAGAGCTCCCTTTCTGTGTTGTCGAGGTTGAAGCGAATAGATGCCGGAGTCCCGTGCTCCCTAAAAACCTCAAGTGTGGACAGAAACTCCACGGTGAGCACGTGGTAAGCGAGATAGTTTGCCCGAAAAATTTGCTCAAACCCGCACTGCCTCGCTAGTAACATAATATCATCGTATATCCCCATACCCCGAGCCGTCTCCTCATGCAAAAATCGGCAATGCTTGTGTGACATTCCGATAAGGTGCGACCACCTTCTTTTAGACTCGGATCCAGTCAATCTTAGCTTGAACTTCTTCGGGTCGAGCGCAACCGGGATCGGAATAGCCGGCACTACCTTCGTCGGAGCCCTTTCCTTCTCTGTGGTTGCCTTAGACTTTCCGGCCTTACTCGGCTTCGACTTCTTGCTTTGATTTCCAGCCATTTCAAAGTTCCTACAAAAACAACCATCCAATCAATATCCAATAAGCAACTCATAATGCAAGCATTCAACGAGCATCGAAATAATCCAATAATCCCACAATATCAACTAAGGGCCCTATAATGTCCAATAAACATCAAAATCATAGACCCGACAGCCATATACTACGATCAACAAATCACACAACCTCCCCCAAACTTCGACTCCCCCATTTCATATTCAAAGAATCAAAATCACAACCCACAATAACAAAACCACACACTACGATCATATTAGGACAAATTCTCTCCAATAAAATCTAATTCATCAACAATTCAACTCATATCAATCCCAATTAACAATTCAATTCAACAAATTTACCCAATTTCAACAAATTCGAAATTAGGGTTCTTCCAATTTGGGGGTTTTTTTCAAAATTCGTTCAATTTCATCAAATAATCCCCCAATTCGAAGTACCCATGAACAATCAAGCATAGATAACATGTTTCCATCAAGATTCTATCAACAATCGGGCACAAAATTCAAAGAACATCAAAGTCTAACAAAAGCCCCAAAAAGTGGATCCCCAATTCGATTTTCATCAAAACTCCAAAAAGAATCCGTCAAAGTGCTTCAAAACATGTATAGAATTGAAAAACAAGAGGATTAAGTGTCGAAATTAAGTACCTTGATCGAGTTTTTAAGGAAGAACAATAGAAAGAAATCGCCCCTTGTTCTTATCGGCCGATATGTGTGTGTGTGTGAAAAACAGGTGGTGAAGGTGTTTAAAAGGAGTTATTAATCAACCGGGTCGAAGCGGATACTGGGCCGGGTATGTCCTATCGGGCAGGCCTATCGCCCGATAGGCTGGGCCGATAGGAACTATTGAAACTTACGTACCTTACTATCGGGCAGGATATCGGTCGATGTGGTCTGCCTATCGACCACTGCTTGTAACATTAAAATTTTTTTAATTTTCCTCAGCCTATCGGCCGGGCCTATCGGCCGATAGGTTCTCCCGATAGGATCGTCTGTCTCAAAATTTTTCAACTCGTTCTATTTCGTACACTTGGTCCCGTTTTTGCTTGGATATGGCGATTAAAGACCTGCAAGTATCCAAAACTCGGCGTGCATGGATTAGAACTTAACAAAACTAACAAAGCTACTACGAAACTAGAAACTACAAAAATCACGCAAACGAAAAATCGAAAACATATGAATAAAACGAACTAATATACATACGTTGGGTTACCTCCCAACAAGTGCTACGTTTAACGTCTTTAGCTAGACGATACCTCATTCATTCCGAGTCTTCGAGGTAAGTAACATACTTCTCTTCGTGGTGCAACGGCTTGAAATAGTGCTTCATCCGATGTCCATTCACAATAAACTTGTTCCCATCTTCTTTCATCACGACACATGATCCGTTTTGATTTACTTGAAAGACGGTGTATGGACCAGTCCACTTTGACATCAACTTCCCCGGAAATAGATGAAGCCGAGAATTGAAAACGAGCACTTCGTCTCCCGGGACGAAGTTCTTCTTCCGAATGCGATCATCGTGAAACTTTTTCGCTCTTTTCTTGTAAATCCTTGCATTTTCGAAAGCCTCGTTTCTCCATTCGTCGATTTCCAGCAGCTTCTCTCTTCTCGATCCACTAGCCTCAAGAAATTCGAAATTAATCCGTCTAGTGGCCCAATACGCTTTAACTTCCAGCTCCACTGGTAAATGACAGGATTTCCCACAGACGAGCTGGTATGGAGACATTCCAATTGGAGTCTTATACGCGGTCCGATAAGCCCAAAGTGCATCATCTAGATATTTTGCCCAGTCCTTCTTGTTTGTGACCGTCTTCTCTAAAATTTGTTTGATCTCCCGATTGGCGAGCTCGGCTTGTCCATTAGCTTGCGGATGATAGGCGGACGTAATCTTATGTTTAACTCCATATTTTGAAAGAAGGGTTCCTAACCACCTATTATTAAAGTGGCTCCCCCCGTCACTCAACAAAGCTCGTGGAGTCCCGAAACGAGTCAAAATGTTCTTATTAAGGAATTTAATCACCACTTTCGAATCGTTCGTAATCGTCGGCATCGCCTCAACCCATCTCGACACGTAGTCGACCGCAAGTAAAATATACGAATAGCCTCGTGATTTTGCAAACGGACCCATAAAATCGATACCCCATACGTCTGTAACATCCCCAAAACTGTATGGGAATATTACACGCCGTAAACCCTTTCCGCAAGGATCTACCAGGCTAAACGTCCATAGACAACCAAATGCTTGCCCGGCCAGGGTCAAACAATATAATAATAAAGACCGTTAAGGTCACTTACACATAAACACACAGACCGATGAGGTCACACAACTCTATCAACAAGAATGACTAACAACATTACCCACGCAGGGGTCGAAATACAATACATCGGAAGACTGAAATCAACTCTGACAACACAATGAAAATAAAACAACTCTCGACTCATGATTAGTATCGCAGCTCGTCATCCTCTTGTGCCAATCCTGTGACTGCTCCCCTGAATCTGCATGTACCTGGACGCAAAACAGACATCCACCCCCCGAATACTCGGGGGTTAGTAAAACTCCACTGTTTTACTAGTGCAAGTATCAAACCATACGAAATGTAACAAGCAAATAGCAACTACGAATTTAATACGGAAATCAATTATCAAAATGTTCCCGAGAAGTTTTAGAATTTCGAACTCAAGAAAAGATATTTGAAAAGGAACACATCATCTCGGGAATTTTTAAAAACAGAAATTCTTTTGGACCTCGAGTCCCAATTTACAAAACCTTTTCGAAAACATTAGGGCCTTAGCCCGATTCTCGTTTCAAAGCATACAAAATAATATATCAATATGATTCCGAGATCCATATTTAAAATGTTACCCGAACAATCACGGCTGCACGATCATTGCTCGTACACATCATGTACCGAACTCCGGAGGCCTCGACGGACCTTACCCGAACCACACACACTGTTCGTACACATCATGTACCGAACTACGGAGGCCTCAACGGACCCTACCCGGTCACAACATCGTTCGTACACATCATATACCGAACTCCAGAGGCCTCGTCAGACCCTACCTGGATCACACACCTTGTCCGTACACGTCATGTACCGGACTCCAGAGGCCTCGTCAGACCCTACCTGGTTCACACACTTTGTTCGTACACATCATGTACCGAACTCCAGAGGCCTCGTCAGACCCTACCTGGATCACACACACATCGACTCGACACAATTCATAATCATTAAATGTCAAGTCATTCCACATTACGCCGAAATGTACAATCAAGCATGAAAACCAAAACAACACAAACATCATGATCATCACAACGACTCTTAACCAACACAACACACATTCGGTACAAAATACATTGAACAAACACGTGTACAACCATCTCATTTGTACATCGCAATCCTGCACAAATGGCACAACGCCTAACACGTATACCAATATATCACTATTATCACAAAGCTTTCAAATTTCGGAAAACACAACCAACTCAAACGGAACATATTTACGGAGGCAAGCAAAATCGTTATACATATCATACGTAATTACTATTCACAAGATACAAGTCGTATAATAAGATACTTGCCTCGAACACGATGAAACAAGGGAAACAACGAAGGAATAGATTTTGGTCCGAAGAATCCTCCCAAATCCGCTCCTAACACAACAACGGTATACAACAAGTCTCAATAATGCGGAAAGGTAAGAATTAATCCTAATTCTACCCGTTGGAACAATTCATCGGACACCAAGAGTGCATAAGGAAATGAAATCGGTCAATGGTATAACAACGGGATTTCATCCCAATCAAAAACAAGAAAACCATGGGTCGCGTGAATACTATCAAAATCTAATAACAACATCGGTTAATTCGAATTAAAACACAAGATCACCACCAAACCCTCCCCAAAATCATACTAGGGTTGAAGGAGTTCTTACCTCTTGAAGATTCAAGCCCTATAATCCGAAGAACACGTGCTAGATCCACAATCCGAGCTACACGATCGAAGGAGGATGAAGAAAATCAAACACTCAAATGATTTGTGAAGGAAAAACCCTCCCTCAAGCTCTCTCTCTCGGTTGTAGGTGAAGAAAAGGGAAAGAAATGAGTGAAATGCTCAAAAACGAATTTAAAGGGTTGACTACCTGCCGGACACGGCCGTGCCCGATCGGCACGGCCGTGTCGCATACCGGCGACAGGGACTCGACCGTGTCCTGCTAGACACGGTCGCGGCGCGGAGGGGCCTTCCGATAGTGACCCGTCCGACAGCGACTCGGCATGACTCGACCGTGTCCTGGAACACGGTCGGGCGTGTCGGCAGTCGGTTCTGGCTTATCCGGAAGAGTTCGACTCGGCCGTGCCAAACGACACGGTCGAGTCCTGTGGGCAGAGACTCCGGCATTTCCGGACGAGTACGTCACGGGCCGTGTCGGACGACACGTCCGAGTTCGGTCGGCAGTGATCGGCCAACAACTGAAAAAAAAAGCGGGTGAGCTAAAACAACCATAACTCTCTCGTCCGGACTCCGATTGACTCACCGTTTGAACCATTGGAAATCTAATTCGATGCTCTATAATATTGCAAAGATTTAGAATTTTTCGAGTTACCAAAAACTAATGGTGATCTATCAAAGTCGAACTCAAGTGCGGAAAAGTCGTTAAAAAGCACGGAACTCAACAAAACGACACCGAAACGAACTCGGATGTCAAAAAGTGCAGAATTAATCATTCTCGAAATGACGAAACGGTCATGTGCGAGTCGTCAAAACGGAATCCGGCCAAAAAAGAAATTTACCGAAAATCGAAAATTGCGGATATTACATTCTACCCTCCTTAAAAGAAGTTTCGTCCCGAAACTTAAAACAAGTAGGGAGAAGCAATATCCCGACAGGAAAACTCAACGAGATACGCAAGGAAACGCGTAACTTACGCTCATCGGCGAAACGTTACAAGTAACGCAAGGGAATATACAGCGTGAAAACACGCTCCGCGACGATCAACACAACGTCGCTGCCTAGGATTTGAAACAATAACGAGCAATTTACGTCACATCACATGCACACATTAAATCAAGAAACGCACGCGACAACAAGCCGCACCCGATTAGAACGGCTATGCGAAAGAAACAAATAGAGTATAATGATAGAAATCACTCCGTTACTCATCAACAAGGAAATGTCCGACGTCAAAACACAAAAAATTCAAGATAACAGAAAACGAGAATACTGGATATTACATCCTATCATACAAAAAATAAGTTCGGTCCCGAAACTTTAATTAAGGTTATCACAATGATACGAAACAAAATATAACGACACATAATAAAATACCATGATCATGACCCCGCGGTCCGCTGTCATGCCTCTGTATGTTCAACAACTATACAGGAACTTATTCAAAACAGAACATCATTTAACAAGTTCCAAACGTAAAAACGTCGCAAGATACTCCTCTACACGAGAAACAATCCGCGCAGCTAGTACCAAAAACACTATCACTGGACATCGCTGCGCCCTCCGGAAGTAGGAATGGTACTCTGGTCCCTTATCATCTCGGCAACAATCTCGCAGTACTGAACTCGATGCCCCTCGTGTCCACAATTATAACAAGTCACAGGCGGTTTCTTACAATGCGCGCGTTGATGGCCTAGTACGTTACAGTTGAAACACCTAGGAGCATTACCAGAACTCAAAGACACCGTCTTGGGTCCTTTGGATTCTCTATCTGACCGAGAAGGTCCCATGCTCGGCTGATACGAAGGTTGAGGTGTGGGAATCCCAATTCCCTCACTTCCCGATGCGTCAACGGAGATCTTCTGCTTCTTCGTTACTGATACGGACTCGGTAGACGTTATAGTCATTTCAAATTCTAAGGCTCGATCCTGATAGTCCTTCAAGGTTGTACACATAAAAGGAGCCATACACTGCCGAATCTGAGGTTTCATACGCATATCGAAATAACGAACCTTATCTGCATCACTTTTCACCTGATCCCGAACATAACACAGCTGTCGATTATAATCGACTATCGCCTGGGATATCGACACGTCTCGGGGCGTAGCCGAGAAAAACTCGACAATCCTACGCTCTTTAACAGGCGGCGGACAATACTCGGCCTCCATGGAAGTTTTGAATTCGGTCCAAGTAGCGGTACGATCACTAGGCGCTACGGCCTCCCACCAGTCTGCAGCTTCTCTGTCGAGTAGGTATTGAGCGATAGGCACTCTTCTCTCATCGGGGCAAGCTACAGCATCAAATGTTCTGTCCAACTGGAAGAGCCAATTCTCCCAGCCTAACGAGTCCGAAGAACCTCCAAAACGGGGCGGGTGCATTCTCATCACATCTCGTAACCACTTACTAGCTCCGTTATCCTCATCTGGAATCCCGTCACGGTGTACGGTCTAATTCACATGCGCCAACTGGTCAGCCGCCTGACGAAGGATCGTGGCGGCGCCAATGTCAACCCTACGACCACGTCCTCGGCCTCGACCTCTCGGCATACTGAACGGACGATCAATCCGAATAACACAACCAAATAAACATCACAACGTCAACATAGGACGGTTAATAGCAGCACGATATAACATCAACCCATGTCATTACACACGTGCACGAACTAACACTGTAATTCTAGAACTTCATTAAAAAAATAATTCACACAGTCACATTAACAGAGATGTTTGTATTTTATCAAATCAAACACGGTCAAAACCACACACATATCGTAAGGACCACACACTAGCAATGAAATAAAGTATTTCCGGGGTATTATTCAAATGATAAAATTTTAAAATTCTAAGTTTGAAAAATTTGGTGAAATGAAATTTTTGAAAACACTTTTAATACCTCGGTCGTTCAATAAAAACCATGTATCTCAACATTTAGAAAACACTGAAACATTCTCCGGCGAGCACAACAACACCACAAACTTATGACAACCACTTAGCCCCAACACGTGGACATATGAAGTTCAAAATTCCGAAAACCAAAAATCGTTCTGCAAAATAAAATTTTTCCAAAATCCTTTAGTTCATAACCAAAGCAGCGGTAATATTTTACAATGTCTCAAGTACTTCAAAACACATTTTTCAAATACCGTCTGATTGTGTCATTTGAAAATACGGCCCATTTGTCAAATTTTAACAAATTTTAAAAAAATCCACATAGACCGTGGTTTGACCGCACCACCAAAATATTTTCCAAAAATTGATTTTTACAAAAATTCTCAAATCGTAAAGTCCTTGGAAAACATTCTTAAACTTACCCATAGCGGACAAAATTACAACGTTCCAAAAGCATCGAATTTAAAACCACATACTCCAATGGCAACAGTGTCGCCAATTCAATCAAATGCATCTCGTGGTATCAAGTTTAAGCACACAAAATCATTCATCGTAGATTCTCACAACTCTTCCGTCGGTACCTTTTGAAACCCATCAAGGTTTACAACTTTCACAACATACCACCCCACCGGTGGTTCAAAGATAAAACAATAACGTGTCGATTCTACACACATACTATGTCCCACGAATATTAAACACAACTATATTACACAATACTATGTAAATAAAATTATGCGCCGCAATTAGCTCACTAAGATAAAATCGAGATACGGGTATTACGCATAAAAGAGGAGACTTACATCCACAGTCGCACGGAGGTGACGGCCGCCCACGATACTAATCTCGTCCGACAACATAACCGACACGTTGTGACTACGCACAACTCAACTTGTCACTGACGACTCGAACAACAAGACAACACATTACTCGACAATCACGACTTGACTCGACCCGTGACTAGGTTTCGCAACCTAAGCTCGATACCATAAATGTAACATCCCCAAAAGCGTATGGGAATATTACACGCCGTAAACCCTTTCCGCAAGGATCTACCAGCTAAACGTCGTAGACAACCAAATGCTTGCCGGCCGTGGTCAAACAATATAATAATACGCACTGCTTAAGGTCACTTACACATAAACACACGGGCCGATGAGGTCACACAACTCTATCAACAAGATGACTAACAACATTACCCACGCAGGGGTGAAATACAATACATCGGAAGACCGAAATCAACTCGACAACACAATGAAAATAAAACAACTCTCGACTCATGATTAGTATCGCGGCTCGTCATCCTCTTGTGCCAATCCTGTGTTGCTCCCCGAATGCATGTGCACTGACGCAAAACAGACATCCACCCCCCGAATACTCGGGGGTTAGTAAAACTCCACTGTTTTACTAGTGCAAGTATCAAACCATACGAAATGTAACAAGCAAATAGCAACTACGAATTTAATACGGAAATCAATTATCAAAATGTTCCCGAGAAGTTTTAGAATTTCGAACTCAAGAAAAGATATTTGAAAAGGAACACATCATCTCGGGAATTTTTAAAAACAGAAATTCTTTTGGACCTCGAGTCCCAATTTACAAAACCTTTTCGAAAACATTAGGGCCTTAGCCCGATTCTCGTTTCAAAGCATACAAAATAATATATCACTATGAGTCCGAGATCCATATTTAAAATGTTACCCGAACAATCACGGCTACACGATCATTGCTCGTACACATCATGTACCGAACTCCGGAGGCCTCGACGGACCTTACCCGAACCACACACACTGTTCCTACACATCATGTACCGAACTCCGGAGGCCTCAACGGACCCTACCCGGTCACAACATCGTTCGTACACATCAAGTACCGAACTCCAGAGGCCTCGTCAGACCCTACCTGGATCACACACCTTGTCCGTACACGTCATGTACCGGACTCCAGAGGCCTCGTCAGACCCTACCTGGTTCACACACTTTGTTCGTACACATCATGTACCGAACTCCAGAGGCCTCGTAAGACCCTACCTGGATCACACACACATCGACTCGACACAATTCATAATCATTAAATGTCAAGTCATTCCACATTACGCCGAAATGTACAATCAAGCATGTAAACCAAAACAACACAAACATCATGATCATCACAACGACTCTTAACCAACACAACACACATTCGGTACACAATACATTGAACAAACACGTGTACAACCATCTCATTTGTACATCGCAATCCTGCACAAATGGCACAACGCCTAACACGTATACCAATATATCACTATTATCAGAAAGCCTTCAAATTTCAGAAAACACAACCAACTCAAATGGAACATATTTACGGAGGCAAGCAAAATCGTTATACATATCATACGTAATTACTATTCACAAGATACAAGTCGTATAATAAGATACTTGCCTCGAACATGATGAAACAAGGGAAACAACGAAGGAATAGATTTTGGTCCGAACAATCCTCCCAAATCCGCTCCTAACACAACAACGGTATACAACAAGTCTCAATAATGCGGAAAGGTAAGAATTAATCCTAATTCTACCCGTTGGAACAATTCATCGGACACCAAGAGTGCATAAGGAAATGAAATCGGTTAATGGTATAACAACGGGATTTCATCCCAATCAAAAACAAGAAAACCATGGGTCGCGTGAATACTATCAAAATCTAATAACAACATCGGTTAATTCGAATTAAAACACAAGATCACCACCAAACCCTCCCCAAAATCATACTAGGGTTGAAGGAGTTCTTACCTCTTGAAGATTCAAGCCCTATAATCCGAAGAACACGTGCTAGATCCACAATCCGAGCTACACGATCGAAGGAGGATGAAGAAAATCAAACACTCAAATGATTTGTGAAGGAAAAACCCTCCCTCAAGCTCTCTCTCTCGGTTGTAGGTGAAGAAAAGGGAAAGAAATGAGCTGAAATGCTCAAAAAACGAATTTATAGGGGTTGACTACCCTGCCGGACACGGCCCGTGCCGATCGGCACGGTCGTGTCGCACAGCTGGCCGACAGGGACTCGATCGTGTCCTGCTAGACACGGTCGCGGCGCGGAGGGGCCTTCCGATAGTGACCCGTCCGACAGCGACTCGGCATGACTCGACCGTGTCCTGGAACACGGTCGGGCGTGTCGGCAGTCGGTTCTGGCTTATCCGGAAGAGTTCGACTCGGCCGTGCCAAACGACACGGTCGAGTCCTGTGGGCAGAGACTACGGCATTTCCGGACGAGTACGGCACGGGCCGTGTCGGACGACACGGCCGAGTTCGGTCGGCAGTGATCGGCCAACAACTGGAAAAAAAAGCGGGTGAGCTAAAACGACCATAACTCTCTCGTCCGGACTCCGATTGACTCACCGTTTGAACCATTGGAAAGCTAATTCGATTCTCTATAATATTGCAAAGATTTAGAATTTTTGGAGTTACCAAAAATTAATGGTGATCTATCAAAGTCGAACTCAAGTGCGGAAAAGTCGTTAAAAAGCACGGAACTCAACAAAACGACACCGAAACGAACTCGGATGTCAAAAAGTGCAGAATTAATCATTCTCGAAATGACGAAACGGTCATGAGCGAGTCGTCAAAACGGAATCCGGCCAAAAAAGAAATTTACCGAAAATCGAAAATTGCGGATATTACAACGTCAAACAACTCTACTTCCATAATAGTGTGTTGCGGCATCTCGTCTCTTTTTGCTATGTTCCCCAATCGTTGGCATCTATCGCAATGTTTCACAAAAGCTTGGCAATCTTTATGAATAGAAGGCCAATAGAAGCCACATTGGTACACCTTCATGGTCGTTCGATTCGCTGCAAAATGACCCCCACTCGGTGCACTATGGCATTCTTCAATTATCCTTTGCCATTCGCTTTGTCGAACACACATGTGAATAATCCCGTCCGTGCACCTCCGATAAAGAATAGGGTCTTCCCAATAGTAGAATTTAACGTCATGGAAGAATTTCTTTCTTTGATGAGAAGAAAGACCCATTGGAACATGCTTGATAGCAAGGAAATTAACATAGTCCGCGTACCATGGTGTATCGTCGGCCAAGGCTAGGATATGCTCGTCCGGAAAGTTCTCCTTTATTTCGACCCTCGAATCTTCTCCCTCAACCGGCTTTTCGAGACGGGAAAGGTGATCGGCAACAACATTCTCGCACCCCTTCCTATCCCGGATCTCCATGTCGAACTCTTGTAGAAGGAGTATCCATCTCACTAATCTCAGCTTCGAATCCTTCTTGGCAAATAGATAGCGAATCGCTGCGTGATCGGTATGAACAATAGTGTGAGTGCCCACTAGGTAAGGTCGTAATTTGTCGAATGCATAGACCACAGCGAGCAACTCTTTTTCCGTCATGGTGTAGTTCATTTGGGCCGAATCCATCGTCTTACTCGCATAATAAATTACCCGGAAAAGCTTATCCCGTTTTTGACCCAAAACGGCCCCAACTTGATCGCTCGCGTCGCACATCAACTCGAATGGTACACCCCAATCCGGAGTGATCAAGACCGGCGTCGAAATTAAGGCTTGTTTCAATGTCTCAAACGCCCTTAAGCAATCATCATCAAACTGAAATTTCACGTCTTTCTCGAGCAAGGAACATAACGGCTTCGTGATTTTTGAGAAATCCTTAATGAACCGTCTATAGAACCCCGCATGGCCTAGGAAGCTTAAATCGATTTAACATTGGTTGGAGGCGGTAATTTCTCGATAGCAACCACCTTCGCTCAATCAACCTCCAATCCTTCCGAAGATACTTTATGCCCCAGCACTACTCCCTCTTGCACCATGAAGTGACATTTCTCCCAATTTAGAACAAGGTTCGTCTCCTCACACCGGGCAAGTACCAAAGATAAATTTTTCAAGCAATGTCGAAAGATGAACCAAAAACTGAAAAATCATCCATAAATACCTCCATTATGTTCTCGACTAATCCGTGAAAGATGGCCATCATGCACCTTTGAAAAGTTGCGGGTGCGTTGCACAAGCCAAACGGCATCCTCCGGTAAGCGAATACCCCATAAGGGCACGTGAAAGCGGTCTTATGTTGGTCTTCCGGAGCGATAGCAATTTGATTGTACCCCGAATACCCGTCCAAAAAGCAATAATACTCGTATCCGGCCAAACGATCTATCATTTGATCAATAAATGGAAGTGGAAAATGATCCTTCCTCGTCGCCGCATTAAGTAGCCGGTAGTCGATACAAACTCTCCATCCCGTGACTAGCCTTATCGCGATTAATTCATCTTTCTCGTCCTTGATCACGGTCATACCCCCTTTCTTAGAGACGACTTGAGTGGGACTCACCCACTCACTATCGGAAATCGCATATATCATCCCGGCATCTAACAATTTGAGCACCTCTTTTCTCACAACCTCTTGCATTGCCGGATTTAATCTTCGTTGCGGTTGCACCCTCGGCTTATGATCGTCTTCTAGCAAAATCCGGTGCATACAAATAGAAGGGCTTATTCCCTTAATGTCCGAAATCGTCCATCCAATCGCCCCTTTGTGTTTTCGCAGCACCCGTAATAGCTTCTCCAAGTTAGTAGGTCCGAGAGAAGAAGAAACTATCACGGGATAGGACTCGTTCTCGCCCAAGAAGCAATATTGTAAGTGACCCGGCAACGGCTTAAGTTCTAACTTCGGCACCTCGATCGATCGGTCCTCAGCGACAACTCCCCCTTGAACGGGTTTGTTGACATCAAGATAACATATGTCCCTCTCATTAGATCGAAACTCGTTCGCCTCCAACATTCGAACATACATTGGCAAATCCTCGTAAATTTCTTCAACATCGGAATGTGAGTAAATGGATTGTGAAATGCAATGCTCCAACAAGTCGGTCGGGGGCGGCATAATAGACTCAATTGCATAACATTCCTCGGGCGCATCCTCGGGCTTCTTCATCGCGTCATAGATGGAAATTTTCAGATTTTGATCATTAACCCGGAAGGTAAGATCACCCTCTTGGACGTCGATAAGTGCTCTCCCCGTCGCTAGAAACGGTCTCCCAAAGATCAATGGTTGATTCTCGTCTTCGGGCATATCAAGAACTACAAAATCGGCCGGGAAGACTAAGTGTTGGACTCTAACGAACACATCCTCCACAACTCCCCTCGGATAAGAGATCGACCGGTCCGCCATGAGTAGAGAAATGGTAGTCGGCTTCATCTCCCCAATCTTCAACCTCTTAAAGATGGATAGAGGCATAAGATTGATGCTTGCCCCGAGATCACACAAAACATTACGGAACGTTTGGTCGCCAATCATGCATGTAAAAGTAAAACGTCCCGGATCCTTCTGCTTGAGCGGGAGCTTGTCTTGAATGATAGCGCTACACTCCTCTGTCAAATTTATTGTTTCAAACTTCGCCAACTTCCTCTTGCTTGACACAGCGTCTTTCAAGAATTTAACGTACCCCGGCATGTCTCTCAAAGCGTCTAGAAGTGGAATGTTGATATTCACCTTTTGAAACATGTCGATAAATCGTTGAAGCTTTTCATCATGTCTCGACTTGGCCAATCGCTGTGGAAATGGAGCTTTTACCTCAAAATCCTTCACATTCGAACCTAAAGGAGCCTTTCGACCGATAGGGGGGTCGATAGGCTTAACTGCTGGCATTCTGTCTGGGTATTGGGTGGGCCTATCGGCCGATAGTCTTGGCAGAGAGGCCTGCTGCGTTTCATCTTCCTTCTCGTTCTCGGCTCCCGTTTCTAGTACATCCTTGTTTCCAGATTCCTAAATTTCAGCCCCATGATTATTGTACCTTGTCCCACTCCGAAGCTCGATTGCGTTGCATTGTTGCGTCTTCGGGTTGGTCTCGGTACTGCTCGGAAAATGGCCCGGCTTATGAAATCCGGCTTGGGCGTTCGCCATTTGACCCATTTGGGTCTCCACCATCGACATCTGCTTTGTCAAGGCTATCACTGAGTTTCCAATAGATGTCACACTATTCTCGAGAGCCCCGAACCTCTTGTCTGGTTTATAAATAAAATCTTTTTGACTCGCCTCCAACCGTTCCAACATCTCTTCCATCGGTGTCTTAGCAATCGGCTCTTGAATAACCCCATTTTTCACGTTAAATCCCGGTGGTGGCTGAAGAGCATTGTTCGGGTTGGCATAGGAGAAATTAGGGTGGTTTCGATTGTTCGAATAATAGTTCCCCCTATTTCCCCCTTGCCGGAAGTTTCCTCCTTGCACGTAATTCAAATCCTCCTCAATTGCAATAGGCTCGTTTAGCTCTTCAAAAACTGCATTGACTCCCAAAGTCTTCTTTCTTAGTATCTCAAGCTCTTTTTGTTGTCTTTCAAATTTCGCCTTCAAATAACCGTAGGCGTCCTCGTCACCGAATGGAACCTTTCTTCTCGTCATCTTCCTATCGGTCACCTCCTCATAATCATTGTTGACCACTAGCTCGATGAGATTCTTGGCCTCTTCATAATCGTTAGCAAGAAATCCCCCTTTCGAGGAATAGTCCAACTCTCTTCTAGCCTTCCTCGTCAAACCCCGATAAAACCGAATGTAGATTTCCTCCTTGTCAATTCCATGCTGTGGGCATTTGCGAAGTAGCTTCTTCAATCGGATCCATGCCTCGTATAAGTATTCATCCTCATATTGCTCGAATTGCAAGATATCGTTGATTTGTTTTTGCACCTTCGAGGGAGGATAGAACTGTGCTAAGAACAACCGAGTCATCTCTCTCCAAGTACCAATTTCCTTCCGATCTAGGCTCTTGTACCAATCTAGCGCATCGTCTTCTAAGGAAAACCGGAATAGGCGGAGCTTAATGACATCCAGAGGCACTCCGTTTTGCTTGATGGTGGCACATATGTCCAAAAACGACTCAAGATGAGCGTTTGGATCTTCATTAACTCCTCCTCCGTATGTTTGAGACTTCACCGTAGTGATGAGGGACGGCTTAAGCTCGAAGTTGTTGGCATCAATCTTCCCCCAACCTCCTTCTTGATAATCGTCCAGCTTAGGTCGAAAGCGGGCATTCAAAGGGATCTTCTCGGGACGAGCGAGTTCTCGTGGTGGGTCAACAATGCCGGCCATGGTATCAACGAAAGGTATAGAAATAGTCTCGGTTCTCGCTTCTTGCTTCTTCCTCCTCAAAGACTTCTCGATTTCCGGATCCAAAGGAAATAAGTCCTTTCCTTGGGATCTTGTGATCATGCACCGCCTACAAGGAAGAGAAAACAAGATGTGAGGAAACGAGATCGAATATTAATAATAATAGTAAACAACCTAAAGTAACAATCTCTTCTTTTTCGAATTATCCCTTTAAGTTTTCTATCAACTCCCCGGCAACGGCGCCAAAAATTGATCGCTAGAATTCGCGTAGTATGGTTTTCAAATCCGATCAATTTTAAAATTTGTAAAACCTCGAAGTATTTCCAAGGTATCGAACCCAAGGGAATTGATATGTCGAAAATAAAGGAAGTAACTCTACTCAAAATTTGACTGCTATTTAGGAATCCGAAAATTTGGGTTGTTACTAATTATCTAACTTCAAAAATCGAAAAATAAAAATAAAATAAAAGATGAATTATCTAAATCAAGCAAATAAAGCAAATTAACAAGATAAAATCACAAGTTGAAAGTTAATTGATCCTAGGGTAGTATCATCTAATTGAGTTCACACAATCCATTCACTTGATTCCTTTTCCCCAAATTTTAATTCAATCCTAGAAATAATCACTCAGCCGATCTAGAATTCCGATCAACGCAACCTAGAAAGATAGTTAATTTAAACCCTTTTCCCCGCCAGGGCTCAAAGAATTTAAATCACTTAAAAAGCGCCAACTTATTTATCTATGATTTATCTTACTCCACTTAGGTCTTAAGATCAAATCATATTGTGCATCAAGTATTTCCACTAATTAATTAATCCTTCCGGGCAAAATCAATTAGCTAACATGCATCGATTAAGGGCCCTTTAATCTAGCATGAGATTTAACACATCTTGATCACAAGCCTAGGATGAAAGGTAAAAAGGTAATCAAAGGAACATCATGTGAATCAATTAAAATTACTAACCCTAGAATCAATCAATGAATTTAGCCAGACATAATTGAAATTAAACAAGAAATAGATGGAGAATGCATATTATTAATATGAAAAGAGAGATTACAACCCGTCCAGATGAACTCTGAGTCTTCAATCTCCGAAAAAGTAGAAAAACAATAATAATTGCTGCTCTCCAAAAAGTTCTCGTCTCCAAGGAATTAATCTTGCGATAATATGTAAAATTATGCTCAAGATGATAAAGGATGAAAAAGAATGATGAAAGATAATAAACTAGGTCTAGGAGGGGGTGTATATAGCCTATGGGAGTTAAACTCCCGATTAGCCCTACTCTAGGAAACAAAAACTATCCAAAAGAGTCATAATCCGTCAAAATACGAGAACCCGCTGAGCAGCCTATCGGCCGCACCTATCGGCCGATATGCTGGCCCGATAGTTGGTTCGTCGGTCGACTTCACTCGATAGGGCCTGGACACCTTTCGGACGCACCTATCGGCCGATATGCTGGCCCGATAGGTTCGTCTGTCTCTTGCAAAAATCCGTTTCTTCCGTCCGTTTGACTCGACTCTCGGTCCTTTGTCTCGTTTTGGGTCCTTTTGGCTCTAAAAACCTGCAAACACACTAAAACCAACCCAAACGCGTAATACGGCTCGACTAATCATAAATAAGCCAAATACGAGCACATTAATCACGAAACGAGATAAAAACCTAGTATAAAATCCTAGAAAAATGTGGTAAAATTACCACTTATCAGTTGGATTATTTGGTTTTATGTATATGATCGTGGTATTGTTGAGCCGTTGAGTCGCTTGGTTGGCTATGTCAGTTATTGATTTTTATCGAATGTGTGTTAATCGGTTATTGCAATAGGTTGTGCTATTTTGATCGTGGATTATGACTGTTGTGTTGCGGTTGAAGTCGAAGAGTTCGTAGATTGCTTTTGGTCGGGGCTGAGGAGCTCGTAGAGTAAGGCAATGGATTTTGGGTAACGACTTCGTGGTATCGGTATCGAGGCAAGTTTCTACTTGTTCAGTTTATAATATTTGATGAATGGTTTCGTTTTCATTTCATTTATAATTCGTATAGCAATGTTGTTAGAAATGTAAGTTGTCGGATAATGAGTTGTATATCGTACTCTGGTTGTAATAAATCATAAGGTATATGATTTAATTGTGTTCAGGGAAGACGTGAGTTATCTTTGGTCAAGGATATAGAATATCGGATATCGAGGATAGTTATCGTGATGACATAAGTATCGGGATAAAGGTTATTGGTATTGAATGGATGGTACCTTATTTGAGATTATTCGTATAATTGTGTATTCGTTCAGGGATGTTGTTCGTGGAAAGTATGTTGTCTTCGGCTTTGAGGTAATTTATGTATTGCTCAGTTATGAGATAATTATTATGTTAAGTTGTTGTATATGTTGTATGTTGAGGCTTCGTATATTGAGATTCATACTGGTTGTTCGTTGAGGGATGTTGATCCTAGGACTATTGTTGGTATTAATGGTTGTGTTGATCGTCTCATTGGGGGATGTTGATGGACATGGTCCTCGGCTTTGAGGTAATCTAAGTATTTGTTCAGTCATGTGGATAATTAGTATGTTGAGTTGTTGTATATGTTGACGTTTCGTGTAATGAGTTTCGTATCGGTTATTCGTTGAGGGATGTTGATCCCAGGACTGTTGTATTGAGATCGTAGATCATGTTGGTCTTTCATTTGGGGATGATGATCCCAGGATTGATGTTTTTGATATTGATTAGTCGTGTCGACTTTTCATTGTCAGTCTGTTGTTGTTCACTTCGGTGAGTCTTTTGATCCTTATTGGATATGTGTTTCTTTGAGTTTCGTTGTCATGTTGTATCGTGACATATCTGGAGTCATATCTGCATGCCGATTGGTTATTGTGTAGGATTTTTAGCCGGGCACATGCTGGTTATGTGTTGATATTTCCACGTTGAACCGTGCACACGAGACGTAGTTCGTGAGGCTAATTAGGTACAAGACCACACGTGTATGTGATCAATACCCGGGGTAGCTTGTGCACGGACACATTTCCGGATCGGGCGTACTATGATTTCCATCTTTGAGCCATATTGTTTGGTCATTCATCCTCCATTCATGGTCGGGTATGTTCGACGGTTTGCGACTGGTTGTTCATACGCCCGAGGGGTATGTTTCGACAGTCGAGGTTATTTTCTTGAGATCCATTATTGTTGATTGTTTGGAGTTTACCTTGTTGATGGTATTCTCGGCTATTGTTGGTCCTTTGTTGATCATTTGGAGTTTACCTTGTTGATGGTATTCTCGGTTATTGTTGATCCTTCATTGATTGCGTTCGAGATTTACCTTGTTGATGGTATTCTCAATTATCGTGATCCTTTATTGGTCGTATTGGAGTTATCATGTCGATGATATTCTCGGTTGAGGTATTGGTTGATCATTGTTATTGATCGTATAAGCATTCGGACTGTACGTCGATGTTCGGAATTTGTTATCATTATCATGTGGTAGTTGATCTACAGATATGTTGTGTATTATTGGTTTATACAGGTTGAGATTTGATTGTGTAATCCGACGGACAGGATTTGGCACAGATTGGATTATTTCCACACTTATGAGTTATGATGATGTTTTGAGGATTGTTGTTATTTTTGGAATACAATACGGTATAATTGATGTTGAGTTCATTTCGTCATTTGAGAATGCGAAATGTGAATTATGGTAAGGATCGATTTGGATTGGATTGTTATGGATTGGTAAGGTTATGTCGGTAAGATTACATTGGTATTACTCTTACTGTATTATTACATTGGTATGTAATTATTTATGTTGATGTGATCGATATCATTGTTGAGTATTGTGGCTGACCCCATCGTGGGCTTTATTTTTAGGTACTTGGAGATCGAGCTAGTAGCGGTCGTGAAAGGATGAGCTTCCCGATGTGATACTGGCGGTGGCATGTTTTGGAGTATCGAGTATTTCTTTTCTGATTATTCATTTCCGCTGCAAAATGTGTATTTTGAACTGTGTTTTTATCCGTTGCGTGTGTATATTTCAAAATGGCTTTTCGGTATCTTTATCCGCTGCGTGTGTATTTTAAATGGCCTTTTTGGCATTTTACAAACTTGGATAATTTTCGTCAAACTCTTTTTCCCAAACTATTTTATCGGTACGTTTAAGCGGCGTCTTAACATACATTTTGAACTATCGAGATTTGGCACTTCGCCTTGTATTTTCAAATGGTATTTTATGACGGTATTTCAAAATTATGTTTTTGAAAATATTTGAGTATTTACAAAATATTACCGTCATTGGCCTTTTGGCGTTTTTAAACGTTTTTGAAATGGTTATGTAAATGGATTTTAGCCTGGTGGGTTCCGGCGCGGGGCCCACGGCGCTGTAATATCCCGGATAGTTTTGGGTGTGTTACACTTGCCACCACGTTGCTGCCTCCTTGGCGAGGAAGTACTGAGCAATGGGTACTTTCCTCTCCTCAGAACAATTAGCATCCTCAAATACTTTCTCCATATCGAATAGCCAATTCTCCCAACCGGAAGGGTCGGAAGCACCATCAAACTGCGGAGGATGCATACGAATCACGTCCTGAAGTAACTTATCATTACTGGATCCAGTAGGCGGAACCGGGTTGGCATTAGCTTGGCCGACAGGCGGCTGAGTCGATGGCGTCATCTGGTTCGCTACTTGTTGCAAAATATTAGCCACTCCAACATTCTCATTAGCATTACCGGAGCTAGCAGACTGGTCCTGCTGACCTCCGGAACTAGGGGGAACACTGTTCGACAAAGAAGGCATTGCCGAATCAGTTCTCGAGTGATCGGACATGGCCGCCCCACCGGCTGCACCACGTCCTCTACCGCGTCCGCGACTGCGTCCGCGTCCTCTACCAGCAGGAATTCTGAAGAAGTAACGGGTAAGTACAATTCAAACGCAAGACGCAACAAGATACTAAGACGGGAATAGAATAGAACGGCAAAACGAGTCAAGTTAGGAAAAACTTACGAGCACCGGCGTACTGAGATGATGGCATGGCAGCAATACTGTTCCAAAAACGACACTCGACTAGACTCAAATAACCGACAGCCTAGGTATCCATAAACCTGGCTCCGATAATGGTCTCGTAACACCCCAAGACATTGGGGTATATTACGGTCGTGGACCCCTCCGTGGAATCCACTGAGTAACGTACCAAAGACATTCGGCAACGACAAACAATCATCAATAAAACGACAATTCAAATAAAAGACTACAACCCGACACATAAAATCTGACATCAAATCCATTTCCCAAAACGGGAACACAACATTAACAAATTCAGACAGGAAGTACCCGAGTACTTAAACCAATTTTATAATACAGAAATCCCAAAACACAACATCAATAATAACCGACAGACATAACACCAATAATCAACTACTGGATAGTATCATGCTTTCCTATCATCCTCATACGGCTCGAGTGCTCGCTTGTCCCCACGATCGATACCTGAAATACAAAAAGTATTTCCCCCATTTAAGGGGTTAGCGATAACTGCTAGTGCAAGTACAATCCATTTGAACTACATTCTAATCAGATGAATATATGCGCCAAAAATCATTTTAGAAAACGTTTTATATTCCGGAATATTTACAATATAGAGTCACAAAACACATTATCTCCAACAATCATAATTAAAAGTTAACCTTGGTACAAGACTCACAGCCACTGTACCCCGCAGAGCCCCGTCGGACATCCCTGGGTGGTTAACCACAATTCGTGATACACACACGGCAATACGTATCCCTAGAGGCCCCGTCGGACCTTCCCTAGGTGAACATACACATATCCATCCACAACATCCACGATACAGCCATAATTCAAATACTAGAACATGTAAACAAATGTAAAGTACTTTCCTTTGAGACATTCTTGAAGAATCGGAAGTGAAAATCGACTACGGACGATCCGAATGGAAAACGGCGGTTCCTAAACGAAGAATTAGCATAACTCAGTCCCAACGGACATCAATAACCGAAAGGAATACTCCCATAACCCCGATTACATGCTACGACAATGAACGATCAATCGATACGGGCGAGGGTTTACGCAAAATCTCCCTGTATTGATAATTCACGGATTAAAATAAAGGAAAATGGATTTGGAATCACCCAAAAACCACAATCGGTAAGGAATATCATAACATAATTGAACAATTCGGAACGAATCCCTAGAATCCCGAAAAACCCCCAAATTCATCAAAGTTAGGGTTCCTGAGGAAATACCTTGGATTCGACTGGTGGATGATGATAATGTTGTAGATTAATCTCCCTTGGTACACAATAGTCAATCTCTAGAGGAAATCCACGGATTGCTCTGGACAAATCGCTCCAAAGGCGCTCAAGAACACTCACGTCACTAAAAGGGGCGAAGAAGAATGAAAAGAAACGACTGAGGTTAAGTCAGGTTTAAAAACGCTGACAGCGCGTTACGTACGTTAACACAAGCTGTTAACGTACGTTATGATGGTTACATACGTAACCCAATACTGGTTAACGTACGTAACCAAATGTCTGTACTGAATTGGGAAAGGTCATAACGTACGTTATGGATCATGCATAACGTACGTTATGCACGTAGCAGATCCCAGTTCTCAACACTAATTCTGCACAGTCGATTCAACGACGAACGACAACACGAGGATAGAATCAAAAGTGTAAATATGAGGTATTCATAACAACGAAACTGAGTGTTCGACAGTAAATGCACTTCCAACTACCGAGGAATCCAAAATACGACAAGGAGATGAATTTCCCTAAACTTATAGGAAATTACAAAAATGGCCCAAGTGCCCGAAAATCACGAAACGACGTCGGATTTATAAACCAAAAGTCTCAACATGACCAAATCAATCATACGAACTTGCACAACCCAAGAAACAACGAATACGAAGGAGTTTTACGAGAATCGAACGATCATACGGCAAAACACATCATAAAATGAAATCACGTGAAAACATCATCAAAACTCGTCCAAATGGAAAAACTCCAAGAATAAAGTAGATTCACAATGTCGAAACGGTTATAAGCGAGTCGATAAAAATAGACATACACCGAAAATGAAAACTGCTAAAAATGGAAAGTTACAGATATTACACCTAGGGGGCATTTATGCCTTGTGGAACTGATTGAGGCAATTTGGAGTCGTTTCTTGGGCCCCAAGTAAGATTATTTTTGGAACAGGGCCGACACTGGGTCACCGAACTGGCACTGGGCCACCCAGTGTTGCGCGGCAGTTTCTTCATTAAAGCCCAAATCACCTTGGTTTGGTCTGTTTGATAGCCCAAATTATTCCTTAAGCTTAAAAACTCCATCAAACACCTAAATTAAACAACAAATTGCCAAGTAAAGTAAATTTCATCTAAAATATAAATAGGTAGAAAATAACCAAGTGTGCCAACATAAAATTCATTAAAACCTTATAATTACCGATACTTTTAGCACTATTTTCGTCCTATCAGGAAGGTGAGTCACATTGATAAATTTTCTAATCATTTATTTACATATATAGTGATATAAATTTATAATATAAAGGAGAGTAGTGTTTTTTGATAACATGCATACGAAATGATCAATGTACCTCAATGTGTTAAATTTAATATTAAACAAATTCAAAAACAGCAAACTTCCAAAAGTATTCTTACAATATTAAATTAAAGGGACACCTAATTTTGTAATTTTTTTTGTTCCTGATGGTTCTCCAACAATCGCTTTTTTTTTGTGGCTGCTTGCCGACCTGTTGTAACACCCCAAACCCATCGGTTATTACAGTGCTGTGAATCCCCAACAGGGACCTACCAAGCGAAACACAGTACAATAATTGAGATAATATAAATGTAGTACTGAACCACATTATGTTTACCGAATTCTACGATGAGGAGTTTATATAAATATTCTGGCTAACACGCGCCAAACAGACCAGGATCAACATAAGATAGGTATACTCTATATGAAGATAGATATACCGATACAATATAAATACAGGAGAATAAAAATGCAGCGGAACTGAAAAGAAATACATCCGGAAGCAAAAAGACTCGGCCCTTGACTAGTATCTTTGAGACTCTTCGTCGTCACCTTGTCTTTCATGTGTCTTAACCTTCTCGCGACCTAAAATATGACAAAACAACATATTTTGCCCAAAACCACAGGGTCAGTTAAACAAGATAATAAACCTCACCATGTCGAACATACATATGCCGCATGAATCGACAAAACATCACTCAAAACTGGAATATACACAATCATGCATGCTGTATAAACCCACAAGTTCGATCATAATCTCAAATCGTCAAATACACATGTGATCAAATGTGCATCGGCCAGATTATAACCCTTCCACTTAAACATACGCAATCAAACATGCTCTATGATTCAGCTTTTAAACTGTTACACCTCAAAGGGCCCGGAGTGAAAAATGTGTCCGTGTATATATCACCGATGTAACACCCCCGAGATATTCGGAGAATATCACAGCGCCGTGAAATCCCGACCTGGGACCCACTTGGCTTATCTTAGTCACAACGTATCAAATTTGACAAAATCCACTTGGGAATCAATAAATTCGATACAAACAAGGAAGTTCAACCACGGACAAACAATACCATGAAAAAATACAAGAATTTGTACGACAATGGAAAATGACTTTCCTAAAGTACTCGAGTACCATTTATTATTACAAGGATAAAATGGACCGAAGAGAATAACGACCAAAAAAAATTGAACACAACTAGCCACAATATCACGCCTCGCCATCTTCATCGTATCGTCCCGGTGCTCGCTCGTATGGATCCTTAGGACCTGAAAAATACAAAAGTAATTTTTCCCAAACGAGAGGGGTTAGAGCAAGTATTACAAATGAAGTGTCAAGTCTTATACATAAAAGCATATGCACCAATTCAAAGCAATGATAATGATTTTCCGGAAAATACAATTATCCAAACATATTTAGAAATGATGATATCTCTTGATTAACCGTGGACTCGACAATGCGCGAATCCCTCCTCGAACCTATCAGATCATCTCGGAGTGGCTAACCCAAATGTTCACGGAACCGACATAAGCGGAACCCTCCTCGACCCCGTCGGGCCCTCTTGGAGTGAACGAATATAACTCTCTCAATCACATGCATTACTTTTCACATTTAAAAACATAACTTTCACAAGAATCACTTGCCTAGAATCGAGAGAAAAGGGTACGAACGACAAGGTACCAAGATTGAAGGATTCGACAACTCCGAACCTAGACAAGTTCGAAATTCAATTATCAAAACCCCATCGGTATGAAAATAAGTTGGAATCACTCGAATTTACTACCCCGATACATGTGTTCCAGGAATAATTCTCTTAGATGGTGAATCGCAAGTCAAATATCCCAAATACTCAAGAACTCCAGCAATATACCAATAAATCCGTAGGAAAACATGTATCCAAGGTAGATAATTCATAATCGATATACTCTAACATAACAACAAGCTGGATCGAAGAGATCGGATGGAAAATCCCTAAATCCCAAAAATTTAGGGTTGTGAGAAGTTTACCTTGATTTGGAGCGGTGGGGAGGATTAAACGTTGATAAATCTAAACTAGTAACTCAAAGATGTTGCTAGATAATTGCAGCTCAAAGAACTCCTCACAAATCGCCCGGAATTGCCCGAAATCGTCCAAGGAGGGGAAGAAAGGAAGAAATTGACGATTTGGGAACGGAAGTGTCCTATTTATACTAAATAGGAACTAGCGTGCGCTAGTTATGAAAAATAGCGCACGCTATCGGACTCACCAGGCAGTCCAGTGGCCTCTGCCAGCTTTGTTAGCGTACGCTAACACCTGCTAATAGCATGCGCTAGAGCCTTCAAATAGCGTGCGCTAATTCTTTCTAATAGCGTGCGCTACCTGGTAGTCGGTGCCCAGTTCAGAACCTACTGTCCCCAGCTCTGCTCTCTTTAGCGCACGTTACTCGAGTAACGTAGCGTGCGCTACCACTAAAATCTAGTGTACTCTACCAGTCATACCTAGCGTGCGCTAGGAATTCCCTTTTTCAGTCCAGTAGCTACTGGACTGTCTGCCTCCAATACATTAGTAGCGTGCGCTGATTATAACAGATAGCGTGCGCTACTCTCACTAAATTAGCGTACGCTACAAGATGTGTGTAGCGTGCGCTACCCTTTACACGAAGGTAGTATAATCGCATCAAGGATCCGAAAACAGCGATGATCCGAACAAGAAAAGGGGTAAATCTAATTGACAAGAGTTCCAAGATTAATATAAGCTTACTAAACACTTACACGAGTGTCAAAATTACAAAGCACAAGAGTAGAAGATTTACAAAAAGTACGGGTATTACATCCTCCCCCTCTAAAATGAAGTTTCGTCCCGAAACTTAAGTAATGAATAACTCTGGGTATCTAGTGCGCATGCTCTCTTC